>JAPEHR010000005.1:2400000-3000000 GCA_032158425.1 Pleurotus giganteus
TACATTCCCCTTCCCGACCATTTTCCCCATTATCTCATCTTGTCCATCCTGATCAGTCAGGTCTCCTTCATCTCCATCCTTCCTACAATCATTTCATTCATTAGTTTTGCATACCAGTATATTATACCTTGCATCATGTGTCGATTTTTGTTATCCATACTTATCCAACCTCATCAACCTCGATCTACTTTCATAGTTTCTCGCGCCCGTGTCGTCCGCCCCGACGTGCATTGACTCTGATGGCGATGGTATGACTACTGTGACTTTGATAGATATCCTACAGACCCGGTATCTACCCTGAATGCTTCAAGCTCGCCATCCTCATGATGCAATCTTTGGTTAAGTAGAGGTGCGTGATGGACTTCTTCACGCTGGCAATAATTTTGACTTGTTCCAATGCGCCGTCCGTAGCCATCCGGTGCAGTCCCCAGTTAGTCTTGTGGGTACATCGTTTCTCCCCCTGGTCCTGTCTGATTTGGTAACGAGTCAGGGCTCCAGTGGATAACAGTTGAGAAGCATCCAAGCAACACACATGCTGTAGTAACTTCCTTTTTTTACTACGAGCCAGTGACCAGCTGCGATACTGTCAACGTGGCTATATGCATTTCTAACTTAGCAGCCACTAAAGGAACGTTCTCGATAGCCGTCCAGCTCGTAAGGATCCTGGATTCGAGAAGGATATTTCGTGCAGCATCGAACTAAGGTGTGATGGAGCTGAGGATGAGCTTGTGCCGTGAACATGCGAGGTTTGGCACGTACAAATGTCCGTCCTTTCCTCTGCCGCATTCCGCGCAGAAGGCTCACTCTGGCTAGGACTCCTGAGAGCTCCTATTCATAGGAAGACAGCTTCACTTCGGACTGCTCCATTTCTTGGAGAAAGGCGTGAGGTCTCCACTTCTTTTTCAGCTAATTTTTACTATGGAAAGTTCCTAGAAGGCTGTGGAGTTTCGGTGTTTGCGAAGGTGCGCCGTCGGACATCGTTCGATCCAAATCGACTAAACTGAAGTTGTTCCAAGGGCGCATATAGTCCTTGAATTCCTCAACCCCAGCCTATGGTTTTAAGTATGTCTGCACCCTATATTAGAGAGCTACGCTATGTGCGGCTTTCTCTGCGGGAAATACCAAAAACGGGTAAACTCTCATTCTTTCCAACTGCCCGAGTACGCCTGACGTGCCATTGTGAAGATAGGTCTAAGCGAGGAAGGCTAGTCTCTCCTGGAATCTACAATCGAGCCAAGCCTTCTCTGATATAATGCCGGTTCCAATGCGCTCCATTACTTCATGGTAGTCCTCACGTCGGACCGTCCGCACAGCCATTACGTGAAGAAATAGATTCTTCTGCCCATCAACGTCTTCACATAGCCCAATTTCTCCGGATGACTTGGAGAGCACAATGAGCTCCACTTGTTGTACTATCGGCATTGATTGTGAGCCCTGCAAGTATGGCAGATGTATCCGTCCAGCCACTGGCGAGCTTTCCGTCAGCTGAAGGACAAACACGCCGTTTCGAGCGTCCTCAGCTTGAGAGCACCGACTCGCATCACGTTCTCCGACTCTGAACGAAGCTGAGGAAGTACGGAAGACAAGGGTTCCCTCTGGGAGTGCAATATTCTCCGGAAGCTCGATGGGACCACGAGGAGGTATGTACCTTTGCAGATGCATATCCCTCTCAAAGACTAATTCGTCCAGAAACTTTGACTCTAGTTTAGCAAGAGCACCATTTTCGTAGATGTACCACGAATCAATGAGCGATCCTGTCGTATTTGGATAGGTGGATCCGCCCTGCGTCCACTTGATTGTGTACTCGACAGCTCCGCGCCATCCAATCCATGCCCAAGAGGGCCACGGCGCATCCTCAGGTATATAACGCCGGGTTAGTCGAACATTGTCTGCAGGTTGCCAAAAAAGCGAACGATCCAGATCCTTCAGTAGCATCCCATACCGGAATCCATTCGGGCCTAACTTAAACGCATTCGTCAGTGTAGTGGTAATTGCCGTGATTCCATCTACACCATCAAGCTCGTTGGTGAAATCTCTCGGACCGTAATTATTGACAATCGACATATATGTGTCCGTGTACGCGGACTGCAACCAGGATTGGCGGGGTTGGCGAGGATATGTGAGGTTTCCAACGCCACTGAACCGCAATGGATGAAATGATGCCGGTGAGCGAGGACCCTCTGCAATGACGTCTTCATTCCAAACTTCCTCTAAGCATTCGAAATAGACTTGTTGAGGAGTAAAGAAGAGGCGTCGACAAGAGAGCATTGCTTCCTGGAACGTCCATCCACGAGATCCCCACACCGATCGAGCTAGAGTATGAGATAGCTTGGGCAGGGGCACGGCGAGGTGGAGATTCTGGATTACCTCTACGTGCTGAGGGATCGTTCGAGTGCCTTCTCGGAGTCCAGGGAGACCAGCGTGTGCATTACGCCCGCCAATGGCAAAGATCGTGAGGTAGGAGCACCCGTATATCTGGTGCATCACCCCGATCTGTGCGGCCTTGTCCTCTGAGCTGTCTTGCACAATGCACAGTGCGTCCACCCAGAGATACCGTTCGCCCAGCCGTCGACAGACTTCGATAGCATCAACGATGGTTGCAGGGAGAGTGGAGATGTCCAAGCCACCCAAAGCCATGCGATGGTCAATATTTTGTCGAGTCGTTTGATACTCTGAACCAACACCACCCCATACATACGACAAGGCGAGGTAACGGCAAGCTTCAGGAGCAGACACGAGACACCTCGCCTTCACATCTATCATCCTCACCGCTGTAGGCAATTGCTCATTCCTGTCTATCCACCAAGAACCCTGACATACATCTTGATGTTCTTCTATGCACAGATTAATCCATTTCTTGACTAGTTCCAAGTCGAGGGTTTCACCGACTTCCCTGCCGTGGACCTGTTTCGACCTATTAAAGAGATCCGCATCTTGTTCCATAAGCTGGACTTCTAGGATCATCCGACAGCTGGTTGCTCCGAGTAGTTTGCTGATTTCCTTTGGTCTATCCGAAGGATCGATAGTAAGACCATGGCATTCTTCTGCTTTGTTGAGCGGAGGGGGATAGCGAAGCCAACCACGCGCCCTGGCGTAGACACTACATGAGATTCCATCAAGATCAAATTCATTCGGCGGTTTAAATTGGAACCAGGAGTCTTGAAAGGCAGTTTTGACCAGGCGACAGAATGCACATCTCTCAGCCCTGGCTAGGATATCCGGCAGAAGTCCAAGTTCGATAGATTCGGATCTTGTCACGATGGTGTGAAGGACGCGATGGAAATCAATCTGTGAGCACGTTTCGCAGAGAGATTGTCTGGGGGACGGCTCAGCGACTAGTCCGGTTTGGCCGATTCCGACCTCCGGAGCATCACCACAGAGGGAGAGTAGTGAGTCAAACCAGTTAAGCATAAATTGTCCAGAATTGACGACGATGCAGGTTAACCGTCTCACGCTGATTACCGCTCGACCCTGCCAAAATCAGCGCCTAGCATTGAATCTGAGCGTCGATGGATCCAATGAATGCGAAGATGGGTATGGGTGACCGATTACACTGGTAAGCCATTGGCGAACACACAGTCTCGTATGTGAAACTATACAGAACAGGAGCAGCCAAGACAGAGATGGACAGCGCGCAAAGAATAACTAATCGAGTATGCGTTTAAAGTTGATGTAGCAAGGCTTCCCTTTAGGCCTTGCCTGAGGAACTGTTTAATAGACCGTCTTGGGAAGATAGATGGACCGACCTGATGGATGTCATTCCTGTCGGGCTGCGGTAAGCTCTTGAGGGACTTCCCAGAGCCATCAACGAGCTCGAAGTGATAAGCCGTCAAGAACATAGCAACAATGATCTTGATTTCCAACTTCGCCGCCTTCATACCGGTGCAGGGATGACGACCTTGATCCAACGGCGAACGCCAATGAAAACGGCCGGATAATTTGAAGTCACCGAACAAAAAAGACAAGGGATGAATATTAAACTCTCACCAGCACCCCAGCCTAAGAATGCCCAGGTTTGTTTCTTGTCTTCTTCTCTGCCTTCTTCAAACCTGCCAGGATCAAACTCGAACGGATCGGAGTAAATTTCAGGATTGAGGTGTGCATCTGCTAATGGATAGGCGAGGAAATCACCCTTCGCAAGTCCTTTCCCTGCAACGGTAATTTCCTGATGGATATTCCGTCGGAGAACTGCAGGCCCCAACGTAAGCCTAAGAGTCTCCCGAATGACAAGGTCCATGGATGGCATTTCGTCTTCCCAAGCAGTGATTGGAATCGCGGCCAGCCGCTTGTGGATTGGCTCTGAGGAAGAATCGCTCGTATACTTAGCCATAAGTTGCTTGAGTTCATCGGTAACTTTGGCTTTCCACTCAGGATTTGCGCCCAAATAGAGCATATCCCAACAGGCTGAAAATCAAGTAGCCATCAATCTTAGCAAGAGGGGCAGGGCAACTCAGAACTTACAATTTATCCCAGTGTTGATAACGCCAGCGAACACAACACTGAGGACAAACTAATTGGGAAGGGATCAGCGGAAGCAAGGGTCCAGTAACGTGAGAGATTGACCTGGATGATGGAATTGTCGTCGCAATCATCCTGGATGAGCATATCGATGGCATCCGAGGTTGTTGCATAGGCCTTCTTTCGCAAATCAACATAATGCGTAAGTGTGGTAAATAGCGCGGTGGTAGCCTCTCGGTTGGCCTTCTTCGCAGAACCAGGGAACCATGGAAGCAAAAGAGCGACAGGTGTTGCGCTTTTCTCTAGTTTCCAGTAATTCGAGGCAAGCTTTGCGACAGCTTGCTCATCGTCAGCTAGCTCCGAACAAGTTGCTATCCTGACTGTCATTTGGAAAACGAGCTATAGTTGAATGGATTTGAGTAAAAGGGCTCGAGGATAAGTGTAAGAAGGACCCCACATCATAGACCTCTTTGAAAGGGTTGATTCTACCTTGCTTCCCCCAACCGAGCATGCGTCTGTTGATATCATCGAATAGTACAGGAAGGACTGGAACGCCAGGTGTAGAAGACATACAGAATGAAGGAAGGAGTACACACCGTTAGTAAGACGATCTTTACGAAGAACTGCAAGAAGACGTTTGTTGAAGGTAGATACGCTTTCTTGAGCTATGTTTGTTGTAATATCGATATCTTGAAGCATCGGAGCGCCACCCATAAGGATCTTGTATCCTTCGGTAGGATTAAGGTTCTTATCTCCAAAGAAAGCCTTCCTAGCCTCTTCTCCTTGCATAGCCACCACGGAATGCTACGACTGAGGGATCAACTCTCAAAAACGACAGCACTTTACTTTAGATACCGACATGAAGGACGTTGAAGCGGAACATGTTCGCTCCCGAGGTCTTGAGGTGGTGCCAAAGAAAATCATGGCGACGGGAAAAGAATTGCCAGGCGCACAAGACGGAGAAAGGATCTAATTGATGAATGCCGGGCTCGGATTTTGAGGATGATGGGTAGATGACTCGGAGTGATACCACGACGCCTGCCATTGTAACAGCGACTATCGCACTGACTAGCAAGGATAAGCCGCCTGCGGGTTCAACCACGGCAATGAGGCCTGACGCCGCGGAGGATGAGTTGAAAAGAGCCATGGTGTCGTAAGAGAAGATCAAGGACTGGGGTATGTACGTTGGCTGGTATACTTATACTTCGGCCTACGGCGTCAACTCACCGTACGCTGGCGTAGGTTGCTCAAGGATTCGCAACCTTGTCCGTACTTTGATAACCAGGGGGACGTATTTTGGGATTCCACCGCGTTAATGGGGCTAATACCGCAGTATTCGTATCCAGTCGTCACACGTACCACGATTAGGCCAGCATGGAGGCGTGTGGACACCACCAGCTTCGAAGCTTCGTACAAGTCATAAGAACGGCGTAGCCGAATAGTCCCTTTGCTCCGACTCGGAGTACGAGACCCAGTGTCGAAGGTGTGCAACTGGAGCTATCAGTAGCTTCAAACAGGTTGCGTGCGGGTTGGCCACGAACGCCGAGTAACACCAGGCAGAGGTGATTCAATCGCAGTTTTTGGCTATACTTGACATATGAGTGCAGATATGATGTTTAGAAAAAGTGGAAATTCCATCATCGTCACCGCGTAGAACTGGAGGGAACAGCCTGAGGGAGTGCCTGAGCGTCTAATATCTCCTCCAACTTATAGTTATACCTCGCACGGGAAAGTCGCAGTTCTCGGACCACATTGCAGACGCATGCCCGACAAGGGGTTCGTTTGCTGAGCGTCTCCAATGCTCTGCTCGGAGAAAGACAGGGGTCTAACAGGAGTTCCGATGAGCAATTTGTGTACAATAGATTCCAAGTTAATTGAAAGGGAGGGCTACAGCAATAAGGACTGAATGACAAAGAGAGATAGCCTAAGAGGCAACTAACGAGGAATCTATCCCCTACGGCCTCTAGCTAAAGGCGGAGCCTCCGCACTAGTGACAAGAACTCGACGTGGACCTCCTGTTCCGCGACCAGCCGGCGGTGGGCCAGCCTTACTCGTACTGCTCGAAGTCGACGGCCTTCCAGCTTCATGTGCTTTAGCGGACGTCGACGTCGTGGGCTTTGACGTCGATTTGGATTCACTAGCGGTTCTCGAGCTACTGGTAGTCGACTTCGTCATTTTCACCACTTTCGTCGGCCTCTCAGGTTCTGCAGTGGGCGGGGCCCGTTTCTTGTCCTTCATTCTCGCCTTCGAACTTTCTGCAGTTTTGTTCTCTTTCTCCTTCTCAACGATCTTCCGCGCAGAAGTAGTCTTCGCTGCTTGGGCAGTCACCGTGTTCTTCGCTTTGGCTGTTGTCCGCGAGACTGGCGGAGGATGGCAGGAAGATTTACTCTTTGGCTGAACTTCATCAACCTGCATGTCCCTGAACGGACTCTCCCTTCCATCTTCCGAGTTACTTTCACTCACGCCAAGCTCCGCTGCCAAACTCATTGGCTGCTGCTGAGGAGCTTGAATCTCCATCATCATCAGCGGAGCCTCAACCTTCGGGAACAACTCCTCCTCTTCTTCCTCTTCCATAACGACACCAAGCTGACCAGTAGATTCAGAACCAGAGCCAAGTTGCCCATCTGGGCTCCCAGGAGAGTCCGCTAGCATTAATATGCGACTCAATGGGCTAGGCTTCGCAGGAGAGTAAGCATGGATCATGCGCGTTGCGAACGGTTTCGCTACGGGATAGGGAAACGTGGCCGTCTGGGGAGAAGCGAATGGCTGACCATCCTGAGGTGGCGTTTTCAAGGAGGGATTGGATGATGACGATGAAGGGTCTTGACTATCTGGTGGCATATCCGGTGAGACGATGATCATCGGTTCTAGAGGCGCGGGGACGATAGCAGGGGCTATGGGCAGCAAAGCATTGGGGGAGGGTGGTGGCAAGACAAATGATGTTGGTAATAGCGATGGGCCAAGCGGCGGTGCCAGCATCGACTGTAGTGGTGGAATCACTTCCGTTTCGGCAGCCAATTCCACCACTTTACCTTTCCCCTTCTTCGGCGGTGGAGTCAAGCCTACGGAAGAACGACGAGCCATGCGTGTCTTCCTTGGACTGCTGCTGGCTGCCTTGGCAGGAGATTTGCGCGGAGATTTAGCTGGTTTGTGTGACGAGCTTGACTTTTTAGGTGCGCTAGTAGACGGCTGGGGAGTTGGTGGTAGGTCAGTGAGTATCTTCTCAACTTGCCACGCCCGCTTCTCTTCCAAGAATTGCAGTCTTTCGACCTGTGACACCTAGATGAGAATGGTGCCTAAAGGAGGATATCGGGTTGTCGTTACCTCCATTACAGCACGCTCTTTGCCCAGCTTGATTGCAGCCTCAGAAAATTTCTGCCGTTCTTCGTCAAGGTCCTGTTTCATGGCTTCAAGACGTTCCAGTTCGGCATCCTTCGCAGATGCTGTCATCAGATCCATGCTAATTTCACCAATGTCGCGCTTTACATCATTAGGAGAGGCCAATTGGTCAAACAGTTCCTGGGTTTTGGCTGCACTTGCTTGAGATTCTTCCCGAGCTTGATCTGTGGCGGTGAATCAAAGGCGAGCACAAGGCCTCAAGAGGAGAGTTAGACGGACCTAGTTCTGAACGTAACTTGTTGATGATGTTATTGAGGTGCTTGATCTCGTCCTCGAGATGGCTTGATGACGAAGCTACCTGCGGCGTAGATGTCGTCGTTGAGTATGAAGAAGAGTCAGCGACGGCTTTCTCAAAGGATGTCAGGAGACTTGATAGTTTGTCCGAAGCCGCAACTTTGGGATGCAAGGGGAACAGGCTCGACACCGTGTGGAGATCGGACTAAACAGTAACTATCAATCGACAGGTGTTCATGCGGCTGAAAAAGAGCGTACCTCGTCTTCGTCTTCACCTCGAAGCCGATGTAGCAGAGCCTGCATCTCGTTGACAGAATTCACAACCATCCTCCTCAACCTCAGATTGTCGGCGTCCAGCCGAGCTCTTGTCTCCTCAGCCTGCTCCAACGCAACCTCGATGAACGTCTTGCTGGTCCCCCCAATGTTGCTGTGTCCCTCAACCACCGAAGCGTTGCCGCACTTGAACGTCAGTCCGCTACCAGCTTTACCCAATTGACCTTGGATGTCAGACAACTTTGACCATCTCTCTTGCATTCGTTCCATTTGTGTTTCCCGCTTTTTGATGTCCGCTTGGTGTGTTTGGCGAAGTGCGTGCATCGCCGATCGCGTCCGAGTGAGCTCAGCAGTGGTGTGTTTGTGGGCGTTTTCGGATGATTGAAGGTTTCGTTGTGCACCTCTGCTTATCCGTCAACAAAAACGCCCCAGTGCGTAACAGTAGAGTCGTACGTTAACTGCGACTTGAATACATTCATCTCACGTTCTGCATTGGCAGCTTCTTCCTTCGCGGTTCGATGCATGCTTAAGAGTCGTTCGTGGTCGTAAGATAGAGTTCGATATTTCGTGGACAAATCTTCCGTCCTATTCATGTCTTCCTAGCAAAAGAGACTGTCCCTTTAGGTGCATGTATTGAGACCTACTTGGCTCACCATGCGTTGGCCGAGCATACCGAGCAGGCACTTTACTACACGTTCAGTATCATGAGCTGCGAGTCCGTCCAAACATAAACCCGGGGAAGGAGCGAATCCATGGGCAACAAGCTGGGAGTTGAGATATTGCACGGTTGTCGAGGAGAACTCGGATGCCGACGACGCCGCTGAGAATGGCGAGCCAAATTCTGACATCGAGACGTCAAGGGCCCAGTGGACTGCGTGTTTGTGAGGTGTCGCGGCCATTGTAGGCAGGCACGTAGGAAGGTTGGAGGGAAGCTCGACAATGACGAGCGCCAAATTTACGCCACTGTGAGTGGTCACGTTACCGTGATTGAGTAACGAGAGACAGGGGTGAGTCTGCGTGGCAAACGCCCTTCCAACCACGCCATACATCATGCCTTTGCCAAATGACATCTGCGAATCTTCCTATGTTCGCCATCGTCAAGCCATTTTCTCCGGCTATGTCATCACTCACGAACAAGCTCACAAATGGGCTGAAAGTCTCCGAAAGCCTCATGTTGAACCTTTTCGACCAGAGCCACTATACTCAACTCGACTGCGTCTGGAGCTCCACGACGCTCTGCGTTCTGCTGGAGCATCTGGCTTCCACTATGTGCTACCACCCTCGGGTATCAAGGGGGACGACCTCAAGTATGTTATCGCGACGCGATACCTCTTGGGGGACTACATCAACGGTAATGATTGGGCCGACAAGTCTGAGGAGGTTCGCGACGAGAAACTACAACTCAAACCCAACGTAAACGACGACGTTGTTCTGATACTATTGAAGAAAGCTGGTCAGTTTCAGCCCTTCCTCTTTTGAACACCGCTGACTTTTACGGTAGACATTGTCCCCGTTGCCTACGCCACTTTTTTTGATCAAATCTGATGTTCGTGTGTTTCTTTAGGACTGATTTGGACGGGTATCCTTGCCCCTTTATTTAGATTGCCAATGTATCGCGCATCATGCTGGTGTTGTAATTCCCATCGTATCGACTTGCCTCCAGGCGTGTAGTACCAGGCGGCGAGCCTAGAGGGTCCCAGAAACACCCCTGTAGCATATTAGGAGCTTACTCAGCCGCACTCTGAGTTTCAAATTGGCTGGGGATTGTAGAAGCCCAGTATCGACATCATTGCTGCAACCACCGCAGCTCTTTGAGAAATCCTCAATGCTCCCTCCAATGAACCCTCTCAGTACGTATTCTCCATACGAGTACCCTCCTCCAAGACGTCGGCACCACAACGATCCAAAGATTCGAGTTCGTCGCACTCTCGCTCAAATTCGTGAAGACAATGCTCTTGGTCGCAGCGCAGCAAGCACTTCTCTTATCCGACGACCCAACCGCACT
This sequence comes from Pleurotus giganteus, assembly GCA_032158425.1. Lineage (NCBI taxonomy): Eukaryota > Fungi > Basidiomycota > Agaricomycetes > Agaricales > Pleurotaceae > Pleurotus > Pleurotus giganteus. The sequence continues at coordinate 2,410,370 of JAPEHR010000005.1, forward strand.
TGGCCAACCGTGGAGACTGCAAATAAAGAAAATGCTGGTTCGTCTGGCTTGTGCTTCCTGCTTCTGCAACATGGCTTACTAGCAAGTTGTGCAGGCGCATACATTCCAGCCTTTCAACTACCTTACAAACCATCTCATTGTGGACCACCAGAATCATGTCTCAGTTCGAGGCATTCACTGTCTTTTCTGCCAGCAGTACTATTTCGACCCGCTCACCTCGAACGCATACAACCACCTTTAGATCCTCAAACGCACTCTTCCTGCCATCCAGGAGTGCCCGAAAAACGTTCGCTTCAATTTCCAACACTTCCTTCATGCCAGTCTATGGATGACCCACTTCGATCTGCTTATGAAATATTGCGAGGTGGACAGCTCTCACCTATCGATCTCATGCTGGCCATTCTCGACCGGAATGACATGCAATACTCATCTGGTCGAAGCTCGCTGTTTAGCTCCAGCAATGCTAAACTTTTGACGATGCTTGAAGCAATTCTGAGCGATCAAGATGGTTCGTCAATCCTGCGCAGTTGCCTTAGACCCCACGCCATCGAAATGGCCAAGGAGGTTATCAAAGAAGAAACGGAGGATGTCAATAACGAAGCGGACGTGAAAAAGCTAGCAGCGATTGAAGATGAAGAACCATCCATAGCCATATGATACTTCGCGGACGTTTGCGCGTATTCATATCCTTCCCTATGTGGGCCCCTGACCCCTTATCGACATCGGGCGTGTTTCAGTCAATCAGAAGCATGTGTCGGAACTCCCCAGCTGCTTCGGGAGAGCTCTCAAATACTCAAGATACACGAGCTATACAATAGCACGTACTCTAGGTGAACAGTACATTTGTAAATTATATAACGATAACATAGGCCGAACAGAGATGAAAGCAATGGCAACCGGATACACAAGACATGTGGGTATGGCAATACAACAAGATAGGTTTCAACATATCATGAACCATCCACTTGCGATGAAGAAGCCCTCCGAGACGCCGCTTTGGAATTGGCACCCGTAAACAAGGGAAACGACAGCGAATATCGTTTTCGCGTCGATGCAAGCATGACGTTCGATTTATCTTTTGAAGATCCGCGCAGGAATCGTTCGGGTGATGATTTCAATGCTGCGCTACGTGCTTGGATGGCCTGTAACGTATCCTGGAATGTTCTGACTCCGAGGATGCTGCTGGACTTGGAGCCGGGAGAGTCATGGGAGTCGCGATCTTCGTGGTGATCCTCAAGCGGGGCAGCATGTTCGGCCACCAGTGCCGCAAGGTCGGGATCGGGTTCAGCCCGTCCAGGTAGTACCTGAATATCATCCTTTGCAGTCTGCTTATCGGGTTGGTGTTTCGGGCTGTGTGGAACCACGTTGATATCATCCACAGATCCTCGAACTGGTGCCGATCGCAGTCTCTGCCATTGATCCTTCCGCAGCGTAAGTGGTCCCGGGAGATGTGAAAAGGGTGACTTGGTGGAGGAGGACATGGACGGCCGGATATGGGCCGGAAGATCAGGCACTGGCGGTTGTAGTTCTGGATTACCTTTTCCTTGCGATTTGCCTCGAAGTTTGGGAAGGCGGAGGCTACCGAGGGATGCACGGATACTCCGGCGTCGAGCGGCGAAGACTTGGCTGACACGACTGGTATCTCGGGTGCTGCGTGTGCTTCGAACGCTACGCATACTTCGTGTGCTGCGAACACTGCGGACGCTGTGGATGGTGGCTGCGTCGTTATCATCAGCAGGAGCTTCAGCTTGTGATTGCGGGGCAACTTCGGCAGTGGTTGAAGGTTGTATAGATTCAGGCGGGCTACTTGGTGGATGCTCAAGGTGAGATGATGGACGAGGGGGTGGGCTGGTGGAAAGGGGAGGAGGAATGGAGGGTACAGCTTCAGCCTCCCGAGGGAGCTGACTACTTGTGGCGGTTGGAAGGGGGCTGCCAGGTTCAGATGTACTGACCATGGGGAGATCATGGAGGACAGCCGGGGGTGATTTCAATATCAGTAAGTGCTCTGCAACGACAACATCCGCCTCTTCGTCATCAGACCCGACAACACTATCCTTATCATCCAATTCCTTCGCAATCTTCTCTGCTTCCTTCCAAGCATCCTCAAGTTCCGCTTGTAGCTGTGTTATTCGTTCCCTAGCAGCCTTAAGCTCGGCAGTGCGTTTCCCATAACTACCGTTGAGCTAAGTGGGTTCTATTAGAGTCCGAGGGCCTACAAGAGTATACAGAGACGCACCTTCCGAAGAGCAACCGCCAGTGCACTGGCCCAATGAACATCTTCAAGCTTAGCTACCTGGGCTTGTTGATCACCGATCCGCAAAAGTTCTTCCAATAGCCGATCACATTCGGCAGTCGTTTCAGACAGCTGAATAGCCAGTTGTCCGATGTGGGAATTGTTGCCGCTCTTGTCCGCTGGGGCTGTCGAGCAGGCATTGATGGCCTGCAGCAGCATTGTACGGCGGTGGACGCAGAAGCGGTACCTCGACTGTGCGGTCAGCTTTGCGGTGTTCAATCGCTCCAATTCCGCAGGAAGCTGTTGATCGAGAACGTCCATAGAAAGCAGGCGAACGAAGGATTCGCGAGCTGAAGATCGTATGGCGCGAGAGACCAGTTGCTGTAGTTCTTTGGATGTAAATGTCCCTGTCAAAGGTATCACAAGGGACAGCGATAAGGTACAGTCAAGTCCACTCACAAATGGCCGCTTCCAAAGGCAATGCCTTCCACTGAACTGGCACAGAATCATAGTTGATGGTAGGTGGAGGTGTAAGAGTCGCAGATTTAGGAACGGGCGTAACGACGGGCGCAGCTACGGGTGGAGACGGAGGGGGTTCGCTCAGCGTTGGAGAGAGTGGAGGAGGTTGTTCTGGTTGCTCAGAGATCACCCCTAGCGTCGTGAAATCTTTGATTGAAGGCGTGGGTGGGCTTGACGTAGTCGGGCTGTATAATGTGGAATTCGTCGAATCTCGCCCAGGAAAATGGGCGGCGAGGGGCGTCTCGAGAAGTGGGTTGGTCGACTGCCTTGACCGAAGTCGGGGTCCAGAGGGGGGAGGTGGTCGCTCCCGTGGAGCCGACATTGGGGACAGGTGATTGTCAGGATCTGTCATGAAAGTTCATAGGTTGGCAGGAACCTGGCAAGGACGAGAGGTGACACTTACACCTGAAAAAATCCGATATAAGTAGAAGAGAGGGTTGAGAGGAGCCGTTGCTATAATTTCGTTGCTCTGCAACTCGTCAGCTGCTAAAGCCGAACCTTGGTGGCGTCTGTGTGAGTCTCAGGGTCGGTCGCGACGGCAGTACTAGTTGAATTCTGGCACGTGCGAATATGTGGGCTCCAGTGTGCCTTGTGGAAGCTTGCGGACCACTGCAAGCAACGCGAAGAGGTCTTCATCGCGAAAATAAAATTAATTCCTCTTCGACTCTGTAAATCACCGGCCAATCAGTTAAGCTTCCAATCTGCACTGGCGCGTGGGCTGTGACGACTGATTGTGTCCAAACGAATGCCGATCGGATGCAATGATGCCACGAAGGTGTCATGTCAAGGTAAGTGCTGATACACTCGATATATTACTGGCAAACTTCCATCCTGGAACCAGGCAGTGATCATCGCTGCATGAAGGCTCGGTTTAGGAGGCCCCTATCGCAGGAACTACAGCCTCGCCCCACTGCTCAAGGATCCAGGTAGTGGATGGACAGAAACAACCGCTACAACACGATACCATATGGTGGATTAGGCCTCGAGCCTGCTCAAGTGGGATAGCACATCACAGAACCAGCTTTCGTTCACAGCTCACTCTCATGGACGGAAGCGATTGGCGACGGGTGATCGCTGGCCGCCTTCGCGAGAACCACTTGTTCAGCCGAGGGTTCAATAACGGTTTGTTCGTCCTTCGGCGGTGGGGTGACCTGTTCGACCTTGGGTGTGTCACTGCCACTCGCCGCTGGATCGGGAGGAAGTTCACAGCCAATTGTGATTCCTATAACGAAATAAGTTCCATGCAACCAGAGTGATTCCGATTTAGTCTTACCGTCGTATGGACCAGGGTGATCTGAGATTGAGCCTATCGGAAGAATATGAATAGAAAGCACGTAGAGACTGCAATTAAGACTTGCCTGCGAACATATGTTCGACCGCGCCAGCCGAGCATGTGCCATCCTCATTTTCTTGTCCTACACAAGATATTGAGATACAATCGCAGCGGTAGATACAACAGTCTTACCTGGACAAACGGCCCACTGGCCGGTCTCGAGAATATGCTAGCAAATGCACAAAATGGTGAGTATGAGAATCACTTCCTGAAATGCGGTGAGGCGCACAATTTCCCCAGAAGGATGGAAATAGCCATAGTCGGTTGCTGTAAGGAGATTAAGTTATGAAGACGATAGAAATGTAGAAGATAGGACGTACGAGGGACGACAGGTATGGGATCAAGCCTATTACGGGAGATAATTAACTTAGGCCATATACAACGGCAAGCAACGCTCACTTGTTGTTAATGCGAGTTACATTGACGTGGGAATCCACATACTCAGCGAAAGCAGTATTTCCTACCTAAGGGAAGGTGTGAAGTCAGCAACCAGCATAGGAGAGATGTGGAGGGCTTACTCTGGGCATGCCATAGCCGACTACCTTGATCTTAAGTTCGGGATTATTCAGCGACAGGAAGACAGCATCCAGCGTGCCGAGGGCACCACCTGAGAGATGATATGAGTGGGTGTGCTAAGGCAATGGTGGTGAACGAACCCAGAGAGTGGCCAACAAACGTGACCGTCTTAGTGTTGTGCTTTTCTATCGTTTCCTTTATGGCAGCATAAACATCGTCGACGGCACTACGGGACGGTTAACTTTGAGTGGCTCAAGAACTAACTACTCACTTTGCGTGGATACGCATGAAACCAGCATGGACGCCTACACCCTTGGACGCGAGGCCAGGGAAGAATATCGGATCGATGTCCGACATCTCAACATCCATCACCGCCATAAGAGCATGCCTATGACTTAAGATAAGTATTCGTTAATGGGAACCTCCGTCAAGCGTCACTTACTCCATGTTAAGGTCGAGTCCCTGGTGGGCAACGATCACAGAGTCCAACTTGGAGTCATAACCCGCATACCCTACGGAAATTTAGACAACGAGGTACCAGGACAAACCCCAACTCACAGAACTGAACTTCGTTGCCATTGCCACCTGACGCGGTTGGTTGGAAGTGCTTGTTGGCTTTACAATTGTCTTTCGAAAGTAGAATACGTCCGCATGGGCAACCCGACAAAGAAGGCTGCGTCAAAGAAACTTACCTCCGCAATTCCACGTCAACGTGTCAGAAGGACGGCAGTATCCCGTACTCGCGTAATATGTATACGATTTGAAAGCCGCGATGTCGGCTTCCGGAAGGTTCGATGAAGCATACGCAAAGGAATGGGGAAGGGAGAAATAAGCAGCCACTAACGTTAGGAAGATGGATCGAAGGGTCATTTTGGGAGCAAGGTTCGTGAAGAGGACGACAAATTTCTCATCAGGTATTATAGGCTACCAAGTCCACGTAGGATGGGCAATGGTAGCTGTCAAACTAGCTGCTGGCGACGTGTTCAGCAAAATTGGTGGCAGCTTGAAGGTACGCTACAAATGACATTCACCCACCACGACAGTCGTTGCTGAATGGTATTTGCTATTGTGCAAATACAAAGAAACGATGAAGAGGCGCATGGGAGTTCTGCTATTGAACCCCTGTGACCGTCGCTCGTGACCGTTTTGTTCAAACTTGACGGGCGTCTATTAGTTACGCCACGCGCTCATCGACGCCAATATGTACGGCAGCACCAGGGATGTGAGAGCGGGTGAACAGCTTCTCGTCAGGAGGTCGGCCTTCCTCCTTCTTCATGACCGCTCGCCTTGCGATGCTGAGGGACACCGAAGGCGAAGCCATGTGTTGGAAGCTTTCCGACCGCCTTCGGTTGGTCCACGTCAAACGCCCGTTACATACTTGCTATCGGCTGGCAAACCTACCGCACGTCAGGCTGCCTTAACGCGGCGGGATAGACATTCATCCGAATGTCGTGCCAAAGTCTACCGGCTCGCGTTTCTAACGTGACGCGTCTGGCCTAGTCTAATTTTGTACCCCCGTCACAATAAATTCTACCCGTGTTCGGCTCGATCGAATGGAACGCCTCTCTTCCTGGACTAACCTATTACTATGCTGCTTTGTCGCTCGTTATTTGCCTTTCTCTGTATAGTGTTCCTTCAAGGCGTTCTCGCTGGTCTTCCCGACAAAATATATGGCGTGAATCTCGGCTCCTGGTATGTCTAGTCCTCTGTCATCGCAACCTCGCTTCTGAAGCTAGTTCTAATGTAGGCTGGTTCTCGAACCATGGATGCTACTACAAGGCGAGCTTCGCCAGCCTCGACCCTTCCTTCACCGCTAACGTTATTTGCAGAGTGGGGGGCCATGGGCGGGCAACAATGCTCGGACTGCTCGACATGCATTGCATCTGAGTTGTACGTACACCTACGCCGCTGCACGCTCCTCGGTACCTTACGGCACTTGATACCTTTAGTGCTTTTGCAGCGGCCTATCCTGAAGACAAGGTCTCCGATGCGTTTAATAAACATTGGTACGGCCGCGGGCGGGTTGCGTATGCGTATTGCAACCAGTGATAAACCCGCCTACGTAGGTCAACCTGGTTTAATCAGCAAGACGTAGATGAGCTTAAGTCGCTTGGTATCAATACTGTCCGAATTCCAGTATGTCTTATTCACCCCAGTGATGGAAATCTAACAATCCGTCGTCGGTAGCTGGGCTATTGGATCGTTGAGGGATTAGTCGATGAAGGCGAATTCTTCCCCAAAGGCGGGCTCAGCCAATTGGTCAGTGCTTCCTATAGTTATTTTTCTCACTTTTTCGACATATCCGCTCGAAACAGAGGAGAGGTTTGAGCCAGCTGAAGAAAGCTGGTATCGTGTCAATATTGGTACGGCAGAGCTACTTCTAGTCCTGTTACCGAACCGATTCGGCTCACTCAAATTAGGACCACCATGCTTTACCCGGCGTGCAAACCGCTGAACAGCAGTTCACTGGAAGGTATTCTACCCACGTGTCATTATTCATCCTTCAAGCTCACTTTGTCTTCCAAGGTGCACTAGAGACGTTCAATTCTATGTGAGTTCTCCGGGCTTGATCGATGCTTCCACTCATCTATCAATAGACCCCCTACAATTATCATCGTGCTTTGGTTTGGACTGCCGTAATGACCACCCTCTCCCACCTTGATCCTAGTTTCGAAGGCGCTGTGTCAATCCAAGCTGTCAACGAACCCATCATGGACGCCAGCCAGACGCCTGGCTATGGCGATTGTTAGCATCTTTGATTTCTCCCTTTTTTATGTACTCATTGATGTTTCAGTCCAGAAGAACTTCGTCCTCACAGTTAGAGCTGTTGAATTCCTGCTGGGCATCGATAGTGGCAACAAAGCAAACTACAAACCCGCGACATTCAATTTCACTGAGACACTTCTTCAAGGTTCTCAGAGTACTGGCGCCTTCAATCAAGCCGTGCGAGATGCCTTGACAGATGCTGTCCCATGTCTACTGAAGATCGCAGTGGAGTTGAAGATACCTCAAATTCTAGATATTACTACTTTAGACCGGCGCGACAATAGCCAAAGGGAACCTCTCACCACTAAGTCTGTTATGCTCCGATTTCGGCAGGCCACTGGTTGATGTCTCACCCCAACACATAGTTTCATGGACATCAATTGGCAGTTCAACAATCCATCTAACCCAGCTGACGCCGCTTTTGGACCACAAGGCTATGACAATCATCTCTACTATTCGTATGTTCGTCTTCTTCACCGAAGACATTTTATTGACATCCCCACAGTTTCGGCGTACGTAACGTGTTGCACACGTCGATTTGAGGACTGAGCAAATTTCCATAGGGCGTCGCCGCCGCTAACCCAGACGCCTATCTAACAAGCATCTGCAGTAGGTTTCGCTGTTTCGAACGCCACGTCGTTCTGACCAGATCCCTTGTAGACTTGCGCCGTGTTGAAAACGACGCAGCCCTAAACAATTCTCCACTATGGTTCGGAGAATGGGCTTTATCAACCCAATTCAGTGCCACCGACGACTTTTTACGGAAATGGGCTGACGCCCAGAAACTTGCTTATAGCAAGGGACGAGGATGGATCGTACGCAGGTTCCTATCTCCCGCATTGTTCACTTGCTGAGCTTGGCATTTCAGTTCTGGAACTTCAAGATTGAGAAGTCACCCCAAGAGGGTGATATGGCTAGGCAATGGTGCGCTCTCCCCATCGATACGGCACAATATCAATGACAATGATTGACCTAGGTCCTATACGGAGGGTGTTCGGCGCGGTTACCTCACGAAAGACCCCTCCGCCTTCAACGACCCAGACGTTTGCAAACCATATATTCAGTGATTGGTCTCGCTTTCTTAACTTAATTCAGTGCCCGTGGGTTGAAGCCGCGGCACTCGTTATCCTATATTTGCACGCAACTAGAGTTATTTTCGACTTCTTCCTATCTTCGCCCATACCGTTCTTTTCTATGGCCCTCATTTCTCCATGTCATTGTGAACATGCGAATGTCGCAATCTGTGTTGACTCTCCTTCTGACCCCTCAATTGAGTGCTTCGCCAATCCGCATGCTCGTAACCACCTCCATTATGGACGGCCTGGGTAACGTTCCCACAGCTCCAATATTCCACCTCCCTACGCATGTTGATCGAGGCTAACTCGTCTAATAATAGGACATTATCTCGCGCCTTGCTTATAGTCGGATGGTGGCTTCAGACCTTCCGAAGGATTCGTCATATGGTCCTGTCAAGTTACCGAAATGCACAAAGCAACGTGATGTTCAAGGCTTATGGGGACTCTGAACGCCTTTATGTTGCCCATCTATTTCGCTCCCACCGTCTACCCTTCTTGATGCTATTTTCATGGTATTGCCAATCTTTATATAAGGCTGGCGAGACGTTTGCTGTGCTTCTGCTGCTCCTTCTTCAGGTATAGTGCCGGGCAAAGCAAAATGGTCGCAACTTCTACCTTTCTTCGGTATCTTGCCTCCTTCCTCTCGGCGACTGTCGTTGCAGCTGCTCCGGCGCCTTCGCTAGTTCCGCGACAAGCTATCACCACTCTAACTACGGCCCAGATTACATCCTTCAAGCCATTTAGCTTCTTCGCCAGTGCCGCTTACTGTCAGCCAAGCACAACTCTTTCTTGGTCCTGCGGAGGTTTGACTGTCTCTCTTGCACTATCAAGCTAGAGATCTGACACATTTGCAGCGAATTGCAACGCGAATCTTGGCTTTATCCCTTCCGCTTCTGGAGGTGATGGTTCCTCGGTGCAGTTCTGTAAGCTACTACGTCCCTCATTGTTCACTGTAGTTATTGACCCCCTTGGCTAGGGTATGTGGGATTCTCCCCATCTCTGAACACTGTGATTGTGGCCCATCAAGGAACGGATCCTTCAAAAATGTAAGTTGCCCTTCTGTTCTCGGTTCCCGTATCCTTTGATCAATCCTGCTCACGTTACCCGAAGTCAAGCGTTGCTGAGTGATGCCAATGCCATTCTTGGCGGACTCGATGGGTCTCTATTCCCCGGGGTACCCAGCAGCGTCGAAGTTCACGAGGGATTCCGCAATGAACACGCCAAGTAAGTTCTGACTTCCAGCTTCCACTAGAATATGATTTATTTCGCGAGGCTAGGACTGCGACGACAATCCTCTCCGCCGTTCAGCGCACTCTATCTGCCCATCCTGCGTCCAATCATGTAACTGTCGTCGGTCATTCTCTTGGTAAGTGCATTCTGATATGGGTCAGGCTTAGTTCAGGATGTTGAGTCATGGTCAAGGCGCCGCTCTGGCTCTTTTGGACGGTGTATACCTACCATTGCACCTTCCTGGAGTGACATTCCGCACTGTCACATACAGCATGCCTAGAGTATGTCCAGTCATGCTGAGATTCAGTGCCCGTAACTCACGACATTCCATAGGTCGGGAATCAGGCATTCGCAGACTATGTAGATTCGCATGGTATATCATTGACCCATATAAACAACAAGTACGCCTCGCTTTTTATCCCTTGTTCCTTGAGTTCTGATGCACGTTCGCAGAGAGGATTTCATTCCCATTCTTCCAGGTGGGTATTAGCACCCCAAAATGGATGTTTCTATACTAAGAGGTAACACAGGCAGGTTCTTGGGTTATCATCATCCATCCGGCGAAGTGGTAGGTAATGGTCTTTCCTCGAAATCTCTGATGTAACCATGCGGTCCTCAGCATATCCAAGACTCCAATGCATGGGTGTCCTGCCCAGGTCAAGATAATACCAGCACCTCTTGTACCGTTGGCGATGTTCCCAATATCTTCGAAGGTAGCCTTGGCGATCACAATGGACCTTTCGACGGTTAGTCTATCCAACTCCCTAAACGCATTGACCATTCACGAGTCCACCCAGGTGTTGAAATGGGGTGTTAGTTCGTCCTGTGTAGCAAAGTTCCTTCGGCGTGCGATTATCAGTAATAGAAGTTGTTGCCAGGCGTATCAGCCATGTCTCACAACCGGGTCCGTGTCCCACATGTAAGACCGAAAGTCGGAACCGTATTCCTAATCGTGAGATACCATTTTCCGCTATGGAGATTATCCATATGTCAGCCTTGGAAATGTTGCGCGCGGTGAGTACGTGCCATATTGCCTATGCCAGCAGCCTATTTATTGCTTCCACATTGTATCAGACCTCATATGATGTTGTACCGCGTGAACGTAGTCATCGAGGACGTCTTCTTTGCACCCATCGTCATCTTTAGTGTGAGAGAATCTACGGCTCCTTCGCTAATAATTCATTTGCAGTCATCAACATGTTCTTACGAAGGAGCTTGGCGTTGCGTAGACTGAACCACGAACCGACACCATCATTTTGAGCCCAATTGCCCCAAGGTGTCGTAGCTTGTATATCGCTACGCCAAGCAACCTGTCCAGATGCTCCTTCCATTCTCTATCAAAACTTCGACGTCCTACTTTCCTAAGACGCCTCTGCTCGTCGAGTATATAATGAGTGTCCAAAACACAGCACAAATTCAGCGCCTCACTCGGTGATCAAAATGGCTCTGTTCTGGCTCACCCTGACACTCAGTGCGCTCGTTGCGACAGTTTCTGCTGCCCCAACGCTCGAGACTCGGCAGAGCACTAGCGTTTTGTCGAGCGCACAGATTTCAGCGTTCAAGCCCTATTCGTTCTATGCCTCTGCAGCATATTGCTCCCCATCAGCGACGAGGGCTTGGACATGTGGAGGTACGTCGCGCTTGATCTTGAAACCCTATTCGTGCTCGCTCAATGTTTTTACCCCCTAAGCTAATTGCAACGCCAACTCCGGATTCCAGCCAGTGGCTTCTGGCGGAGACGGAGCCATTATCCAGTATTGTCAGTGTCATAGACTGTGACTGATCTACAGATCCGCTAAATATAGACCCTAGGGTATGTCGGATACGATCCATCGCTTAAGTCCGTAGTAGTGGCGCACCAGGGAACGGACCCTTCAAAGATGTAAGTTACGTCCAGCACTGTTTTTGCGATGCTGGAGACTGATTTCATGGCTTAACAGTGTGCCTTTGCTCACAGATGCAGACTTCTTCTTTGACAGTCTCAGCACATCGCTCTTCCCTGGCATTAGCAGGTCCATCCAGGTACACAATGGATTTTCCGAAGCACACGCTAGGTAAGGGTCTCGACTGAGAGCAAGCGCTTGCACACTGAATCTCTATTCTAGGGCTGCTCCGTCCGTTCTTTCCGCCGTGCAGACAGCGTTGTCTAGATTTTCGGCCACCAGGGTCACCATTGTTGGACACTCACTTGGTGGTGCGCTCGCGCTGCTCGATGCCGTATACCTTCCGTTGCACCTGCCTGCTGGGACTGTCTTCAAGACTGTTACTTACGGCATGCCTCGAGTAAGCATTTAATTAACGCCAAAATGGAATGAGGCTCAAGCTCTTTTCAAGGTTGGAAATCAGGCGTTTGCTAACTACGTCGATAGCCGCGTCACTTCGCTTACCCACATAAATAACAAGTATGTCTCGTTATTCACGCCTCTTCCGCTCTCTCTGACCATTTGAAGGGGAGATATCGTTCCCATCGTTCCGGGTCGTTTCTTGGGATTCCATCATCCCAACGGTGAAGTGGTGAGTCATGGTTCCAAATACCACGTGGACGCTGAAACCGAGGATTCGATACTTTTTCAGCACGTCAGAAGGGATGATTCTGCGTGGTTGTCCTGCCCAGGTAGGTTCTAACATAAATATCTGATATGCTTCAGAAACTGAGCGTATATCAAATAGGGCAAGACAACACGGGGGCTGGATGCACAATTGACGAGGTCCCCAACATCTTCGAGGGGCGTGCAGCTGACCATGCCGGCCCTTATGACGGTATGTATCCAACGCATGTCCTGTTGCTGGCACTGATCATCGCATCAATAGGTGTATCTATGGGCTGCTAAATATTTGAGCTATGGAATGTAGTGTTTTATCAATGTATCAATGACCTTTTTGCACCGACACTCGCGCGAGCTCCTATTCTCGCTTCAGGAGATTTTGGCCTTAGAGCACGCATGCTCAGTTCGTTCCCAGCTGATGCCCAAACTACAAGGACCTTAGAAAGCATTTGTCACTTACCGCGACGAAGGTCAAGGTCAATCGTGTGGTATCAGTACGGCTGCCCGACCTGTGGACGGTATTGACTAACTTCCCGCGCGAAGTCCCGCTTAGTAACGCCTTCGGAAATTCGATGCATCCAACGTGCCATTATTACCATATGCTGCGCCAAAAATCTACCCCGGGTTGTGGGACTTCATTATCCGCAATGGCAACACGTCTGTCAAAGTAATATTGAATGGCAACTTCCTCTCTTCGTAAGCTCCCCATTGCTGGTTCATCCGACTGCTCGCCCCCATATGATGCTCGTCTCCACATGTTCCTAGCAGTTGGCGAAGGACAATGCACACGGCTCGCTCCTCTTTTCATTTGTTGCTTATCACTGATGTGAGCAGTCTTAGGAGGTCCCCCTGCCTTCGGCGGCTCAGCTCATCCACCTTATGGCGGTTTTATTGTGCACGTTTATAGTGCATTGTGTGATGGACGCCTTTTCATTGGTAGCTTGCAAAAAGTATTCGATACAATGGCACTCCATGACAAGCTACGGATCGACTGCAGAAGAGAACACGCAGTGAGTCGGTCCATTTGGGCCGACCTGACATTTCGCGTCTCTGTCGAGGCGTGGATGAGCCGGAATAGTGGGTATTTATTGGGTGGCGAACGGACACAGGCAATAACGAGGTCCAGTATTGAACATGCCTCTGTCTCTGCTTGCCCTCGGCCTTGGTGCTCTCGCTGCATCCGTCTCCGCTGCCCCCACGTTGGAGGCACGACAGAGTATTAGCATTTTGTCGAGTGCACAGATCTCAGCTTTTAGGCCCTATACCTTCTATGCCGCAGCTGCGCATTGTCCGGCATCGGTAACCAAGACTTGGACGTGCGGTAACTACACGCCTTGCTCCTCGCCTCTGCTTGGCTGATTGACACTATCCCTCAAAAGCTAGTTGTAAAGCCAACCCAGGTTTCCAGCCCGTCGCTTCTGGCGGAGATGGCGATGCCACCCAATTTTGTTCGTAGGCCTGATCACTTGATTTGCGTATTTACTAACTATGGGCCCTCAGGGTATGTTGGGTACGACCCGTCGCTTCAGACCGTCATAGTGGGCCATCAAGGAACAGACACATCCAAGCTGTATGTAGCAGGGTCCCCACACGGCGCATATTGAATAACACTGACATATTGGTGTAGCCTGCCCATACTCACCGATGCCAATATCGTCTTGGAAAATTTAGATCCCAAGTTGTTCCCAGGAATAAACTCTTCCGTCAAAGTCCACGCTGGGTTTACCGGGGCGCAGGCTAAGTAAATATACCACTTTCGGAGAACGATCAATACCTAAATCGTCGATCCCAGGGCTGCAACAGCTGTCCTCGCTGCCGTCCAAGCCACTATGGCTAAGTTCGCCGCGAAACGAGTTACCATCGTTGGTCACTCACTTGGGGGTGCAATTGCCTTGATTGACGCAGTGTACCTCCCCCTACATCTACCAGCGGGTACAACGTTCAAGACGGTCACGTATGGCATGCCACGAGTAAGTAGAAACCTGATCCTGTTGAAAGTGAATGAGCCAATAACCTCCCCAAGGTGGGAAATCAAGCATTTGCTGACTACGTTGATGCCCATGTCACTTCGTTGACGCACATCAATAACAAGTTCGTGGATTTTGGCTTTCCCCCGTTCCAAATGCTCATGGAGCTTAGGGGAGACATTGTTCCTATCGTTCCGGGTCGTTTCTTGGGCTTCCATCATCCCAACGGCGAAGTGGTAAGTTGATATATGTATGAATATTGTCTCGACGTATCATATCTTCATGACCTACCCCTAGCATATCAGGGAGAGCGACTCGGCGTGGCTATCTTGCCCAGGTGAGGATGATCCCGAAAATACGCTTCAAAAGGATATCTAAAATGCTTGGTTAATAGGACAAGATAATACCGGAGCAGGATGCACAATCAACGAGGTGCCTAATATATTCGAAGGCCACGCATCTGACCACAGCGGACCTTATGGTGGTACGTCTGTCTTTGAGCTTACTGGTGTCTTGCTGCTGAAGTGACGTATCCCAGGCGTCACGATGGCCTGCTAAGCGTCGAAAAAAATCGAAGAGATAAGATTTTGTTGGATGTGCTCCCATTGTCCAGAGGACAAGTACTACCCCAGTGGTAGCAAATTGTTTCAGTGGAGAAGCTACAAATCCAGTACAGTGATCAGGCGCATTTCAGTCCCTCAATAAGTCAACATACATTTACATCAGCATCTTAAGCCCGTCATCATCTTTGCAAATCGTTCAGAGATCAGCGTAGCGTCACTTTTCGGAGTGGCCTGGCCGATGAGAGACATGAATCTGGCCGCAGCTTGCTTTCCTTCTCGACGATGTCAGTGAACTTACTTCGATTTGAGCAGAACCAGAGTGGATACGAACTCGGCGCGAAAGATCGATATCGAGCACCGTGACGGAACTGGCGGATCCGGCCTTCCCTGCCGAAGTCTCACGATCAACAGAAACGTGCCACGGTCAATCCAGAATCACTTGTCGAAGCGCACACGGAAACAGATGATCCATGGTGTTATCCTCCCTTCAAGCCAGGGGCGCGTTCAACCCTTGCTGAACCATGTATGTTCCCCATGAACGTTTCAACAAGCAAGCAGCCTCCGCATGGTGCTAGACATGACTGAATACTCCCCCCATCCGACTTGATTTCTATCTGTTGTATCCAATGTGGCTCCTCCATGTGGCTCGCTCCTGAGGCGTTCAGTTGTCTGTCTTTGTGTCCACGGGTGGCAATCGCTCGTCACGTTCGCCTTCGTTGTCATCAGGCGCATGCCCCACGAGTACTGTGACAGGGATAATGTATATCAAACATGCTCGTCACGCCCTTTGGTGTTGCTAGGCCGCTCATACTTCCTTCCCCGTAGTCCTGCTGACTGGGACCCGCGCTTTTCGATGTCGAAGTGGACCCCCGCACCGATCCAAAGCCCTCAGGTGATCACAACGGGCATCAGCGTGTTTATCGGTGCAACAACTTTGGTCGGGCGGATGATATCCTTGACGTCTTCTCGAGATGGTGTCCTTATCTCTTCCATGGCATCTCGATCTCCTTTGCGACTTCTAGTCCTGAGGTGCATGCTGTCGTCTCAGGCGAGCTAAGCGACAGAAACGATTTAATAGGCAGTCTATTTCACGGCGCTGCTCCCAGGCAAGCCCTCATCGCACCAGGATGGCCTTCTCCCTGCTCATAGTCACGATTGCTACTCTGGTTGCTTCCGTAGTGGCCTCTCCTTTGCTGGTTACTCGACAGACCGTGAAGGTGCTGTCAAGCTCTCAGGTTGCAGCTTTCAAGCCATATACCTACTACGCTTCGTCAGCGTATTGTCAACCTTCAACAACTCTGTCGTGGACATGCGGGTGTACGCCGCGCTTCCACCATCGCCGCGGTTACCTTGGAGCTGACCACTGGTTGTAGCCAACTGTGATAACAGTCCGAACTTCGTTCCAGTAGCATCGGGCGGGGACGGAGAGATGATACAGTTCTGTGCGTTTCGTTCTTTGTGTCTTGGCCCTCCACACGATTTACAATACCTTGGACAGGGTATGTTGGGTATGATCGTGAGCTCGAGTCGGTGATCGTCGCTCACCAAGGCACTGATACATCGAAGCTGTATGTGTAATCCTAAGGACACCCGGCAATGATTAACCAGCAACACAGCACGTCCATTCTCATCAATGCGAATCTGGGTCTGAACCCACTGGATCAAGAGCTCTTCCCAGGTATCTCTGAAGAAGTACACGTACACAGTGGCTTCGCTGAAGCGCATGCTCGGTAAGACGAATCAATATCATTGTGCATGCCTCTAGCTGAGTTTAATTTGGATATCTTCAGAGCTGCCCCAGACGTTTTGGCTGCAGTACAGCAAACTATGTCCCGGTTCTCTGCCACGCATGTTACCCTGGTTGGCCATTCGTTGGGTGGGGCCCTTTCGCTACTCGACGCCGTATATCTACCCTTCCATCTCCCTTCTGACACAACATACAAGACTGTGACATATGGGATGCCAAGGGTAGGAGTCATCCTTCTTTGCTTCCAACAGAGCAGCTCATCTTATTGGTGAAGGTTGGGAATGCTGCTTTTGCCGACTACGTTGACCAGAAGCTCACCTCCTTTACGCGAATAAATTATAAGTAAGTTCTGGCTATCTCAATAGTTTGTACGGCTGATGGTATTCGACTAGGAGAGATCCGGTTCCCATCCTCCCGGGACGATTCCTAGGATTCAGACAAACTAGCGGCGAAGTGGTTAGTGGCCTGGGCTTCATTTGTTATCCGCTGACTGACGATTATGCCTGATGTACAATAGCACATAAGGCGAGCCGATTCAGCCTGGTTGGCATGTTCAGGTATTTCCTCGATGTGTCAGATGGTTTCGTGTTACCGATGGTCCGATTCTTAGGGCAAGATAGCTTGGACGCTGGTTGTACGATCGACGAGGTTCCTAACCTCTTCGCAGGCAGCTCTGATGATCACTTCGGTCCATTTGACGGTATGTCTTCTCCCAGTCGAAGGGAAATGAGACTGAAAGTGCTTGAAGGTGTCAAAATAAACTGTAGGTAAAGCTGAGAGGTGGTTTTTACAAAATTTGTGTACTCTATCTGTAAACTACCCCTGTGATATATAGGGGAAATACCCTAAGTTCAGTCTAACCTCGATCATTTGAACGGAGTACAGGCCTCTCTCTCGCCACCATGACGATAGTGAATGTATTCGTTACTTCACCCGACACCCGTTCGGAACGAAGATTCGATCTGAACCTCACGGTCGCGCAACTCAAGGTCTTCGCTTTGTTTCGATGTGGAATCTGCGTTGAATGGGCATCGATTAGGCAAAACTGGAGCTGATCACTGGCATCCCGACAGGAAACCAAACGATTAGTCTCATTGATTCTGAAGCTGATGGTCAAGTCGTGGCTACATTGTCGGATGACTCCAAAAAGCTGGGATTCTATGATTTGAAAGATTTCCAGCTTCTCAAGGTGAGATGACCTTGTACACTCTCTGGAGGACTTGCGGTCTAACGGCTTTCGTTGTAGGTAGACGACACGAACCCGTCGATCTCATTGACGGGTCAACTCACGGATGTATCACAAGTTGAGAAATTTGTGATGAGCGATGAGGAATATTCGCAGCGGCAGGGTGGGTCTGTCTCTAGGATGGCGATTGAACATTGACCTGTAGCTGACACGTTCCCCCAAGATTCTGTTCTGGCGTACAAGCAACGGAATAAAGTAGGACGTTTCGCTACCAAGGATGAAGGAGAGCAGCCCAAGCCTCTTCCTCGAGTAGATATACCGATAGGTTCTCGGTGTGAGATCGAAACCTCTGAGGAAGGACTACACAAAAGGGGGACCGTTCGTTTCGTAGGTCCAACAAATTTTGGTCCCAAAGAGGGTATTTGGGTTGGGATTGAATACGATGAACCCATGGGCAAAAATGATGGATCGTAAGGGCTACCCTTGGCTCTCCTGCTTCATTCTGACACCTATTCAGTGTTCAAGGAGAGCGCTACTTTACGTGTCCTCCAAACTATGGTGTATTTGTGCGGCCAGACCGAGTCAGAGTAGGAGATTATCCCGTAGAGGATATTAATCTTGACGAAGAAATGTAAATAGCAGTTGACCGAGTCAAAATTCCACGTCTGCCGCGAGCAAGGACTGGAATGGAGGAGAAACGGGAAGAATCAGAGCTGCGGGCGTCTATGTCACGCCATGCGGACTTTAAGGCCGGTCAATTTGTGATAATTAGGCAGGACGCGCGTTCCTTCTGACCGTCTCCCCTTTATAACGCGAGCTCGCTCTTCCACTCATCCTCTGTTTCGCTCAATCTACTTCTACTATCATGGCTGACCCCAGTGGTGCTCCTCCGCAGCCAGGACCTAATGATACTTCAACTGCTATTCTGCGACCCAAGAAATCGTAAGGACATCCCGTTTCTCGTCTACCAACATTCTGACTCGATATTTAGGCCAAATCGTCTTATCGTCGATGAAGCAACGACTGATGACAACTCTGGTGCGTCACAACGGGTTCGGTGTCTAGAATGGCTGCTCATCTTTGGGGACAGTGGCGACTTTGAATCCTGCGACAATGGAGACCCTATCATTATTCCGGGGTGACACGATCATTGTTCGGTACGCAGATTGGAGACTTCGTGAGTTCGATTGATTCTGATACTCTATTTAGTGGGAAGAAGCGTCGCGATACCGTTCTCATCTGTCTGAGTTCGGACGATGTTGAAGAGGGCCGAATTCAGATGAACAAGGTGGCCCGCAATAACCTGCGAGTCAAGCTTGGTGACCTCGTAAATGTGCACCAATGCCTTGATATAAAATACGGAAAGCGGGTACACATCCTGCCATTCGACGACTCTATCGAAGGACTCAGTGGAAACATCTTCGACGTTTACCTCAAGCCATACTTCCTTGAGGGTATCTAGGCTCACTCTTTTCTATATAGTTTGCGTTAACCCCATCTTTCTAGCTTATCGTCCCGTCCGAAAAGGTGATACCTTCTTGGTACGAGGTGGTATGCGTACTGTGGAGTTCAAGGTCATCGAGACCGACCCGGCCGAGTTCTGTATAGTAGCTCAGGATACCGTCATTCATACTGGTAAGTTATGCGCATTCTCATGCTATCCCTGATTCTCATGATTCATCAGAGGGCGATCCCGTCAAGCGTGAAGATGAAGAAGCTAACCTTGCTGACGTTGGTTACGATGACATTGGTGGATGCAGAAAACAGATGGCTCAGATTCGTGAACTCGTTGAATTGCCATTACGACACCCCCAACTCTTCAAATCCATCGGTATCAAGCCGCCTCGTGGAATCCTGATGTACGGCCCTCCTGGTACCGGTAAAACCCTCATGGCTCGCGCTGTGGCGAATGAAACCGGCGCATTCTTCTTCCTGATTAACGGTCCGGAAATTATGAGTAAGATGGCTGGTGAGAGTGAGAGTAACCTGCGGAAGGCATTCGAGGAAGCCGAGAAGAATTCACCGGCTATCATTTTCATTGACGAAATTGATTCCATCGCTCCCAAGCGTGAAAAGGTGTGGCTCATTCGTTGTCTTGATGCTTCATTTGTATTGATCTTACGATCAGACAAACGGAGAAGTCGAGCGTCGGGTTGTCTCACAGCTTCTCACACTCATGGATGGTCTCAAGGCTCGATCTAACGTTGTCGTCATGGCTGCCACAAATCGACCCAACTCCATTGATCCGGCTCTTCGTCGCTTCGGTCGTTTCGATCGCGAGGTCGACATTGGTATCCCCGATCCCACTGGCCGCCTTGAAATCCTCCGCATCCATACCAAGAACATGAAATTGTCTGACGATGTTGACTTGGAGCAGGTTCCTAGTCTATTCTTGTTACCCTCGTAGCATTAGCTCATTTTTGCCCAGATTGCCGCCGACACGCACGGTTATGTCGGTTCCGATATTGCCTCCCTTTGCTCTGAAGCTGCTATGCAGCAAATCCGTGAGAAGATGGACCTCATCGACCTTGACGAGGATACCATCGATGCTGAGGTCCTCGACTCGCTGGGCGTTACCATGGACAACTTCCGCTTTGCTCTTGGTACGTCCAACCCCTCTGCCCTTCGGGAGACGGTCGTCGAGGTGCCCACCGTTACTTGGGACGACATTGGTGGTTTGGACAAGGTCAAGCTGGAACTCCAAGAGACCGTGCAGTATCCAGTCGACCATCCCGAGAAGTTCCTCAAGTATGGCATGTCGCCATCGAAGGGTGTTCTTTTCTATGGACCTCCTGGTACGGGTAAGACCCTCCTTGCCAAGGCCATTGCCAATGAGTGCAAAGCCAACTTTATCAGTATCAAGGTACGTCGGAATGCAGCATTTCTGACTCACCAGTTAATAATGTCTTGTAGGGTCCTGAACTGTTGACCATGTGGTTCGGTGAATCCGAAGCCAATGTCAGAGATGTCTTCGACAAGGCTCGTGCCGCCGCGCCTTGTGTAATGTTCTTCGACGAGTTGGACTCTATCGCCAAGGCTCGCGGTGGCTCCTCCGGGGATGCTGGCGGTGCTGGTGATCGTGTCCTTAACCAAATCCTTACTGAGATGGACGGCATGAACTCGAAGAAGAATGTCTTCATCATCGGTGCTACCAACAGACCCGATCAAATTGACCCTGCTCTTCTTCGTCCCGGTCGTCTCGACCAACTTATCTATATTCCTCTGCCTGACGAGCCCTCACGCTTGAGTATCCTCAACGCTGCTCTCAAGAAATCGCCTGTTGCTCCTGAGGTCGACCTTGGCTTCTTGGCCAAGAACACACACGGCTTCTCTGGTGCTGATCTCACCGAAATTTGTCAGCGCGCCGCTAAGTTGGCCATTCGTGAGTCTATCGAATCCGATATTCGCAGGGAACGAGAGAAGAAGGAAAGAGAGGAAGCTGGAGGTGATGCGGCTATGGAAGAAGATGACGACCCCGTGCCTCAGATCACTAGGTACAGTTTTCTTGACCCTCCTGATTTCCTCGTGTCTAATGTAATCTGTGATTAGGGATCACTTTGAAGAAGCGATGAAGTATGCCCGTCGCTCCGTGTCCGACCAAGATATCAGGCGTTACGAGATGTTTGCTCAGGTTGGTTATCTTGTGTTGTGTTGATTTGCGATTGGCTCATTCACTATTTTAGAACTTGCAACAATCTCGTGGGTTCGGGAACAACTTCAGGTTCCCGGAAGGTACCAACCCAGGTGGTGGTTCGACGAGCAATCCAGCCGGCAATGCGGGATTCACCGATGAGACTGCTGACGATGACCTTTATGCCTAAAATCCTTGACGAATAGTTTCCTTCCATTTCTAACGCCTGTAGCTTGTACTTTTCGCCACTGAGATAGAAAATATGATGGTCCATTGAATCTAATATCTTCTGTAATTTGAGATTGCTGGTTGGCCAAGTGAAGCTTATGCAGGACTGGTACTAGTCGTCTTGGGCTGTGACAAAGTGACTTCATTGGCTTCACGTGGACCGCTCACAAGTGCACGTCCTGCAGGGCCCAGCCGAATTCAAGCACCCTCTTCATGGTGCACGCTGCCTGACGCTCCCTTCACCCTCATTCTTTGTCTTCGATTTGCTGTTTCATTTCTCTTAGCTTTACATGGAGCCTGGACGCGCTCTCACTGCGGCTTCGCGAAGTTTGTCGGCGTCATCGCTGAAAGAACGACTCTCAAAATTGACTACGACCCCCTTACGACCTGTAGCAGCCCTGCATGCTAGCATCGAGTGAGGCCCGCTGGTACCTTTCTAATCTGCAATGTTAACTGCGACCAATTTATCAGTTTTGTCCCGGCGAAAGTACCAAGGAAGAGAAGGCTACAAATGCTGGCCGTAGCCATCTGGTCCGTGCTCATCGTCATCACGACTGTAACGTTTCTGCTGCTATGGTACGAAATTGCGTTATCTTTCACATTACTACCACCAAGAAGTTTTACAGTTCTATACCCCCGTTATGGCCTCTACTGACCTTGTACATCGTTTGGGTGAAGTGGGTTGACAAGAGCCCTGAGCATGGGGGGAGGACGAGCCGTTGGTTTAGGTCGATGAGATTTTGGAGATATTTCGCTGACTATTATCCCGCTTCGTGAGTCCTTTGACCATTCTGCCACTCGTAGACCTGAACTGGAGATAGATTCCTTAAAGTGCGCTTTAGCTTGACCATCGCGTTCGGACTTTCGGCTGAGGTCTCTCTAGGAATCTGACCTTCCCCCTGACCGACCATACGTGTTCGGTTATCATCCCCATGGTATGTCTCGTCGTCTATATGAATTCCTCTACTGAATTGTCCTGTAGGCATCATTGGCATGTATGTTCTTGAAGATTGTCTCACCCGTGATAGTACTGAGACATCGCAGGGGTGCCTTTGCAACATTCGCTACGGAAGGTGCGTGGCGTTGCGGCTGTTGTCCGTTCGAGGGCTCAATCACATCAAAGCTACCGGCTTCTCTGAGGCGTTCCCCGGCATTAAGCCTCACCTACTTACATTAGCTTCAAACTTTCAAATGCCCATATACAGGGATATTTTACTAGCCCTTGGCATATGCAGCGTTAGCAAGCAGTCTTGCTCTAATATCTTAAAGTCGGGACCTGGGTCCGCGATTACTATCGTCGTCGGGGGTGCCGCAGAAAGTTTGAGCGCGCGTCCTGGTACCGCCGACCTTACATTGAGACGAAGGTTAGTTGTGATTTTCCGTCCCAGTTCGGAGTTCTCATTTTGTTAGATTGGGCTTCATCAAGATCGCTATCCAGCATGGGTGAGTTGATTCTCCTTGATTGCCTTCCGAAATGCTCAATTCCTTCCTAGAGCGGATCTAGTGCCTGTGTTTTCCTTCGGCGAGAATGACGTCAGTTTCAGTGGCCTTGCCCATCCAAGAGGTGTCTGATAACATTTCAGATATACCAACAAATGCCGAACGAGCGAGGTACAACGATATATGCTCTACAGAAGAAGTTTCAGGGCCTATTTGGCTTCACGCTCCCGCTGTTTCATGGACGGGGCCTCCTCAATTGTCGGTCCCGCTCCTCTGTCTTCCATGATCCCGTTCCTATTTATCTTTGCAGACAACTTAGGGCTTATGCCTTATCGACGTCGGATAGTGGCCGTCAGTAAGTGGCATCAGTTTTCACCTAATGTTTACAATCTTGAACGTCTGTTTAGTCGGCAAGCCAATACATGTCGAACAGTGTGATCATCCAACATCAGATGAAGTCTTCCGTATCCAGAAGATTTACATTGAAGAACTCACCAGGTACGCAGTTTGGCATTCGGACTTGCGAGGTTATTGAGGCCACCTCGTATCAGAATATGGGATACTTACAAAGATGAATTCGCGAAGGCTCGAAAGAAAGAGCTTAGCATTATCGATTGAAATATTGTACATTCTACGTCAATATTCATAGAGACGAGACATCCAATTATCAAGAGATGGGATAAGATGGATTCCTTCGGTGTCTATGGAGGTCTCTAGGCTTGTGGTTTGAGGTTCATTCTCCTAGTCAGGGCTCTCAGACTCTTGTCATCCGGCTCGGTCTTGCGTAGGCGTTCATAGTCGTACCAAACGATCACCGAATCCGAAATAGTCACGATCTTGCGCTGTGCATAGGAAAATATCTTCGCTTTGCAGCCAAAATGGGTGTTGTCGCCTTCCCGCATAACGTATGGCTTGTGACCGACCAAGAGCTAAGGATGGGAAGGACCGCATAAACAACGTGAGGGTGGAGAAAGCGAGCACGCACTGTATCTGGGTAGGTAACAGGTCGCTTGAAGTTCAACGAAACGGACTTGAGAATCAAAGAGACCCCGTTGCCGTTCATCAAGTCTTTCGCTTTCTGCGGACCACCTATTTCTCGTCCCAAGGATAGCATCCAATGGAGGCGGCCCTATCGAGTATGCCAGAGTTCGTGAGCATGCAAGCAGTTTCAGACTGGCCACCACTAACAGATTCTAGATAGCGAACTATGGCCTCTAGTCAGCAACATTGACCCCACCGGCAGTAGAATGGCTACTTACGGTAGTTGACGTTGTTCACATGGCTTCGAAGAGCATCAGTAAGTGCAAATCTATATCATCTCTGCACAACTCACTGGAAGGAATCATGCTCGCCCCATTGAACTTTCTGCTCCCAAAACGACTCGGGGTCATATCCGAGATCTCTTAGCGTTTTGCTCCCCTCTTCTTCAGGTGAGATGTCGGCTACCGACAATGTCGAATAGTGTGCGGAAGAAGGAGGTTCATCCGGCGACGCTGGTCCTTGTGTGCCAGGAGGGATATGAAAAGGCGAAGTCGGGTCTCGGAAAGCCGCTTGGAGCGCCTGAA
The DNA here is from genome assembly GCA_032158425.1 of Pleurotus giganteus. NCBI lineage: Eukaryota > Fungi > Basidiomycota > Agaricomycetes > Agaricales > Pleurotaceae > Pleurotus > Pleurotus giganteus. The sequence continues at coordinate 2,434,916 of JAPEHR010000005.1, forward strand.
AAGAGAGATCATGGAATGCTCGCCCCGAGCAACAAGCAACCTCACTTTAATGGACGAATTGTGTCGCACCAACCGCGGCGCCGCCCGCGACGACGTGTACGAAGTTCTGAGGGCGAGCATGGTTGGGTGGTCCGTGCGCCCGCTTGGCCTCACGTGCAGTCTCCCTCAGGTTCGCATCAGCTTTAGGCTTCCCTTTTTTGGGAAGCCGCCTTCCTCTTTCTGCTGAGTCTAGTACTTCGTATGACGCTGACATCGTCAAAAGCCACTCTTTGCCGAAGCTTGCCGAGCGGCAGGAGGCGAGTATAAGTACTTTGTCCCCCCCAAGGACCCCTCCAACGTTTCTTTCTTTCCTTCCACCATCTTCCGTCAGATCCTGGTGATCGCCCTTCGCTTCATTCTATCTATCCACTTTCTTTCCGAACACACTCTACACCGCGACTGGACTCGCCCTACTCATCGCTTTGCCCACCTATACTCACCTTTAATACTTGATCTCCTCCCGCATATATTCCGCTTGTTTCTAACATGGTTGCCGTGTCTTCTCGCGTTGCGATCCTCGCCGCGTCCGTGTGGTTGGCGGGTGTCTCTGGTGCTCCTATTCAAGACGACTCCGTTTCTCTAGTTTCCAACTCGCCCCGATCCCCTGGTCATCGACACCACTCGAGCAATCACAAGGGTCATCGCAGCCATAAAGGGCATAAGCGGGTAAGTGTACCTAGGTATTCGGCATATACTAGTTTACGCTGAGATTATTCCCGTAGTCATTCAGCGGCGTGTCTTCTGAGTCCCTCGCCAAGCTAGCTATGTTCGCTGTCAACGGCCCTGCGTCTCGTCAGCCTCACCCAGAACATATGGCAGTCAAGCGGCAGCAATCTCCGTTTTCTGCCACCGAGATGCGGGCACGCTTTGCGCGCCGACACGACCACGATCATATACACGAACACGAGCATCACCACGATCATCACGACCACGATCATGACCACGACCACGACCATGACCACGACCATGACCACGACCATGACCACGATCATCACCATCACCATGACCATCATCGACGAAGTGCTGACGCTGAAGATCTCCCGCATAATCGCAATGTCACGGGCGGCGCCCCCGGGAAGGTGGCAATCGTAGTACGCACTCTTTGAATTATTCTCTATCAGTTTATTGATAATCTGGCAAGAGCGATAAAGCGAATGGTTCATCTTTGCCCATCGCTTGGCTGTACGTCGGTCCTGACAATGCTCGGGCTATGACGGTTGACGCCAATGAAAGAGAGGGAACTCGGTTGGAAATGACGCCCACAAGTGGGACGGCACCGGAGGGAAAAACACCTGTGATGCTCCAGCTCCCTGCATTCAACAGTAAATCAGCCTCAAATGTTCCGCTATGCGCGACATACGCTTCACAACTGCCCCCCCAGGGAGATATAATGACAATGGAGGAGTGCCAGGATGAAGATGCATTGATGAGGACAGGGCGATCTCAGACGTTTTTGTACGACCCTGAAACCAAGGTGGTGGAACCCACTGCCTACTCCTCGACATCCCCCATCGCTAATGCCACTCCTGATGATGCGGGCACCGAAGCGATTCTTTCTAGCAGGGACGGCAATCCTGAAGCTGGTCAGCCTGTGATGATGAAGTTTGTTCCGGAAGCAGTGGAGCTCAAGCCCGAATCAACGGCTGTATCTACGAACACGGTGACGACTACGACTACTGAAACGTACACGTCCACCGCGACGGTGACTAGCACCGAATCCGTCTCGGTATCCCCTCAGGCTGCTGCTGAGATAACCACGTCATCACCGATTCCAACTTCGTCACCTTCCTCCTCTACAATGACCGCGAGTGTCTCGACGTCGCAAGAGGCATCGACAGCTCACGCTCTAGGCCTGGAGATTATCATGGCCAACCCAACCAGCACGCCAGGGACCAGCACGACGGCAAGTACCTCAACTGCCACTTCGTCAACCTCGATCGCCGCGGCCGCGGTTGCATCCAACATTGCTTCTGGCGTAAGTGTTGTGTTGACACCAGTTGCCCTAGTCGATCCTTACAAGCTGATTTTTTTCAGCACTGAAGTAGTTCCCCCCCTATTATGAATATATTTATAGTTTGTTACCCCTGTCACGTGGAGAAATTCCCTTGTGAAAAGTCGTCTGTGACATGTGTGACCCAGCTTCCTGAGGGTTTTTGCCTAATACCACAACGAGCCGAGCCCTACTCTCCTCGTCCTCTACTCAGTTCTCTGGGTCATCACACTCCTTTCAATCGACACTCTTTTTTCTTCAAGAGTTACACCATGACTTTACATAAACGCGTCTCACCCGTCCATAGCCGCAAGTTTGCTCGATCTCCCGCTGGCATTCATGTCTTGTTCCCCAGGTTCTCCCCCACCGCCATTTACCCTGGAATGGGGACAGACGACTTGCCTTCTGCAACCCCATCTTCAAGTGAGTACGGACTGTAGCTCGCCGATGTCTCCGCTGACCGTGTCTTCTAGGCCCTGTTGTCGCCCCTCCCACCTCGCAGCAGCCCCCTCCCAAGCCCCCAGTCACCTCCGCCACTCCGAACCCTGTGACGCCCGTGGCTCCGAGTCCATCTTCTCCTGTGGCCGCACCTCCGACGACGACGTCAGCTCTTGTGCCGACGCCAGCCACGACGCAGGACCAGCCTCTTCTTTCAACCTCGCTGGTTTCTCCGACAGAGGCCACACCTGCCCTTGTTCTTACTACCGCTACGACCTCATCGCTCAATATGCAGCAGCTGCCTACTACAACCCTCAATGGTCAACCGTCTCTTACCTCTCTTCCCAACCTAGCCACGCGAAGCATTGCTCCTGCCGTTGTATCCGGGTCAACTATCAGTGTTGCGTCTGAATCAGCGACGTCTACGCCATCGCCTTCAAGCACCAACACTGGTGCCATAGTTGGTGGTATTGCCGCTGGTCTTGCGGGAATCGCTGTCATTGTAGTTGCCTTCTTTTTCCTCGTTGTGAGTGTCTCCCAAACTGGTGTGTCCTTGATGATCAACCCAAACCATTGCAGAGGCGCTGGCGTAAGCGAACCGAAGACAATGCGTTTAGTGCTGACGGCTTCCGTCGCTCGGCTGTCCTCCTTGATGATCCTCCTACCCATGAGGATACTGTCAATCGTGGATATAATCCACGACCTCCCAGCATGATCGAACGCAAGGTAGCGAACAGCACCCCGGCTCCCTATGCTAATTTTGGTGGACAACAGGCTGGCTATGGCGCTACAGGTTATAACTCGTATGATTCGTACGGCCCTGGCGATGTCATGTCCTCTGCTCCGCAGGGTCATTACCCATACAACAACACCGCTCAGTATAACGCTGTCTCACCCTATGCTCAATCACCATTCTCCCCAGCGTCGCCCGCGTCCTCCCATCCGACGCCTTTTGATTCGCCCTATCCACAAGCTGCTGGCGTCGCTGCTACCGCAGCAATGTCGACAGGACCCATCAATGGAGGCGGCCAGGTAGCTCGACAGCAATCTCTTGCAGCACCCAGCAATGCTCACCCCGGTCATGCTTCTATCAATACTGTCAACTCGGTCCCTCCCACTGACTACGTCGATCTCACACGCTCGAGCGTCAGCCCATATCAAGCTGCCCAATACGTGGAGATCTCGAAGCAGCTAAACACGGAGGTTCCAGCTGGTCTTTCTACGCCTGATGTAAATCAATATACTGGTGTAGGAGCCCCAGCTCAGGCTTACAACAACCAAGAGTCGTCGCCGTTTGCCGATACTCAGCGTCATTCTGCGCAATTGCCCTCGCCATACGACGAAGGTTCCCCTTCTGCCGACCTCGACTTCCCTACCCCTCCAGCACCTGTTGCTGCCGCTCAATTGCATGCTCGCGTCGACTCCCACCCACCTCTCCTTCCAGAGATTCGAGTTCAGCCTAGAGTTTCCGGCTACGACGAATTTCCCGCAGGAAATCAGAACAAACTTCCAGCTACTCCTAGCCCCCTCGCTGCCAGCTTTGCCGTCGCCACACCTCCCGTGACCAAGAGCGAGCTTGCTGGCCCTAGTGCTGCGGAGGTGGTTCATCAATCGGCAGGTCCCCCGGCTACTTCCCAAGTCCCCGGTGCGCCTCACCGTGCCCCAGCGACGAGCGCGGACGTGCCCAAGCGACCCGATACCGTCTATGATGACGGAGATGCTTACGGTGGCTTCTAGCCCGCAAAGAGAAAAACTGAACACTCATGTGCAATAGAGAAATACGTATACGATACTCCCTTTATTTAAAGTCTTGTTTCTTTAACCACTCTACTTGGCTGCGGAGTCTGGGACTCCCGTCGCCTTGATTGTTTTCCACAGTAATCATAGGCTTCGGGGGTCTGGGATCACCAAGCACTCCATATACCGTTTCCTTCATTGTTTGTAGTCATCTTTTGGGCTGAACACTGTGCTGAAGTATCAGTTGCAGGTATCACCACGCAACTATGTACGGACCTGGTACAGTCATATCCGTTTGTTTTTTGGGATTACGTTGGTCGTTCTTCATCAAGTGGCGCGCAAGGGTTCGCTGCGATTTGTTCTTGGCCAGAGGCCGCTCTTCCTCTTCCCTTTACTTCGTTTATATTAACTCTCGCTCCCGCGATGTGTCCACAGCGGCGCTCATTGGTTTTTCCTCACCACGATTCGGATGATGATTCTTACGAGTAGATCCTAGTCGTTTATACCCGTTTTTGCTTGGTATACATCACCGTTGTGGCCTTGCAATATATGCTATTTTCTTCGCCTTTGTTCGTTATCTTGCTTCACCCTGTAAGTACTGCTCTCTGGCCATCATCGACTCCGTGGATATCTATTAGGGTCGTATGTACTTTTGATCTCTCACGATATTGTAGACTGCTAGACTACTAGGGTCGACGGCGACATCGAATGGCTCGAGGACCTGAACCTGGTGAGCTTGGAGAGTCGGTCTGTCAACGTTTCATTGACCTCCTTTATATTTCTAGCCTTTACCGTCTCATGCTGTCAATACCTATTCGATCCCCAATGTTTTTGGCGCTGCTTCCTCAAAGTATGCGATAAAGGCCAACCACTCGGACCTGAGGCCAGGCCTGGCGACGTAATCGGTAAAGCGGAAGCAAATGAACTCGAACTCCGCGATTATTGACATGCATCCGAGGGTGGCCGCAACCATCTAACTCTGGTTGGTGCTTGAGCTTGAGATCTTGAGACCGAATAACCATGGAAACTCGGAGACGAAATATCCCCCCGGATTGTTTCGGGTCCTCAAGTCTAGACTTTTAACGCCACTGGCCAAGGTAAGCACCACAAGGTTGCACCATTTACTTCCATTTTATTATCGTCCTGGATATCCCTAATGTGTGGCCTCTTAGACTTACCTCTCGACACGCTTGTGTCCTCACCAAGCCAGTGCTGATACTACTTACACTTGCCAGTTTGCAACCTCACGAAATGTGCGTCATACTTATGACAACCTGATACATCTCGTGTGCTGATTTCTCCAACAGGCTTCAACTGAACCTGAACGTTGGCCTCTAGACTCTCTGTAGACTCTTGAATGTGCTGTGGCGTCGGCCAGTCCTCTCACGCTTGCACTGCTTGGCGTATGTTATCGACCATGAACCCCTCCTCTGTGTGCGAGGTTGTAAAGTAAGGGTACGATACTGAATTAACGCCTCAGACTCAGTAGGTCATCTCGGCGCCTTGGACCTCCTGAATATCTGATAGTGGTCCCAGTTCGTCGTGTGTTCCCGATCATCGCAGCGTCGAGGCATCGCTTTCTAATTCATTCCCACATCGCCAAAAGACCATATCAGTCAGTGTCGTCCAGGGTAGGGCCTGCAACGGAAGTGGTTCCCGCATATCTGTGTGAACTGCATGCCATGTAGGCTACATAGGACACTTCGGTTTCCCCAGCGGTGTTAATGATGCCCCCCTTCATCTCAGCTCTCCGCGCCCTTTTAATGACGCCCCCTCTGATCCATGTCTGGGTCTACCCCACGCAGCGCCTACCACCATCTGGACTCACTAACATTTGGTGCAGTACGACGAGCCCTCGTCACACTCAGTGGAGAGCGACGCGTTGTGATGGACGCTTCAGATGACGTGGTATTTGCTATCATGGAAGCTCGAAGGTGAGCTTGTAATGTATCCGATTGGCCCACGCGCTGATGGAATATTTTAAAGATTCGGTTATGCTGTTGCTGGTAGGATCTCAATGTATAGCCGCCGAGCGACTGCGAAGCTTATTGGATGCCATGTTTCGATTACATAGGTCTATGTCCGTGTTCTTCTTACCCCTGCTCCATGCCTAACGATGACTAACGCTTACCCGCACAGATGCATTCCAAGTCTATGAATGGCTTTTGATGTATGACCTTCCCAACGTTCTGTCATTCTTGCTTCAGGTCTCACTCCATTATTAATAGGCTTGCCGACGAGATATCACTTGTATGGACTCTCGCGTTTTACGCTCGCAAGACCGGCGCATTGACATGGATAAGGACAGATACACCTAGCTCCTTGGACTTGCGCTAAGCTGGGATACCTGACGTGTCGATATTATCCTCTATTTGTGTGGCCGGCCATTGTGTATACTTGGCTACCGGACAGCTCCGACGAATTCTGCTCTCGTTTAGTCCAGCCAGCGAATGCGCTCCTCATCCCACTAGTACGCTCCATTTCTTTCTCTCTCAAGTCCCACTAAGGACTGACGAAATGATATGTAGGGATTTTGCCCTCAGGGTGAGCCTGAACCCATCTGCTTGGTAGAATGCTAATCAATTGTAGGTGTGATGCTGATGAGAGCCTATGCGTTCACTGGTCGTCGAAAAGCTATCCTAGCTGCCTTACTTCCCCTTTATCTCGCCCTTGTCCTGCTCAACATTTGCACTTTTGGCACACACGTCATTCTCACCCGCACGCCCTGGGGCGGGACTGTGTGTTTCCCCAATGACCACCTTGGCGGTCAAAGTGCTCGGATGGGCGTAGGTGCACCCTTGTGTGTGGGTTATGCTTGCTGAATACTGACTGGCTGTATTTTTCGTCATTCAGGCCTTATTGGTCGGTAATTCGCCGTTGCGGCCAATCCAGATATTTTGATCTTGTATTCATCTACAGGGGACGGCTGTCTTGATGGACCTAGCATCGTTTGGGACCATCTTCATTGTAAGTCGTCCTCTGCTCGCATATATATTATCGCGCTGATCGCGGCTCTTAGCATGCGAAACGGACACAAATGTTGGACAGCAAACTCGGCAAGACCTTTGTTCGCCAGAGTACGTGTTGCTTACCGAATTCGAGAAAGACCTAACTCACTTATTATTATGCCACCTTTCACATTAGGCTTGTGTAACTCTGGTCATGTACTAACAATCAACACCTTAACGGCAGGCCTATACTTCAGGTACGTCTCCCCTCTTAGTAATGTTTGGACGCCTCTCAGGTGACCATTGCTAACTTTGAGGATAGTTTTAGGGGAGCGCATGTTCATGGTATGTGGTGCAATCCAAAATTCCTACTAATGCATTTGACGATGACTCACTTTACGCATATTTATGGTAGATAGCATTGGGTTAGCTTTCGGCCTAGTTTTTACGAACGTAAGCCTGCAGGTCGTCTACATGCTTCCCTGAAAAACCTCTGATTGATTTAACTCCGAATCGTAGGTTATCGTGGGTGACTTCATACCTGATGCTTTTCGTCTCGATGTTGACTAGTTGTTCTTCCTCTTCCTTGACGAATGATTCCATAGGCCTGTCGGATGTAAGTTTGCAATCAGCTTTACATATTGGTCCTGAAAGCGATAGCTAATGATTGCACTCAGGCTTTTAGAGCTTCGCCAGCGAGCGTCTCCTACGAACACTGAACTCGCTGGGGAGCACTCCCTAATCGTTCGGGAAGGTCTCCGGCCTCGGCGTACAGATCCTTGGACTATTGAAGCACCATCGTGATATATCTTCCATATATAAATCAGAGGATCGACTGCACTTGTGTCAGGTCAGAGGTGCTTAGCTAGGATTCGGTGTAATCATTGTAATCACACGTCGTGTAACAATTTACCTCTGTAATATTGAGCTGGAGATGTGATGCATGCATGTACGAAATAGTGCTCAGCGTTCACCTGCTGGGGATGATAACCTTGGTCAACGTAGCCGCTCCTTTAAGCATGGCATCAATGGGGTAGTGGTAACCTGGGTCGTTGCCATGTTGAAATCGTAAAAGTCGGATTTCGACCCGCCGCGAGTTCGATTCTCGCTTGATGCAATTTTCTCGTATCAATAATCGTTTTTGGGACACCTCACTCAACGCCTCGTTGCTATGCGGCTTGATATCAAAAGAAGGGGACTCTGAATGATGCGGTGCGGCGGTGCCAAGTTGATATTTTCTGTAGACGAGGGGACCTCGGGAGCCGCGTAATTGAACCCTGGGATAGTCATTCAGACCCCTGCATCCAAGTGGAAACTTGAAGGACAATGTCAAATCGGAGCCAATTTCATATGGATGGAAGCATCAGCCTGGGAGCAAAGATTTCGCGAAGGCAAACCTGCTGGAGCCTGGGGTCGCATCTGCAGCCTATACTTACAGCTTCTGGGCGGGTGGATATAGTAACAACGTATTATACATCTACGGTAAGTACAGTGTCCAAGTGACATGCAATTGAATTTACCGTCTACGCCAGGGCCTAACGTTATAACGCTGATCATGAGTCACTGGCGACTCGGACAAGGACAGCGGGTGATCTACAATTTTTCCGTTTATCATCCAATCCTGACTCTGCGTCGCTGCTGCACATTGAACCCAACATCCAGTCCCTCCAGCTTATCAGATGACAGCACTACTCCTAGTTCCAGACGCACCTGCAGCCTGCGCTTGGCAACGAGACACGGCATAAGCTGCCTGATGGGCCGCGAAGCACCGTCGACTGCACCTGCATCGGCAAGGTCGAGCGTGACACGTAATCGGGGGAACAGATCTTCAGACGCCAGGTATTCGTCCAATTCGCAGCCCAAGTCGATGAGGACACCGCCGGAGCCGTTCGTCACTGTGAGCGCAAGAAGCTCAAGGCGAGCAGTGTTAGCGGATGAGATGGTCTTTAGGAACGTGGCGGTGTTTTCGTGGCACCATATACTCAGCTTGGTTAAGCTGCGGAAAGGGCCCAGGTAAGGTATCTGGAGGGGATGTCAGTGTGATCATCGAAGGGGCATTGTTTGGTACGCACAGAACGAGCAGAGCTGGACAAGAGATCGAGTTCCTCGATGTATGGCGCAAGTACATTCGCAAAGGGCATGATGTTCCCGGAGGTTGCAGGCTTGAGTTTCTTGACTTGAACGGACCGCGATGGCGACGTATTGAACCACCCGGCCAAGAACGTGGGGGCGTCGTAACGTGCCGAGATGGAGAGTGACTGGATGAGAATCGGCGGACCCGCCGTTGGTGGTAAGTTTTGGGCTGGGGCTCGACCTATATCCAAAATGTGGATGTCACGGATATCGAGCGACGTAAGGGACCGGGGAGTGGTGCCCATCAAGTCTACGAACGTGGTGCGATTGCCGAAGTCGCAGTCGAAGAATGAAAGCCTCTCGATGCGTGGGGATGAGATGGCTGCGCGGAGCACGTTCCGAAGGTCTTCGTGGTGCGCAGAGGCTGAGCGAGACGGGGGTTGGCGAAGCGAGATGAGGGTGATGGCGGTGAGGGTGGGCTGAAGGAGAGGGAGGAGTGTGGTGATCGCCAATTCGTGCTCTGGCATGGACTCGGAAGGCAGGCCCATTGGAGACAAGTATGGGCTGAAATCGAAGGTGATGCTTCGGACGAGGTGAGCGAGGTGAGGAGAGAGCTGAAGGGTATGGAGAAGGCGGTGCATTGCAGCGATAGACATGGCTGGGATGTGCTGGTATAAGTGGGATCGAGCGACGTGAACCCAGAAACAAGAGACAAGGACACAGCTTGAGAGTGTCTGCAGATCATCGATGTGCTTGAAGACTTGGGGAATCAGCTCTGCAGGAAGACGACACATTGCGGTGACACGAGAACAGGAATTCGAGAGTCACGCTGAGGTCACGGAATATGATATCCGGCTGGGCGTGCCGGCGTTATATAGAGTCTAAATTATTTTAATTGTCGACTCGTCGGGAACACGTCCATACCCATTTACTACGACTAGTTCTCAGAACACCCTCGGAACGCTTGTGAAGGTGTACACAATACTGCCCATATTAGAACTGCCTTGACCACCAAGCCTGCCTTCCCACCCAGCAACATATGTATCATGCAGCAAGAACTCTCATTTATAGGAGGGGAGATATATCTAACAAGCGAGGCCGAACAATCCTTGTCCTTGTATTATCGCTATGTCGGCATTCATTCGACCAAGGATCTGCCACGACCTGTCGGAACATATGAGTGTTCACAGGTTGCCATACGTACCAACTGGCGTTTGGTGTGCAATATAAAAGTAATATAAAATTTGATGACATCTGCTTAGGTGGAGCTCGAGCTGATGCCCATTGAATCTGCTATGTTAGAGACATGGCTCTACAGTCCCGTACGTGGGCTAGTAAAGAGAGTTGGCAGCATCCATACGATGTCGAAAACACGCCGTGCATCTGGCAGTGCGAGAGGTGGATGGAAGAGCGCAAGCTGGTCAGGGCTGCGGCGTATGATCGCGTGGCGAACATTCAATCAGCCGAGCATGTGACGAGCATTCTCCTATTAGTATAAGCTTTTCAAGACCAAACTTGACCTTGTTTCTCATCGTCGTCGCCCCTCCACCACACGCCTGACGCAGCCCCCGTGTCTTCTCGTCTCGCATGCTGGCACACGACGCCGCCTACCCCTACTAGGCTTTTCCCCGACTCTCATTCACCACGCTCCTTATCAGCTTCCTTTCGTTTTCTCTGTATAAAACTTGTAGTGGATCTACAATGATCCCTCGTAACCGTTTGCCACCCCGCGTCCATAGAGATCTCGCAGCGAGACAGAGGCTCTTTCCAGAGCTCGGCGATGACAACCAGGACGGCCCAAGGGGGCGCCCTCAAATTCCTGCCTTTACGGACACCTTCCCATTCAATCCATTTAGTGTACCGTTGGGGCGGACGGTCGATTTTGGACCCACGAGTGAGCCTCATATATGCGTCCTATTTGCTGGTACTGACGGTCGATGGTGTGATAGCGGTCGCGACACCACCCCTTGAGACAACGATCCCTGTTCCTGTGCAGCCGACCACCTCATCAGTGACCGTTGTTCCGCCTGTTAGTTCTACGCCTGCAGTTAGTCCTACGCCTGCAAGACCGTCGACTTCGTCTCAGCCGGCTAGAACGACGACCCCCTCCTCGTCTGTACGTGTATTTTGCTCGTACATCACGGCATGAGCAAGTTAATCGCGTTTCTAGGCCGCGTCTAGCGTACGAACCTCTGCTTCTCGAAATAGAGCCAATCCATCATCGACTCAATCGGTTCCTAGCCAATCGACTACATCCCCCGCTGTCCCAGTCGTCGAGACGGCCTCTTCCACGAGCAACAAGGGAGCAATAGCAGGCGGCATAATAAGCGGCATAATAGCCCTCGGTCTCCTCACTTTCGCCATTGTCTATTACATGGTTAGTCCTCTCTTTGTGTCGTCGGAGTTCACTTCGAGCCTAAAACGTCCATGTGCATTCCCTATCCCCTTAGCGACGCTACCAAAAACGGAGCCAAGATATTGCATTCCAGGCGTCTGCATTCCGACGCTCCGCAATTCTCCTTGACGACTCCAAATCCGACCCCCGAGATACCGCCCCAATTCCACCTACTGCAGACCCCTTCAACGCGCAATTATCTCCGGGGCTTCCCCCGCCCATGGAAGAAAAGGTCACCTACTCTCCCAGGAAACCTTTTGGCGCGGATTTCAAGTGGCCCTCGCCCTCGCCCGTTACGGGGTATTATGGTAGCCAGACTGGACAAGAATGGAGTCCCTCGTCTCAGATGAACATTAGGATTGACACTGCTCTGCCGCCTGCTCCTGCCGCTCAGCCGTACAGCAGCTCTCCCACCCATGCGACGTTCATGCTTCCGCCAAGCGTGCCGTCGTATTTCCCCGCACCCACACCCTCGTCGGCGTCACCCGTATCTACCATCTCGGCTCTACCGAACCCGTACACCGACTCGGTCTCGGTTCCTCCCAACTCGGGCGTTCCGCTGATGAAGCAGCCCTCACCGCCGCCTTTCGCCGCAGTGATCAACGACCTGCCCTTACCCTCGCCTGTGTACGGCTTGCACGGGCAGTATATTGAGGCCACGCGTTCTTCCTCGTCGTCGCCGTCGTCTATGCGATCCTCGCCTTTGCCGCCCCCTGTTTCGGGTCGTAGCAAGCCTATATCCGTCAGGCGCAAGTTTTATGTGCAGAATAGAGCTTCGTATGATGAGTTGGAGAAGGAGGAAGCAACTTCCCCAGCACCTCAAGCGCAACAGTTGCAGCAGCAGCAGCATAGGGTTTCTCAACAACCTCCGCCTACGCCTGTGAAAACACAAACCGTGGGCCAATCTCAGACTCGAGCTCCCATAACTCATCCTTCTCCTTCTCCTCCTCCTCCTCCTCCTCCTCCACCACCACCACCATCAGCCCCTCCACCATCAGCTTGGACAGCTTCTAACGATACTATTACGGATACGAAGCGTCCGGATACTGTTTATTCGACTATTTATAACCCCGATGATGCGTACGGCGGGTTCTGAGGCGTAAACATCAACATAGCATAGTGAAGAAGATGATTGAATCTTTGCTTTCCTTTTTCTTTTTTTTCTGTGGTTGTTGTTGTTATGATGGTGGTGGTGGCTGTTGTTGTTGTATTTTTTTTTCTTGCATGGTATGTTCGCGGCCTGGCGTCCGTTTACATCTACTTACTACCTTCTTGCTCGCCATGCCGAATATCGATGTTCGACGTTCCTGCGCGCTTGCAGCTACATATCTTTCCCCCTTACTCCTTCGTACTTACTTACTACCCTCCGCCGGTCACTCGGATATCCGATGCAACTGTTACATAAATTCAATTTCACGGTTGCATCGTTGTCATCGTCATTTCTTAGTAGTCTAAGTATGTACGCTACCCACCTCCTCTCCCTCCCCCCCAGGGCCCCATCCCCCGAATATACCACGTACAGTACGTACAGATTGAAACCATGTAGATACCCCTCCCCTTTTATGTTACAATATGTAGGTAGACTTTTTTTTAGCGTTTGACTTTTCTTGGGCTGGAGTGCCGCTTTTTGGAGGTTTCTTGTGTACGTAGTTTTTGCCTTTTTGTGAGGGGTGTAAGTAGTTGAAGAAGTGCTGTACGCGACGTGCGTACCTCGTTGAGGATGGAATATATCAGTCATTTGCAACGCCGTGGTTTCATCGATATCATATCGTACAGCATACAGTACTCAACAAATCGCTTAGATACCCTCTTCCCCCTTTTATGTTACAGTATGTAGGTAGACTCTTGGTTTGACTTTTCTTGGGCTGGAGTGCCGCTTTTTGGAGGTTTCTTGTGTATGTAGATTTTGCCTTTTTTGTGAGGGGTGTAAGTAGTTGAACAAGTGCTGTACGCGACGTGCGTACCTCGTTGAGGATAGAATATATCAGTCATTTGCAACGCCGTGCTTTTCATTATATAGTACAGCATACAGCGGTAAGTAGAGTCAACAAGTCGCTAATATTAATACACGGTCGGATGGGTTTCAGGAAGGTTCTTACACATATGGGTATCTCAATGCTACAGGTTCCTGGTGAGTAGGAAGAAGGCATCACGGGTGGAGAAGGCCATCATTGGTCAACCGTCAATCAGATATGAAGCGGTTACCAGCGTTGGCTGGGGCCCCAGCCTTTACGTGGCGTTCATAATAGGCCTACGGGTGAGAACACGTCTATGCCTGATCTCTGAGCTGACCATCCAGCTATATTTGGACGGGATGGTGAGGACGATCCTGGGTAAGCAAGTCGTAACTAGTGGTCAGATACACTGTAGAACATCCAAAGTGAAAGAGGAAGACTGACTCGGGTGGTCTCGTATATCGCCGCCCATGACTCGGATAGATTTCCCTAAGGAAGGTAAATGTGAGATGAGTGTATGAAGTGCTCAGCAACGGGCAAGACTGACATACTGAATGCCGGGTTAAACGGTCTGCTCCTCTTCTTTACAGCCTTCTTTGGCATCTACAGGGAAGCATCAAAATTAAATGTGAAATTTATGGAGAAACGTGGCTGACCATGTTAATAATACGAAACCTGCGTAGCAGCTTAATTTCCGATCGCGAAGGGCTTGCCTCGTTCATCCCAGGAGGACTCGGACGCAAGGCCTCCTGCCTTTGTTCTATCTTTGCCCCGTCCAGGTTTGAAATACGTATGACAGTACCGCAAGAAGAGCTGTTCGGTGTATGTGACCAATGAGCATCAATAAAACTGAAACGGACAAAACGTGCGACGGACCATAATATAGCACCCTTCTGCTGCTGCTCATTGGCGGAATCCCCGTTCGCCTCGCACGTACTGTCACAACTCGGACACTTCGGCATCGAACACTCAGAGGCGCTAGAGGTTCGAATGATGACGCTCATGCCGACGGTGGTATTAGGCTTCACCAAGCGGTCCCAAGTAGCAGGGCTGACAATTTCTTGGTTGTCTTCCATCATGAACTCGAAGTCGCCATGCGTGAAATGCCAATTACCAGCCTTGCCTTGGAGGTAGGACTTGAGGATGGTTTCAAAGGCCTGGAAAATGCGGCAGTGAAGTAATCGAATCACACAGAAGAAGGTATGACATGTTTCAATCAACGGAAGGTACATGGTATCAAAGAATTCGCACCTGCCATGTGGAACACCAGTCAAAGGGAAGAGGGATGCGGTTGGAGGAGGCGTCGATGAGCCAGAGGATTCTGCATCCACCCGAAGGATGGTAGAGAAGGCTAAGGTGATGAAGCGACGCTTGAGTATCCTGGGCGATGTCGAGTTGTCGAGCTACCATATCTTCCAATCGATCAGCCGAGGAGCTACAGAGTGAAACATAGGCATGAGTAGGAGGTCTTCAAGACTTCTGCAATGAGTAACCTACATGAGAAAGCACGACAGCATGAGATTCAGAGACTCCCGTTCATGAGAGAGTTTGCACTTGAGCTTCATCACCTGCTTTCTTTTGAGAGCAACCCAGCAGATACGCTTCCAAAGAGCTAAAACGCGGTTTGTTGAGACATTTCCTGAGAAGTAGCGGTCGTAGCTCTGGACCTTGGAGTTAAACGTTTCCAAGAGGGCCTTGCAGCGTCCCAAAACCTGATCCATGTCGTCGGAGAGGTAACTGGCATCGATTGCGGAAGGGGAGGCGGAGATGGATCCGTTGGACGGTACAAGCGAATGACAGTTGCCAAGGCGGGGTTGAAGGGCGATTCTCCTGACTTTCTCGAGGAAGATACCGAGGGAAGTGAGCTCGCGGAGAAGATCACGGTATTCGGCTGGAGCGCATCTACTACTAGAAAGAATTTGAACTGCGCGGCAAACCAATGAAATGACCGCGAGTATATCGCCAACATTGACGGGGAAACCCATGACAGAATTAGGAGTGAGGCTAGGGCTGGGTTGGATGATATACTTATAGACTACAGGCCAACAGCTGATTTCATAAGCGGCACTGCGAGAAGGATATTCTGGGAGAATGACAGTGAGAGACGGGCCTTCGGCTGTGTCCGGACAAGATTGTGCCTCTTCAATCTTGATGGCGGCTGGGGAGACTAAGTTATCAAGAGTACGGCTATAGAATGGTGATATAGGGATCGTACTCACCAGCTTTGGATGGGACAAGGTCGTGAGATGAAGCGTGAGTTCATTAATCACTAAAGACCCTTAGGATTGATGACAATGGGAGAGGTGACGTTTTAGTTCAAAGGAGGATAGGTAGATACCCAGCGGCACCAATGGCTAAAAATGTAATCAGGCAATCTATAAAGCAAGGATTTCGACAACTCCTGATTTAGGAATATGTCTCGAAGTCAGCCACAAATATACAATTATTTCACACTTGGCTGTAGTCAGCAACAGCCAGACGCCTGTCTATATGCGCAGCGGAAAGGCTGATGTGTCTACTGTGATCGACGACCAGGTAGGCCGTAACAAGATGATAACTGGAGGAGGCTCCAAACTGAAGCAAAATACGTGGTAGCCTCATCCTTGGGTCAGTGGCGGTATGATGGGCGTACAAAGAAGCACTCACATATGACTGGAAGGGGCCTCTTGAGCCTAATGAGGAGAGCCCTTGCCAAAACTGGCTGGTCGACCGCATCCCGCGCTCAGTATGTGAGCGAACATATTTCTAGCGCTTGCGATGCCATCGCCGGAGTGACTAGTGCGGACCATAGGCGATGGTTGCTCGGAATACGATGTCATTACAGTAGTACGATGTCATTATACCGCTTTTTCCACTTCATTGACAATATATGCAACCAAAATCGTTACCACTAGGCATTCCGAGTTGGAACTATTCCTGAGGTGTTACAGCATCCTAGTGAAACAGATATCATTGCTCGGAATTTGGACGATTTAGGCGAGAAATTGGAATGAAGGGTCACGGAGCCGCACTGCTGTTCAGGGGGTCCTCTTTTTGAAAGGACTGAAGTGGGCAATGGACGTGGATAAGGACAAGGTTGAGTTTGGTTCCAAACTGAGCGGTAAAGCTGGTTCTCGGCGATTGCCGGAACTGCGCGTGACTCAGGGGTTTCTATCCCCGATCATCTCTCCTTGTGCCTTCAGATTCGAGCTCTATCTCGATGGTATCTCAGACCACTGGTGTTCTACATAGCTGCCAATATTGCTGCATTTAGGACGCTCAAGCCTGGCGGGATTGCGGCACTGGTCGTGGAATGCTGAGCCTGTCAATTATGAGTATTCCAATATTGAATGCAACTGCAAGAAACGTCCGAAAATAGTTGTAGAATTCAAACGTGCAACGTGCACTAGGCAGCAGGGGTGTGGTATATATGTAGCATGATGCGTCCTCTGAACTATACATATTCCTGTGCGCGAGTGGAGCCAAGAGGCACTGAAACCAGCCAACAGCACGAAGGGGGGAGTGCATAAAAATGTTTCAAAGTATGGCACACTCAAGAAATGGCAAGGTAGAAACATATATACGTATGTACGAAGGGGGATGGGTAAAGGCTAGGATGTAATACATGATATGTACGGAGACACGACTACTACACATACACTGAAACCAGCGATACGAATTTTGGTATAGGGTATTGTTACCGGTAGAAATAAATATATGCACGCTCGAGTGTGTGGGGTCCTTCGTAGTGATGATTACTTACTTACTGCTTGCTCGAGTTTGGTGGTGGTAAAAAATAAAAATAATAAGAGGTATTTGGGGGGGGGGTTCGTGACAAGATCGAAACGAGGACGCTGGAGTGAATGAGTGGCGGGTCTGACATGGAGACACCTAGCAAAACAAGGCCGCCTTGCGCGTAAATCGGGGAGGAAAGAAGGAATGCGGGGAAACGGGGAATATAATCTCTCTCTTGGTCATGAATCTTGATACATGCATGCATTTGGATAACCAAATCGATCTCTTTTCGATGGCGATCTCAGATTCCACCATACACGTCTTCATCGTCAACTTTAGATATCACCCTAGAGTCCCTAGGAGCACCTGAGCGAGTGGTGGCACGAGCGGTGGCACGAGCGGCAGGCACAGCTGCGGTCGAAGTATACGGATTGGAGGTAGGAACTTCGGTGACGTAAGCTTGATGATTAGGCCTAGGATCTTGGGCGTACGGGTGGCCCATATAGCCTGCGTGGCCTGGTTCAGAAGCTTGGGAATTGTAGTAGTGATTGTACCCAGCATCGTAGCCCTGAGTTTGTTGAGAACCATAACCATATTGATCGTAATTATAGCCGCCTTGAGGGACCGGGGAAGGCGCAACGGTATGGGCGTTAAGCTTACGCTCAAGCATGGAGGGCGGGCGGGGATCGAAGGTATCATACCCACCAGTTTTGGAGGCATCACCAACGGGCGGGTCCAGGAGGATAGCAGAGCGGCGAAAAGTGACCGGGTCAAATTGATCTTCCTCATAAGATCGCTTGCGTAAGCGACGCTGTTTGATTGTGTCAACAAAGAAGCGAAGAGAAGTAGAGAGAAAATACTCACGAGGAGGAACATCGCTATGAAGACGAGGAGACCCATGCCTACAAGCCCGCCAGCAATACCGCCAACGAGGGCGCCGGTATTAAGTGCACTACTCTGGGATGCGGTGGATGTTGGATTAGCGCTGGTCAACGTAGCCGTGTTGACAAATGTAGTAGGAGGTAGAGTGCTGAAACTAGTGATCTGACGCAGGGTGGGGAGAGGTCCATTCTGTTCATGCAACCGTAAGTTCACCAGCAACAAAAGGCGATTCGCAAAGATACTCACTAAAGTGACTCCGGTAGTCGTGGTGCTGGAAGAGGTGGAAACGCTGCTAGATTCGCTGGAGGACGAGACAGAAGAGGTAGAGGTAGTAGAAGTGGCCGTTGTGGTGGGTGTGGATGAAGGCGGCGTTGGCGTGCTAGATGCGGCGTTGTCTGTCGTAGTCCTACTGGCAGGTCGCTGTGGGTCCTCATTCTTAGATGTTGGGCTAGGCGTGGGGGTGACGCGGGCGGAAGAAGGTGATGCTGTCAACCAATTAGCACTGACACAGGCGACACAAGCTGAACGTCATACAACTAGGTGGCGGGGGCGGGGGTGGAGGCGGGGGCGGGCTCGGGCTAGCTGGAGGCGATGTGGTAGGCGTTGAGGCCGGTGGGCTCGAAGGGTCCCCGCTTGGATTCTGCCTGGCCAAAAGGTTGTGGGTAGAGCGTCTCTTGCTGAATTCTTGATGATTAGCCATTACGCTAGATTTGCGTATACGCCTCGTCTAGTATAATTTAGAAGGAGCGTGGGGCGAAAACGAATGAAAGGGTCCCGAAGGAGGCGTACGAGGCGGTACGAGGAGGAGACGGGGGAGAAGGAGGAGAAATTGAGCGTGGGAATTATATGATTCAGATGTAGGGCTTCTGTTTATGACCGGTTGCCATATGCAACGCAAGCGCAACACCGTTCTCTCTTTCATGCGCCTTCTGTCCGTCGGACCTAGTCATGAATCACTTTCTGTTACATATGCGCAAGCGAACTGCTAGGCGACCTCCTGAATTTCTGATTTGTCGCATGCAATATTGCTGTTACTACGCAATTCGAAACCGAATAATATGCTCGTAGAGCTGGGATTTCTGGCTCTTCAAAGTATTCAGGAAGAATGATTCCTTGGTCTTGGCATGAACAGATGGTCATTTTGCTGGCATGGCCATCAGCGCCTCACTCGCTCAGTTGACTGTTGTAATGATGGAAAGAGCCTTACCCGCTCCTTTCTCGCTTCACCGACTTGGAAGTTGGAGCCAGCCTGACAATCCCAAACCATCCATTGTATCAGTCTCATTCGTCTGGCATCCTCAATTTCACCTGCGTATTTCTAGGAAACCATGGGTCGCCATCATACTCTTTTCTAGTGAACCTGTATGGAACCGTGGGTTCCGTGGTTGAAATCAGGCCCTCCACGGCTTCAGTTCACCGTATCAACCCTCGTTGTTGTTTTTTTTCACCGGGAAATCGCCGAATGATCATTACTAGCAACTTTGGGTGTAACTGTGTAAGCACCAATGTGTTATATCGGACAGATGAACTCAACGGCGAACACTACCTTGCGGTTTTGGACTGGATTATTCGTCCTTAGAGTGGGTTCTGTGTTGCCCCGTTTTTCTCGTCTTCCTGATACGATGTATACATCCAACCCGTTGCGACCATTCCTGAGGGCCTGAATTGGTGAAGTCCGATGTACGTTTTTCCGCCAAGTAAGGAACACCTTCTTCACTCGTGAGTCAATCAGTTATACCCATCCGCCATGGAGGACCTTGTAGCCTTATCAACCTTTACCACACAACGAGAAGGCGTGCCTCGCCCGCAACTTCTCCTGTGCCTGAGCTTCTAGGAAGGAACTCGACATTGGGGCAAGACTTCGTCACCTCACCCCGATTCCAAGCACACGACGATCGTTGACATCCAACGCAACCTCTCTGTACATGGACTATAACACGGTACACAACTAGCTCAAGTCCTCGAACACTACTGATACGTAAAGTTTTCTGAAGGTAGAAATTCAAATCCATCGATCAACTGATTCTTATACAGGCTTCTCTTCTCCTAGGGTGCACTTGAACGCTCAATGATGCAGTCCATCATCAATTGTGGAACATACCTACTGCGAATCTTGCCTTTAATTGGGCCCTGGGAGTGTAAGGCAGTAGTAGTATATCGTCTTCCCATCGCCTGCTCTTCAGCGATCAACCATTGACCTAGACGAAGCGACAAACAGTCCACATACCACAGTCCAAACTACAGTCGACTAGACTTCCCTTCGCACAGGGCATCATTTGCGCGATTACACTTCCATAGACTGGTATCGTGAGAGGAGGGAGCCTCGATAAACTTGAACATTCAAAGCCCTTCGGCAATTGGGTTGGGATTGGGATGCTGCTTGGGATTGGGAATGGGATGCTGGTTAGGATTGGGAATGGAATGCTGCTTGGGATGCTGGGGAGCTCCTTGCAGCTGAGGGATGGGGTCGTCTGCGCATTTGCGGTGAATACGGCGAGGGCAACGCAAGCGACGAGGACTTTGAACATGATACGCTGAAGATCGATTGTGAGTCGTTTGTGTAGAACACCATGGCAAGCTGATCGATATTTATACCTTCCCCAGACCACTCACTTATCACCATCCACTCGCGGCGGCGTTCGGCGCCGCTGAAATAAAGTATGAATGATGATCTGCCTCCTGAGGGTTGTATCCAGCTAGAAGTTGGAGAAGAGACGGCCAATGATGGTGATGAGGCACTTCTGATACCAGGCTAGCACAATGGAGCTTACCTCAATTTTCAGACAAGATGGCCACGCACAGATCAGGCTGGTGGGTCTTCTCGTTAGCCTGACATGCCGTCCACGAAAGTTTAGCACCCAGGGCGCGACATCCCAGTTGGTCTAGCCTGATCGCCCTCAAGCACTGGCTGGTGATCATCTCTACCTCAGCGAAGTCGGATCCTCCTGACTGTAGCAACGCCTTACCTTTGAATGACTATGCATGCTGAGCGGCGCGTCGCATATGGCCCAGGAAGCCACCCCCTGGTCGAAGAAGCAAGTCGAAAGGTTATACTGTGGAGCATACACCATTCCCTTTTTGAAACCGTAAGCGTTGCATCGAGCTGGGACACTGTTGACATACCCACCTACGACAAGCTTTTCTTGCGGCGATGGAACGAGTCCTGTTGTGTGCGCCCCACTCCCCACTCCCCACACTCTCACACTCTCCCGCGACCAGCCTGCGATATTCAGGATTGCCAGCGCTCCTGTGCAAAACGTGACTCCTACAACCACCGAGGTGGAGCCCGGTGGAACCGAATAAGCGTCACTTCCAAGTTCGTTCAGCAGTGGCCAGTCAGCATATCCCTTGTAACGGAATAATGAACTCACTCCCTTCAATTACTGCAACATCGTACACTTGGATGAATAGTATGTCCTTCGGATGTTTCCTTCAGTCGTGTTTTTCATAGGACCGGTCCACAGCCACATCCCAATCAGCCAGTCATGATACAACGGAAAGATCAGGCGTACCATGGTTTGCACGCCTCCGCGGTGTTTAGGTGCATTCTACATGTCATAGCTCATGGTGAGCACTTCTTCGTGATCCAAGGTTCACACATTTTTAGTTTCAACCACTGGTTTTAGAGCAGTTGTGCCGTAATGTCACTCAGAAGATCATTCGGCTCGGGGTGGATGGAGAGAGCCGTTACAATGAGGCTGCCTTCTCATCAGGTATGAAGACCATTATGACTTAGTCGGGGTTTCTATTGTGCTCAATTCAGCACAGATACCCATGCATCAGACGGTAGCTGTCATCTCGGACACCGTTTGTGTGAGATCAAAGCCATGCCAAAGCCATGTATTTTCCGTGGCCGGTAGCTTCTTTGCAATTTAATCAACCCCAAATGGAGGAGGTCCTTTGCTGGGTCACGTCACCCACAGCCGTTTATGGGATTTTCATCCAAGTCGCGACGCGTCGAGATGCTCCAGGCCCGATATTCCAAACATCCGCACACCACCATAAACAGAACAACTCCCAGTACACGGTCTGCCTGGTAGTCCTGGCGGACGCTGGACCCTCCAAGCGCCACATAGCTATTCGTGGAGCACAGAGGTGTGTGCATCATGATCGCTTTTGCCCTTTCTGAGCGTTGATCAAGTACCTCACAATCGGTGCGCGGACAGATCTTTCCTGTTGTAAATCTTATCTATTAAATCTTCCTTGGAGGTTCTCCTTCTCCTCCCACTCCTCTGTGCGTTCCTTACGGGTCCCCGCTTATGGATAGCGAAGCCCTTGGAAGAATCGCTAAAATTGTTTGGACAATCGCGGGTTTGCCTCGGCGAGGTAGAGGACTCAGCACATGCCCACTCATTTGTTTGTTGCGCTTCACTCTGACATTGACGGGCTTTTCAAGGATTGGACCGCTTGGGTACCTAGCTTTACGTGCAACCATCAGGTTTGTATTTCGTGCCTCAGGCCTCAGCGGTTGTGGCTCGGACGCGTCAACCAGCCCTTTCACAACCTCGCTATTATTCCAGTCGGTGCTTCTTCTGTCTGCTCATTGGATAACGGAGCAGTGCTCAAATTACCCATCCTTCATCGATGAACACACGATCTGTCATGGGCAATGATATTCTTCGGCCTTTGATCGCTTACGATCCACTTCTCCTGTGGAGCCTGCGTGCGCATATCGGGTTCTGTGCTATGCTTTTTCTAACAAGAAGTGACCCGGAGGAGCACGGGCCAGGACTGGGAACACTACCTTGGTCCTACGACGTATAAAAGGCAGAGTATCTTCCCCCTCTTTCTTCAGCGAACTCAACGAGAACCCGCTTCAATAACTAGCATGCGTTTCCTAGTCCTCCTCTTTGCTCCCCTCGTCCTTGCTGCCTTTGCCATCGCGCAGGCCACGGTTTGCGTCGCCGATGCTACCGCGACGAACCCTACCCTCGGCGACCTCACTGGCCTCTTGAGCTCGCTCCTCTCCATTATCAACACCGGAAGTGCCCTTCCAATCGTCGGTCCTATCATTGCAGGCCTCTTCGCCCCCGTCTTGAGCTCGCTTCCCTTGAACCTTGCCACCAACGTCTGCGAGCTCACTGGAGGCACCATCCCCGTCCGTAAGTCGGTCTCCTGTACATCTCGTTTACTTAGGACTGACAACGACAATAGCCGGTGTTTGCGCATGCCCTTAAACTCTGCTGTACGTTGTATCTGTGTCGCGGGAGGTAAAGGGAACGTTGTGCACTGACATATGCCTTACAGACAGAAACATGGGCCGTTCGTGGCGGTATTCGGCGCTCTATTCAGTCAACGAGTGCCAATGCTGGCTAGGACTCGAATTAGATTCTGTATTGATTATAAGTTGTAAACCTGAACGTTGAAATCGGATATCTGAGTATTGTACCGCTGAATACCGCAAGCCTTTGAAACTCCGCGAGCGACGATCCTATTTACCTCTGTGTTCCATTCGCTGCCCCTGGGATGAGATTGCTGCTAGGGTGGCGTCTGGAGCTGTAGTATTGACGCCACAGATTGTCGCCTGTGTGTAGGTCGAAGCGGCAAAGGAAATAATAGTAAAGAGGACCATGGATAATTTCATGGTTGCGATACTGACAGTGACAAGTCGCTGAAGGGTCAGGAGGGGTTTCACCCTCCTTTATACCCACAGGAGTGCTCATTTCCGATAAAGCAACTACAAACACGTACATATGTATTGTATATTGTGTGGTTAGAGACTAAGGAAGAATTGGGGTGAGTGAAGAAATAGCAGATCCTAAGATAAATCGACGACCGAAATGTGGAGCCCGGTCGACATCAGACTTTCTCGCGTTGGAGCACATGAGATTAACACGGCGACGACGACGCTGCATGAAGCTCAACAGTGGTACGTGATCCAGTAGTTGAGAGTCACCGCTGAGACAACTCTTGAGCCTGACCATGGTGCCTCCAATGGCCGTCAGGTGTATGTGGAGTGGCAACAATATGATCTAACATTGAGAAGATATATGAGTCAGAAGGTCTCTGCGTGAATCATGACCTCGAATTGAATCGCGGGAAGTGGAAGCTGACTCACATTCGGATTTACACATTGGAAGTTGTAGAGGCGTTCAGTCTATATGTAATGCCTCTGAAGGGATTCCGCACCGATTCATCATAGTTTTCTGTGTGCGACCCCTTGTGGTTTGCAAAGCCTACGAAAGAAGCCAGAAACCAACATCAGGTTGGGAGGTCGATACGCGCCGAATCACCGAACCAATGGACCCACCAAGTTTACTTCTTCGACGGAATAACCTGCGACCCAGCTTCTATTTCATTGTGCGGAGCACTAACAGGATCCGTGTGTGAGTCTCATTCGCAATTCAGATAACCCGAGAAGTGGAGTGAGATATACACTAGAAGTCAAGTAGGACTAGCGCATTGGCGCTTGTACAACTACAACACACGACGAACGGTTGATAATTTATAAACGAGATGAAATAAACACAATTGGCTACGATTCTGATTGAAAACCACGCTCTGCTATACTGGAGTCTAGAAGGAAAGGGAATTAGTTGGGTGTATAGGTATGACAGCAACCCAGTCTTACTCATCGTTCAGCCGTTAGACATGCCCAGGCCCTAGAAGTGTTTCACACATCACGGGCCAGAACAGGTGCATTGGGATTCGGGAACCGTGGTGGAGGAGGGAGCTAATGAGTAAACATAATTAAACGGGGTGTACCGAGAGGGCGAGCACAGCGGCATGACATACGAATAATGTCTACACAGCCGGTCGATTGCTGTCCAGGGCATGCATGGCTGCACAAGTAGCTGCAGAGGGAGGCACCGCCCACGGTGGAGCTGCAGGGTGCGTTGATGCTCCAAGGAGCACCACTACAGTCGACTGCCGCAACGGAATGTGCGAGGAGAGCGACGGCAATAAAAGAGGTGAGGGAGGTCAACTTGAATTGCATCTTCAGTAGATACGATAGCTTTGCAATGAATGGGGAGCTGGCTAAGTCATGAGGGTTCCTCTTGCTCTTATAGTTGTCGAGTAAGGCCACATTCCAATTCTGATTGGGTCCTACTTGGGATAATGAATACGGCCATCCAGCCCTTTGCCTATGGGCCGGGCAATTGTCCAGTCACTGAATACGACGTATGGGGATTAGCTTGCGATGGCCTTGACCAAATGCATACACGGGGATCAATATTTTGAGGGGAAGCGGCATCCGTGAGCACCACAAAACGTAAGCTAGCCCAAAATTCTCTTGTGGTGAAGCCGACGGCTAGGTACCGAAGTAGTCCATACGCATTTCGATTCGTAAGTTTCCCCATGGATTCATTTAATGCTGACGCATTGCCGTGGAAGGTGGCGGATCCTTTATTATCGTTGATTCAAGGCAGTCTAGAAAGAGAGAGCCGAACAGACTGGACTAGACAGTGACGTTCAAGACGAGGTTGACCAAGTCATGGGTAAGTGGAAGCCAGTATTGTCGCCGAATACGTACTGGGATCGTAGACGACTCGGTGAGAGTACCTGAGCCGTGTGAAGGCGCGAGTTTTAGACCTTGTTTGTTGACATGCATTGGTAACGGGGGCGGAGGTGTCTTGGATATAGGGGCCCACAGGGGATATCAATGCGCCTCGATCATCCATCTCTCGTAAAAGCTGAAGCGCTGAAACACCATGACCACCGAGGATTTACCGAACAAATTCCAGCCAACCCCCACACAGCGGAATCCAATGGCCATTGGGACCCATTGGGTCGCTGGGAGATGGCGGCAATTATCTAGGTACCATGGGGTCATCGTACCAAGCGCCACAGCAGCGAATACGCGAAACTCACCGAGAATTTTGATGGCCGCCCTTGTGTAGGAACCCAGTAAGTAAGAATAGATAGGGTCGTTGTGATGATTATGTATCTCAATATGTAGTCTCCGTTTCATCGACAAAGGACACATACTCTCCCTCACGCATGCATGGGTCACGACGTACACACTGTGCAAGGGTTCGCCGTGTCCAAGCAGCCTCTTGCCTAACCGCGGAGGCACCACCGTTAGATCGCATGGGCTAAGGTGGGGTCACGGAGCAAGATCTGGGCAACGCTTGATTGAGAATTCCCTCATCCCGCCAGAGGCGTCAACAGCTTTACCGAAGGCACGTACAGCGTACCCTAGTTCAGCTGAAGAACAAGACGATGGAGTTCGCTAATGGACTCCTATCTTCTACATCTCAAAGGGTTTTAAAAGGCGTTTGGGGAAGGGGGTCGGTAGTGCCCGAGAGATGAACTTGGGTATGCCTCTAACAGACTGGTTCTTATTACGTACCTTTGTAATAGCTCGCCTACCTCGGTAGCACCGACCTCGCTGAATCGACTGCCTCGCAGGTTTTATCTCACCACGAGTTGGCTGAAATTAATCGAACACCCTCTTGAATCGAGAACGGTGGCGTGCAGCCTTGAAGGTGTGAAGTCGTGATAGGGGCAGGCTCGCCAATTGGTTTAACTTTGATAGTTTGTAAGGGACTGAAGCGTTCGTCAGTAAGAAAGTGGTCCAACAATATAATAGCGGGGTCATGTGTAACCAAAAACATGCAGTCTGAGTCCGTCCTGAGTTCAAGGCGCTCAAGACAATTATCCGATCTGATGGTTTTCAGAACTGGGAGGGTATTCGCGTCCCAAAAAAGCGAGAGTGAGGATAATCGGACCAGTGGATAGAGATCGGCTGGGCTGGGTAGGATCTCTGGAGCTAAAAACATCTCAGCGGTGCTATCATGGCGATAAAGAAAATAAGGACTCATTATAGCGGGTTGGAGATGGTAGCCAAAGCTCTTCAATAGTAGATGATAGAGCACTTAGCAAAGGCGCAGTATCGTCATCATCACCCTCGATGGAAAGAGTCTTGACATTGACTGGGCTCGTCATTCCTTCAAACCACTGGGCTAGGCGTCCGAGGAGGCCCTTGGTTGCTTGAATGGCAAGTGACTGTATGTCAATCGACTTTCCAATTTTTTCGCCAGGTGTAGTCACTGGTCCGGTGTGACCGTTTATAGTGATCCCTTTGATTTCAAGAGAGACGAGGGATGAGAGAGTGGTACCCATCAAACATTTGAAATCTTCCAGACTAGAGAAGCACCATCTCCCGGAGAGCGTGACGCGTCGGATCCGGGGAGAGGTAATCACTCCACGAATTGCTCTCACCAAAGCCGCATCGACCACATATCTCCCTTCAGAAGCAGGAAAAACCCTACGCTCCAGCGTTATTTCTGTGAGATGAAACCGGGGGAGCATGACGGCAAGGACCTGCTGCTGGGGTGAAGGATTAGACTCGAAGATATTTCCCGAGAAATGAAAGATAATGGCAATGTCTCGCATGTAGTCTGCAAGATGAGGCGACCTTTGGAGGAATTCGCGAAATCGACGCGCCGATGTCGAGGAGGTGAAAAAAAGCGTGGAGATGTTGAAGCATCGCCGTCGAAAGAGACGGGTCTGACTTGACCGGACCCAAGTTCGGCACACGAGCGAACAGCATTTCAAACTACCGAAGCAGACGAAGTCCAAGACTGCATCCACCAGCTCTGGAGGCAGACGAGGAGACAGCATCATGGACACGCAAGAGGTGTGGATGAAGAAGGGAATTAGGGGTAAGAATGGCAGCCATGCATTTGCGTCGAACGAGAAAATAACAAATGAAAGTAAGTTAGTAATAAAAACCATGCCAACCGGCGTGGCGTAACCATATACACAATTTTATAGTGAAGGGATAGTGTACTCTAACATCTATGAAGAAGAGGTAACCCAGGAAAGGAGCAAGGTCCAACGTAAACGACAGCGAGAGGTCATGAAGACTCCAAAGTGAATTCCAAGTCCGTTAGCGAAGACGGAGGTTGGGACTGTACTGATATTGATGGAGGTTGTTGGGGTGCTGGTAGTGTGGAATTTTGACTAGGCTCGACAGCGACGACGGTGCCGCTAGTTGCGCTCATTTGTCGCCTCTTCTCTCCAACTTTCCAGATAACATCTTTTAGTTCCTGCACGACATCCCCGCCGGGGCCCCACTTCTCCACACCTGCCTGATTCTCAAGGTTCTGCTCGTCCCCAAACGACATTCCGAGGCCAACCGCACCCTTACTACCAAGACTCTCCCGCTTCGCTTTCGCAAGCTTGATACGCTCCTCCCGCGACAACTTCGACCGCTCCCGAGTGAACAACGGCGTATTCCCGCTATCACTCTCAAACACCTGCTCAGCTCCGATGGGTGGAAGGCGTTCGGCAGACGTAGCAAGCAGGAGATGAGCAGTGGCATCGTCAGCGGCACCAGAAGCATCTTCATCCATGTGAGACATGATGGAAAAGGTGATAGGGTGATGACCGGGTTCATCGTCCAGCGGAAAAGAAGCCTCCGCTTTGTCTGAATCACTGCCATGATCAGGACCAAGCGTCGGCATTTCGTCAGATTCGAACTCTTGCGAGTGCTTCCGTGGAGACACAATATCAAGCAGCCGTTCTCGACCCCGTTCGCACTCCCGAAGGGCAAGCCCGAGTTCCCTCCTTAGGCGTTCGTATGCCTGCAGGGCAGGTGGGCCAGATAATCCCTCGGGGTCGTCTTGAGGCTGGGTGGGTTGTGATTGTTCATCCGTAGACTGCTTCAGTGTCGACACGCATTGCATCAGATGCTCTCGTGCGTCAGTGAGAGCCGTGGATATCGACTCGACATGTAACGCAAATCTTGACAATTGACTGGGCATAGGAGCAAACGAGGGGCTGGGCGAACTTGGACCGGTACTAGAGCAGTCTCTGACTTCCGTAAGGAGTTCAGCAGGATTGTAACTAGAACGCCGCGATTGAGATTCTGGTGTCGGCGTCTGGTCCTTGGCTCGTTGTGCCTCCACCTCATCCAGAGCTTCGGTCAGGCGAGCAGAAGCATCTGCAAAGGTAGTCATGAGGAGCGCCATGACCGAGCGAACATCCTCCCAATACCCGTCATCTTCGTCTTCAAAGAAGCGAAGAGCTAGGAGGTGAGCGCAGGTGTAGCGCTTCGAGGATAATGCACCCTGGAGGGCGAGGTTGAGAGCAGATAGGGAAAGGGGGTGACGAGTGGTATGGAGACTAGTAAATCGGGATCCAGAAGCGATTGTTGAGGGTGGGGATTGAGGGCCAGACTGAGAAGACAAACCAAGAGCGGCCATGCCAGCGGACCTACGTTTCCGTCGAAGATCCAAGGCAGCTACGCCGAAGGGCACATAGCTGGTAGATGGGGCATTCTCAACTTCATCATAGTCAGACTCCTCTTCCTTCACACCAGAGAGTGGGACACCTGAACTTGAAGGTGTGGTAGGAGCACTGAAGCTTGTAGCAGATATCGAAGAACGGAGTATACTGCCTAAGTCAGACCTCCGTTTTTCTCTACGTCGTAAGAGGTGCGTGGGTGGGCTCCCAGCAACCGCCAAGGAAGCATATGAACCGTTCCATGTGGAACGCTTGTTACGGACAGCCGAAGTACTTGTCCGTTGTCTTGGTGAGGTCTGTGATAACGGTAGAGAGAGGGGTCGTGGGCTGAGGGGCTCAAGGTCGAGCACCGACTTGGTGGGCGACGGAGGCGCATACATTTCGGAAAGCTGGGGTAGCTCGGAAGGAGACGTCAAGGCAGAGAGCAGGTGGCGTATGTTGTCGCATTGGGTTTGGGTGGTATGTAGAGTTGAGTTGAGGGCGACACGGAGATGAGAGAAAGGAGAGGATTGCGCAGTAGGGCCGTAGAATACACTAGATGCGCACTGAATGGGGGATGCAGATGCAAGGGGACACTACTACTCACCTTCGTTCTTCATTATCGAGCAAATTGATGGCGTCATGTACAACAGAATCCCAAATGTTGCTTGCGGAGATTAGGTCGTCCAAACTTTGCATCGTCTGATATTCGTGGACAGTTCAGCGGGATCATATGAAAAGTGCAAGGTTACTCACTTGGGTCATATCCTGTCTCGCCGTGCATTCTGCATTCATTTGGATATATGTGATGGCCGCCACCACAAGGATTGCAGAGACATAATGTCCCGAGCCAAAAGCCAGAGCAGCTAACGCCAAAACCGCCGAACTGTGCCGCGACAGCACTTCAAATATGCGATTGGTGTTGTTAGGCGCTGCGATGTCTTTCCGAGGTGCTGGGGGGGATTTGCGTTCGAAACTTGGTGTTCTACTCCGCCTTCGAAGGTGTCCAGGAATTGCGGGTGATAATGGTCGACGCGAATTGTGGGAAGCAGACAGCGATGATGACAGCAATGAAGATGATATCACGTCGTATTTGAATCGTTCAACAAAAGGATTTGGTTGCTGGGAAAAACGCGTCGCAGAGAGGAGGTGGCCAACGTTCTATTCGCAGTTTGAGTATCATTTACATCACCGAATAAGCAAATCCAGAATGCCCTTATAAAGGCGAGGAA
This sequence comes from Pleurotus giganteus, assembly GCA_032158425.1. NCBI lineage: Eukaryota > Fungi > Basidiomycota > Agaricomycetes > Agaricales > Pleurotaceae > Pleurotus > Pleurotus giganteus. Next base: position 2,465,491 of record JAPEHR010000005.1, read on the forward strand.
TGAAAGCTTACATCGAACACGTCGTGCAACCATGATGGTTCCTGGCGAATCCCCTCGTCGTAGAACGCGTTTAACTCGTCTTCTTGCGTCACAAACTCCGCAGAACCCCCGGGCATCGACATTGAGCCTTCACCATTTTCTAAAGCGACTCATCAGCACCCAGTCCACTGAGGTCGAGTGACAGCGCAGTACCCACCATTCAGGTATTTCTCCAGCGGGTGGTCATCGAAGACGGGTTGGGCCATGGGTAAGGGGCAAGTTAGTGTGTCGGCGTCGTAAAGTAGTGGAGCGTTAAATATTGTGGGTGTCGGGGAAGAAAAGAGCGTGGTGAGTGTAGAGCTGAAGCCAGAGACCGACACTGAATATCAACATCAAGGCTTGAGAAACTCACGCTCAATGGGCCCGACTGCGGCAATGTGCCCACTGTGCTTATGTAAACCATTGTTCTTAACCACAATAGCCCTAGGGGCGTGCTTAGGGGCGCTAAAACACTTCGGCGAGTAGTCTCCCAGACTAGCAGTCTTGAAGAGAGCTATCCATTTAAGCTCGTGTCGCGAGAAGATAGCACAGAAATTCAAATGTTAATGTTTAGATACGACAAGCCAGTAACATCTATTTAACCCACAACCGAAGCATCCTTCACCGATTGAGAAACCCCATGCTATCTCATTGCATTAGTACCGCAGGTCTAACCACCAAATGGAAGAAGCTCACATTTTTGAAGGCCTTCATGGAAGGATGTATCCAGCAACGCCCTCATCAGAGTAGCCCAAGTTGCGGATAGCATTGTTGCGCTCATTCCAGTTGGTGGTGTAGAAGTGGTTCGTGGCTCCACCATGGAACATGCGGAACAACGGAACGGAGCCGCAAACCTGATCCTTGAAGATATAGGCAGCGACACCCTCGCGGTTGTACCCGAGGCGGCGGGCGGCATTGTCAGCCTCACGCGCGTCAGTGGTGTAGAAATGGTTGGTCGCGGAGGGGTGGAAGAGGCGGTAGAGGGGGGTGGTGAAAGCCTCCTGGCCGTTGTAGACACGGCCGGCTTGGCCCTCGCCTTGGTAGCCGAGGTTGTTGATGGCGTTTTGGACTTCTGCCAGGTTGGTGGTGTAGAAGTGGTTTGTGGCGGAGGGGTGGAAGGCCCGGTAGAAGGGAACAGCGTTCCTAGGGCGGGGGCAGGGGCTTTGCTATATGAGGGAAACGAAACAAAGTCAGTGGTGGGAAGAGTTGAGGTCGACGGGAAAGACGTACCTCAGCAGGTTCAGCCTTAGCCTCGGCGGGGAGAGCAACGGCTGTAGCAGCCATGAAGAGGGAGGCGACGATGGCAAGAGAGAACTTCATTGTGAGATGACGATGAACGTTCGATGCTCAGGCTTTAGAAGCTACGATGCAGAGGAGATGCGAATGCAACCTGAAGAAAGAACGGCGGAGATCCTCGACTCTTTATACCCACAGGAGGAGGATGGCTTATGTTTCTGGACCGAAGCACCACCCTCTACTCACCGCATAGGACCCTGAGTGCTTTGGGACAAGACCAGCGGCAGCATGGATCCACATACGCGCCAGGAGGCGCATAACATCCATAGAGAACGCTCGCCTGCCTGGACCCCAACCTACATCCTGGGGGATATCAAATGCACCTGTACCACCTGGAAGGGGACAAGTAGTTTGAGTCATGCAAATGCAATGCTTGGATTGTGCAGCGGAAAGCAGAGTCATAGATAGCAGCATATGGTTTCGAATGGTGGAGGAAACTTGGAGAATGGCGCAATCATCAACTAAGTACCATGGTCAGCACTGGGACACGGTAGAAGACGGTCTGACCCATTATTATTGCAACCTCCAACCGCTCGTCCTTTCCGTGCGCGTCCGGCCGGCCAAGCATTAGCAAATGCCATTGCGAGTCATACAATAGACCACAAGCACAGTCATCGCCGTATCCTTCGCTACGCTCTTTCCAGCGTACCTAACCATACAATACAGCCCAAACGCTCACCAGAAGCATAATGGAATGAATTTCACACTTCCGGCAACAGCCGTAATGGAGTGTCCCCATGAGCTTCTGAACAAAGTGCCAAGTAAACTCACCTGAAGGTTCCGTGCAGAGGCTAGCGGTGGCGGCATGGACTCGTATGGGAGGTCCTCCGAGTAATCACGGAGGTAAGGTAGAGGCAGTAATAGCGGACTCAGTGAGGTCGATCTAGGTGGCAAAAACTTCCGGCCGCACATGAATCTTGGGATATGGAGCGTGCATCGACACTAAAAGGGTGTCCCAGACGGTTCCTGCGAACTGAGTACTAGTACAATAGTTGTGATTCGTGCATGAGTGGGAGGAGAGTGATCCATGATAGCAGGTAGAGGAAGATGCATTTTCTCAATCCCCATTTCATAGCAAGGTCTACTGGGATTGAAGAGTAGCGAAAAGCGAGCCAGATAATACAGCTATGACCATACATGAATGAGCGCATCAGAAATGTAAATGTGGAGAGGCGCGCGGCGCGGCTTTGGCGCCAATGAGCTTGTCCGGCCCGGGGCCGGTACGTGACCATCTCACAGGGGCCAAACTCAGGGGCGGCAGCGATCGTCAGCCTACGCAATGTTTTCGAGACGCACTTGCAGACCCGGACGCAAACAACTACAGGAGAGATACATTGGAGGTGAGCGCAGAGTCCAACGTTCAACCCTCGAATTCACGTTCGTCCTTAGGGAGTGCATTATATTGTCTTCACTCCACTAATCTCTCATGCCAGCGTGCATAGCGCTATGCTATAGCCTGAACTCGCCGTTAAACTGCTAGCTTGGCGTCGCGCTCGTCCGGCATGCTAGGCAACGGTACACCAGTGTTTTATCCAGACGCCTTTCCTTCCGAGTCGCCTGCAGTTTCCGGGGGGTCAGGGGTACGCTTCGCCTCTGCATAAACAACGACGCGTTGAAGGCTATAGTAGCGCATCGGCAAAACTATCATCAACAGAAAGCATTAGCTACGCAAGCGGCAGCATCCAAATCGCGCTAACAAGGCTTACCACACAAGAAAGCAACACCAACGATGGGCGTTATAACGATCCTGCAACCAAGTACCAAACTGAACACACTCGAGTGCGGAAAAGGTCAAGGAAGGACTCACCAAATGGTGGAGATACTCCGTGAGTAGGCATGCAGAACAGCGTCTCTAACCGAAGAGGGCTTGACGAATGCAAATGGGTTGATTTATAAGATGCAAAGGAACAAACGCCGGCCTACCTGTATGTGCACTAGACCCCTTACATCCTTCGCGAGGTGCAATCCTGTAGGAGGGTGGTATTCAAGAATGTTTGCCAGCCTCTTCCGCACTTCTGTGGCATAGATGGCGCTGCCAATGGAGATACCGACGGTACCGCCGATCGTTCTTTCAACGAAGTTGAGAAAGAACTCGAGAGCTAAAAGCTGGTTGACTAACCTTAGCAGATAGAAAACCGCAGTGGTGGTCGCCATTTCGCTCAACGGCATGGCTGCGTGAAGTGCTAAACCCACCAATTCAATTCATAGAACCACCAAGTGCCAACGCCAAAGGACCTTACCAATGAGAGGAATTTGAAATAGTCCACCGACTCCAGAGGCAATGATGACGAGTACGACTTCCTGGAGTACGCTGAGAGAACGTTAAACAGACAATCTTTGGGCGATCGGGTCATACAAGAAGCACGAACCTACTTGACTTGTGATCTAGCATGGTTGCCGTTCCCTTCAATGCACTTGCTTAGCTCCTTGGAGGGCAATACAATCGTATGTCAGTCGACGTACAAAGCCTACGACCATGAAGGTCCAAGAACCCCATATAATCGGTCTGTACCCGAGCTTCACAGTGAGGGGGCCCAAGACAGCTGCAAGGCCATTCGCCGTGAGCGAGTACGCCATTGTCTTGAGCCCTGCCATAGTTGCATTGGATCCAAGGACCTGAAAATAAACAGGCATATGGAATATGACATTGAAAGAGGCTAGCGCATGAACGAAAACCGAAACCAAAATCCCCGATGTAGTCCTCGTCTTGAAGAGTCTTGAAGGTATGATCGGACTCCGGGCAGTAAGCATCTCATTTGCTAAACCTAGGAGCAAGAGAGTGGCACCAACAGCGACGAGACCAATTGTGACTTGTGAGGACCATGAGATCGCGCCATGCCCAAAGCCCCCCAAGAGGCACGCGACGCCTGATACCAGTAAGAACAGGCCGAGAAAGTCGAAGTCACGGATAATGTGTCGAATCGGTGTCCGTGGAGCGGGATTGAGACGGAGGAAGATAACGAGCATGAGGGAAGATAGTACCCCAGCGGGAACGTTCTTTAGAGACAGTTAGTCCGTCGAGTAATTTCGGAATACCGAGGAACAAAAGGCCTTACAATCCAGAAGCACCAGCGCCACGAAAGGCGGTCAGTGAGTACGCCACCAACCTATTGCAACCTGATCTCAGCTCGTCACATTGCTATAAGCAGGTTGACGCACCAAAGGACCAACTACGCCGGCAATACCTGGCGTCATGATGGTTATCACAAGTGAGCTGCTACAAAGTAGAGCGCAAAGCAATTACCCCATATAGCACCCTGCATGCCGAAGAAACTGCCACGTTTGTCGAGTGGTACTACAGGTCGATGTTCCGTCATCGAGGGAATCGACGGAGCTGTATGGACCTACCAATATCGGATATGATAGTCATGCTCAACTGAAGCACTCCACCGCCTCCCGCCCCTTGCATGCCACGGGCTGCTCATAATATGAGTGGCATCGAGTCAAGAAGTCCATGGGTGCACGACATACCCAAAACAAACCAGAGGAATGTCTGCGCCGCGCCACAAAGGGCCGAGCCCGCAAGGAACAAGAAAATCGAAGCAAAATAGGCAGGCTTCCTGCCAAATATATCCTAGGGTCCAAAAAGCCATTATGTATATGATCAAAGCGTACGTATATGGGCACTCACTGATAGCTTGCCAAATAGAGGTGCCATGCCTCGTAAGATTAACACCATGAGTTCGGGGGAAGTAGACACAGATCGAAGAAACATACAAGCAGATGCTGAACGAATTACACTTAGATCAGTTCCTTTACCACTAGAGTATGATGAACGAGTCACCGAGAAGGTATGTCGTGCCGACCCAACTGTACTCGTTTTGCCCACCAAGGTCCTTGATAATGGAAGGTAAAGCAACACCCGCGATTGTCTGTTCAACTGCAGCGAGAAAAACTGGCATGATGACGTTCTCGTAAGCGACATCGGAGATGCAAGCCACTACGCACTTGCAGATAAAATTCTACGGCGGCATCGGATGAGCATCGCTATGTGCAGTGAAGTTAAACTGCTATCCACTCACCCGGGAAAAACAATTTTGAGATTGCTACAAGGGGGGGATTAGGCGGAACATCACAACGTCAATGTGTTCGACTTACTTATGAGGGATCGTATGGACTTCTGTGGCCTTCCACTTCTCTCCCGGTTTCATTTTGGTAGGAGTATGTTCAGCTACCGGGCCTTGCTGTTCACCGGCACCCAATCCAGGACCGAAATCACTGGAACAATGCGGAAGATGGTGGCCAGGGCGGATTTCCTGTTTATCCATAAGGTCGGGTTACGCGGGATGGGGTACGAGACACTGACCATTCACCATCTTATACTACTGGTGCAGAACGAACCACCAGCGGGATTGTGCGAGCTGTCAAGAAACCGCAGATAGCTCCGATCGAAGTTTCCGAACCCCACACCATTGCACGATGGTGACCTTATCGAGACTTCGAAGCGGGAGACGCTGATCGATGGTGCTGGCGTGAGCCCCATCCGGCCAAGAATTCGCTCTTGACGATAAGCCGTGACCAAGAAACGACGTCGACAGGAGCTGTGTAGCTATGTCCGGACGCGAGAGCTTACACGCCCCTATCCTGTATTGCTGCCGCGGTGAGCTCTCTGTACTCCAAGAAGATTGAGGATTGGTTCAGGAGAAGTCATGAGGTCCCGAAGCAAGCCGGTGATGGTAGTCACTGGTATTTTTGCGACTTCTTCAGTGGGTGGTACAAACCTTCCAGGATGTTGCTTGCCTAATATGACAGCGTGGTTTCTCAGGATGATCACGAAGCGCAATGACCATCAGACCAGGAGATTGCTCGAGAATTGCAGTCGACACCATCAACTAGGCTCTGGTTCGTTTCGAAATTTGATGGAAGGTTGCGAAGCCAGGGAGTTTCCACAGCCAGCAAGGGCATTCATGAGTGGGTTACGCTGAAGGGATTGGACAGTCCGACCCTTGAATTAAGGAGATATCCTGAGCGTGTCTACACCTAGCATAAGCCGGTCATTTTGATAAGGGCCGAGCGAGGGTGACGCATCATGCATCTATGGCGGATAGGAATGATATGAAGAGGCGCATATATGCTGCGAGAGCGCTCTGCAAACAAGGAGGAGGAGGAGGGCATCGGAGTTCCAGGTGAACCAATGCGACAGCGGTTCGAGGACGTCGATGCGAAGATGATAAGGGCGATATGCTGGAGTAAATCATCGCTTCGAATGGCCGCAGCCGTGGATTCAACCCAGAAAGCGGCAGCGTCCAGCGCTCTCTTGTAACGTTCTGATTCCGTACCCAATCAATGACGGAGCACTTCTCGACTCTAATAGTGGCGAGTACGTGTTTTTTTTTCCGGATTCCATGATTTACCTCCTTCGCGACCTCGTCGCATGTAGGAGGTTCGCTGTACTAGAGTACGTGTCATGGCATGGCGTTCAGTCGATATACACATACCGTAGAGGATGATGCACACTTCCCATCAGATTTCCTAATAAACTCATCTTGAGCACGCATCGCGGTACGCGACTCCTGAGTAGGCTGATGATGGGCCCGAATTCGAAAATGTTCAAAGCAATTGAAGGAATCATGATCGCTTTCATTGAAGAGTGCATTGACGCCCAACGGTCCAATTGGGAATGAGCCCAAGCCTGACAGCAAGCGCTTAGGGGACTGTTTACTTCCAAGTTGTACGGATACCCTGTGAAGATGATTGAACACTGAATGCATTAGCGACGGTGATAAGGTTAAGTCCATGAAAGTTTTTGATAACGACTGCCCTTGACAATAGATATGCTGTCCATTTTGACAATGAACTTTCAGCAACCTAGCTTGTTTCATGCTTCAAGTTGGTTTCATGATACCATCAGATGGTGCTGAGGTCAATACAAAGGACTGGGCGCAGCCCGATCAACGTGATAACATCCAAGTTAACCATAGATCCTAGTTAGTTGTGGCAACGTATGTATTTCAAATTGGTCACAGATTTTGGCGAGCACCCTTGACGAGGGATTACTTTGAAGGTAGGTAGGATCATAGGACTAACAGCTGGCGATTGACTTACCGGTGCAGGACCATCGATCATCAAGCTATTCGTTGATCCGTGGTGTTTGCTCGACAATCATTCTGATCATTTCCATGCCAATCCTCCAACCGTGCAACAAAGTGTCTTGTGCGGCACTGGACGACCTTCGGCTTACTACCAACTGAGAAGTAATTCGTGTAAGACACGTCGTTAATGTGATAGGGTGATTCTTACATTGCCTTCATCCTTCTAATACATCCGATGGGCGATAATTCAGGATGTCAATGAGCGTGTTCGGAATGATGACACGGTACAAATGAATGGTACATGCGTCCGAGCTATATATGGACCAATGAATGAGACGTGGGGTAAAGGGTATTAACCAGGTTCTCGATCCTTAGGTTCTATTCACCGAGACCCGACCGAGCCTGGACATTAGGCTAACTTCCGGGAGAGTATTGACCAGGCGGAGGCCTTGAGGCAGATGAGCGGTCGAGTCGTTTCCAGACGCAGTGACAAGGCAACTGAGGCGATATAGTCATGCGAGCAGAATGGTAAGTGGGCAAGAGCCAATGGCCGAAGATGCCGTTCGCGCGGAGAGTGAAAAACTGGTGCTGACGTAACCGAGGAAGAGGGTGCGCGAGCGCCTGTTGCCTGGCGGTGGCGATTTGGCACAAGTCGGCGAACTGCAGCAAGTTTCCTCCATTTACCCTTTATAATTCCTCAAAGGGTCCTTCTCTCTCCATTGCCTTCCATCGACGCCCCTCCATCTGTTGTACATCTAGTTCACACGGCCTTGCGCAGGCCAAGCACCCTTTACTCATCGCCCGACATATGGCCACCGTCGCCCAGCAACAACCTCCCACCGGTCCCAGCTCCCAACCACCACATCAGCAACAGCCCCAGCAGCCATCCCAGCAGCAGAAGTCGCCCCAGGACCCGAATTCTGCCTCCAACCAGCTATCATGGGACGGAGACCGCATGTACGTATTACATCCCACCGTCTGCGCCAGACGACTCATTTCGACGTTCTCAGGTTCAACATTTACATATATGACTACTGCTCTAAACGTGGCTTTGTTAAAACAGCGAAGGAGCTGCAGAACGAAGCCGAGCTTAGCGTGGATTCACAGCCGCCCATCAACGCGAAGCAAGGTCTCCTCTTCGAGTGGTGGAGTGTGTTCTGGGTCCTATTCACAACGAAGAGCAACGGCAATGGTCCAGAGGAAGCCCTGCTCTACACTCAGGTGCGTTGCTCTCGCATACTAGTCTTCGATCCCTGCGAACTTGCGCTATCTAGCACCAATCCCAACAAGCGCACGCCCGACAGCAGCGAATTCAACAAGGCGGCCATCTCACTTTTGACACAATCGGCCGACAACTTCCACCAAATGCCCAGCAACCAGTCGTTGGTCCAGGACAAACTGCTCCAGGCCAGCTAGCCGGCCCTGCCGGAGCGCAGCCGCCAATGCGATTGCCTAATGGTGTTCCCTCTCGACAAGGGCCAGCGCCTGCTCCAGGGCCCCCCTTCATGCCGAACGGAAACATGGCAAATGGTCCCTTGCCAAACGGCGCACCTGGCCCTCGAATCAACGGTACTGGTGTTGGCGGACCTCCCTTTCAACAAAGCCCCACTATGGCTAATACGCCCAGCGGCGGTCCAGGGGGACAACCTGGTCAGCCTGGTCCCGGGCCACACCCAGGTGGCCCACCGCCGCCCCAACAAATTCTGCAGCAAGGTGGAGCAGTTGGACAGCCCCCGATGAGCCAGATGGGGCCTGTTCCACAGGGGACGATGAGCAGACCTGGGACTAGCGGCGGATTGCCAGGCGGGCCAAATGGGAATCCTGGTGGGCAGATGCTGCCACCGAATGGGCCAGGCCCAGTACCGTCAACTGTTCAGCCCGGGCAGCAGGGCGGTATGGGTATGCCGGGGCAGACGCCGGGGCCTGGCTTCGGTCGTCCTCCTAGTAGGACGAATACGCCTGGTGGTGGGATGATCATGCAACAGAGTCCTTCGCTGATGAATAGAACGGTTCCCGGACCTGGTGGGATGGTGGGTATGGGTGGTATGTCTCCTGGGAACATGAATATGATGGGCGGGATGGCACCTGCTATGGCCTCGATGATCAATGTGCAGACTGAGCTAGCCGCTGTTCCACCCACAGTCTTAAAGCAATGCAAGCTTGAGCTTGGGATGCCAGATAATGGCCAGCTCTCGGAGCATGATAAGGTTAGTGTCTCGTTCGTAACCGTCGTTGGTTGTCGTTTGACATCTATGACGGTTAGGTTAAACTTCTGAATCATATCCGAATGAGGAGGCAAGGGCCACCAGGTCCAGCGAATGCGATTGCGGGGCCGTCGAACATCAGACCTAGTATACCGCTACCAGCTGGGCAACGTCCACCCGGTCCTCCAAACCAGCAGCAACCGCCTCAAGCTGGTCAACGCGCGGGTAAACGAAATAGCACGTCTCCAGGTGAAGAGGTACGTTTATATGCTCTCTCAACCCCCTTCATACACTGCGCGGAACGCTCATTTGTCTCTTGTTAGCATGGTGTACTACCAGGCCAACAATCCGACAGTCAATCATCTCCTCGAAGTGCTAAGCGGGCACGACACTCTCCTGGTCCCGATCAGTCCAACCAGCCTATGTATCCGACACAGCCGGGACACCTAGGGCACCCAATACCCCAGCCAGGCATGCCAGGACACCAACCCGGTCCTGGTGGCACACCGTTGATGAATCCGCAAACTCCGATGCACATGCTGCGTGCTGGTCCGATGGGTGGGCCTATGATGGGTGGTACGCCTCCGGGAATGATGATAGGTGGACCGGGAGGTCCAAACCCCGCCTTGGGTGGTCCACCGATGGGTGCGGTTAATGGTTTTGCGCCAGGGATGCCGAATGGTCCTATGGCGGGCATGATGGTTAGTCCAGCGATGAGCCATGCTCAGCCAGGTGGTATGAGTTCGGTGAGCTTGTCCAACGCTCGATACATTACATAACTAACTAACATGTTATATTTCTCAGATCAACCAGTATCGACACAATATGCAGATTATACACAAGCAGGGTATGACTGGTAATGCAGGTTCCCCCGCCGCTGCGGATTCGCCGTTTAACCCTGGTGCTCCAGGAGTTCCTGGTTCTGGTACGCCAAGGTTTGCTCCTGCTAGTGCACCTGGACCTGGACCTCAACAAAATTCGCAAGCGGCTAATAATAAGCCCATGCATAGTATGCCACCGCCACCGTCGCCGGGTATGAAGGATCAGAATGCTGGTGCTCCGAAAGATGGGAATGGTCCTAAAACTGGCCCTGGGGGATCACCACAGAATCAACCTATGGGTAGACAAACGCCGAACGCCATTGGGGGTACTGCACCACCAACGCCCGCCCCGCTCCTTGGGGGTGGCATGAACGTAGTAGGCCCACCACCACCATCGACGCCGAATCCAGGCAACCCGATCCCAGCACCTTCGCCCTCGGCCATGATAGGTGTAAATCCACCTATGGGTGCTGGTCCGCCGCCGCCTTCAGCAGCATTGGGTGGTAATCCAGGGATGGATTTGTTCAGCTCGGACTTTATTAATAGTGTTGCTAGTGGGTTGGATGATTTCAGCGAGGGTATGTTTAGGCCCGACGGGGATATCAACTTTGAGAGGGATTTTGGGCAATGGTTTAACGGGGATGATGCTACTATGGGAGGGATGGCCTGAACTGGCGTTCAAGGCGAGCGTGCTGGATGGTGGCGACGGTGGATGGACCCTTTTCGGGAGACGCAACGAGATTTTTTCCTGCTGAATGGAATCTTGTATGACAATTTCTTTCCCTGCTTCCTGTGTTTGCCTTTTCCCTGCACCATTATCCTCGTCCGCCTCATCCCTCTCCTCTCTTCATATCTCTCCCCGTCCCCCGAGACATACATACATCGCTGTATTCCCAAGCGTATACATTCATACGTACAAAATGGCCCTTTCTCCATTTCCCTGTTTATTATGTTGCTTCCACCTCCATTATGTATGTTATGTTTTGATTGATACTCAGTAGATAGTTTGTGTTGTCTGTCCCTCCACCCCTTCTACTCACCCGATCCCGATCCCGTCCCGTCCTCCCCTCCCCTTCTAACCGTCTCCCCTCCTCCACGTGTATCTCGCCTTTGTTTTACTTACATACGTTCCGCCCTTTAGGCTTAGTTTTTTTTTTCGACGTGGTTCTCCCGCCTTCCCGCTGCGTTCTCTTCTTTCCATCTTCTTCTTGCCGCTGCTGCTGTTCTCGCCGTTATACTTTATTCCACCTCTCTCCTTCCTTGTTTTCTAGTTGCTTTTTCGTCTACCCTTTACTATAATACTGCTACATGTACACATTGTTTTTCTACATATAAACTGTGAAGTTTGGATGGAAGTCTGCTGAGTGGGTGTGAACGTTTGCTGGCAAGAACTACTATCGTGAACTCCTGCGTTGCAATATTGTCAGACTGTCGGACAAATTTGACAAGGGCGAATTTGTGAGCAACCCAGAAGGATCGTTCCTTCGGCCAATTTTATTCGGTTGATTGGGCCCAGTCGCCCCTTGTGCCTTCGCATAGGGACAAGCGAATATGAATGAGTTACAGAGAGGGATACATCATACGGGAGGCAGAAGGACAAATACAGGGCTTCGCGAGATGGAGAAAGTAAGTAAAGAAGTAGTAACAGGGCGTGATAGGCTGGTATTAACTGACCAGCCTATGGGCGGGATAAGAAATACCGGGTATGTTTGGGAATGTCACAGGGTTGGGACAGACTGCCGTGATCGGGAGGCCCGATAAACACCTCCCCGTCTGGACATTCTAAGCGCATCGAGAACTTTTCGATCAGACCATTCAACCAACTCGCGGCGCGCCTGAATGATTCTGCTGTTCGGAAGTCTGAGACGAAGTCGAGTGTCACTCTTTGGAGGCACGGAAAATTGGTTGGCTCGCATAAGGTAAGTTGAAGTATGCGCTCTGGATGGAAGAAGGATGTCATGCCGGGCCTGACTTTCAGCGCTATGGTTTCGATGACGTTCCCTTTGCCGAGCTTCTTGAAGATGGAGTCGTATCCTGGATGATCCACACATAAGGTGACAGTTCGCAAGTTCACGAGAGGCATCAACTCGACACCCGCTTTGTGGGTGTCGTCATCCGAGTCGTCCCCCTGAGCCCCTCGGGCAAGACGATTCCAGGAAGAACAATACGGATATGGACGTTCATCTATTAGTTGTGCGGCAGTGACTTAGACACCATCTAGAGGAGCTAGGAGAACCACTCACTTGTGACCTGCCTTATCAAAAGCTCTTCTGCACTTGAGGCAAACAAATGCATTATTGGAGCCAGTATATCCGCTCGTCGATCAAGAGCCAAAACCAATTTCTTGACGTGTATTGTGTGATCTGAAGAGTTCACCCATTTCATGACGTCGAATGCTTCGCACCCATCCAGTACGAGCTTATCAATGACCACTGGCTCAGTGTCGGGCAATTTCAATGCTGGCCATTGAATATGACGTGGCTTTGTGGTTTGAAAGAAGACGGAGGTAAACCCAAACGACGCGAGTGGTCGAGGCGTTTTCCCTAGGAGGTCGAAGAATAGGGACGCCCCTGGAAATATCCATGAAGCTATCCTGATGTGGGTTATACGCGGAGATGCGAAGGTAGCGCGAAGTGCCTCTACTAACGCCGTCGAGAAGTCGGCGATTAGGACCTCTGCGGTAAGACTTGAAGTTGAGTCCAGAGTGATTCTCGTCAGCTGGCCGAGTTTGAGTAATATGTCCGCCATAATGTCCTGCTGAGTTCGACGATTGGGCGGGGCTACTGCAGAGTTGGGTGAAACTCCCAAGGAGAGGTGAAGGCTTCTGACGTGGTTGATGAGGTGAGGCGAGCGATCGAACAGGTTTGAGAGCCGAACGACTTGGTTCAAAGGGTTCGGCCGCGTCGCGTCGACATATACGTGTATATGGCGGAAGAGGTTTCGTTGGCCTGCGGTGGCCATTGAACGACTAACGAGACAACATTGCTTGAGGGCTATGCGGTCGCCCTCGAGGTTATCGACGAACATATCCAACACCTCCTGAGAGAAACAACGGGGTAGTGTCATCGTGAAAGACGGCGAGGAAGATTGAGATACGAACGCGTCTAGCGTCAGTGGCTTTAAAATGCGTTTGTTTGGCAGGTACACAGCACCCACACGGAGGCCACACCAGATTCCATTGTCATCCTAATTTGGCGTTTCCACTACAGTTTGCAAACGCGATGGCATCTAGAAACTTCCCTGGGTTGTCGGGGAAGGGGTCCTCGAAAAGATCTCAACAAAATCAGGCCTTGTGGAGAAAATACGACCGGTAGCCGGGGAGTACGCTAGAATAGCCGAGTCGCCGTGATGTTCGCAAAAGACGCTATACACCAAGGAACGGCCATAAATCAGCGGTGTGAACTCGGTGTGATGAAGCAAACGCTGAGAGAGGCGACCGGATCAGGATGCTGAAGATATCATCTTCCCGTATCGATAGTACGGTCGGCCTCAAGTTGGTATCGTCTGCGCACGCGTCCCAGTAACATCTGCGCCATAAAACGCCAGTTCATCGAGCTGAGCAGCGGGGCAAGTAAAGATAGGCATTAGAATCGATCCTAGATACAAGGCTTCAATTTCACGGTGCAGAATGCAGGTCTGAGCTGGAGCCTGGAAAGCTCGTCTGGGGCTGAACATTACTAGCTGCTCATATAGTATGCGTGAAACCTACCACTCAATTCCGACGGCTGGCGATGTTGAACGAGGATGCACTTCGGCGCTTAACCATACACCTATCAACGGGCGGCCCCGGAGTGGATGAACAGGAGCTACAGGAGTCCCCTGAGACGCCTCGTCGATTCTTTACTGTGCTGGTCTTGCTTCTCCTGACCCCGACGTTTTTTGACACCGAAACCAAATCGAAACCGAAACCAAATCGAAACCGATAGTTCGTATATGACGCAGCAAAGGCTGGAGCCTTGCCAATGTGCGAAAATACGTAGCGTTGAATAAGACAAGTTTAAGGACATGAGAAGAGCATAGAGTAAAGTGAAAGAGACATTCTAATGGACATGGTAGGGCGAGAAAAGGTAGAAAAATCTTGAGTCTATTCTACGTACTTGGATAGAGGTAGCAATGACGAAATAGGTGGTCTTATCGCGTAGCATTGGGTATTTAGGCCAGAAGCTTCCCGGAGGATATCGTCGGAAGTATGCACCTTCCCGTCAGGGCACTGTATGTATAGCATGCCCCATTCTACCAGAGTCTCCATCCAAAGCGCGGCATTTTTGAAATCCTCGACCGTCGGGAAGTCTACAACGAAGTCAAGGGTGACCATCTTAAGGGAGGGGTAATTATCGTTGATGGGGCCCAAAACGGAGTCAATTTGCTGGTCCATAGCCGCCGCGAAGAAGTCATCGATGTCGCACACCGTTATGGTTATGTTTTCGATGAAATTCAGCCGAACGAGTTTCTCGAAGGCGAACATATGTGCTGGGTTAGCTGAAGTCATAGTGACCGTTCGCAAATTGAGCAGAGGCTTCAAAATGAGATCCTCTCTCTCCTCTGGATCTTCAGGATCCCACAGGTCCGTGTGGCTGGGATGACGTTGATCTAAGTGAGTAGCAGTGATTTAAACGTCATTTGCACAAAGGAGTCACAAGACGACTCACATGTAACATCCGTTATGTACAGTTCCTCTACGCTCAAAGCGAAGAGATTGATGATGGGAATCAATATCTCCGCAAATTCATCGATTGCCAGAAACAAGGTCTTGACGTGAATAGTGCAATCCGATGAACAGAGCCAGTTGATTATCTCGAGTGGATCACAGCCATCTATCGTTAGCGTTTCGATGACCACAGGCTGGGTGGCGGGCAATTGAAACGTGTCCAGTAATTCATCCTCGAACGGTTCTTCGGTTTGCAAGTCGATGGAACTGAGATGGAGCGACGCGAGTGCTCGCGGAGTACTCCCAAGGAGATCGAGGAACTGAGACACGTCTTGAAATATCCAGCAAACCATGGTGATATCGACTACAAGCTGAGATGCGAGCGTCTTTCGAAGGGCCTGGAATAGCGGCTCGGCAACGTCGAAATATAGGATTTCTGAGGGCCTCAGTGTATCCAGCGTGAGAGTGGTTAATCGGTCGAGTTTTCCCAGTATCTTAGCCATGATTTTCTGTTGGGTTCGACGCTTGGGTGGGGTTCCCATGGAAAGGTGAAGGCCTCTGACATGCTTGACAAGGTGCGGCGAGCGATTAAAAACGGCTGAGAGGCGTTTGACTGGGTTCGAACGCTTCGACCGCGAAGCGTCGATATAAACGCGTAGAAGACGGAAGAGATTCCGTTGGCTGGCGACGACCCACGAGCGACAGACGAGCGAACATTTCATGAGGCTTTCACGGTCTCCTTCGAGGTTATCGATGAACATGTCGAAGGTCTCTTGAGGAAAACGACGGGGTAGAATCATCGTGAAAGATATGGGGAAGATTGAGGTGAGCAGATGAACGTATGGTCTAAGGTGGGTGTGGTTATAAAATTCGTTGTTTGGCATGTTCGAACCACAACGGCCACACGGCGCAGGCCACACCGGATCCATTGTATCCCCGATTGAGTGAAATCAGGGGTGACTGAAAAAAGTCAGTAGTTATGTGGAAAGAAGGGCGGGATTTGTGAAGCTGTAGCTGTACGCAGAAAGAGTGGTATGTCATATAATGAGGACATGCCAGTGGGCAAGACTGAACTTTTTCATAGGTGGTGGCGGGGAGATACTGGTAATCTGGTCCTTTAAGTTTGGAGCAACACCAATGGTAGCTACCGAGCAAATGGGCACGGTGCTGATTATCGACATTGCTGGTCGCAGTGGTCGGGCGTCGATGGAATGAGTAACGCCAGCCTAGTATGGTATACACATGTGCAGCCATCCAGCGGGGCCGATTCATTCAAACACAGCCATTCTATAGGTCACACAAGAGTCTGATGGTCGAGGATCATCACAGGATGCAGAGTGGCAGCAGAGACAAGTTGGCTGAGCGCTTGTCACTAGGCGCCTGACGTCTGACATTGACACCGGAGTCCTACCCGGATCCATCCGCTCAACAAGAGTACTAGTGTGTCATACTCTCGACATAGAGGTTGGTTTCCAGCCTACGTCAAGGACTCGAGATTCTCAAACGTTGCGCAGGTTCCCCAAATTCTCCCAATCCTGCCTCTTGACGAGAAGTTAAAATTGTTCGCCACGGTATACTTAGAAGCAATCAACAACCGGCCCACCCATCACGCCCGTGCATCTTGGTCAAAATTTACGTTGGTCAAACGACTTTCACCGATTGGGCCCAGTAGGCATCATCTCTGTCTTATGTCGTATCGTCAATACTAACATTAGCGTTTGATCCAGTTCCAGTGAATTCTAACTCGTTGATCGATCTATTGGCTCGGGCATTGACCTTGAGTACTCTGAGTACCTATAGGAACTGAGCCACGAGAGCTTCCAATTGACTCCGTCGATTATGACAGTATACAGATAGAGCTACGTCTCGACGTATCAACGCTGTGATCGCACCCATCATCATCTCTGATGTCATGCCGCGTCCAAGAACACGGTAGCTCGAGCCAAAGGGGCGTCCAGCCATGTATAAAACGTTAGACGTTGGCGGCTATCGATCCTCGTATCCTTTTTGTTCGCTCCTTACTGGACGATTGACTCTCACCATGGGAGGCGCTGGACCTTATATCGACTTCGATCGCACGGACTACCAAACCAGACGAGCCTATACAGGGTTGTCTGAGCTACCGGAGGACAGCTTGACTGAAGCTTGGGCTCGAGCTTTGACTTGGATAAATAATTCAATTGTGGAGGTCCTGAAGGCAGACGGGTGGACCCAAGATCACGACGAAATGGTGAGTTTGTATCGTACACTTATAACGATTATTCTCCTTACTTCAACGATGTCACCAAAGGGTGGGATAGTCTTGTCGAAATCCATTGAAATCACCGGCGACATCGCGAGGGTCACAGTGCCGAAGTCTGTCAGTATCCTCCTCGAAACGGGCTTCAATTGGGGAAATGCATTCTGTACACTCCGTGCCAAACGGACTAACCGAGACAACAGTACACTCCACGTCGAAGCTTCGCACCCTTGTATCGCAGATTATTTTTACCTTCTGCAGGTGCTTCTTCCTGGGCTTTTGGGTTTGGTGCGGGAGGATGATTTTGATGATTATGGCGAAATAATAACCACACGACTCCTTCCATCGTCCTCTTGGGTTGAGAAGCAGAAGGAAGCCTTGATTATTATATTCGGAAGTGAAGCACGATACGAGGAGGTTTTGGGGGCATGCCGGGCTCGTGCGTTCCACGAAGACCGTTTTTCATACAACTACCATCTCGACGGACGCGATGACGAGGCACCAGACTTCACAGCGTGTGATAAAGAGTGTGGGTATTGCGGGAGATGTGAGTATTAGGAGAGGGTCTTGATAGAGGTGGGTGTATTGTTTGGTCCCGATGATTCTAACTTTCCTAATCCCGTCCCCTTCTCGATTCTCGCATTGAAAAACGCAGTAATGACGTTGGTTCATCCCATCATGTCGACGGCTGGAACTAGTTTACAGCAGCTCCAGTGTTCCTCGCCACCAGACTCTTAAGTTTGTGGTTTCAAGTTGTATTTTGTATCGAGACATGCTCACTCCATGAGCTGCGCTCTGTTTCGTACCTCGTGTGTGAATGGGTGGGCAATCCTCGTTTTCGCGGGAGTCTGCCGAAGAAGCTTCCAGCACGCTCACATAAACAAGCAAGGTTTTGTCGCGCGTGTCAACAACAGTCAACGGTACCAGCGGTAGATAACATCAATCCATACCTTTGCTTCACTACGCTGATCGATGTGTCCTCCTCGAAGTTTTCCGGAAGATTTGGTGGACTATGTCCTCCGCCACGTTGACAAAGAGACGATGAAAATATGCGCCCTAGTCTGTCGTTCCTGGGCCCACTTTACCCAGTCCCATTTATTCCACCATATTGCGATATCTTTCGGACGATTCCCTATCTATTCGGAAAGCTATCGACTTTACAAGACACTTCAGCTCTCCCCTCACCTCGCGAAGTACATACGGAGCCTTTGCTTACGTATCGACGGATATCAAGCCAGCATCGTTTCCAGGTTACAGCAAGAATTACTGATTGCCGCAATGCTTCCCCGATTTTGCAACCTTACCGCCATCACGCTTATACGTTCCTACTTACGGGATTCTTCTTCGGGTACGGTACAAACCCAAATGCTACTAGATGCGCTCGCCGCCACCATCTCGTCACCGAACATCAAACATATGGACCTCTTGGGTTGGCGTTTCGCCAATCTCGCTCAGTTCATGAGCTTGATGGGCCCACCTATCCGATCCCTCACTTACTTAGAGATCAGCCGCATCGAAATACTTGATATCGTTCCTGCCCCAGCCTCGCGGCAAAGAGCTGGACCACCAGTCGTGATTCAGACACTTAACATCCACTCCACTGAGCCTGGCATCCTCAGGTCTTTGACGGAGTGGTTCAAAACATCGTCACACCCTATTGAAGTTAAAGCACTCATCCTCTCCGAAGTCCCACAGGAAGACATGGCACCCTTCATGAGCATGCTCTCTCCATGCCTTGAGCGGCTTGTGTTTAGCTTTTCTCTGGTACGTACGATACCACCGTGCGATTGATGATCGTGCTCACCTACCTCCCCTAGGTGTGCAACTTGGGGTCACTTAGCAAGTTGACCCAGCTTACCCTGTGGTGGCGGCGCCAAGACATGGTCTCGATCCTACGTACCCTGCCAGCCAACAATAGCCTCGAAATTCTTGAAGTCAAGCTGACGTACTGGAGAGAACATGATTTTACTTCGTTTGCCAGCGAGCTGGATGAATATCTAACGTCTGGATGTTTCCCCTGTCTGCGGGCAGTTACGCTCTCTCCTCTGTCCCATTATGGCGCTACGATCGCCGTGTCCTCTTCCAAACCAGTCAAGCAGCTCATGCCAATACTCTTTGGCATGGGGAAGCTGGAAGTATTTTGTATTCAGCAGTGGGACTTCATGCCGATGTTAATAACTTCCAGCTTATTGGGGAGTCTCGAAATTGGTCTCGTCTTTACGAAGCCCAACGTTCCTTTTTGGTGGAATGAGACGAACCTATGAACGGGTCAGATGATGCTGAAGCTCTCATAGTATTCTCAATGTTGTAACTCCCCCTTCGGAATGCTTTACATCAGCACACTCTGGCACCTCATCTTAATTGTACGACCATCGGACCTTACTTACTATTTCTTTATCTAAGTCATCGCCCCGTTCCCTCGTTCGGAGTCAGAGATGAAAGACAGGGCTTTCATCGTAGGAATGAACCGCGCGGGAGCTCTCAGTGAGTAGCTAACGTACCTTGTATATGTTCCGCCCCTCTTATGCATTCCGACATCAATGATGATATCACACATCCGGTCTCGCTATTGCCGTGCTTGCAACAACCCGCTCCAGGCTCCAGCAAGTGGTGAGCGAGTGGAGGTCGGTTTGTATGTGTGTGGACCTGTGGCGGTTGTTGGCAACGGCTCCTACCCTGACTGTCATATCCTTCCCGCAACTGCCGAAGTCGAGCGCGCCTTGTAGGACTTCAGCTAGCACCCCGTGGACTTCGGCCTAGCAAGCGAGGCTTGGCGGGCGATATACATAGCCGACCAGGTTTCGAATGTCATGCACCCCATACAACAGAATTGCTTTTTGCTTTGTTTTATTAGGCCGTCTCTTAATTCTACTTTGCGGAGACCACCATGCCCTCATCGTCCATGCACCCAGGCTAGATGTGATCCTGTTCTACGTCAGCAAGCGACCTCAAAGCTGGTGCATGGAATCATATCGGCGGAACTTGTGGAACCTCGAAGCAATATTAATTCTGGTAGAGTCCGTCACCAACTGTCAGCTCCTTGGCAACCGTGGGCGTCTACAAGGACCCTCTGATGCTTTACCTCCAACAAGTTTGTGATGCGGAAGCTACTATCTATCTAGGGCCCATCTGGGATAGGCGCGGATTCAGCGGCCAATCGTTAATTTGGTCAGCATACCAACAGAAATACCCACAGAGCTATGATATATATTGCTAACAAGAGAGAGCTTCGTCCTCACCTTCGTCCTCTTCTTCGCCCCGCGTTTGGTCGGGCCCTTTCGGTCTTTTCTTTCCCCTCCCTTTCTTTTTGGCCGGTGGAGCCTTTGGTCTCCCTTTCTACCTTCATTCGTCATGCCGTTCTATCCATTTGTTCAAATACTGGTAGTACTGCTGCTCACGCTCTCGCTAGTCGGGGCGGCACCGGCACCGGCACCCTTTGGGAACTTGGACCACAGAGCTCTGGTCACTCTCCCTCTCAGAGCTGTCAAAGCGAGAAACACCACAACTCATCCGCTTTTAGTAAGTACTCTAGTCATACTCTGAAACACTCCCGTCGGTTAATTCTCTGATCCTCGTGTCAGCATCACCAACTACGTGCTATCGGGGCTTTGCGTCGCGTCACGTCAATGACAGGTGAAGGTGATCTGGATCACGAAGACACTGAGTCATCCCTCAGAGAAACCATCGAGACTCTCGGGAATTTCGATGCACTGGCCAAGCGTAGCAATGAAGAAGCTGTCGAATTGCCAGTCTTGTTGGGCATGACCTTAGTCGGGCCTTCCTTGGAAGATGTGATGAGTGACGATAGTGGAAAGCAACTCAAGTCTAGACAACTTGGCAGACCTAGGTACGCCCATAGTCATCGAATGGCACTATATCTGACATTCCATTTGTGGCAGACCACCTCGTCAAAGGCCTGGTGCAACCCCTGGTGTTACTCCACCTATCTCGAACCCCGGGGTTAGTCTGAAAAAGGTAGATGCCACAAAGGGAGGCATCACAAAAGCAGGCAAACCAACGGCCCCAAATTCTATTGGACTCGATATTGAGTACGACTTACTTCCGAGTTGTGGACCTTTCTGATAAATACATCATCACAGAGCCAACGATCGTGGCTATCTGGCCTCAGTGCAGATAGGAACCGGAAGTGCTAACTTGCTGGTAGACACTGGATCTGCTAATCTGTGGATCAAGGTACGTGCCAAAGTACTTCATGTGTCGAAGGTTTTTATAGTTCCGAGCAGAAGCCACCAACTGCCCCTGCATCGGGGCCATTTTTTCAAGTCGCCTACCTCACAGGCCAATACGTTCAAGGGAACCTAGTAACACAGCCCGTCAGTGTCGCTAGTCTTCGTCTTCCTAGGTACACCTTCGGCATTGCGACCGAGTTTCAAGGCTTTGAGAGGCTTCCTGATATTAATGGCGTTATGGGACTCGCGCGAACGGTGGGTACCGCCATCTGCGCCTCCATTGACTACTGAATTTTGAGTAGATAGGACGAGCAAGGTTTCAGAATCCCACTCTGATAGAAGCTTTACTCGCATCGAATCAAGTTCGCCAAGGAATAACAGCGTACAAGATATCTCGTGTAGAAAATGGAGTGAATGATGGTGAAATCACTTTCGGGTACGCCATAATCTCATACGTGGGAGCAACATCTCACTGTACTTATAGCGGCTTTGACACTACCAAGTTCATCGCAAACACTGTCGTAGCCTTAACCAACATTAATCAAGCGAGCCTATGGGAAGTTACTATGATGAATGTCATCGTCGGTGGCAAGAGGCAGCTCTTGGAGCCTCGCCGTGCTGTTATCGACACAGGTTCTACTCTCATCATCGCACCTATGAAAGACGCTATTGCTATTCACAAACAAATTCCTCAAGCCTTCTACTACAACAATGGGATTTTCTACGTTCCTTGTACCACGACTGCGAACGTGCAGATTGCTTTGGGAGGCAGAACATTCCCAATCAACCCAAAGGATCTTGCCCACGAACCCCTCGTTGCCACCCAGCTAGCAGGTAACTAGCTGAAATCCGCACATGGTGAACGTTGCTCATGTCCACATCAAGGGTATTGTTTATCTGGAATTATGGGCAACATTCGTACAGGGCTTGGAGGAAATCAGTGGATAGTGAGCATCGGTTGCTCCAATTCTTTGTGCGTTGTGCTGATCGTAGCTCCTCAGCTTGGGGATGTGTTCCTCAAGAATGTATACTTCTGGACAGACATCGTTCGCAATCAAGTCGGGTTTGCCCAGCTACGCCCTCCCTCTCCGACTGCCCCAAGTTTGGGATAGGGTTAACATTTCGATGTGTTCAATATCTTATTCTATCTTACTAACTAATCTTCGAGTGTATAATGTACATATGGAGCGGCAATTCCAAACACTATAATGGATGTAGTCTCCCAGTTGCGACAAGTACTTTGGATAATCGTTAACATTGGACGTCCCCTGGATCCCTGAGTGTGGACAGGGGTATCACGTGGATACCCTTGCAAGGCGATTGTCGATGAATTCGGGACTTGGTGTGACTTAGTGTGCCGTTCGTTGACACTGAGTGTCCCACTGGACCCCAAAGATCCTCTCAAACATCTTTATGATGTTGACGAGTTCGTGCTTCACTAGACTCAACGTGCCTTTGAGTTCATGTTTCCTCACAGAGAGTACGATCATCACCATCGCTGACTGGTGTGATCGTTAGCTAACCAAACTAGACGTGAGTGATACATATGCACACTGGCACGATATCTACATATGGCGTACCATAGTCCGTCATGCCTCAGGAACGCGAAGGTCCAGAGTGCAGGTTCGGCATCCAGGTCTTGCGGTTTGCGTCCGCTGAGCCCTGTTGCGCACCCGCAGGTGCCTAATTCTGCCCGAAAGCGACATAAATACGACTAAAGTTCGCGACAACGCGAGGTTGCGACAGGAACCGGAAGCAAAGGGTTGGGCGCTTATTCAGTCACTTACCTCCGCTGCCAGCGCTTCTCAGGGACAACAGTTCACCATGGTGGGTTTCATGCACAGCATCAGTGCGACTGTGACTTCCACTGATCGACAATGTTATTTCCCAGATTGACTCCGCTTAAGTCGCTCAGACGGTCAAATGTCGTTGGCAGTGCGTATTGCCTTGGCGTCGCCAAGTTCGCGCCCATTACGTTACTTTCTCCTCGATGAGCGATTATGAAACACATAGTACATATATCTGCGTCGTCGATATGACACTACTCTATCAACCCAGATGAGCGACCAAGGTAGCTATGAATCCCAGTCCGAGTCGCTTCGAGACGTGTTGGCGCCCGCTGTGGCCTCTCTACTGATGGAGGGGACGGCATATGGTACGTTTCGCGCGTATTCCTCCCGTTGACACTCCCTGAACAACTCCATTGAACCACAGGCATTTATGTTCCTCTCTTTTGCGCCAGCCTCCACGCTCTATCTCATTCAATGAAAGATGCGACCAACAGACGGGCACTTTATCGGATATCCGTCGTTCTATTTGTTCTCATTTCATCCGTGAGCTCAAATCTCACCTGCTCTGACATCCTACTCATCCACGATGTTTGCTCTACATCATAGCATTGGATTTTCAGGTCTTGGTCTGTCTTCACTGGAATATACAACCTACTTGGAATTACGGATACGTACGACAAGTACTATCAACCCAAAGTTATCGTGTCGTCTGTTCTATATATTGCTCCGACGATCCTCGCAGATGGTGTCTTTGTAAGTGCTTCACCCATTACCACGTTTTTGGCACGCTTAAGTATCTCTTGAGACCTATCGGCTGTTCATTATCTGGGGTCGGAAGTGGTGGGTGATTGTGCTGCCAGTGGCTAGCATGTTTATCTCTCCTGGTCCGTTTCTTTCTAGTGTATACCAAACGATGGTCGGGAGACTAAGATGAAAACAGTCTTGTTCATTATCTCAATGTGCCTCCCCTTCTTTCGCGTTGATGGTGCCCTGGCTTCACTTTTGATGCAGCTAGCAGTTACATGGGCGTGAGCATGTATTTGATTTATATGCGGCACATGATGCTAAAATTTCACAGCACGAATGTCTACATCACAGGTACGTGCTACAACACGTATGGACGAAGGTGCAACTAAGGATTATCTACCCAGCCATGATATCCTTCAAAATCTGGAGACATAATCGCGCCAATAGACAGGTTCTGGGTCGCCCTCTGGGTCTCCCTGGATTGAGTGTATGTCCTGATATCGCTCGATCGCTTATTCCCTTCCAACTTACACCGCGGTGATGTAGTCAGTCCTCCGTGTTCTGCTAGAAAGCACGGGGCTATACACGTATGTTCGCTTTTTGGATCATTGCCACAGCAATTCAAGACTTCCAAACAGCACATTCATCACGGTCGCCATTTTAGGCCCCATCATTGCCACTGCTATGAATGCTGGACAAGCAACCGTCTTCGCATTTGCCTTCGTCGAATTGGTACGTCCCTCTACTCGGCTACAACACCACTCATAACTACTCTGGCTGATGATTCTATCTATCTGCAGTTGGCTCCGATAGTGGTAAGTGGTTGCCCCTGCCACTTAGATGCACGGTGTCCTGAATAACTTCCCTTGCGTTAGGGAATCAATTACTCGTTGATGATCGTGCTTGTTGCCGGCGGACGTCCCAGCGAACCCCCCCGTCTAGAGAAGATATCGACGCTGGTTTTCAGAGGTAACTTGGCACCGCATCCTCCAGACTCGGAGTCTCAAGACGCGAGCGACGACGCAATGGAATTGGAGGAGCTTGGCTCCCATTCTGATATAGTCACTATCAGTCGAAGACAGTCTACCGATGAATTCCCAAGCGTGGGCCGAGAGCGATGTCCATGACCTTGCGAATGATTTAGCAAGGTAGTGTATACGGATTTCGCCGTGACCATAACTAGGGGGTGGTCAAGCGTAGACACGACACTAGCTACGCGCCGTACCAAGCGTTGAACGTTGAGGCCTTGAGGTGGAACGTTTCATACCATCCCTAGAACGCCGACCGAAACTATCGGTGGTTGCCGCCGAGATCGTCGGATAATAGTCGCTCGGGATAATTGTAAGACATTGTCGCTTTCATTCCCTCTGAGTGGCTGGCAACTCAAGCCCATACGCATGGAGCTGTTACAGTAATAGTTACACATTAGCAGAACGCATAATAGAAATACACCAATCAAACAGCACGCGTCCTTCAGTAAGCTTTACCAACTAAGTCTGGATGTGGTGGACTTGGTGCGGAGCTCTCCGAAGGAATATCTCGCCTCCGCCGGGACCGAAGCCGATAACACAGAAAAGCAAGGATGGCAAAGATAGAGAGGCCCAATCCAAGACCCACTGTCAATCCTACTGCCTGTGCGATGATGTTTCGATGTAGGCCTGAAACGGATGTTGGAGATGGAGAGGTAGAGGTAGTAGTCGCAGGAGGAAAGGTGAAGGTAGGAGGGGCCGTTGATGCTGGGAGGGTAGCACTGGGAAGTAAGGTGGATAACGTCGCGCTATGAAGCGTCGTTATTCCCAGACGCACTATGAATTGTGAATACGCACTTGTCGTCAGAAACGGTGATATTCAAAAGCCCAATGTCCAGTCGCCCGCCGGAGATATATGTGATGGATAGTTGCGTAGTTTCCGCCTCTCTGAGATTGATAGCACCTACCGTCGGCACAGCGGTGTTGACCCGAGCCGAGATCGACATATCTCCGGCTGAAACAGTGAAATTCGCGAACGCCCTGGACAAAGACGATGTCGTAAGGAAAAGTGCGGAAGCTGCGACGCATGCCGTTAGCTAGTTGAATCGTGTCGTGTGCAACGCACCTCTGAACCGAAGAAACATCTGAGGGATAATATTGCCCGCATTACTGCTAGGTCCATTGGTAGTCACCACTTGAACACCCCCAACATTCGCGAGTTGCCTGGAGCAGCACTGACCCCATCAGATCCAACCCTGCAAGCGCAAAATGGTAACACAAACTCACCAACCACCATCACACCCTGAGCCCGACCGACTTGGATCGCAAAGAAATGGAGTGTACACCACCTGGCTGGCCGTATTCGGTATCGATACATTGCGAGCTGCCTGAACTCTTGTGATCAGCGCAAGCGCCTGGAGGAGCACCAGCAGTGGGAAGACTCGGAGACCGGGCCACCAGCCTGGGGTGGCAGAATGCTGAACCTGCATCCGGTGAGAGTACTCACGCTCTTTGTACGCGAGCGGGGCACGTATGTGATTCCGAGACGTGGTTCTGGCGAGGTTCAGCACTGGTGGCGACCGGGGAGATTGATGAAATTCGCCCCACGTTGCCATGGACGACGGAGACGCCCAATCCAAGCCGTGCCCGGGGCCACTGAACTAAATCGAGGTTGACCTCATGCTTCTATGTTCCCACTGCAGATTCAATTTGACAATACTCAAGTGACATCGATAAAGGAAATTTGAGACGATGGGGAAGAGTCGAAAGGCGCCGAGTGCCACCAGCGGTACTACATAGCTCCTGCACATTCAGGGAAGATGCAGGTCGAACGAAAGAATGACAAAATTCCATTGCAATATGTTACAGTAATAGCGCTCCTCCTCTAGAAGATGAGGGCAGGGTCCTCCATACCCCTCCATTCACATTGCCATAAAATCATAAAAGCCAAAACCCTGGGATAGAGGATCGGTAAAGACAAGACCCATATCGAGACCTTCCAACGTGTCAGACATCAGTATGTCTCCTCCCCGACATACTTGCAACTTCCTTCGACCTATGAGAAGCGGCCAGAGCTGCTTGAGCGGCTCAGACGAGGACTCGATGACTGAGGCCCCACAAAAAAAGAGCAGCCTAACGGCCTGTAAATGAGGGAAACGTTCGGACGATAGATATTCATCGAGCTCCATGGCCAGGGAGGCGAAATGTGGCTCGGAATAATATGTCACCTTGACCTCAAGAAGCTCAAGCGTATTGTTGAGCGGCAAGGTCTTCAGCAACATTGGCAAACGTGGGTGACACCACAGGAAAAGCTTGGTTAATGCTCTGAGAGTACCCAATTGAAATACCTGGAAGGGAAAACCCCAGGTGAGTAGATCATATGTCATGGCTCGATCGCATGGTGGCGTACGTACACCATGGCCCGCTAGATGAAGGATATCAAGACTTGCGGCGAACATATTTAGAAAGGGAGTCAAGTCCGCTTCGGGGACGGAAAGGAAAAGTTCCTTGACTTCAACAGGACGTGCCGACAGCTTGAACCACTCGGTCAACAACTCCATGATCCCAGGCCCCCCAACCACAGCCTGAGTGGAAGCCGTGATCGCAAGTGATTGGATAACAGCTGGCGGACCCGTCTTTTGCAGTAGGGCATGAACTGGGACGATATTAGAAACTTTGATGTCATAGATTGTCAACGACTTGAGGGAGTGGACAGTGGCGCCCATCAAGCTTGTGAATTGGGCGAGATTGGCGAAGTGCCAACCTCCAGAGAGTGAGACACGTTCGATACGTGGAGATGACATGGTGGCGCAGAGTGCGTTCAAAAGCGCTGGGCTTTCTACACTGCCGTCTGCGAGACTGTAGCGACTAAGGGTAATGGCAGTGAGGTTGGAAAATCGGGGAAGCACTGCAGCAACCAATGATTCTTGCTGCACCGCGGAAGCCATGCTGGGACAGTTGTAGAGCTCGAAGGAAATGCTTCGCACGTACTGAGCGAAGTGAGGGTATAGATGAAACCTCCGGCACAGATAATATGTTGGCGCGAAGTCATGAAACGAACCAACAGACATGTCAATGTGTCGGTAACAATGGGACTGGCTGAGGGGAACCCATGAACGACAGACCAACGAACATACTGTCAGTGTCCCCTGATCTCCAACGTAACTGAGGACTTCGTCCACCAATTCTTCAGGAAGATTAGGAGCAGACATCAGTGAATGGAACTGAGGAAGAATGAGTGGACTGCCGTTATATAGTCATTGGCACCATTTACTGTTGTTGACGTGTGAAGGGCTTGGCTGTGCAGTAGCCATGATTGTCGTAAATGATTAATAAAGCTTTGAAGTGCCAATGAGGGTGGGCTCGGCTTTACTCCGGACTATACGAAGGTGGTTGAAGGCATGATACGAATAAACTTCAAAGTCCACCAACCTCAAGGCATTGCACATACGTGTGTTGATCGTCTGGGATAGCGTGCGATCGACGTCAACATAGGGTGTACAGCGCGCCATAGCGAGCATGCTGATCACA
Organism: Pleurotus giganteus; assembly: GCA_032158425.1. NCBI lineage: Eukaryota > Fungi > Basidiomycota > Agaricomycetes > Agaricales > Pleurotaceae > Pleurotus > Pleurotus giganteus. Next base: position 2,493,975 of record JAPEHR010000005.1, read on the forward strand.
GGAGTGAAGCAGAGGATGGTGGAAGAGAAGGATATACAGCTGATGAAATCAGAAAAGTCGATGATCTGCCGCAAACTACAATCGAGAACATGCGACTTAGCAGCCAGTGAGGTGTGGTGGTGGAGGTGGAGGGAGGAAGTGGGGAGCGAAGACCACGTAGAGGAATAAAAGTCGAACTCCCATTGGCGTGGTACAAGATACAGAGCTGAGAGAACTCCCTTCACCAGTTCGTCGGCCTGATTTCGGCGCGATAAGTCAAAGTTCGATGGGAGGACTGATACCCTTGGGGTCTTTCACCAAATTAACCAAGCTTGGACTGTGGTGTGACGAGGTCATGCTAGCGCTCATAAAGACCATGCCACCCACCAATAACCTAGAGCTTCTCGAGCTTAATGTGACTAAGTCGAGCTCATGCAGGCGTGCTTTCATCGACTTGGCCGACGAGTTGGATGGATACCTGGTGTCTGAATGGTTCCCCTGTTTACGGGCGGTCATGCTCCTCACCTCCTAGGAAGTTGTGGTCGACAACGGTCCTAAGTCAATCAAGGAGCTTATGCCATGTCTCACTATCAGACGGAAGCTGCAAGCGCGCATGACACGAGGAGCAGTTCTGACATCCGAGGAGCTGGAAGGACTCGATATCTATAGAGGGAATTAGATGAGCACGACCATCAAAGCACAGTCGCAGCTTGATACATACACACTTACAGGAGCCGGCTAATAGATCCAGCTCTTCACTCCAGAAGATGAGGGCAGGGAAATCCTCCATTCACATTGCCATAAAAGCCAAAACCCTAGGATAGAGGATCGGTAAAGACAAGACCCATATCGAGACCCTCCAACGTGTCAGACATCAGTATGTCTCCTTCTCCCTGACGTACTTGCAACTTCCTTCGACCTATGAGAAGCGGCCAGAGCTGCTTGAGCGGCTCAGACGAGGACTCGACGACTGAGGCCCCATAAAAAATGAGCAGTCTAACGGCCTGTAAATGAGGGAAACGTTCGGGCGATAGATATTCATCGAGCTCCCTAGCCAGGGAGGCGTAATGTGGCTCCGAATCATATGTCAACTTGACCTCAAGAAGCTCAAGGGTATTGTCGAGCGGCAAGGTCTTGAGCAACATTGGCAAGCGTGGGTGACACCACAGGAAAAGCTTGGTTAATGCTCTGAGAGTCCCCAATTGAAATACCTAGAAGGGAAAAACCCAGGTGAGTAGATCATATGTCATGGCTCGATCGCATGGTGGCGTACGTACACCATGGCCCGCTAGATCAAGGGTGTCAAGACTTGAAGCGAATATATCCACAAAAGATGCCAGGTACACGTCCTCTCGGGGGACGCAAAGGAAAAGTTCCTTGACTTCAACAGGACGTGCCGACAACTTGAACCACTCGGTCAACAACTCTATGATCCCAGGCCCCCCATCCGCAGCTTGAGTGGAAGCCGCGATGGTAAGTGATTGGATAACAGCTGGCGGACCCGCCTTTTGCAGCAAGGCATGACCTGGGACGATCTCAGAAACGTTGATGCCTTGGATCGTCAATGACTTGAGGGAGTGGATAGTGGCGCCTATCAAGCTTGTGAATTGGGCGAGATTCGCGAAGTGCCAATTCCCAGAGAGTGAGACACGGTCGATGCGTGGAGATGATATAGTTGCGCAGATTGCGTTCAAAAGCGCTGGGCTTTCTACACTGCCGTCTGTGGAACTGGCGCGACTAAGGGTAATGGCAGTGAGGTTGGAAAAGTGGGGAAGCATCGCGGCAACCAGCGATTCTTGCTGCACCGTGGAAGCCATGCTCTGATAGCCGGCGATCTCGAAGGAAATGTGTCGCACATACTGTGCGAGGTGAGGGTATAGCTGAAACCTCTGGCACAGAGAATATGTTGACATGAAGTCGTCCACCGTACCAACAGACATGTCAATGCGTCGGTATAAATGGGACTGGCTGAGGGGAACCCATGAATGACAGACCAACGAACATACTTTCAAAGTCCACGGATCTCCAACGTAACTGAGGACTTCGTCCACCAATTCTTCAGGAAGATTAGGAGCAGACATCAGTGAATGGAAGTGAGGAAGAATGAGTGGACGGCGGTATCTACTTAGCCGTTGGCTTCGTTTACTGTTGTTGACGTGCGAAGGGCTTGGCTGTGCGGTAGCAGCTGCCGTAAGAATGATTGTCGATAAATGAGAGTGGGCTCGGCTTTACTCTGGACTATAGGAAGGGGGTGAATCAAAGTCCACCAAGGCATTGCACATACGTGCGTTTCTGGGATAGCGTGCGATCGAAGGGTCTACAGCGCAGGAGTCAAGCAAACGATGGAGCCGTAACAGGCCTCCAAAGCCTCCCTGTGCTGCTCAGGCCAAGAGGACGATGGTAAGAGTCTTGTGGTGGTCATAATCAGTGATTTCATCCCCTGGTACTACTAAATGGAAAAGCCCGATAAGCTTCGGCGCTGAATACTGAGAGTTGTTTCGGTTGGTCCGTTCGGCATCTAGTGTGCAGCGGGGATGTCCTAAATTGAAACGCGCTTCAAGGATGATGCTAACGGACTGCAGTACTGCGACCTTTGCATCGCGGCAAAGGCGATGGATTTGACAAGACTATTCCACCCATTAATTGAATTGTCAGAACAGAGAGTGAGGGGGCGATATAAACTTACTAAGTCGTCCTGATCTCGTGTCCATCCTTCTGCTTTCAAGACCTCTACGACAGAATCATTGACCCAAGTCGAAGCTCGAGCCCAAGCCGATGTGACATGGCGACACAGTAGCGGGTTCGTCCTCAAGGCCACAAGTCTAAGGCTTCATATGGACGTCAAGTGAGAAGTGAGCCCAGCACCAAGCGTTGAGCAGCTGAGAGAATCGACGCGACTCGATAATTAAGTCGGGCAAATGGAACGACACACGGTGGCGGAAACCCCGAGCCGACTGGCGCCTACACACCCGGTCCCACTGCGTAAGCGCCGAATTGCATCCCGAGACTGACTCGGAGCCTACTCCGCTGCATCATCGCCTGGATTGAGTGGTAGGTTTGCCGTATACTACGTGTGGCTAGGCAGCTAGTAATGATAAATTCTTTAGTGTTCACGCGGTTCCTTTGGACGCTCCAAGGACGCTCCCTTCGCCCCGAGTAATTTACTAACCTGACGTCCTGCGAGTCTGCGTCCTGGATTCTGCACCTGCAGGTTGTCCAGCCGGTCAAGCAGAAAGCTTTTATTGTTGCAGATGATGCCGAGTCCACCACATCGATACGGGAAACTGCGGCGTTCCCCTCAGTTACCGACTTACCGTTTATCCTGCAGAGCCTGTGCTTGGCCCCGGTGGGTCCAAACCCTTTATCCTGTTAGCCACTGCTGATCTTGCCTATCCCTAGGATCTAGCTCCTCTCAAACTACGAACGCGATGTTAGGCCCTCAATGTCAACTCTGAAGAGCACACGGAGTTCACACATCTGATTGACGGCTCGTTCCTCGGCGGTGAGCATCTTTTGCAAACATCGCAGCGACCTGGCCGTGCTGGCATATTTCCTGACTACGTTATCTGTCTCCAGAAGGCCTGATACTCTTGAAAGCTGTTGAGGTCCTTCTCTGGAACTGGACAAGGCGCGTGGGGCGGGCTTCAACCGTTCTACGGCATTGATCTGCTTCAGTGCCACCAACATGTTGTGAAAACGCCAAATTGGGACCACAATGGAATCCGGTGTGGCCTCCGTGTGGTCTGTTGTGTGCCGCCAAACAAATGCACTATATAACCACAACCGCGCTAGACAGCACCTTACCGTACATCTCTTCATCTCAATCTCCCTCAATCGTCATCCACAATGTGTCTGGTCCCCCAAGAGCTGGCTGAAATGATTATCGATACACTCGAGGGCGACCATGAAACCCTCAAGGCAACTTCTCTAGTCTGTCGTTCGTGGGTCGCCCCAAGCCGGCGCAATCTTTTCCGCCACATATATCTTCCTCTCGACGTAGGGCCCAGGAAAGAACCATCGAACCCCGTTCACCGCCTCGCTACTATTTTCAAACGATCGCCTCGCCTCGCTAGACAAGTGAGAAGCCTGCACCTCTCCATGGGAATCCCACCCAAGCGTCGAATCCAACAGAACAGGGCGGCTCGCATGTTGGCAAAACTCACCGGATTGAGAACTTTGAAGGTTACCCCTTCGCCCTTGAAAGTCCGGGTCGCTGCCTTTTCGAGACCTCTCTGGGTGGCGCTTCGCTCTACGCTGGCATCCGAGCTAGTGACCGACGTCACAATAGATTCGTGGATATTCCAAAATGCGTCCCAGTTCTTCGACCTCCTAGGCAGGACTCCTCGACCACTGCCATCGCTCACTCTCAGGTCCCTCACGCTCGAAGATCCACACCATCTGCCCCACAATTTGATTGTGCCGGCCGCTGACCCGGTGGTCATCGAAACGCTATGCATACACGGCTGTTGCCCAATCGATATAAGTAGTTGGCTTTCTGCGTCAGATCGCCCAATCCACGTCAAGCAACTATCTTTGGGTCTTGTTCAACAAGATTTCATTGAGATCGCCAACCTCTTCGCCTCCAGCGTCGAGAAACTTTGGATAGCGGATGATCCATGTGAGTGGACCTTGTATCTTCTAGCTAACATCACTAAATTCACCGCCGCAACACAAGTTTGGGGTCCCTTTGCGCATACAGTCTATGGGAATCCTGACCCCGATGCATATGATGATGATGCCGAGTTGATGCCTCTCGTCAAACTGCGATCCATCTGCCTTGCTTCAGCCAATCCAGACTTCATCGGTGTCTTCGAGGATCTCAGTGAGGCGAATGTCATCGAAAATATAACGATAGTGGTCTACTTCGGCTACGACTTCTTAACGACGGCGAAAGAGCAACAACTTGACGAGCTCCTCTGCGAACCTGACAATTACCCCTCCCTCAAATTAGTGACCCTCAACTTCGTCGTAGAATTTCCAACGGCCGATCAGTTCAGGTATATCGAAGACTGCTTTAGCAACCTGGTAGCGGAGGATATGATCTGCGTACGATGCCCCGATGGGACGGTGTTTAATTCTCAAGACATCCCTCGGAAAGCCTCTCCTCGACGCTCTATCGTGTTGCGCCCTGCTCCTGCACCCTTCTAATTACTGTCTCCCTCTCGTTATGTGGAACAGGTGCCACTATTTACGCGAGTGTTCTTATATGTATGTCATCCCTACTTCATTCCACATATGCAGTCCTCTCCATATGCATCCGATCACCAAGCCAACTTGTATATTCTTTCTCTTTCAATTTACTGCGTATCTTTATCATGTCCTTCCCAAACCTGGCTCGTCCGACTACAACCGCCATCGTCTCCCCTGTCCAATGTAATCGATGCTTCAAGATGTCGCTGGCCGATGGATAGGCACCAGCGTCATGATGGGAGCCCGAGGGATTTTCACAGCGCTCGATACATATTACACTAACACTGGGCAAGACGTACTGGTTCCTCATCCCCCTAGTTACATTCTTCACACAGAAAGCCGTACACACCACCTTGATTCCTCCGGGAAACTGTTTTCAGACCATCATTCCCCGCCCAAACTTCTCCTCATAACATCATCCGCAGTGATCGCCAGACTGTCCTCGACTAATAACGACTACATCAGAATGGGAGCTGGGTTCCTCCCTTGCCTCCTCATCCATGTCTTGAGGATTTGATGGATGCGGTGCCGAGCCGCGCTTGAAAACCAGCGACGACATCTTATCACGACGAGGGAGTTTACTGGCACGTCCTTTGGCAACTAACACGATCATCAGAGAGTAGTTGATTCCCTGAAAGAAAAGAATGTCTCAGACGCCCCTGCTTCCGAATAGGAGGTACTCTACAAGCACTTACTACCATCGGAGTCAACTTCAGGTAAATGGAAGAATTCTGATCAGCACAGAGCTAACTGAATGGAAGGTAGGAAGGACATGCCATTAAGGCTAGGATAAAGGTGAAGTCACCTCCTTCAAGTTCAGGGTCTCTGGCAGTGGCGATGATGGGGGCAACGATGGCAATCGTAACGAAGGTGCTGGACGGAGAATCTAAGTTGCTGGAAATGATAACCTAGATATTGAACGTACGTGTACAACCCTGCGCTTTCTAGCAGAATGCGGATAACTGACTTTATTACGGTAGTCTAAGCCAGAACGTAAAATGAGTGTGCAATATGAGGACGTACGTTGAATCCAGCACGGCCTAGAACCTGGCGATTGGTGCGGTTATGTCTCCAAATTTTGAAAGATATCATGGCTAGGCACATCGTAGGTGATCACTCCTTCATCCGTACTCGTTGTGCTGCATACCTGTGATGTAGATGTTTGTGCTATGAATTATTAGTACCGCGAGCTGGGTGAATAGGGTCAACGTACTCACAGCCATGTGACGGCGAACTGCATTAGAAGCGAGGCGAGAGCACCATTAGTGCGAAAGAAGGGTAAGCACATCGAAACAATGAACACGACTGTTGCCTCCTCAGCGTGCCAGCCGAATATGGTATGATAATAGAAAGAAACGTACCAGGAGAGGTGACCATTGCAATCACCGGGAAGACTATTGCCCACCACTTTCGACCCCCAATAAGGAACAAACGATACGTCTAGGGGCGGATAGTTAACATGCCGTGAACGTAATATGGTGAAGCCCTTACGAAGACGCTGTCTGCGAGGATCGTCGGAGCAATGTAGAGGACAGCTGTCACGATGATTGTAGGTTGCTGTAATCTCGAGTAGATTGTATATTGATGTGAACATAGCCCAAGACCTAAAGATCCAGTGCTACGAAGTAGAATTAGACGCAAATATTAGTCAGAACGGATGGAATTGAGCGAACCGACGAAATAAGAAGAAAGAGGACGGCCGATATCCATACAAGGGCCCGCCTGTTGGATGCATCCTTCATTGAATGGGATAGAGCGTGGAGGCTGGCACAAAAGAGGGGCACATAGAGTCCTAGATGTAGTCAGGTATTGTGAACAGCAGACATGCACCCCAAATCTACCATATGTTGTCCCCTCTGCCAGTATTGCTGCCACAGCAGGTCCCAAAAGCCGTCGGCGGTGTGCCAACTCCGAGTCAAACTGTTCGTAGTTGCTCATGGTGCGGGAGCAAAGAGCAGTAGGTCGATAGGCCTATATATTCTAGTGTGATAATCAGTTAGTCCGAATGTTTCGACATATAGACACATCATATGCCAGTGAGAGAAACATGATAGACGCTAACTTGGGAATCCTAAAGCAATGTTCAGTTAGACTGATCATCAGAGCAGCTCAAACGGATGATGCACAGAGTCTGGGAAGTAACAATGAGCGGTCACGTCGAGTGCTGCAATACGCGGACAGCGATATCACAGCTCCTACCTCGGAGGCAATGCGCCCATATATGACTGGAATCCTTGTTGGCGATGAACACGTCGCGCCGAGATTGATAGTGACATGATTGTTGCCGCCATAGAAACTAGGCACCTAGAGACGAGCAGTCCCACAGCGCGCATCTTCGAGCGATCACGGAGCGCCTGCGCCCGCATCGTCTTGTATTCCCGGTCGGTCAGCGCTAAGTAGGCCGACTAGATAGGTACCATGGCCAGTGTTGGCGCGGCCTAGTGAAGGGAGGGGATAGCTGAAGCATCGCGCACCGTCCATAATTCAGTGAGTAGGTAAGCATTCCTCCGAAAGACAGGCCAAGGTTACAGTGTCGAAATAAATGGGATTGACAAGGGTGAGCCCAGGAACGACCAGCGACCGCACATTGTTTGAATGACTTCGGATCTTCGGAGGCAATACCTATACGGGAAAGACGAGGATAATGCATGGTACTAGTAGTGAGGCAAGAACTAATCGTAGTGCCCCGTGACGGTCGGGCATTGAGAGTCAAGGGGAACACACCTTTGCGGAGTTTAGAAGTGATTTGAACTGGCGCCAAGTAGTACTAGCATGCTCAGGCTCAGCGATAAATGTTAGCCGTCGCGGACTTGAGTGTGTACATTGTCGTGCCCACGGAATCTGATACTTCGTACATACTGGGCGAAGCGCATGATATAGTCGAGAATTCGGTGTGCTTGCAGGCATTCGCCCAAAAGACATGACAAGGTGGTGGAATAAACGGGATCGGCTGAGGGGAACCCAAGAACGACAGACTAGGGTGCATCTATTCATTGTCTCCCACTAGGCAACATAGCTGAGGACATCGCCCACCAAATCTTCAGGAAAATTGAGGGATGAAGACATCGATCATGGAGTGAAGCAAGAACACTTACTGATATTAACTAACCTCCGGGCGCCGTATACGATTGGCGTGCGACGAATGATGTCGCATTCATCACAGGCTCGGTGATATGACAAACTCCTGTGAGAAGACTATCGTAAGTGGAGAAGGTTCAGCATTGCTGGCCGAACATTCAGTAGAGAGAGGGAGCTCAAGCCATGATACGGATAACGTCCACCTAAAAAGTCCTAAGAAACGACCAAAGAGTGATGAGCATTGTGGTTGGGAACAAGAGGAGCTACTAGGACAGGTTCTTGGGCATTGTTCATAAGGATTACCAGAATCGAACCCGGGTATGACAAGGTGTCTCGAGGAACAATATCAGATCAATACATCGTAATTGAAGTAGTATCGAAATCTTGAGAACTTGAGCGCGCGATATCGATGAAACGCGAAGGAGACATTATAATGTACTTTGCGGGATAAGGGGCCTGCCGCAACCGTATATGAAGGATGTTGCGTCGTAGTAGGCATGGCATAGACTGCACTATTTCCGAGGTGTCGGATGAAGCGTAGGGGAGTGTGAGAATGACCTTCTGCAAGCGAGGAAAATGTTCAGATGACAGACATCTATCTAGTTCTTCAATCGATCCAAGTTCAGCAGGCTGGGGAAGCACGACCATGCGCGTGCTGGGCGAGGTGTCCTCGTGACAGAGTTCCAGGTACGTAAAGTAATTGCCCGAGCGAATAGACCGGATGAAGCTGAGCGTCGACGAACAAAGGGAAATCGAGAGCTTGGATAATCGAATAAAGGGCGAAAGATCAAGCGTGCAAGCTTCCGCTAGAGCACGCGCCAATGTCAGTAATGATGACATGACACAGGACAGAAAATATTCTTACTAAAACCATTTAGCCGAAGCTCTTCAACGTCGGACAGCACGCGTAAAAGCGGGGTCGGATCAAAACTATTGTCTAAAATGAGCGTCTTGATGCTGATCGGGCGAGTCATAGAGCTAAACCACTTGACCAAGTGGTTAATGTAATCCATGTCTATGATGGCGATTGACTGAATGAAAAGAGGTGGCCCTCGTCTATTCAACGGAACGGTTGGCGAGATGGGGCCGAGCTCATCGAGACACGAGACCTGGGCCAATCTCAGAGAGGTGAGAGGCGTGAGTGTGTGTCCCATCAGGCTTGTAAACTGGGCGAGCGTCGAGAAACGCCACAAGCCTCTGAGGGTAACGTGTTGGACGTGTGGCAACGATATCGCATCATGAAAAGCATCCATCAACGCCGGGTCAACATTGAATGGGGCGGGTACGCCGCTGAATAGAGTCCGGATTTCAAGTGCAATGTCTACGAGGTGACGCAGTTGTGGAAGCAGAGCGGCGACGATCTGTTGTTGCATTGACTGGCCTGGATCTCCAGCGGGAGGATTTACCTGGAGGTGCGACTCGGACTCTGTTGTTGCGAATATCAGTTGCTTGAAAGAACTTCGCAATGGTCATACCATGGCAAATAATTGTAACTTTTCGTACGTGATTCATAAGGTGTGGTGATTGCTCGAATATTTCTCTGAGCCGATGACAGGGTGATGAGGAAGTATCGGCGGGTTGGTCCACGATGATATCGAGGACCACACATCGAAAAAGGCGGGTTTGGGAAAGGCAAGCCCAGGATCTGCAAACGAGTGCACAGCATTTGAGAGTCTCCTTGCGACTAACGTTGTCCAAGATGATATCTGCCAGCTCGTCGGGCAGATAGGGAGGGTCCTTTGTCGACATCGATATCGTCAGAGTGGTAGAAGGTGGTAGAAGGGTAAGCCAACAGGCGCCCATACGAGCTTAGATGTAAGTAGATAAGCGCTGGATACCACGGGGCGGGCCCGGGATGCTCGTCTCTCACCATGCACAGCACAACATCGGAAAATATGGGAGCTCCATATTCGTGGTAAAATGTCAGATTAAAACTGAATATGGTCAGAATATGATCCAAAATATGGCGTTCCATATTTCATCATAGTTCCCGGCGTTTGCATGAATATGAACAGAATATGCAAAGAAATATACAACAAATATGCGTAGAATATGTTGGCGTCACGCTGTTATTCGGCATGGGTGCTCGCACCTGGGTTCGCTCGGCGCTCGCTTCGAATCACCAGTGCTCGGATACTTCATTGTGGCAGTTAAACAGATATATTCATATACAACATACACAGTACAAGATTACTAGGAATTTGTAGTACAAACTGACACGAGCACTCATACTTGCCAACTGGTTGCTAAACCTGAGTGGCTGGCGCTGACTGGCAATGCATAACCGTCAACAGCAGGCCAAGACATCATTGGGCTGACAACGTACATGGAAGTGCACCCAAACACTAGCATCCGAAACCAGGATCCTTGTTGGCATCACTTTAGAATCGATGTAGAGCGCATATATGCATGTTGAACACGCACCTGAATCAACCCTGCCAGAAACCCCGTATCCAACGATAACAGGGCTCGAAAGCCTGATGCGCATCCGGTTGAGTCACTAGAGATGCTGTGAGAAGTGCTTTTCGACACGTAGACGTGCCGAACACCACTCACCTGCAGGGGCAATCCCCGACTGAGACCGAGTGCGCGGTGAGGTGGTGGTAAGAGGACAAGGAGAGTGTGACAGGATGTGACGCTCCAGGTCCCTTATACGGGAGCGAGATGGTCGAAAATTGACTAAGTCCATCGCATCTTACAATTTTACCATATTCCTGTATATTGTCAAACTATTCTGGAATGTGGGCATCTATATTCCTACGTTAATAATTGAACCATATTGTGATGTATTTTGACACTATATGCAAAATACAGATCACCATATTTTCCGGTGTTGTGCTGTGCCAGTCACCATCTGTAGCAACTGGAGCGATATACAGTGCTCTGTGAGTACTGTTGCGTACTTTAAAATCTTCTTACACATGGTCTCCTTACACGATGCTGGAGAGAATCTCCTCTAGTTAATGTTCGTTCATTGCATTCTGCTGACCCAGGCCTCATCTGCATCATCGAGATGTTGAGGCTGCCTAAATTTCATCGAAAAGTAGACCATAATGGTGGACGATCCGACAATCCCCTCTAGGAGATGGCACATGAGGATCTTTATGCCTGAAGATATCCTTCGTAGAATACCCTGTTCGATCACCGCCACAATTTTCCATTTCTTCCTTTCTTCAATTTGACATGCATTTCCGATTTACTGACTTCCTCCAGCACGGCGCCGGGCATTTACTTCGCTCACATTGGTTGATCAAGTGCCCCTGTGCCCCTATATTCTGTCCCAGTTTATGCCCGTGATTGATAGGGGCTTCGCTCTTAGCTTCAGCTTTAGCGCCCATATACGCAGCTCTACGTTCCACCGTTTCTCAGTTCGCCTTGCCTACATGGATCCGTCACCACCCATCGTCGTGGACAACGGAACGGGGGCAAGTTGCATGTTTGCAACTACTGAATTCTTCCTGACTTGTATCCATAGTTCGTCAAAGTTGGCTATGCAGGCTCCAACTTTCCAGAACATGGTAAAGCCAGCCGCCTTCAATATCTCTGCGGCTACTCAACTGAATGTCGCGTTCCGTGTAATACTCCTCAGTTTTCCCTTCAATCGTCGGACGACCGATCCTACGTGCTGAAGAGCGCGTTGGCTCAGCCGTAATCAAGGACATCATGATCGGCGATGAAGCTGCTGAGAATCGCAACTACCTTCAAGTCACCCAACCAATGGAACATGGTATCGTGCGCAATTGGGAAGACATGAAGCATCTGTGGGACTACACGTTCGATGAGAAGCTCAAAGTGGACCCTCGGGGCCGGAAAGTGCTGCTGACGGAGCCACCAATGAACCCCAAGGTCAACCGGCAACGGATGTGTCAAGTCATGTTCGAGGAGTATGGGTTTGATGGCGTGTATGTGGCTATCCAGGCTGTGTTGACGTTGTACGCCCAAGGTGCGCTCCTCCGCCCTTTATAACCTTCTCATTGAAGCGATGATTGCGTCAAGGTCTGACGACGGGTGTTGTTGTGGACTCTGGTGATGGTGTCACCCACATTGTTCCCGTATACGATGGCTTTGCTCTTCCTCATCTCACGCGTCGACTGGATATCGCTGGCCGAGACGTCACGAGATATCTCATCAAGCTGCTCCTCATGCGTGGATATGCTTTCAACCGAACAGCAGACTTTGAAACCGTCAGAGAAATTAAGGAGAAACTCTGCTACGTCAGGTACGTGCCCACCTTACTCTTACTCAAGTGAAGTTTCGAACTTATCGGCTGATCGGTACCCCCAAAGTTATGATTTGGATATGGATACACGCCTTTCTGAAGAGACCACCGTTCTTGTGGAGAGCTACACCCTTCCAGATGGCCGCACTATCAAAGTCGGCTCAGAGCGCTTCGAAGCGCCAGAATGCATGTTCCAACCTCATCTCGTTGATGTCGAACAGCCTGGTGTTGCTGGTCAGTCCCTTCGTCTTCTCTTCTCCCTTGTGGCTGATAAATACTAAATCCATCTCTTAGAAATGTTGTTCCAAACTATTCAGACTGCAGCTGTAGATGTCCGTGCCGAACTCTACAAGCACATTGTCCTATCTGGAGGATCAAGCATGTATCCTGGGCTGCCAAGTCGGCTGGAGAAAGAGATGAAGCAGTTATACCTCACTCGAGTACTCAACGGCGATCCTTCAAGACTAAATGTCAGTCTCCCTTCTTCCCTCTATGTCTTCATTCTGACGCACCACTACCAGAAATTCAAAATTCGGATTGAGGATCCTCCTCGTCGGAAACACATGGTGTTCCTTGGTGGTGCCGTTCTGGCCGATATCATGAAGAACCGTCAGGAGTTCTGGATAACGAGGGAGGAATGGTTCGAGAAGGGCGCCCAAGCCTTGGATAAATTGAATCGGGGTGAAACGTAGACCTCAAACTGGGCTCTTGCTGGAGCTTACTGTATACTACGCTACTCTCACGGACATCGAAAACGACTTGAGCCTTAGATTGGTGTGGCACGCCAGCTCTATGATCATTTCTATTTCCACGACGCACACACACTCTAATCCGACCAAAATGCCGCCCATTCTGGCATCATCGATGACTCTTCCCCACGGATGATATCCATGCTTTGTATTAACCTGAGCTCCCTCCCTTTCATCCTTCTAGTTTTCCTCAAAGGGTCAGCCTGATCTTTCTCCTCGTCGCTCGGCAGCTGCTGGTCCTCAGGTAACGTGAGAGCATATTTATGAGTCCTTGTAAGGATGGCATGCGTCTTAGCCAAGGCTAGAGAGACAGCGACGGGCAAAGCCGCTGCAGCGCGAGCGGGGTAGTAGTGCCCCAGAACCAACGCGGAAAAGAGGTCACCTACTCCAGAGAAGTATCCAGAAATGAAAGGGACACATTGCGCGTACACCGTGGAGAGGGAATCAGACTCCGGAGCGTTCGCCCTTGAGGCAATGCATATCAAGTATTGTCGGCCAGGATCAGCGGTATCGGGGTGTATAGATGCTGGGAGAAGGTCTGTAAGCCATGGTTTGAGCGGTATTGAGCTCATCACAACGTTGGGGCATTTGAGCTCGTCGTGGAGGATTCTGAATGCTTGTCGCAGTGAAGGCATATCATTGATCACGATGCCGGTCAACGTTCTGTAGCAAGGGAGTGAGTAAGGCGGAACAAGGACATCGGAGCAACTTACTCGACTTCAAACCAATTCGGTGTTATAACGGTGGCAAGCGCTAACATGCTCCGGTAGATGGGAATTACATCAGCCGCGACGTAGAGTCGTCCTGAGTCACCCATTACAGCTGGCCGTCGCAGAATGAATACATCTCATGAGGAAACGAACATGGATGGAACGTACGATCCAAGACGTAAATGAGTTCGGGTTGCTGAGATCTAAGCTGTTGTGCCAACTCTAATACCGCTGACAATCCTTCAGCTCCTGGTACGTACCCTACATAGTTGTTCAGCCTACAAGACATGCAGTAAGTAAGACGAGTATACCGGTGACAAGACGGTCTTGTATCAGCAATTCATTGCGCCTCATACCGTCAAATATGGACCGAAGGTCTGCGGCAGTCATCTTAGCCCCACCGAGGCGACCATATCCTACGACGTGAATGCATGAGCGCACCTTCTTGGGAAACTCGCACAGAACTTACCAGAGTGATTAGAGAAATTTACAGTGTTTACTGCCTGAGTGTTTTATTGAATCCAGCTTCGAATGGGCGCGACAAGGATACTCACATCGACGTCAAAGCCAAGGCATTGTAAAGGGAACACTGCGGCCTTACTCCCCACGTAGCCAAAGGATACGTGAGATTGTATGCTCAGCACGCGATCTGTTGGCTGATCATGGTCGCGTCCCAGATGCAAGCCCATATCTGTCCAATCGAAGTTCGAATCGAAGCAATCTTGACCGTGGGTCACTGAGGACACAGGGGATAGGGGCACAGGGTCACGGGGATCAGCCAATGTATGTAAAGTAAAGACCGTGCTGGATGAAGCCGCTACTGCTGACTATTCGATGACATTCAGGAAGCCTCAGCATTTCGATGATGCGGATGAGTCCGGGGTCAGCAGAATTCAGTCATCGAAATTGACTAGATGAGATTCTCTCCAGCATCGTGTAAAGAGATCATCTGTAAGAGGATTCCAAAGTACGCAGCAGGACTGCTGTACTCGCAGAGTACTGCATGTCGCTGTCACAGGTGCCGATGAGAGACGTCCTTGTGGTATCCTCTACTTACATCTAAGAGAGCCCCTATCAATCACGTGCATGAGTGGCTGTTTCTGCAGTTGAACTTGAAGCTGTCCGCGGAAAGTTTCTTCAACACCCATGCAACGCTCATAGAAACTCCTTCGTAATGAGCTCAAAGAACACGACATCGAACTGGGATCCCATCCTTCTCATTTCCCAGGTACGTAGGAATGCGCGTACTAGCCCAATACGGACTGACCAACAAACATCAAACGTAGATCGTGTCAATGCAATGTTTTCATTATCTTACTCTCGCCATCTTGACACCACCTCTTCTATTTTTCTTTGCCGAACCAACGTCGCTAGCATGGGAAGGCGGCGCGGCCAATATAGGCATGCTCATGGACTGGAGAGAAATGGCCGGGAAGCCGACGGCTGTTCTCATGGGTCGTGGTGGTGGTGTGCCAGGCGATGAACGCTGGAGGTCATACACGCAATGGGCGTGGAGTGGTGGCAAACGAATTGGACATGGCTGGCGCATGGACCAGTGGGATGGAACCGTAGATCCAATGCGAGGTTGGGTCATTGCTGCCTGCTGGTTAGCCGCCTGCTGCGCCGAGTAAGTCTCTGTGTGTCCTTGAAGCCAGTGCTCATTCGTTCATAATAGCATATACTACGTCTATACTCTGATACGACGGCCACGACTAATACTCGACTTTGCTCTCACCCTTGTTTTCAACCATCTCGTTCTCACTACATATTACTCCGCATCTCTGCCGACATCCTTGTTCTTCTGGTCCATCATGGTCTTTGGCTCCCTTATTACCATCGTCGTAGCTGAGCAGCTCTGTGTTAAACGCGAAATGACGGAAGGCCTAAGTGTAGCCCCCGTTCAGGAAGAAGCGGAAACACTTGTGTCTGAAGAAATGGAGATGGGCTCGCTGAGAAGGATCGATTGATACAGTAATACCACATTAGACGTGTATTTAACGCATTTTGGGATGATATACCCAGGTAACTTATTAAAGATCAGAGTGCGAGAAAGAAATAACCGGAGGACGTGTAAACTAGTGCAATGGACGACAACATGGACGATACTAAACGGTCAAGAATACGATATGCGACTAAAAGCTAATGGATATAAAATGTTAGTGTCTCCTCACAACAGCGATCTGGAAATCCCATCCTCCAAATAGATATTTCAACTCAAAAAGTCTCCGAAGTTCCCTCCATGATTCCTTGGGGTGTCCAGGTCCCGGTCCTTCAAGAACCATCCCTTCCACAGTGGCGTCGTATGTATCCACAAGAATAAAGTCGGCCGGGGACAGCAGCGACCGAAGTAATGAGCCGATCAGGAATGCTATCAGCGCAACGATGATAAGAGTGGAGAGCGGATACATCCCCGAGCCGTTATTCGCGCCATTAGCACGAAGTACTTGGTTACCAACAGGGAGCCCGCCTGGTATTGTGGTGTCTTCCGAGGTGCCGGTGGGTTGCTCCTTGGATGGGGTGTCGACTTCGGGTGGGGTAGCGTTGGAAGAGGCAAATCGCGACCAAGGGTTCTGATATGCATTCAAAAATCCCAATAAGCCTGACTGTGTTCGTCCTAACGGAGGTGTTCCCAGCTGAGACCGCGAGGTTTCATCATCTTCCTTCTATCCGAAGACGTCAGTATTTGAAGTATAGACGGATATCACAACATACCTTGGATTCATTGCCACTGCCCTCACCCTCTTGCTTGGCACTGTCCTCACTTACGGAAGATGGGGTTGAGGTATCGGTGCTGGTTGTGGACGCAGGTACGGTGGAAGGATCTAGGAGGTTCGAGGCAACGGCTACTGGGACTTGGAACTCAGGCGGCAAGGTCAGCGATTCAGCGTCGGCAGGGACTCTATCATCACATGGGTAAGAGTGTTAAGGCACTAGAGCAAATGACCAAACTTACCTGACCAAGACGCATGTCTTCCCAGCCCTATCATCCAGGAGTTCGTCGCGACCTATATTCCGTAGGGACGCCATCTCATCCAAGACAGGGACGATAACACCATTGACTTCGACATGAGCCGCTTTGGTACCGTTGCCCGTTTCCTGTTCGCGTACTTTCTGGCTTGGACTGGTGGCCAAAGGAGCAGGTGACAAGGGCTTGATGCTTAGGCAGATCGCGGCGACTTCACCGTGTCGCATCCTAGCCAACCACTCCGGTATCTCCTTGGCTTCCCGCACCTCACCAGTCAGTGGGTCCACCACGGTGCTCACTTGCATATCATACTTGGCCGTGGGTAGTGTGAAACGAACAAGATGTCGGTGTAGAGAAGATGGATCATCAGCAAGGCTGGAAGGATGCAGTGGGGACGGAGGCACAGTATACACCGAAATAGCAAGAGGAAGTTCAGAGGGGGATGCTGTAGGGGACTCTGGTTGAGCAGATGTTGATGAAGAAGTGAAGTCATCCAAGCCGATGGTCTCATGTCTTTTGTAAAGACGAGAGAGGAAAGACACGCCGTAGCCCTCAGGATACAACTTGGAGTCAACAACGATTTCTCCCACCAAAATGTCAGCCGGTGGACGGATTTCGCCTTTGACAGTAAAAGCTGAGGTTGAGGTCCTTCCCCGAACAGTCAAACGAGAGGGCGTGGTACTTGGAGGCGGTGAGACTGCTAGTGGCGGAACGGACCGGGGACGCTCATGTTCGAAGATTACGTTGTGAGGAGAAGTCGGCGTCGTGGACATTTTCCGATGTCGAATAGGCGAGGTTATGTGATCCGGGGGTGTCTGAGCTCTGACCAGTCCCCCTGGGGATGTCTGTGGCGAGCTGGATGGTTCCTCCGTCTCGTCATCCACAAAGAGCTTCTGATACCCTGTGGAATCTGCGGAGTCGGCGTTCATGGCTGGGAGGCGAGTATTTCCTGCTTCTGGTTTCACCGTCGGTGATCGTGGGGAGCTGGGCGCGAGGTTGATGGTAATCAAGCTCCTATGCTCCCGTTCACCGGCGAGGTATTCGGCATTCAGAAGCATCCGGATTTCGTCTCGTTTCCTCAGCTTCCAAGAACTTGAAGAAACACTAAGACCAGCGATGAGGTCGTCCGGTTTGCGGTCAGTGACGATGAAGCCGGGAGACGGCAGTCTTGTGATTGGAGGGACTGTGGATGCCTTAATGTAGGCCTCCAGTGACAAAATGGATCTTGGTAATGCTGCATTGATCATAGAGTTGACCGCGACTGGGATAGCGCCTGCGAAGTCCACTGCCGTCAGACGTGTGCATCTGGTGGACGGGATGGCGTAATTCTCTTTGGTATAAGGATCCAAAGTTTCAAAGACCCAGGCATCAATGAAAACGCGGCCAATCGGAAGCCCGTATGGGTTGTACTTCATCGAGCTGAAGGCTGAGACCGATTGCGGACTGAAGGACGCAGATACACAGAATATTGCATTCTTGACACCATCAGATGACTCCGCCGCTTCGCCTGTTGTCCGGCGGGAAAGAGACTGGAGGTTGGAACGGGCCATAACGGAGGCAACGTAGAATCCCCGATCGCGAAACGGGAACCCACCCTTCATAACTACAAACGTATTATTTGCCTGGGCACCAAAAGACTCCAAGCTGAACGCCGAATCAAACCTATCATCCCACTTCTTCCTGCAATCCATGGAGGTGATAATTGGGTACAATTCCTCTGCGCATACACCTTCAATGACTTTCTCCCCCATGTGGACAGGAATAGCAGGCGAAATCTCCGGAGCCATACGTTTGCGGATGGCTATACCTTTGTCGCTCACCAAGGTCCACCCATCCGACGACCGGGAATGAGAATCTTGCACCCAAGCGAGGGCATCCAAAGCATACTGCATTGGCATCTTAGATGAGGAAGGCACTGCATGGTCTGCGTAGGCGTTCGTGGGTGAGATGGCGGCAACATATGAATGGGTAGTAGTCGTGGCCTGCTCCACAGCATAACTCAAGAACCTTGCCAAAGGGCTAGAAACCTTAGGCGCAGAAGCCCAGTCCGACGACGCAGGACCCGAGTTCTGGGATGGGGACCCCTCAGGACTGGCATTCCACTCCGTCCTTCGATGGCGGATCGCGCCGACGACAGGAGGTTGGTCGAGAGGTACACGCGTTGGTTTCCTACGTTTCTTCTTCGCCAACGATTTGATCTCGTCTTCTGGCAATTCCTCCACGTCCACGTTTACTTTAGCACCATTAACCATGACTACTCCCTTCTCCTTCCCAGGGCCTCTCCGGACTATGACGAGAAGACGTTCGTCGTCCACCAACATCGAATCATGGGTGACAGTTAGCCATAGGCCCCCACCTTCAGCAGAGAGTCGATGGCGACGCAGGCACGTAATGGAATGCGGAGGGGGGTCGATAACGACGTCCAGAGAAGAGGCCCAGGTGTCTATATCACACCGAATCTCACACTCTACGCCTGACGTACTTGACATGCCTTCCTTGCCTTCTTCTTCTTTATCATCTCGGGTTCGTTTCCTCGACGGTTCGTATGCAATCCGGAAACTTGATCGGTCGTGGTCATACCGCAGATCACTCTTCCTCGCACCAGATAACCGAGTCACAACTGGTGGGCCGCCACACTTGATAGCAAACTCCCCAATGCCAGCTAACGAATTGATCATTTGGTTGGGAATGGATGTCTTGTTAGTCCATCCTTTGGGGTCGGACTGCTCAAGCAAAGTCAGCAGAGTTGTCGTCGGGGACAATGCTTCTATCGCCCAGCCTTGCAAGTCCACCTGGGTACGTATGATATTCGGGTCCGCAGGAGGAATGTGAGGAAACAAGTGGGGATCATCGGCGGAGAACGCGAAGACGTGTATGGCGGACGGTGATTTGTAGACGGTCTTAAGTACCACACAATCGCGGCCGCTACATCACCTACGAATTGATACCTAGTCGCTTCAGGTAAAGGGCAGAGATACGTACTTCGCAGGCCAAGCAGGCTTATTCTTGAAGTGCCATAGTTCCGTCAGCTCATGAACGTCCTCAAGCAGCGTGCAATCTTCGTATTGTTTATCCCAGTATGACTGTGCCCCAGGAGAAACCAATGCGCCGTACAAGTCCCAGAGACCAACACCAACGAAAGTAGCTTCTGCACGATATACCACTAACGTCGGATCTATTGAATCCAGCTGAGTGACAGACACTCCACGGCCCTCCGTCGCTTCGGGAAACTAGTCAATCCATGTTGAGTAGCAACTAGGATGCGGACTCACTGCGACGCCACTTGGCTTCGGGCTCCTGTAATAACGAGGAAAAGTAGATGTAATTTCGCTTGACCCTGGACAAGATGGACTTCTCCACAGCCGCAGGACGCTCTTCGACTGGACGGGGTGTGATGTTATTGGTGACTGAGCTCTGGCCAGTATGAGTCGAGGGTGTAGTGCTGAGGCTTACATCCGCAGCACTCGAAACATCCTTCAGTATTGACCGAGAAGCAACGTATGATGAAGGATCACGTTCTTGGATTTCTTGAATGGCTTGAGGAATGCCGTTTAGTCGAAGCCCGCTAGAAGGATCAGAAACTTCGAGGACAAGCTTGACTTTAAGAACGGAGTGATCATCTATTAAAGGCGAATGGGAAATCCGGACGAGGACTTGGTCTTGCTCAGATGAACTGGTTCTACTAGCATGAAGAGACCAGGGAAGCTTTTCGACCGCTTCCGAAGATGCCTTCGTAGTGAGCTGAACATCCCACCCGTCTGACGATGGCAGTATGCACTCCAAAGACCGAGTCAACCTTCGATGCTCTCTCGAAGCATGCAACTCCTCCAACCCATGAGGGGGTGACAACTGTTCATCTTCTGGGACTATGGCATATTCAATCGTCAGGGCCTCTCGATCAACCTGAAAACGTGTCCGCTCGATACTGACGCCGTTACCAAAGCCAATAAGCTTCGCTATGCGAGCTCCACGTTTCTTGACAGTCTTGAGTAACCCGAGTGTCATAGTACATAATTGCTGCGGAAGGCTGGATGAGGCTCCAAAATTCCACATAGCTCTAAGGTCGTGTTGCCAGAAGCAGGTGACACGGATACGAGGCCCAGAGTCTCTCCGCTTCGATGAGGAAGGTTCAGGCTGCTGCTGGGGAAGAACTTGCTGGATACACCAAGCAAATACTGAAAGGATGTCATGGCATTAGAAGCAAAAGAATGGAGTGCTACCTACTCGTGACATGGGACCTCACGAATGGAGGCGAAGGTCGGAGGTACGCCGGTTCATCAGGTGAACGGGGCAAGGATGTTGAGATGTCGATGAATGTAGAAGAATCGTGGAACGAACGCGAAATGGTGACAGCGTCTCGTGGGCTTGGAACCTTTGTTACAGAGATGACAATGCAAGTTTGAGGATGACTCACTTTGCGGGCCAACCAAGGGTAAAGTTGGTCTTGCAGATGCGTGTATTCTGGTCAAACAACTCGACGAGATGTGCCTCCTCCACTGCTGGATCCCATTCCTGCCGCAGCTCTGGCGTATTCAAGACGGCTTTCCACGGTTCCAAGGATGCTGATTCGCCTCCAGGGACTGGGATATCCAGTATGGCTCTGTACAAGTCCTGACCAGATTTGCTGGCCCTTCGATACAAAGCAACGTCTCCGAGCTCCGGGATGGCAGAGACGCGTCCCTTCCCTTTCCTCGATGAAGGACTTTCGGTCGGGTTCGGTATTCGTTTCCAATCATTGGCCGAAAGTACCTTGCGAAACAACGTTTCGGCGTCGTTCAGTGCATCGTTCCAAGATTGACGAAGGCTAGAAAGCATCAGGTAGGCTTAGCACGATATGAAAAATCGACGTACTGAGAACCATCCAACATTTGGCGAAACGAGGTGGCCCGTTTCAACTTTGGTGGCAAAGTGCGCCTTCCACAGCAGAGTGGTAAAAATAGAACATAGGGGCGTCAGAAAGCGCCCGCACGTGAGTAAAGCCCCTATCTTGAGATTGTTGGGGACGACGCGCTCCGAGTCGACTTCAAGCTTGCCCCATTTCCTCCACCAACATGGTTGGTGACCTTACTTCCTGGTGGCCGTGAGCTTGATAGATGCTCATGAGGAGACAGTGAGTAACATGTCCTGCTGTCTGTACCCTGCAGCCCTGCGATTCCTTTGTTTTCTAGGCCAGTTCGTTTGGCTTGAATTTCAAGTTGCTGGAAGCAACATACACGTTAAAGTAAACCTCGGCCCGAGCCATGGTTGTACCTCCTCGTACCCTCGCGCATTTCATAATCGTCTCCACTCCGTACCGATACCCGTGTCACCCTGTAAAGCGACCGAACCATTGTTGATGATGGTTTCTGTTCCGAAAATTGAGACCACGTCAATTCTCCGAAAATGAACTTCAACGGGATCGACAACTAACAATGGCAACAGTCCGAGAAAGTAGCACCAAAGCCTCCTGGAGCTAACCGTTCTCTTGGTCGCTATGGAGCTTTCCTTTCAACAAGCCTAACTGGGATCTGGCTTCTCATCACTTTGTACACCAACACAATTTCGCAAGGCTAATTGCGCATCACCAATGACCACTAGTACTATCCGCTGACGATGTACTGCCTGACAAATTCTGACTGTCTCTGGGAAGGGCGTGTTGTATTTGCTCACGTCGCGTCGTCCCTGTCGCCAATTGCCTTGCTTGCAATACCTGCACAATCCGGCCGTTCCCTTCTTCCCTCTTTTCATCGACGTCCGTCAAACGTTACTTGTCATCAAATTACTCATGCGGCTCTCTGTTCGCGTTACCTTTTTCCCGCTCAGCACAATAGCGTGGGTGATGACTCGTCGTTCGCCTTATTACCAAAGCCAAGCCAACGAACTGGAACCGTGCCACCTTACATCCATCGAGTATTCAATGGAGATGATATGCAGACATCTCCTCGTTTCCTAGATATCTGCAGTGTGGTCGCAGAGTTACCCGTGTCCTGGATGCGACGTCTGTGTTGGCGCTATTGCTGGCCACAAGTTTTGATTCCGTCGTCCCTGGTTCCGTATCAGTATCACTTCTCCGTCTTCCTTATTGTGTCCGGGTCTCTCAATTGGCATTTAGGCAACTTGATCACCTCAAACCCATTACGGTGGTATCTGCATATGTAGCGATGCTAGGTTATCGGAAGTCGATGATCGCCGACTATCGAGTTAGTGCGATTCGACTTAACCATATATTGCACGCGGAAGCTAATAATCGGACTCTAGGTCCCTTGTTCAATGATGCCTACAGCAACGGGATTCTAGAGAATCCTGTATTGCCCCTAGTTTCGTTGTTGGTTGCGACCGCCGCGTGACACTTGTTGTTCTGCTATCATTCGCACTGCGGTGTTGTCTCCACTGACAGTCCTCCAGCTTCGAACTTCTCTGCGTTGCTATTTGCATTCGGAACAATTGCAAGATTCGTGAACTCCCCACCGTCAATCGCTACCCCACTCAACTACAGTTGCTTCTCGACATCTTGATTCTAGACCACCGAAGAAGCATTGATCCCATGATCCTGAAGCCGTTATCAAGAACTCTCACTGTCTCATGCTATCGCCCAGTCTTTTCATTTATCACTTCCCATCCCTGTGATCCCTGGTTGGTCTCCAGGCTCCTCGAACCCAGGTCATCAATTGTATTGACAAGGTGGGGGTTCCAGACAAGACAGATCCAAAAGTATCTTACTTGAACCCATCACAGACTGGCTTCCATTAGATCTGCAATTCAGTGCAAATTGAAATCCATATGAACTGTCTCTGCGTGTGTGCATGCCCATGACGCTATCCAATCGTTATCGATGATGGGTCTCATCAAGTTACGTTGTTCTTGATGAAATGGAGCGATTAGGACTATCGTGTTAACACACAGCACTCTCCCAATAACTCACACCCCCATCGAGGATTCCCTTTCATCATGCCGATAGTGTTCTCGCTGCTCAACAATAAGGTTGAATATCTGCGATTCTGCTGAGCCCTCCAGTCATCTGGGCCCTTGAGTACCTTCTGGGCGTACTGGTTTAGGTTTAGAGGAAGCTCGCTTAGATGGTTACCCATCGGTTCCTATCTACTCCCGATGCCCGACTCGGCAGGCCATAGCCCTGTGCGTGGCCTCGTGTAACGACGCCCGAGCAACCCTCTTTTGAGTTTGAACACTATGCGAACTATTCATTACGTTTACTGCGGGGGTTACCGGCGCCCGTTGGTCAGCGGGCTCTGTGTGGGTTGTTGGTCGTCGCAAACAATCTCATTGGTCGTCTCCCCAGGTGGCGCTGGCACTGTGAAGGATTGTTTCGCGGAACTCCTTCCTCCGTGTGTGAGTGTCTCTCTCTCTTCCTCAGCCAGATCATCTTGAATGGGAACTAATATATTTCGATGCGAGGGAGCCAGACTCACAACGCAATCGAGATGTGCGGCGCCGTTCACCAGCAGTTGTGTGCACCGACTCGCGCCTTCGGCCAGCTTCCCGCATCAGCGCTTCCCATGTGTCTTTGCACCCCGCTTACTCCCTGCCAAGGGGGCATCCCCATCAATTTCTTACCTCTTCTGGAGGCAAACAGGTTTTCAAAAGGGTTCTGGTTAGGGTTACGTCAGGGCCAACTGATTTTGATCTGATAAACATGATGGCAAACGATCGAACGTTTGCAGGGACGCTCAGTGGACACCCCATGCCGGTTACTTGAGTTCTTCACGGAGGGAACGAAAAAAAAATCGAGGGTGCTTGGTTGGTCCGAAGACTTGATTTGGTGCGTTTACCCCTATCTGGATACGTCAGGTTGATATCTGACCGTGGGAGTAGTTAACTCAAGAGGCTCAATATCGTCAGGCCTTCCGCACGAATGAGAGCAGCTACTTTCCGACTGGAAGTAGAATCCTCGACAGCGGGAATTATGTGAGTGGCTACCGTTTTGTCATTTCTTGAGCTCTGACTGTGCCCCCTGAACCCCCTATCCGGCATGCGCCGCTTTTTCAAAGGTACGGCAGAGTCGGGCAGACGACTTGCCTGTGTGGCTGACCTCCAATTCATTACCAGGGTTTACACAAATGCAAATTCAGAGTCGATTTCAGTCTTCCATGCATGCTTTCTCTATGCAGTCCCTCAGTGCGCTCATCATTCTTGACTGCCGCCAAACGGGGACTTAGCAGCGGGTGGATGTTTACTGAGGTAGCGCCGCAACGGACACCGCCACTACTGCCAACGTTGCCCCCCATCTGCCTAGTATCTGCCTCCGTCTGCAAGATGCCCGATCTGCCCTGATCAAGGCGACTAGCGCGAACGGGTGTGGCGCATTACACGATCGATCAGGATTATGATACGCCTTGTAATTTTGCTCACGCTCACGATATTTACAGTAACAGGTTCAACACAGCGCCCGTCGGCTGAATATTGTCGGATGGGTATCAAGGTGAGCGAGGTGCGAGATTTTCATTATGTGAGCAGACTTCTCATGGGCTTCGTGTGTTGATGCAGTGGGAATTCGATGGGAATCTACTGGTGATGCATCTCCGGTGCCGACTCGTATGAGAGAATGGGGGCCAAGTATAGACTGTCTGTGCCCAGCACACGGCGGACGGTGATGTGATGGAGATGTGTGCTGGTGGCAATTCTGGCTCGTCCTGACAAATGGGTCAGTCGGAGACGGGCGGGGACGCTTACGACAGGAAGTATATTAGGCAACCAGACGGTTGGCGCATGGATCAAAGTGCAGGCCACGTATGTATGTACGTGAAGAGCGCGCAAGGCGTGGTGTTGGACATGCGTGAGTAGGGCGATTGGCAGTGGCGCACAACGTTGAGTGAAGTGCAGAGGTAATAAGGGGCAGGGTTAAGTCAGGAAAAGGATGAGTTAAAAAGCGATAAATAATGAAATAAAGAATTCGCTAAGTCAGTAGGAGAGCAGAGGCGGAGAGGTCGGACTCTATAAGAGAGGGACCCTTACTTATAAGTGGATCATGTCCCTTACTCAACGCAAGGCCGATAAGTCAACCCAGCAAGTTTAAATTTCTCATTGCCTGTCCTTTCTCCCTTCGACCACCATCCACGACATTCCATCCCGCTCTCCCGACATCGCGGGCAACGACGACCACGTTTTTTTCACCTCCAAGCGCCCTCCTTCGCCGCCGTCGCTTGTGAGATCTCCATATACGCACCGCTCCTGAAACAGACGCCCTCGAACCAAGGTCCCCTCCTCGACGCCCTCAGTTTTCTGAGCCTGCGCGCGACGATCCAATTTTACCTCATAACTGTGCCCATCATTTTCAGGCTGTTGGCCCCATACTTCTCGGAGGCAGCCTGATTCAAAATTACCCAGCTTTCCAGGTCACTTCATATCACTTCTTAACCTTCAGGCCCTAAGCTAAATACCCCCTCCACAACTCGGTTCTTCGACTTTGCTCTCTGCGACCAACTTGCAGCATGGACAACTACCCAATGGCCGCGACGGAGGCCCATTATAGCCATCAGGGACAGCGTCAGGCAACCAACTGGGCACCTCATCTCCTGCCGTCTCATGCACACCCGGGGCAGTCTTCGTATACGACACCCGTCACGCCGTCTGCAGTCCCAGAACACGGGCAGCATTATCCCTTTTACTCCTCCCAACAACAGGGTCCAGGCTCGTCGCAACAGCAGCCCCCTCAAAATGCTAGCCAGCCTGGTGCTGGCGGCGCAGGAGACCACCCCCAAGCTCACGGCATGAGCCGAGCTACGTCCTCGTTGTCGCTTAACCTCTCCTCGCTCACCGTGGCCTCGCCCACAAATTTATCTCCAATCAACCCGCCCCAATCGAGCCATGGACACCCTTCAAACGCGCTCTCACCGGTCGCCCCCTTGAGCCCCTCCAATAACCATCCGTATCACTCGCATCACAATATCTCGTCGCAGTTCCAGTTCAACCCCCCTGACTTGCCGTCTGTGCCGCAACAGCCGCAAGGCCCGCCTGTCCAGGTTCCAGGTAGTAGTCACAGCCAACGGAGTGGGACATCTACGCCCTATG
Source organism: Pleurotus giganteus (assembly GCA_032158425.1). NCBI lineage: Eukaryota > Fungi > Basidiomycota > Agaricomycetes > Agaricales > Pleurotaceae > Pleurotus > Pleurotus giganteus. Next base: position 2,520,870 of record JAPEHR010000005.1, read on the forward strand.
ATGAGAGTACGCCCCAACAGCAGCCATACGACCGACGAATGGCAGCAACGCCTACCACAGCGTCTCGGTCGTCGTCTGCCTCGACCTCCCATTCTACCTCCACGTCCTTGTCAAGCATCGGCTCTAGCGCACAAGTCGGTCTCCCACGCAAGCGCAGCTTCAGCTCCAATGGCGCGAGCACAGACACGCTTGTAGAGGTCGACGAGGTCTACGATGAGTCGATGGAGACGACTCCGGGTTCGGGGGCATACGACGATGCCATGGATATGCGCTACACGCCTGGACCTGGAACGGGAACCGGCAATGTTAGCCCCGTAGATGGAAGCGGGAGCGGTGGAGAGGACGGCCTTGTTGGTAGTGGGGCTCCTAACGGCGTTAGCAACGGAATTGGCATGGGTAGTGCCGGCTCTGGCAATGCTGGAGGCGGAGGCGGAGGTGGGTTGAGCATAGGTCTGGGATCAGTCGGGAACATGAACGTCCTTGGCAAGCCGATGGCCATGAATAACTTCGTGACAAAGCTATACCAGTACGTGTCTCCTTAGTCATATTTTTTGGTCACGTTTGCGCTCCCTTTCGTCCTGCACTCCTTGGCTTGGTGTTGTCAGCTCGCGCCTAGGTCGGTAGCCAATCGCGCACCCGCCAGCATGCTTTATGGCCTTGTGGGTCATCCGTCCTTCGCTGCTGTTCTAGATTCACAGCGGTGTATGAGATGGTGGGTGGCATCGAATCCATCCGCGAAGCGAAGTCTCTTGTGGCTATTGGCGCCACCGCCACCATCGTCATCGAGCACTGGTGGGCAGGCATAACTTTCGACCGGGGCATGCGAAGCGCTCGAATGCATAGGTGTGGTCGGGAAGGAAAGCATCTTTGCGCCAAGCCGTTTATCGCCTCCTTCATATAGTTCCGGCGAGGATTCCCTATCTCACTATTCTTGGTACCGGCGCCATCCCTGCCACAGTATGTCCCGCCGGCTGCTCTACCGTCCTTGCAAGAGATTCCCCTTTTGCTACATCCATGGCTTCGAGACCCTGCCAGCTTCCGTCTGTCTCTTCTCCCTAGATCCCACATGCGTCACGCGCAACTCCCCAGATGACAGTTTCTCCCAGCATTGGCCTTGAAACACTTGCCTGTGGAGTTGAATTGGACATCCCTATCTGTACGGATGGGCGTAAGCGGGTACAGTTTGCGCTTTAACCATCGTTGGCGCTCTACCATCTGTATCAAGCCACAAAAGCTGCGCATACATGTCCCCGCTAGCACCGCGCTGACACCCACCATGTCGTCTCTTGGTGTCTGGTTGCACATGTTGGGGGAACAGTTACCAGCACCGTCTAGGGCTAGGCTGACGCGCATATATCTTGCATGCGTGGTCAATGGGGGGAAGTGAAAAGCTTGCGCGTGCCGTAGGCAGTGGTGGGATCATACTGTTGCTATGGATCGACCCTGTTGATGAGTGGGAGCTCTCCAAATTTCCACCGCAAGTAGCCGCCATGACCATGCCATGCTACGGCTCGTCTTCGCCTGCATGAGCCGGTAATATGTGCACGCTTTGGCCTCGCTACCTTTTGCCTTGTTCCTTCTCTTTCTAACGTTCTTCTGGTTCCCACTTTCACCTTGCTTTCGGATTCTATATTCTTGTCTTCGGCTTTGTACAGATGATTTGACTTCTTGCTCACACGATGGCACTTACTTAGGATGATCAATGATCCCAAGTCGGCGCATTTCATTGCTTGGACGGAGCATGGAACGTCTTTCGTCGTCTCAAACGTTGGAGAATTCAGCAGGACTATCCTGGGATCCCATTTCAAGCACAACAACGTGAGTTCTTTCTTCCTTGTTTATACATCCCGTCAATCAGGCATTTCTACATGCACCTTCGGGCCCATATCCATCTACAACCTCTCCTCTTCCATCATTGCACGGGTCATTAGCCTCTGATGTTCTGATGTTGTTTCATGCGATGAAAGATCTCCGCTGACGCCGTCATTACCATAGTTCTCTAGTTTTGTTCGGCAGCTAAACATGTATGGGTTCCATAAAATCAACAGGGTTTGTCGTTCATTCCTCCTGCTTTATCACCCCAACTTACCGCTGTTAATTCTATCCTCTGTTAATTCTATCCTCTGCCTCCCGTCAATGGATCTCCCTGTGTACGATTCTACCTCTACCTACGATACATTGAATTTTGTGCGAACTCTTGGGCCGCCGTCTCCGTCTGGCTTGTCTACCTGCCCCCTGACACCACATCCTCAATGCTCTTATTTCCCGGCCCATCGGCATATCGGTGTCCAATCCGTTGACTCGGATACGTTCCACGTCTCTTCCCGAACTGATGTTGATTGGAATCCTGATACCCGCTATCTACCAAACATCCTCACCTATTCTGTCCATGATCCCGACGCTGATTCATCATCTAACTTTGACTACGATGTCACAACTCCAACTGCGGCCGTACAGACCCCACGGGCCCAGCGCACTTCAACCGACGCTCAGACTTGGGAATTTTCCCATCTCAAGTTTCTTCGTGGACGCCCAGACCTCCTTGATGAGATCAAGCGCAAGGCACTTGAACCTGATCCGACTGTCAAGCATCGCGTCGAATTGCCGGGCGAGGTGAGTTGTGGACTCGATTTAGTGGGTGCGTCTATTTACGACTCTCTCAGGTTGCTGCCCAACTTGGCGCCATGCGTGATGAAAATCGCAGAGTCTGGGAACAGCTGAACAACGAGAGGCGACGAACAGAAAAGTTAGTTGGCCTCGTAGCCAGGCTGTGGGATGTTGTAGGCAAGGGATTCCCTGGCAGTGGTGAGTATCATCCCCGAAACCAAGACTATGCTATCTTTCGTTGTGTCGGTATGGCCTCTGATAGTATGGTTGCAGTGCCGCCTTTCCCTACCGACCTGTTGGATCCTGGTGACAACCCCAACATCTTCATCACATCCCCATCAAACGGTGGATCGCGCTACCCCCCACCGTTGAGCATGAATGTAGGAAACCCCCCGATGCACTCTATGCATCACTCCCTTGGCTCTCCCAACTCCAGCCCAACAAGTTCTGAATTCCCTCCACACATCCATCAAAGTCAGCACCCACATTCTCTTTCGAGACAGCATAGCTTCCAGCATGTCTCCTTCTCTCGAGGTGACGGCGCTGCCTCTTCACCAATGCCTTCCTCATCACCAGGATCTATCTCAATGGATCTGTATGACGGTAGCGATCCAGGCGACGTCGGCCGTGTCAGCACCAAGCGACAGCGCATGGCTGTTGACGACAGTGGACTTCCGGGCACAGCCGACTCGTTATCAACGCTGTCTTCGCCCAGTGGGATGAGCTCCCCAGGAGGAACAGCGGCAGTCAAGAAGTTCTCCAGAGCCCGAAGTGATTCAGCCCCTCTTGGATATGGCCTCACTTCATGGCAAGGAGCAACCCGCCCACGCAGCGGCAGCAACCTGTCTGGTCAACGTGGCGTCCCTAACATTGGGAACCTTACCAGGGGTAATGGTACACCGTTACTTCCCATTGCCACCGTCGGCAGCACCACTAATCCCCCGCGGTAACGAGCTGCCTTTAGCAAGAGATCTCCGTAACTTATGCTGCATGCTGAACAATACCTCATATGCCCTACGCCAAAACTGCTGCATGCCCTCAAGTCTGCTTTTCTATTTATTGCTGTTCACTCACCCAGGAAAATATTAAAATCCAAGACCGGACTTCGTTTTATCTATTTGTTCGTTCGCTCGTTTTTCTTTTCTTAGACTCTCGCTCCCCCCTCCAGTCACCAACAAAACCCCGCCCTTGCCGTTTGGCTTGGGTCACACTCCTTTAGACCTTCCACTCATTTCGTTCTGCGATGTACATCCGATTTCGTTGCGTCTTCTGTTTCTCCTTTTCTGTCGTTGTGTACAAAGTTGTGTCTGCTCTCTTCTTTGCTTCCATCCTTGCAGTTCATCCCTCATCACCGCCCTCACATTTGTATTATCAACCGTCGTCAACGATTCAAGATTCCCCCCGTGTATATTCCATCCCAGATATGTCGCTCTCCTCACCATCTCCCCCATATATCCCGCTCATCGCGCAATCTATACACATCTTCAAAACTGTTTTGGATTGGATAGGAACCAGTATACCTCCCTCCACCTTTGGTTCACCACCCTTTTTTCTTCTTTCACGAAACCGAATCGTTTCTGTCTGCAATATTACCAGAATAGATGTGTATAACACGTTCGTCAAATACAACCGTTCTCAAGTATAAACGATCTTTTCCATAGATGCACTTGAAGGCGTAGCTTGCCAGCATACCGTCAGCGCACAAGGTCGCCTCCGAAGCCACGTACTAATTTTAAATTCCGCTTCCGACGAATGGGCTCCCCAACCTTACGTCGCGACCCAAGTGTTAGAATAAACAGCTGGAGGGGGGAATTTCGGATATTGTTGGCTGTTAGGCAAAAGCTCGGGGACCAACAGAGCCATTCAAGTATCCTAACGCTGTCAACAGCGTTGCGCTTCTTAACCTGATTGCCACTTGAAGGTCATCATACCGCTATGTTTGTCCACCACATGCTTGTCAGGGGGCTTCGGGTCAACAAAGGATGAACTATGGATCAGACACGGGAGCCGGAATGCACTAAATGCGCGTAATTACTTCGGTGCCGTCCATGGCTCTATTGAAGGCGCGCGCCTGGGCAGATGCGTCTCTGACGTTGTCGATTGACGATAACACTTATTCGCTGTCTGGTTAAACATTAGAGGCTTAATTACGGATCAGGGAGACGACCTTACCTCCAGGTATAAAGCGTGGCGGCCTTGGCAAATGCCCAGCCAGCACTCAACTGCTTAAAGTAACAACAGAAGCCATGGTCTCCTTCAACTCCCTGCTCATCGCCGTCACCGCAGCCATCGGTGCTCTCGCCGCTCCTCCTTCGAACTCGACCGAAGGGTTTGGGCTCCTCCAAGCCCGTGCTGGGACGCCTAGTTCGACGGGCACGAATGGCGGCTTCTACTACTCCTGGTGGACCGATGGCTCCGCTACGGCCACCTACACCAATGGCAACAGTGGGCAATACTCTGTGCAGTGGTCAGGCAACTCCGGAAATCTCGTCGGTGGCAAGGGATGGAACCCCGGAAGTAGTAGCCGGTAAAGACCGAACTTATCAATTCGCCTGAACTGTTTGTTAATAGGATTCCTTTAGATCGATCAGCTATACCGGCACTTACACACCCAACGGCAACAGCTACCTCTCCGTCTATGGTTGGACGCGTAGCCCTCTCATCGAGTACTACGTTGTCGAGTCCTACGGCTCATACAATCCCTCCTCCGCTGCGTCGAAGAAGGGATCGGTGACTTGCAACGGCGCGTCATACGATATCCTCCAGACCACCCGTGTCAACCAACCTTCCATCGACGGCACCCAGACCTTCCAGCAATTCTGGTCTGTTCGCAACCCCAAGAGGAACCCAGGCGGTGCCATCAGCGGTACCGTTGACACCGCCTGCCACTTCCAGGCCTGGGCGGGCGTCGGAATGAATTTGGGCACCGAGCACAACTATCAGATCGTCGCCACTGAAGGTTACCAGAGCAGCGGATCGTCAAGCATCACTGTCTCGGAGGGTGGGTCATCAGGTACTACCCCACCTCCGGCTTCGAGTTCTATCCCTCCTCCTACTTCGACATCCACGGTCCCAAGCCAGCCTCCCTCGTCTGGCACGGCTGAGCACTGGGGACAATGCGGTGGTCAAGGGTGGACTGGTCCCACTGGTGAGCCTTTTACATTACTCCTACGAGACAAGCTCTCAAGCGGAACGAATAGTTTGCGCAGCGGGCTTCACCTGCACTGCCCTGAACGCATACGTGAGCCTCTTGCCTTCTCTCTCTACAATATAGGTGCTTACCTATTGATACAACAGTACAGCCAGTGCCTCTAGAGGGTGATTGCTCAAGAGCAGGGTGTAACAAGACGTCTGACATACCTAATGTAATATTAATGAAGAATCGCTTAGCGAGGAGTAATAATGTAAAAGCTGAAAATCGTACCTTAGTCGAGTTTGCCCGACTTCTATCCTTTATGGTGGACCATGTTATCTTTTCAACACGTTCCCCATTCGACCTCACGGAGCCTACGAAGGTCTCCATAGTTGAGTAGTCTAGCAAAGCAGGTTTCACCTAGCGAGGGGCGCGAGGCAGCCAATGATTCGGCCCGTTAATTATTAGATGAGTGCAACCGAATGGCGCTCATTCTAGGCCTGCAGTCACCGCGATCCGAAATGGCTGTATTTATGGCCCCGGACTGTTTTAGGGACTCATGTACATCCAATTGCACGATCAACACTGAGAGCGGAAAGGTACGAAGGGTGAGGGTCAGACATTTCAGCAGCCCTTCGAGTTGGTAACTATACCATACCCTCAAACATTCACCGACTTCATTCATATAGCGGCAACCATAAGCTAGGGAGAAAAAAGTCCTCAATGGGACTAACGAAGACGATACCCATATCGAGACGCTCCAGTGTATCAGACAGGAGCGTGTCTCCTGGACCCCGACAAAGCTTTAGCTTCCTTCGGCCAATGAGAAGGGGCATAAGCCGCTTAAGTGGCTCAGGAGAAGACTCGACCAGTCGAGCTCCGTAGTATACGAGGAGCGTAACTGCCCGTAGAAGAGGAAAACGCTCAGATGCCAGATATTCATCCAGTTCGTTGGCAGTGGAGGCGAAATCATGTTCGCTGAAAAACGACACCTTGATTTTAAGAAGCTCAAGGTGATTGTCGGCTGGCAAGGTTCTTAGAACCGCCATCAAGTTTGGGTGGCATCCCAGGCTCAGGCTGGCCAATTTGGTGAACGACCCCAAATCAGATAACTAGAAGTGGGGCAGATGAGCAGATATGGCATAACCGGACTGCGGAGTACGTACGCCAGTACCGGCCAGCACGAGGCCCTCGAGATGTGAAGAGACGAAGTTCATGAAGGCTGGGTTGTCTTCCTCGGGAGCTGCAAGGATAAGCTTCCTGACTACAACAGAGGATGTCGACATCTTGAACCACTCGATCAAGCCCCCAAGAACTCCGGGCTTAGAGATGTGGATAGAGAGTAGTTTGATTACGATTGGCGGACCAACTTGATGCGACATGGTGCTGGCGGGACTGACATCGAGAGTGTTGATGACGAGATGTAATGAAGTGAGAGATCGGGGAGTGATCAAGCTCGAGAAATGGGCGAGATTGGCGAATTGATACTCCCCAGCAAGACTGACATGTTCGATGTGTGGAGATGAAATTGTTGCGCGGAGGGCATTCCAAAGCTCTAAGCTCTGTATGCGATCATGGGAGGGTACGCTAACGGAGATGTGGATGAGGTTGGAAAATTGGGGAAGTACTGCGGTGATCAACAATTCTTGATGAACTTTGGTCGGTAGGCCAGGAGGAGCCCCCAAAAAGTCCAAGTCGATGGCGCGTACGTAGTGTGCGAGATGGGGGGACAGCTGAAGCGCCGCGTACAGAAGATAACTTGGCGAATATTTGAGCACGGGGTAGAGACGCATGGTAATGTATCGAAATAAGTGGGATTGACTGGGGTGAACCCAGGAACGACAGACTAGGGCACATTGTTTCAATGTACCCACGTCTCTCACGTAACGGACGTAGTCGAGGACTTCGTCCAGCAAATCTTCGGGAAGACTGCGAGGGGGACCCATCGATCAGTGCAACGAGGCAAGAAGGTGGAAGAATCATGTTATCTAGCTTATATACCCACTGGTACCGTTTACTGTTGTTGACATGCGTGGCGTCGTGATGGCTTCGGCGTGCAGGAGAAGTATAAATTTCTACTGGTGGATAGCCAAAGAACGCTGCCATATCTTCTCGGACATTGCATTTTCCATGGTTAACACCGGTCCGGGTTCAACAAAACAGATACGGGCGTTCCTGCTCATCCTGTCAAGAAAACTGAACAGAGAGTGCTGAGAGTCAAGTAAAACCTTACGCGCGGCCTTGGGAGGTTAGGGGAGAGACTGTAACGTTGTTGAAAAGAAAGGCCTAGTGGAGTTCGTCGCGATCGTCCTTTGATTAATAGCGTAGAGTTTGAAGGGGCTAGAAACCGGACTTCAAGCTGAAAAAACCGCGCGTATATCTGGTCAATAGTGACATCAGGGTCTAGTCGAGTCGTCGACGGGATATGGAGGCGCAACGCGGAAGTTCCGTAAAGAAAGCGGCATCATGGAGGATTTTAAATACAAGTACAGATGACGAACAGGATAATCGAAAGAGCACATCAAACGCAGCGGGTTTGGGTGTCCAAGGGCTAATCTTCATGCGCATCCATAGCAGCGGGCTGTATATGCGCATATATCAGTGAAAAGCGCGAAAGAAATTAGCACACAAGCAAACATACTTCTCCATTGAGACGTGCAGAAAACCCGTTCGACGTAGAGCCGTTAGGAATGCCATTTGAATGAGAATGCGAGCGCGAGTGTGAATGTGAATGTGAATGTAGAAGAGAGTCGCGGGAGTCCGGCCGAGACAATGTATGACCTACATCCGCGTACGTAGGCATTGGAGGAGAATCCTCATAGGATTGGGGTGGAAGAAGGACGTCTGCGAGATCGTGTCTACGGTGAAACGTAGATGCTCGATAGGTAGGTTGCGGGGGAGCAGCCATGACAATTGTGTCTAGCAGCAGGCTGATGGAAGGGGGTTCAATTGAATACGAAACGGACCATCAGAGGAGCAACGCACTCGTTCTCTGCCTGCAGCTGCTTCTGCTTCAAACTCGCGATTTCCAGCTCTCGACTATACATTTCGCGTTTCTGTAGCATATAAGAGGAGATATCAGACGTTGCGAGACATTTGCTAAGAAGGTGACTTACAGCGATGACTTGGTCGTACCTCTCTCTCATTGACTGGAATCTACAATACTAGATGTCAGCTTGACTATCCTCCATCTGCACTGACACTCAGAATTACTTTTCTTTGTACGGTCGCGTAGGCCCACGATGTGACGAATGCTGGTAGTCTGTATGAGGCCACACTCAACAATCGCGTCAAAGAGTCGAACCTTACATGGTGATGGCTTCTTTTATGTGACCTAGGCATATTCAAGCTCCCACTTGGGGTATCTTCGTGGCGATGGGCATCGTGAAAGCGAGGTGCATTGTGTTCAAGGGAAAGTGATGCGGAAGTGGGGGTGGTGTCCATGCAGGAGCTGCACTGCCACACCTTCCTCGCAGCTCAAGTGGTCCCTGAAGAGTTTATTCCAGGAAGAAGAAAGGGGGGAAGGGGGAGAGAGGGGCGGAGGAAGGACTGATCAAAGTCGGCGTGGCGCGCATGAGAGATTAGATTTCTAACAGGATTCAGTGCTAGGACATCGGCAAGATCCGCCAATACATATTACAAAGCTCGAAAATACATATTACAAAGTACGTCGCTGTTTCAAGTTCACTCTTTCCGCTCCGAAGGTGCGTTTTACTATTACGTGCAGTCCTTTAGTTGCTGAGAATGACCAGACAAGCAAACAATGTCAACGCTACGGTGAGGTTTAAGATTGACCAGGTCCCAGACAGTGGTTTAATTGAAAATCCAATAGGTACTACGTTACCTCGACGTAGAAGCTGACTCGGAAGCCAGCTCCTCTAACGGCGAGGATGACTATGATGTTGACCTGTCAGAATTCATTGACGACACAGACCTCTTACCTCCGAGTCCTTGGAAATCCCAGCCTCCAATTACCGACCCATATCGTTCTCGAACCGCTCAACAAGAGGCCAACGAACCGGAGGAAGAGGCCCAGAGGCTACTCGCTTGCTACCGTACCTGCCGTCAAGGCCAGTGGACTGCCCAGTTGGAATTGGACTCCATTGACCCCGACGACGGCTGGAAGTCCCCAATCAAATATTTGCCGTGCGTTGAAGACCCCGATATCTGGAGGGTGCAAGTCAGGGTGTGTTTTTCCCATGAACTTTGCAGCGCGTAGGAGTGCTTACCGCAGGTAGCCAAAATGGGAGGTTGATGCAGTGACCACGATCCTCAACAAGGCCGTCGCTCTGGACATCCCCATCTCAAGCGCGTTCTGTCGGGAGGGCTTGCCTGGTGCCGTTTACGTCGAGGGCAACTACGAGGACACGTACAAAGTCCTCACTGGTGTGCGCAACGTTCGCTTGAAGCGGGATAACACTGTAGTCGATCTAGTCAGTCTCGAAGACCGTGTCGCTTTGCTGGAAATGCACACCCTTCTACCGACGCCTCCCTGCTTTGTCCGCATTCTCAACCGCTCCCGCTACCGCCACGACCTCGGGTATGTCAACTCCATCTCCACGGAATCGGGTACTGCTGAAGTTTTTGTTGTCCCTCGCCAATCCCGCCGTACCCTGGGCAAACGGTCTTCGCTACCGCCTCGAATAGCCTGGGACAATGCCTTTAATAAAGGCAGCTACTACGGCCATGCTCCACCACGGAATACTCGCGATGTCATCGGAGGTCTCGTCGTTAAACACCTCTCCCTTCATCAGCTGCGGCATACTTCGATCAACGCAACCGACTTGTGAGAGTGGGCCACCACTTCGCGTGGCATGTACGGGTCCGGACTTCTGGTCGCGGTTAGCTGGTCTTCGAATCACATATCAGCTGGCATTTATGCGAACAAGGAGCCTGAGTAAGGGCGCCGGAAGTGTTTGCGCTTGGTTTGCTGACAGCAACATCATGATGTATATCAAGAGCTGTAAGGAAGGTTGTACGAGGGAAACAGTGGAAGAGATAGATGAAGGAGAGGACCGGGAAGGGACAAAACTGACGAAAAGAATATGTGCCATCGGTTGTAGTATATACTCCCACCAAGTTACACACACTTCTCTGAGACAGGTTCTGAATAGCGCAGCGATGAAAGAATCAGCAATATGAAGGGGTCTATATATCAACACTGTTACTTCTAGCGAACTAAACAAAGGAAGCGAGAGAAGACTCGCCTGATGGACATATGCTTATCAGCCGGGACAAAAGGGCATGGCAAGGGCAAAATAGGACAGTAAAAATTATGTCGAGCACATGGCGAGGAACAAGCGTCTGACGGAAAGGTAGAGGCAGCCTGAGGGTCGAAGGGAAGTCGGCGGCAGCAGTCTGCAGCAGAGGAGACCAGGATTTGGACGTAACTCAGGCAGGACAAGTAGCAAACATGAGGCTACTAGGTGGGCAAAGCTCAGACAACACTGAGATCGCTAGTAAATCAGCGAAGTCTTCTATATGGTAGTAACTAAGCGTCACTCACGGTTCACTGTATCCTCTCGAACAATGATCGCAGACTGCCCGACAGGTACTACCCATCCTCCACCAACTAGCTAAAGGCAACAAATCCTCAATTACGTCGCCGTAGGCTTGCAAAACAGTGGTCGAGCGTCGGACAAGTCTGACAACACTATGTGCACTAATCCATGTGAGATTCCGTTACCGTAATCTTTCTTTGAGCTTACATTCGTGCCGCCTTGGTTGGGAAACACCCTTGTGATGTAGAAGGCTCGGAAGTGCGCTCGAAACTGGTATGCTGGGTTAGAGTTTATTGATGTGTTGCGGAATGTTCGTTCAGCTGAGGTATGCTATGGTTCTGGGATCAGCCGTCGAGTTATACTAATAGAATGCTGATCATTACTCACCCTTCAGTCCATTCCCGTTCACAATAATTTTTCCCCTTCTACACTGCCCTGTCGTCCTCGTCGGTTTGAATACTACATTCGTCCTAACGAAATGGAAAATAGACAGAGAAGTCGGTCTCTTGCTCAACTCATCAAGGGACAACCTGATGTCACCGTGTAGTCGAATGCCAACTCCGGACTGAGAACGAGAACAATGCGACTTGAAGCTTGGGGGCGCCTGAGGCCTTGAGGAAGCAAGCTCAAGGGCTGAGGGCATTCGAAATGAATTGACGCTTCGTGCCAGCCGCAAAGTCCGCCGCATACGTCATAATCGAACCATGACCAAAAAGGAAGGTGCAACTAAACTAGCGCCGGCGAAAATGCAGGGTATAAGAGACGGACCTCCATTGCATTGCGGCCCCGTAACAAAGAACTGGTTCTGTTCGAACGATCATCACTATATGCCCCACTGCCAGATGATGTCGATGACATCGACGGGTCACTACCCCCCGCAAGCCCGTCTGAGTTTACCGACTTAATTCAAAAACACCGGATGAAGGGGCTTCCCATAGAAATCGGTGAAAAGGTTATTGTTACTTTGGGTCCATCCAGAGGCTCTCGTGGACAGGTCGCCGAGATCTCGGACCAATTTCTAATCATCGACACCAGCCCGGGCGACATCATGATCTGTGACAACAATCATGCTAATCCATCGCCGACTCGTCAATTAGTTATCCCCGCATCGCTTTTGACCCGGTATTTTGAACTTGGTGACTACGCATGAAGGGTAGGCTGGCTTCATTGTCAAAGAAGGGAGGTTGATCGTTGATATTCACATTGGCGGTAACGAGAGCCACCAAGCACATGGCGCCTCCGAGACATCTATTGTACGTCCCATCTGCCTTTGTGTACATGCGCTTAACTTTGGTGGTGTAGATCAAAGTTCGCCGATCCGCAATTAAACACACCACCTGTCCTTTCGAATTCCAACAGGACCTTCCAACCACCGAATCTTCATTCCCGCAAAGCTGCCAAATTGATCTCTTCAAGGGATTGGAGGTGTCAATCGTTGACCACCCTTTATTCAAAGGCTGGGCCGGGTATATCGTAGGTCATTCTTTGCAGAAATCGCCAAAAGGTGGTACGGACAAGGAGATGTACGTTGTTGAAGTCAACAAGGGTAATAGCATCACCTCCTTCTCAACCCAGATGTTGGCACACCACCTCCGAGAAAAATAGTAAGCTGTATGATACCTCCTTATCCTCCTATCTCTCACTGGATGATAAGTTCAGGACTCCCGATAATGCAAGCCATCCAACTCCCCCGCTCCCTTCTGACTGCCCCGAATGGCCCCTTCCGTGATCGTCCATCGACCCCATCGCCTGAACCCATGCTGGGGGATGAAGATTGGGAACATTTAGGATGCCAGTGGTATGATGGTAGTAAGTTTAACCTTGGGGTCCTGTTGTCCGTCTCATCCCATTGCCACTGAAGGATCATGGATTTTACGTCCCCAACTCAAATTTCGGAAACTATGCATTTATATCAGAGGAACCCGTGGGGTTGTGGACTCGGACTACCGTTCACAAGCCATGCTCAATATGCGCCAAAATACGGGCTACCTTGATGGTCGCTTCGAAGGCCACCAAGGCTATACGGTGGTTACCAAAGGCTTACAAGACACAGACAGTTCCCTAACGGTGAAGCTTTTTCTGCCTGTAACGACACAGAAAAAATTCCTTGCCAGGTATTTGTGTCCCTGTCAAGATGAGCCCTTGTTCGTAACTGGTGCGCGTGTAGTCGTGATCGGCCCCGACTCTGGTAGCGAAACCTCTCACATTGGGCGATACGGCGCAATCGCCTCCTGTGCCTATGCCTTACCAAACGGAGTGAGATTGGTATACCTTGGTGAGAACACTTGGAGATACTTCGATATAGCATCTCTATGCTATTCTGGTGATGCTGTCCCTTGGGACGGAGTTATGACCTGATCATTTTCTTGGACATCTTAGTTATCTATGTACATTTTTTTATTTGTTTGGGTACATATGATGGGCTTCTGAGAAGGTAAATTATCATTATAATCATCATTATGAGGTCATCCGAGTCCAACCTGTGCACTGCGAGCCTCTGACCCTTATTTTGAGCCTATCAATTTTCAGGACTCGACAATTTGAGTCTCGCTTGATGCTATTCGAACATCCTACGCAGAACATAGTATTCGATGTGTCTACTACCCCTGTGTGGGCCCCCTGAGCAATCGAGGGACCGTGTGAGCAAGGACCCTTGACTCGTACACAACGGCGAAAAGGCGTTCGACAAGCCACCACTTCCGTTTAGAAGGTGATATCTTTATTCTTTATCGCTAAATTCTCATGAATACCGGTTCTTCCCAGCGCCAGGAACTGCTTGTTGTTCAGTAAGGTTGCCTTCAAGTTGTAGAAAATTCTAATGCCAGACTCGGAGGCCGCAAGAGTGCGTATGCAACCGTCGAGATCATGGCATCCTGAGAGTTCAGTCATGCATCTATCATGCCTTGGATCAAAGTATGTATGTATTTATATACAGCCATCGGCGTTTGGTTCACGCTGCCCTCTGATGGTGGGGCATGCGCCGTGACAATGGGCGTCTGAAGTGACAACCCCCCATCGACATCCTTGGCTTTCATCCTTCCCCTTCATCCTCCGTGGAATAATGGTGTTTTCAGGTCGTCTACCACAAGAGCTCGCCGACATGGTCATTGGCTATGTTCAGGACAAATCCAGTTGCAGACAATGCGCGCTCGTCTGCCGTTCTTGGATCCGTCCTAGTCAGATTAACCTGTTCCATGACATAGCAATCCGTGTGGGCTATGATTCGGCCTCGCCTACTCAACGCCTCTTTGCGGTCCTCCGACAATCTCCTCATATTGTGCAGCTTATTCGAGATATCACCATTAGCTACTGGGAAATGGAATACAGTCACACCGTCCAGGAAGAGCTCATCGCCACCATGCTTCCACAATTCACTCGCCTGACGAGACTCGCCCTAGAAACAACGACCGACATTCAACCCGAAGTTTGCTATAGGCTGGTGAAAGCAATCCATGAAGTATTACTCTTTCCACAACTGGAGCATGTCGCCTTCTACGGCCTGTGGACATTCCCTAATCCAGCCTTCTTCTCGAGCATGATGGGCAACAAGCTCAAATCGCTCACCTCTCTGGAGCTTATAGGTATTGACCTTGTGACATACGAAATTCCTGTCGGGATGGAAAGCAAAAAGGACGCCCGAGTCACGATACAGTCCCTCACCATTGAGGGGAGGTCTCTCGAAGATATGGCTGGCTGGTTTAGTACGCTTAGGCACCCGGTCGATGTAAAGAAGTTAACCATAGCAGACGGCTTCGAGGCGTCGCGGCTGCTAGCGTTGTTTTCATCCAGCCTTGAAGAGCTTCAGCTTGATCATTGTAAGTATGACATTTTCTCTGGATGATACTGTTCCCTGAGCTGCCGTATATCCAGTTGATGTGGCGGATCTTGGTCCCTTGAATCACCTCTCGAAACTTTCGTTTCTATTCTATCCAGATATCGTGGCCACACTGGAAACAATTAGGCAAGGCAATTGCCTTCAGTTTCTTGAAATCAGGACATCCTTCGGTTATTTTATGGACACCTCTAAAGAACTCGATCAACTCTTATTCACAGATTCCTTTTCTCGTCTTCAAACCGTCACTTTAAGGCTATTCGACAGTTCCTTGACATCACATGAATTCAAGGCAATCCGAAAATCCATGCGACTTTCGATCGGACGGGGAATTCTGCAAATCCTCTTCGAAACCAAGGAGCTCCTGATATCAGAACAAATCCGAGATCAAGCAGTATCGCATGAAGTATTCTACCCAGCCGACTTTAGCTGCTTCATGGAGATTTTGGAAGAAGAGGAAAAGTACTTGCTTACTCCCTTCCGTGGATCCTCCACCACTTGTGCGGCTCTTTCCAACACAGATGTCACAGACTCGATGATCAGCGCTGTAATACAACACCTCAATGCGCCGAATTTTGAGCCCGATGAAGATCTCAATTTTGAGAGGGACTTTGGTCATTGGTTCGGTACAGACGGAGGCGTTACAGGGTCATCCAGCACTGCGGACCCGTCCAATGGCGATGATGCGTCAGAGGAAGCAGCCAGTGACCCCTCGTCTCTGTCACGAACGCCGTCGCCCCCTCTGATAGTGAATGACACTGCTTCTGTGCCATCGTCACGTCCTCCAGCTTCCAATCCGACGCCCGACTCGGAGACGTCATCCCAATGGATAGCCCAACCTCAGCATCCAGACCCGAGCTGTACTGGTGCCTCCAATATACTTCCAACGGAAAGTCCCGCCACATCTCCGTATTTCACTTCCTCTGTCATCGCGAGTCCCTCTCAGGACACGCTGCCGCCCCCATCCTCGTCTACCTCATATTATTCTGACGACGCGACACAGGCTCAACTATCCAATGAGTACCAGTGTGCCATTAGTGGACCTCATGATGGCTGGACGTATAGTCACGCTTCTGCCCCTCAAGATGATACGTATGTCGAGTTTGTCGCAACCAGCTCTGCTGTTCAGCAAGCGTCTTATTACCAAGTAGCTTCCCCGTCATCATCTGCCCAATACTTTCCGGCAGAATCGACAAGCCAGGTTAAGTACGCCGAAGCCAGTAGCCAATGGCCCAATGAGGGTGGTGCCGTGGGTGGGTGGTCCTATGATCCTGCCCTTGGGAATGGAATCGTATGCGTAGCGGATGATACCGACGCGGGAGTGCTTCTCCCGAGCAGTGATGACTCTTATTCATCAACATCTCCACTTCTTCAAGACCAACTCGGACAACCAAGCAATGCGCCGCCTCAGCCTCCCACCCAATATTCAAATGCGAGCTCTGAGCACGTCCCCTATGTGTATCAGGGGACGACTCAAGGCAGCTGGCTTCAATACACCACGTCCCCTGCTTATGTGCCCCATCCTCAGTGCGCAGGCCCGGAAAACGATGGAGCTGTTGCATCAAGCGCTTCCGTCCAGGAACGTCCATATGACTCGTTCTCACAGCCCCCATCTGCCCAAAATAGCGCGCACAATTATTATTGGCACCAAGCCGACGTCGAATATGTCCCGCATGAAGGTCAGAATATCGACCATGTTATTGGGTGTCCTTCAGCCTCCTCCGTTTCAGCTACTCACATTGAAGGGGCAAATTTCGAGTCAATGTCACCGGCCTCGCAGCATCATAACGCTGGCTTCGATCAGGTGTACTCTGGATACGAGGAAGTCGCTGCTGAGGCGTCTCAAGCTAGCCAGTGGCATTATCAGAGTGCCTTTGATGATTGCACAAGGCACCCTATGTACGCAGCCGCTCCCTCTCGCCCATACGAGGTCGAATGGTCAAGTGCTGATCCGTCGTCTTATTACTATAATCCACGGTCGTCGTCATCTTCGCAATACGTCCAGGCATCTCCGGACTCCCAGGCACGCTCAACCAGCGTCCCTGCTGACGCTTGGTACGGTCAGTGGCCGTCTGAAGCTGGAGCACCTGTCAATGAGTACAACGGGCAGTACCAAACTCCCTCCGTTTCGACTCAACCAATTCCAGACCAATATACTTCGTCGCTGCCTGCTCCTCAGCCACGACAGCAAACTCCAATGTCGTCAACGGTCGCATCTCATCTGGCCATTTCAACTCACGCTACCATCAGCAATACAGCGCATACGTATCCCAGCTTAGCCACTGCTTCGACATCGAATACAGCTCCTCCGGTGACCAACGGCGCGCCAAGTCCGTACTTGGCGAATGATCTTTCAGTCTACTCGTACTCACAGCCTATGCCCGATTGCTCGTGGCCACCACCTCTCCAACCATATCACCCTGTTCCGGATAAGCAAAACTACTACCCAGATTGCAATAAATTAACGCATCAAAATGCCATTCCTGCTAGTGTTCCTCTCGCAAGAGCTGATGGTCAGCACCAATACCTTGTGGAAGAGGAGAGCCTCTACATTTCCAACGTGTCCCTCAATGACGGAGGGGTTTTGTATTTGTGTGACTAGTATCTACTTTTCTTTTGGATCTCCGGGACATTTGGGGAATGATTTCGTTCATGCGGTCACTTGGCTTCCTTCGCAAAAGTGAGGCATATGTAGGGCATAATGTATTCGTTAGAAGAGACTTGAAATGAAATGCCATTGGAGGCTAGGAATTGATTCTGGCGGTATGAATGTTGGACGATTCCTCAGAAATTGCGGAAACCGTGGCGGAATGGATGGATATGGTGAATGGAGGTTCGCCTTGTCCCGCATCTCGTCCATCTTGCTGTGGACACCACAGGCAGTGGCAGCATCTGAGAAATAACGGCTTCCAACCTCCAAACGACGGGTAAAACTAGACATAGCGTTCACGATAGAGACGAAACTCTGCATAGTCCTACAATTTTGGCCACCTAAGAACGCCGAAGGTGCGGATACAACGGACGATGATCGACATCCGTTATGACTGAACCTTGAAGCTTGAAGGCCCGAGGACCTCCAGTAAGCACGGAGCAATGCAGGGGATTATTTCTTCCAGAAAGCTCGAATCTCCTCAGATGCAGTAGATTGGGCATGGACATCCGTAATGTGTTAAAGAACTGGGGGCAGACTGTGCTGAGGGATTCGGCGTGGAATGTGACTCCTTTCAGTCGGGGGAACGATGACATGAGTACCTCCTCCAGGCGGTTCAGAAAATCAAAGGATGAAACGGTGAGAAATGCTTCAGAGATAGCCCTAATCGTGATGAATTCGATGACGTTGTCTGGCTGAACGGTGGACAGGAGTTGGAAGAGTCGTGATGAGCAATAAGGGAAGGAAAGCTTGCGCAAGTTGATCAAGGAGCCTAGATCGCAGTCCATCCTTCGTGGATCTGCAACTTGAGAATAGATGAATATCAGCGATGCCCACGGAAACTGACAAGTTGACTGACATTCTTCTGGGTAGAGATCCAGCTCTTCCAGAGTGATTGGTGATATTATGGACAATAGTGAGTTCGGGTCATATTCATATCTGCATCCCAGGGACAGCCGTATGACGCTAAGACGATGTCCAGGAACGGTGAAAAAATCGACCAAGGGGGGGAGGACGCAGTACGATATTCGTAGTGTGTGAAGTTGCATCGGTTGGCCTTCGACGAGCACAGGGGCATCTTCATCCTCAAAATGGATACAGTGAAGTTCTAAAGACACTAGAGCGGGGAGGTTTCTGCCAATGAGAGCAGTGAATTCGGAAATATCCCTCCATTTTCCAAACTTTATGATCAAGTGCTTGAGCGGAAGGTGGACTGTGTTCTGCAACGCAGCCAGGAGATCTGCATGCACCACTACATCGAAGAATTTGCCAAAATTCATGTCGATAGTCAGACTTTCCAGGCGGCAGAGCCGTGTCAAGACAAAAACCAACTGCTGTTGACTATCATCAGACTCGTAACAAAGGACAATCGTAGAGCTTCGGATGTAGGCGGCGAGGTGAGGTGATGAAGCTAGAAGCTGTTGAAGCCGCGCTACATCGAGAGCCTTGTATCTGCCAGTGTGAGATACGCCGATGCGGACAGAGATGTTGTTGAAAATGTGGTTGTGGCAGGAAATTGCCCACGAACGACAAACTAGAGCACATGGGTTGAGACTTTGAAGGTCGTTTCGAACATGGTATAGAATCGCGTCGATGAGCTCTTGAGGAAGACGTGGCCCAGTCAACGAGGACGACATGGTTGAAGGCAAGGTTACTTAAGGTTAGGGTTACCAAGACCATGTGAGTCGCAGTTCGACATTCGCTGGATTGGATACTTTCCTATGATCCCTGCTAACTCGCACTGTAGCCTGAGGAGAATGGTGAGAAAGGGATGGGTGACTGGGAAACGACGATTCGCGCGTCATTCGAATAACGACGGACGGGGACCTTGGGGGGCTTCGAGTCCTGCGTGTAGAACAAGGGCAAGGCATATACATCCACATTATTCCAGTATGTAGCTCGTTATATTCTATTCCTCTGCGATGTCCTTCCTGAAGTCATCTGTCTTGTTAAATCAGCGGCTCGCCTCGTCCAAATACTCATCGCTATTTAGACTAGCCGTGATTATGATGTTCACTTCCTGACCCGAGTTTCGCTACAAATTATTTCAGAGTCAGCCGAATGGGCGAGAGAGCAAGAGCGTGTGCTGACCAGCTTAGACAGGATTGTTTCTTCCAGAAAGCTTGAATATCCTCGGACGACGATAATCGTTGGATATCATCGGATGAGAAGGAATACGAAGTTGGAGTAGTGACGCTGAGGGTGGCACCATCCAGTAGATTGGGCATGGACGTCCGTAATGTGTCGAAGAACTGGGGGCAGATTGTGCTGAGGGAGTCGACGTGGAATGTGACACTTTTCAGACGGGGGAACGATGACATGAGTACCTCTTCTATGCGGCGAAGAAAATCGTAGGAAGAGAAGGTGAGAAATACGTTGGAGGTAGCCCTGATTGTGATGGATTCGATGAGATTGTCGGGGTGGATAGTAGAGAGGATTTGGAAGAGTTGTGATGGGCAATGAGGTAGGGAGAGCTTGCGCAGGTTGATCAGAGGGCCTAGATCGCACGCCATCCTGTATGAATCTATAACTGCACGACGGATGGATATCAGCGAGGCCCAAGGAAATTGTCAAGTTGACCGACATTCTCCAGGATAAAGATCCAGCTCTTCTAGAGTAACATGTGATATTATGGACAACAGCGAATTCGGGTCGTGGTCATATCTATACCCCAGTGAAAGCTGTCTTACGCGAAGACGATGTCCAGGAACGGTGAAAAAGTCGACCAAGGGTGGGAGAACGCAATGTGATATTCGTAGTGTGTGAAGCTCCATCGGCTTGCCTTCGACGAGCACGGGCACATCGTCATGATCAAAACGAATGCCGTGCAGTTCTAAGGAAACTAGAGGGGGGAGGTCTCTTCCCATGAGAGCAATGAAACCAGAAATATCCGTCCATTTTCCAAATTTTATGGTCAAGTGTCTGAGCGGGAGGTGGATTGCGTTTCGCAACGCAACCAACAGTTCTGCGCTCACCGCCGTTTCGAAATATGGGCTAAAGCTCATGTCGATGGACAGACTTTCTAGGCGGCAGAGCCGTGTCAAGACAAGAACCAGCTGGTGCTGGCTATCGTCAGATCCGTGATGAAGCGCAATTGTTAAGCTTCGGATGTATGTGGCCAGGTGAGGTGATAAAGACAGAAGTTGCTGGAGCTGTTCTATGCTGCGCCTGCAAGCTATGCCAACGCGGACCTTCATAGTGGTGAAAAGATGGCTCTGGCAGGGCGTCACCCACGAACGACAAACTAGGGCACAATGTTTGAGACTTCGCATGTCGTTTCGAGCATGATATACAATCGCGTCGACGAGCTCTTGAGGAAAACTGGCCAGACGCGACGCGGACGACGAGGACGACATGGTTAAAGACCAACTCGCGTAGGGTTAGGGTTATGGCACCTTGCTCCCGACGGCCACCATGGTGCGGGCTGGTTTCTTCTCAACTTCCTTCCGAGCACTAGTTTTGCAAGGCAATGGAGAGAGAACTGCGGTTCCCTTTTGCTGAGACGATACGAACTTGAATGACTCACCTACGTACGCAGGAAAGCTCAATACCCCTTTCACTACGGGGCTAGAAATGCTACATTCTACGTCCCTGTGATCCTAGGCTGGATAGCTATGGACCTCGAATTCACATCGCAGCTTGAGGAGCAGGTGAGATTGGGACGGCGATGATTCGCGTGTCATATTACCTGTCTTGAAAGAATTTTCAGGACGATGAGGGAGACGAATGGTATGATACAGCGACATGCCATCGCCAAGAATGTACGTGACTTCAGTCTAATATTTGGGTTCTCAAGCATTCTTGTGCATGCAGAACAAGGGCGAGACTTGCTCAACATGTTATACTCTACTCGTCTATGTTACGATGTCCACTCTCTAATGTCAGATCAACAGCTCTCCCCGTCCGAGTACTCTCAATTGTCCCGACAGCCTAATATGTCCCCCTTCCTCATCCAAGACAACCTTCAAATCTCCCCCTCTTGCGCTTACTTGTCTGGACTTCATCTCACCCTTGGCTGCAATTCCTAGCTTTTTCGACCAGTACGGACCAGCCACACAATGAGCGGACCCGCAAACAGGATCCTCTCCGTCACCGGGTATGTGTTGTGGAGCGAACATTCGTATACGGAATGTCTCATCTTTGTTTGAACTAGCCGTGGTTATGATGTTCACGTCCCGACCCGAGTTGCGCTACAAATTACTTCAGATTCGGCCAAACGGGCATGGAATAAGAGTTTGTGCTGACCAGTTTGCTCGGATCGAACTTGCTTCCAGCTAGGTTGTCTTTCTCATCTAGTTCTATCATGATCATATGCTCGAAGCCCTTCCCGCCAGTCCCAACGAAGTTCACGTGAGCCTCCCTCCCTATCGCTTCAGACACCAGACCCTGTATCCTCGCCTTCTCCGCGTCATCGACCGCAATAACCGTTCCCGCCGGCAGCTGCATCTCAAACCACTCTCCGTCACCCTTTTGTACCTTTAGAACAACCCCCAACGTTGTATGGAACTCGATCGTCTTTACATCGTCAGAAATCATCCCGGGCGTACTCCAAATAGCTTTTGCGGCAGCGATCGTCCCATGTCCGCACAGCGGAACCTCCTGTTTCAATGCGAACCATCGTATGCCAAACGCAGCTGTGTGCTCCTCCGTCGTTGGCAGCGACTTGGTTATATACGAGGCGATCGGCTGATTTAAGTTCCGGGTGATGGCTTGGAGTACATCATCAGTCGGTATGTCGTTCTGGAGGTAAACGACAGCAGCGGGGTTGCCACCAGTAAGTTTATCTGAAAACGCGGTGACCAATGTGAACGGTAGAGAGCGCGCCATGGAAGGGAGAACAGTCAAGAATCGATAGATTGGATGCCAGAGCCTGTATTAATAGTCAATCTGCTGACAGTGATGAGTCCCGGCCGGCTACATATGACTCGGCGACCACGTTTGCGATTACTGTATTCTGAGTCATTCACTGATCCAGGTTGCTCACACTCTTCCCGTCCCTTGTACTGATGACTGATTCTCATTTTGACAGAACTTAGTCGTCTTCAGTATATCAAGGTCAGAAAGGTTCCGGGATGTTCACAGATCTTCACTGCTAGCTGATTTCTCACTCTACAGTGATACCGCTAGTCGCGAGGCCGTGAGGTGCGACTCCGCGGCGGTCGGCTGCTGTGATTACGGGCCGCTTTTTATGTGCTACTTCCGAGTGGTGGCCTTTGGACCGTACACATCCCACGAAGGACAGAAAATGGCCACTAAAGTGGTAAAGTCTCGACAAATGTGCGCGATCCTATACGAAGCCGGCCACGGTGTAAAGGTTGTGGAATATCTCTCAAAACCCAAAGGAACGAAGGGGCAGTGGAATGTGACCCAATAGTTATTAGTCTCTACGCCGACTTCCTCCCTACTCCTACCCAGCCGTCACGGAGGCTTTCGACTAATTCCGAGCGTATGAACGACGTACTTGTGGGGGCCATGCCTTGTTGATGACGATGACATGGATCCTGGTCGCGATGTCGTTGCATCGCTTTGACTCTGTTTCCCTTCAGACAAATAGGAGAACGAAACTCCAGATGCGGTTCAAAATCGATCCCGCAATCAACGATTAGATGGGCATCTCTTCTTGTTCGCAGCTACGATGTCGATGTCGACTCCCTTACTTCCTCATGACCTGGTGGTTATGATCATTGATTTCGTCAAAGCCACTAGAAGCCTAGAAAACTGCGCACTTGTTTGCAGATCCTGGGTTCATCCTAGTCAATCAAACCTATTCTACAGCGTCACCATTGCCATCTCTGAACACCTCGGGATCTTATCCCCGTATCGATTCAGAGTGTTGCTCGACCACTCTCCTTACATTGCCCAGTACGTGCGAGAGCTCGAAGTGCTCTTTTATAGTGATGGGAGACCGCAACAGCAACAAACCCTTGCCACGATCCTCCCACGTTTCCACCGACTTTCGACACTGACGCTTGACGGTCGCCCTATCGCTGTTGATGCATCGGTTGGGAAGGCGGTAGGCGAAGCGTTATCCTCCTTACATATCCAACATGTTCGTCTCGTTGGTTGGGCCTTTGACAATGTGGCCGATGTCGGGAAGCTGCTGGGTACCAGTCTTAGGTCCCTCTCTTCCCTAGAGTTTCAAAATATTTCCATTTCCAATCCCATCGCTTATCAAGTTCCATCGTTACCAGTACCAGCACCGGCAGGTGACCCAGTCATTCTTCAGTCCATCAAGCTAGACTACCATGGGAATTCCCTGCCTGTATGGTTCAAGTCATTGAGCCATCCTATCGCCGCGAAGAAGCTTGTTCTACAATTTGGTGGTGGTGATGATGATATGAGGAAGTTTATGGTCATGTTCGCCCCGCGTCTTGAGGAACTTGACCTGGAGTTCGCCAACTGTGAGTATAACACATATCTTGTGTGGTATGATGAGCCAATGCCGAGGTTTTCATTAGCCCAGCCCCATATCGATTTCAGCCTCATGCCACGTTTGACCAAGCTATCACTTCAATACACCTCTAGAACGCTTGACATCCTGAAGACATTCAGACCCCACAATTATCTCGCGTTCCTTAGAGCTGATTTCAGGACTGGTTTCCCTGAAGACGCTGAAGCATTGGATGAACGTCTAACATCGGCTCACTTCCCTCATCTACAAACCGTCGAGCTATCATTGTATCCTAACGAAAGAGAGCCGCTCTTACCTCGTCTCCGTGCTCGGGACATCCTTCAAGTGGAACATAGAGGCTGATCGTTCGACGGAGGGCTGGCTGCGCGTTAACCCAGTCACTCAGCCGAGTGCTCTTCCAGAGACAAGGATTGGACGAAGAAGCCCATAGAAGGGTAACGGTGGCTTGTCGATTGTTTTGCTTGTTGTCGGCGTTCTCTACTACCTGTACTTTGTACGGATCCTCGAGGAATGTGAGTAAACAGTGCTTCCGAACGTGACTCTGACAGACATCCGATGCTGATCTCCGCGCCTAACTCGCAAGCACAGTTGGCATTGTCACTCCTTACGTCTGCCAGAATTCACATAGTTTCTAGAGGACTCATCTTTAACCCGCTCCGAGACATCACCTTCATCAAAGACCAGCCATGATTGGTTGATGATGCGCTCGACGACGGTGACGCGACGTATTGGACCGACGCCATCCTCGAGTTTCTGCGACATGGTTATCAACCTGACCCCCAAACGCTTACTTGCTGACTCGTATCCACCACCCCATTTTAAACGATATGGGTTGTTAAATACCGAAGATGTGAGGTATGCAGTCTTCGTCTAGAATGGCCTCGCAGAACATCCAGTACACTTGGAACTGCACCGCAATCCTTGCTTCCCCTGAGACAAATAGGAGACATCAGAATCATGGTTCTGGGCGGTTAGATGAGTCACTTACATTTCTTGTTCGCAGCTACGATGTCGACTCCATATCTTCTTCATGACCTTGTGGTTGTGATCCTTGAATTCGTCGACAAGAGAAGCCTAGAAAACTGTGCACTTGTTTGCAAATCTTGGGTTCATCCCAGTCAATCAAATCTATTCTACGACGTCCGCTTGTTCATAACTGAACGCCTCGGGACATCATCACCGTATCGATTCAGACGACTGCTCAATCATTCTCCACACGTTACCCAGTACGTACGGCAGCTCGAAGTTCGCTTTCAAAGCGCTGGGAGACCGTCTTACTTGCAACAGCATCGAATTCTTGCCACCATCCTCCCACGATTCCACCAACTTTCAACACTGACGCTTAACGGCTATCCTCGCGCTGTTGATGCATCATTGATGAAGGCGGTTCGCGAAGCGATATCCACGTCACATATCCGACATGTTCGTCTTGTTCGTTGGGGCTTTGACACAGTGGCCAAGGTCGGGAGCTACTGGGTACCAGTTTAAAGTCCCTCGCTTCTCTAGAGTTTCAAGATGTTTCAATCTCCAATTCTTCAGAGTATCTGTAAGTTGTATCGCCACCAGTCCCAGCACGGCCAGAGGACCCGGTTATTCTTCAGTCCATCAAACTGGACTACTATGGGGACTCCCTGTATGAGTGGTTCGAGTCACTGAGCCATCATATCGCTGCGAAAAAGCTTGTTCTACAATCTGGTGGTGATGATGATATCAGGCAGTTTACCGTCATGTTCGCCCCGCATCTTGAAGAGCTTGACCTAGAGTTCGCCTTCTGTGAGTACTGCGCGTCCTTGGTGAAGTGATGAACTAAACATTGACTGGGCGACTTGGATGCTCACCTCAGCCGAGCCCCATATCAACTTCAACCTCATGCCTCGTTTATCTAGGCTCTCACTCCAATACACCTCTAGAACGTTTGACATCCTGAAGACATTCAGACCTCATAATTGTCTCGAGTTTCTTAGAGTTGGGGATTTCTTGGCTGGTTTCCCGAAGAGGCCGAAGCATTGGATGACCTTCTAGCACTCGAGCGCTTCCCTCGCCTGCACACCGTTAATTTAACGGTGTATCGCGGCAAGAGAGCGCCGCTCCTCCCTTGTCTCCGGGTTCGGGACATCCTTCAAGTGGATCTCAAGGGTTGACCATGATCGGTGATCATTTGGAGGGTGGCGGAGAGTGCACGGTGAGTAATCATCTCCATAAGGATTGCCTCAGCTCATTGATAATGCTACACAGAAATTCCTTATATCAATTGTTTTCCATCGCTCCTATGCGCAACTCACGCCAATACCTGTATCTACGAAGAGTACTTGCGAACAATCTCTTATTATGTCTGCGATCACAAACCGATCAAGTTGCGGGCGACACCATTCAGCAATCTAGTCTAGTTGAAGAATTACCGTAAAGCCGGTTCATCTGGTGAGAACACACAAAGTTGTTAACAAAATTGCCACCTCTTCGCCAGCGGAATGTAGCATGAGATAGTAGTTTCCGCCTGATGTCCAGCGAATCCAGGTAGCGCCATGAGTGTACCAGAAATGACAAATAGAGAAGAATGATGCGAGCGCTCGAGCCCATTGACAAGTCCACCTTGCAGCGCTATAACGATGGCTTCACTATCTTGACACATTGGTTTGACTTTTGCCTCCCCTGAGACAAATAGGAGACTGAGAATCCCACGTCAATCGCGGTTCTGGATGAGCATTTCTTCTTGTTCCCAGCTACCATGTCGATGTCGACTCCCTATCTTGCTCATGACCTAGTGGTTATGATCATTGGCTTCGTCGAAGACAAAAGAAGTCTAGAAAGCTGCGCACTGGTTTGCAGATCCTGGGTTCATCCCAGTCAATCACATCTATTCGTCAGCGTTCGCATTTCCATCACTAGTGCTGAAGAACTCGGGCACTCGTCACCGTATCGATTCAGAAAGCTGCTCGACCACTCTCCTTACATCGCCCAGTACGTGCGGGAGCTCGACGTTTTCTTTTATAGGACTTCGCCGCCATCCTTGGGGCCAAAGGAACAAATCCTTGGCGCCATCCTCCCACTTTTCCACCGACTTTCGACACTGACGCTTAACGGCTCTCGCACTGTTGACGCATCATTTGCGAAGGCAGTTCGCGAAGTGATATCCTCATCACATATCCGACATGTTCGCCTTCGTCATTGGGCCTTTGACACCATGGCCGCTGCCGAGAAGCTGCTGGGTAGCAGTCTAAGGTCCCTCGCTTCCCTAGAGCTTCGAGGTGTTTCCGTTATCCATCCTCAGGCTCATCAAGTTCCATCGTTACCAGTACCAGCAGTGAACCCTGTCATGCTTCAGTTCATCGAGTTGGACCTCGATGGGAGCCTGTTTGCATGGTTCGAATCACTGGACCATCCGATCGCTACGAAGAAGCTTAGTCTGCGGTGTCCTCCTGATAATTCCAGGCGGATTTTGGCTCTATTCGCCCCGCACCTTGAGGAACTTAGCCTGCGGTGTGAAATCTGTGAGTATTATGCCTATCCTGTGTGGTGTAAAGAACCAACATCAATTCTATCAGACGAGCCCGATATTTACGACTTCAGCCTTATGCCGCGTTTGTCCAAGCTTTCACTTCAATTCAACTCGGCAGCGCTTGACAGTCTGAAGACATTCGGACCCAACAATTCTCTCAAGTTCCTTAGAGTTGCGGATCTGTTTTTGGCTTTCCCTGGAGAGGACGAAGCATTGGTTGAACTTCTAGCATCGGATCGCTTCCCTTGTCTACAAACCGTCGCGCTAGAGTTGGATCACGGCCTCGAAGGATCACTCCAAGCTCGTCTCCATGCTCGTGGCATCCTGCTCGCCAGGGCCTAGTCATGTGTACGGTGATCAGGTGGCAGGCCTCAGGCTGATGCGTTGGAATAAGACTTTTCACCCGCGCCGACTTCGATGATTAGCAGGGACCCTCCCAATTACGCGAGGTCTTCATTTCGAAGCTACTTAAATACTACGCGTGTAGTCGTATGTCAGCTACATAGTGACCGAATAAGTAAATATATCACACAGTTTAGAGTGCGCTTGAACTCAAGTTCCAACATGATGTGCATTTGACTATGACAGCGAGCTTGCTACGCCTTTCAGTTCTGGATATCGTCCTTTGTTCCTGACCCTTCAGTTTTCTGAAGCTTTCTAGGATGCAACTTAACTAGTGGATGAGACGGACCTCCATTGCATTGTGGATCCGTAACAACTTAAATAGCGCCGGGACCGATGCGACCAGGGTCTGCACATTTTTCCATCCTCAGAATTATCTCTGCTCGGCGTTCAGAGATTTCCTCCGGATCTGTTGGGCGGATGAAAATGGGACTCGATGTGACACCGTAATCTACCTAAGCCGCAAACGTTCAAACGCTTGCTGACTCGTACACTACCTAGAATCGTTGTGAATCTTGCTTCCCCTGAGACAGATAGGAGACAGAAAATGCCGCAGCCGCTGGGTGGTTAGATTAGGCTATACGGTCGAGTCACATCGAAACCACAACACTACCACAACCCAAAGTGCTTTTCAAACAAGAAGACTGGAATACGCTGGCCCGGGCTCGTCTCCTGTGTCTGTGGCTGCCATATGCTGGCTCTGGTTTTCCTATCCGCTCGAATCCCTCCCGATTCATACTCATGGGTTGAGAATCACCTACACAATTGAAAGCTTAGGCATCAATGGGGTAGTGGTAACCTGGGTCGTTGCCACCAGGAACTCAAACTCGACCCGCCGCGAGTTCATCCAGCCCGCGAATTTTGCAGCCGTGTTAGCACCTTTCCGACCTTTATAATCTGGTTAGATGGAATCATACTGTGTAAAGGTCTCGTCACTGGTGCGCTTGCTCCCGCCGATCCTCTAGCTGACCCCGACGAACTAACTTTTGCGGAAAAATCGCTGATTTCTTCTCTGACAAATCTTGTGTTAATTCGACCACGCGGAGCGCTCACGCGCGCTGTCAGTGACTCGCTCTCCTAGAGTGCCTCTCAATCGCCCACCGAGTCCGAGTCTTTGTTGCTACCGCCGACTTCGTGATCCACACACGGCCGAATAGATCTTAATGTTGGGCGTGTGCCCACCAGCAAAAGGCTACTGTTCCACTGTGTGCCGTATCAACGCTGATTATGCAATATATTCATTTGGCAGTCCGAGGTCAGCTACTTCACCTATGTTAATTCCGCAGCCGTGGCTAAGACAACGTTCGCCGAATACCCGAGGCCCGAACATCCATTTACCTACGTTTAGCCAAATAGCCAGTCGGAAGCATTGCGTCGGTGCTTCGCCGAGCTGTAGACCCTCTCGTTATGTTTTCGTAACAACACCCACGGTCTCACCTCTCCCCCCCGGTGAAAGCAAAGCCACCGACTCCCAGGTCACTCCGCCTCTCGACTTCATGCTGAGTTCATGGACTTTTTACGTGCTATAACTCAGGCTTGCGCCGGTGAAGTATAGATCTTTGGCTGCGAGTACGTCCTGATGGACGTGTGAAGTGAGACCTTGACTAGCACTACGTCGGCGGAAATACCTTGTGCTTCCAGTCCTCTATGGACAGGTGATGTCTTCTATCTAATTCAATTCTGCATAGTTCTCGTGATCTCCAGTTCTTTCCAGCGTCTATCCAAAGCTTCCCTTTGGCCCTCTACCTTCATCTCTGGGGAGAATGGTCTTTTCAGGTCGTCTACCACAAGAGCTTACTGACATGGTCATTGGCTATGTTCAGGACAAACCCAGCTGCAAACAATGCGCTCTCACCTGCCGTTCTTGGGTCCGATCTAGCCAGCGTTACCTGTTTCACGACATAACCATCCGTGTGGCTGGGGAATTCTTTTCCAATTCACCAGCTTGTCGTCTCATCGGTGTGCTACTACGCTCTCCTTACATTGCACAATACGTTCGAGGCATTAGCATTGCCTTCTGCGACGAAATCCCGGATCACACATTCTTTCAGCAAGAGCTCGTCGCCATCATACTTCCTCTATTCCAACGCCTCACGAGAATTTCACTGGAAACCTCTTTCGAAAACGAATTTGACATAATCCACACGCTGGAGAAGGCTTTACACGAAGTACTACTCTCTCCACAGTTAGAACATGTCGCTCTCAATGGCCGTTGGCCATTCCCTAATCCAGCCTCCTCGGTCGGCGTAATGGGCAGTGAACTCAAATCCCTCACATCCCTCGCACTTAGGGGAATCTACACTCCAAGTTTCGCCTTGCCCGCCGGTATGGAAAGAGTAAAGGAGCCCCGGGTTACAGTGCAGTCCCTCATCATTGCTTGCGTAGGATCTCTCGAAAATCTGGCTGGCTGGTTCAGCACATCGAGACATCCGGTTGATGTCAAGAAGTTGAGGATAGAAAGGGGCGTTAACGCCTCGCCGTTAATAGTGTTGTTTGCCTCCAGTCTCGAAGAACTTCACTTTCATCTACCCCCAGAAGATTGTAAGTATGGTATATTATTTTCTATGAATGTTCCAGCTGAACGGCCATATCCTTAGTTGAATTTACTGATCTCGGACCCTTGACTCGCCTCTCGAAACTCTCCATTGTATTCTATCCAGGTATCCTTGGCACGGTGGCAACAATCAGGCGAGGAAATTGTCTCGAGTCCCTTGAAATTGAAGCGTCCTTTATGGATTTCATTGACAACTCTGACTCGATCGGGCAACTCGACCAACTTCTGGTCTCAGATTGCTTTGCCCGTCTTCAGTCTGTCACCATTGCGATGCCTACAAATTCTCTGACATCGCGCGAATTCAATTCCATCAGGAAGTCTATGCACCTTTCGATCGACCGGGGGATTCTGCAACTTCTCTTCGAAACCAAGGAGCTCCTGGATTCTGAACAAATACAAGCTCAAGCTATGGCCCATGCAGCCGACCTTAGCTGCTTCATCGATATTTCGGAAGAAGAGCAAAAATATCTTCTCCCTCCCTTCCAACATCCATTAGCGGTGAGGCGTGAATCATTTGTCCAGGACCCTGCTTTTATTCTGACTGGACAGGCCAATCAACTGCCCGAAGATTGCAATCGAGCCACCCCTCTGACATTCGAGCCTACCGAGTCATCTTCCGCCGCCAATGTAGCTCTTCCCAGCAACTTTCCCGCCCCAGATTTTATCAAAGGAGGAGTAAATTTCCTCCGCACCCACGAAGCCTGAGGCAGATTTTGATTTCGAGAGGGACTTGGGTCGGCAGCTTGTCTCAGATGAAGCCATTGAAGCTTGAAGCTCGAAAATTCATCCACTTGCATGATTACTATTAACCACTGACATCATTTACCCAAGAAGTGGCTGGATTAGATGAAACCGTTGTCCGAAACAAGAATCAGGACCTCGATGATCTACTCGCTGTCCACGACATAGTAGATTGTTGTAGTTTAGATTTCGATCTCGGATTCGGTAGTATTCTATGTTTAGTCCTTGATGTTCCCACCCCTATGCATGCCCCTGATTACAGAGCACCGTGTGAGTGAGAGGACCCGTGACTAGCACAAATCGGTGGAAGGCGTCCAGCAATGGGCATCTCTTCTTGTTCGCAGCTACGATGTCGATGTCGACTCCCTATCTTCCTCATGACCTAGTGGTTATCATCATTGATTTCGTCAAAGGCGAGAGGAGCCTACGAAATTGCGCCCTTGTTTGCAGATCCTGGGTTCATCCTAGTCAATCAAATCTATTCTACAAAGCAACCATCTGGTTCAATCTCCCTCTCCAGAGATCATCACCCTTTCGATTCAAAAAGTTGCTCGAACGCTCTCCTTACATTGCCAAGTACGTACAGGAGCTCGCGGTCAACTTTTTTGCTTGGAGAGCGGAAGACTCGGCCTTGGTGCAGCAACAAATTCTTGGCACCATCCTCCATTATTTCCAGCGACTTACGACGCTAACGCTTGACGGGAGCCCTCTCGCTACGGACGCATCATTTGGAAAGGCAGTACGCGAAGTGATATCCTCATCGCATATTCGACATGTTCGTGTCATCAATTGGACTTTTGCCGATGTGGCCGATGTGGGGAAGCTGTTGGGTACCAGTTTAAAGTCTCTCACCTCCTTAGAGTTCCAAGACGTTTCAATTTCCCATTCCAATGCGTATCAAGCTCCGTCGTCACCAGTACCAGCACTGGAGGGGGACCCAGTCATTCTCCAGTCCATTAGGCTGGACTATTATGGGACCTCGTTGCCTATGTGGTTTGAATCACTGAGCCATCCTGTCGCTGCGAAGAAGCTTGTTCTAGAATGTGATGGCAGCGATGATATCAAGAAGTTTACAACCATGTTCGCCTCGCATATTGAGGAGCTTGTCTTAGAGTCCGTTCTCCGTGAGTATTCTCTTTTGTACTCGACCAACAATTGATTGGTCGGCGTTTACATCAGCTGAGCACCGTATCGACTTCAGCCTCATGCCGCGTTTGACCAAGCTTTCATTTCGATGCGCCTCGGCAGTGCTTCACATCCTCGAGACGTTTGGACCCAACAATCGTCTCGAGTTCTTTGATGTTGGGGATTTCTTGTTTAGGTTCCCTGAAAAGGCCAAAGCATTGGATGAGCTTCTAGCGTCAGGACGCTTCCCTCATCTACAAACCGTTGCGATAACGGTGTATTACGGAGAACGAGAGCCGCGCCTACCTCGTCTCCGTGTTCGGGATATCCTTCAAGTGGATCTGAGATCGTCTGTCAGGCCCTAGTCGTGCACCGACCTGGTGACTGGCCTCTGTCTGCCGTGCGCTTGGGTGTGATGGTGCCCACGAGCTTGTCACCACCGGGGATGCTGGATATTCTCCTTTTTCACAGCGCTTCACACTCTTCCGAAGACCGTCGTGGTCAGCGCATGATTGACACGGTTTTGCCCCTATGTCATGCGATATAGTTCGCTTGGCACTCTCTCTGGGCGACATCTCTCCTTCGCAGCGACGATGTCGATTCCTTATCTTGCTCATGAGCTTGTGGTTATGATGCACTTGCAGATCCTGGGTTCTTCCTAGTCAATCAAACCTATTCTCCAGCGTTCGCATCTCCATCTCTGCAAGCCTCAGGACCTCATCACCGCGTAGATTCAGAAAGCTGCTCGACCGCTCTCCCTGCATCGCTAAGTACGTACGGGAGCTCGAAATTGTCTTTGGTACAGCTTGGAGGCCAGAGCACTTCAAGTTGGGACAACAGGAATGCATCCTTGCCACCATCCTCCCACATTTCGTCCGACTCTCAACCCTGACGTTTGAAGGTCACACCGAATCCCGTGCTGTTGACACATCATTTGCGAGGGCGGTTCGCGAAGTGATATCCTCGTCACATATCCGACATGTTCGATTCGTTCGTTGTTGCTTTGACACCGTGGCCAACGCACCACAGGCCAAGTTCCTCAAGATGCGGCGCGAACATGGCCAACAGCGGCTTGATATCACGACGTGGAGGTTCCACCACAGTAAGTTTCTTCGTAGCGATCGGATGGTTCAGTGATTCGAACCATTCAAACAGACGCCCATCGTAGTCCAACCCAAGGAACTCAAGGGTGACAGGGTTCACTGCTGATGCTGGTAACGACGGAACTTGATAAGCCGGAGAATTGAAAACGGAAACGCCTCCAAAGTCTAGAGAAGCGAGGGACCTTAGATTGCTACCCAGTAGCTGGCTGACGTCTGTGAGTATCGCGCATATATTGTGTGGTGTGATTAATCAACATCAATTTCCAACAGACCCGCCCGGTATTTACGACTTCAGCCTTATGCTACGTTTGACCAAGCTTTCGCTCATGTACACCTCCACAACGATGGACATCCTAAAGACATTCGCACCCCACAATCGCCTCGAGATTCTCGATTTTGGAGATTTTGACGATGGCTTTCCTGAAGACGCCGAAGCAATGGACGAACTTCTAACATCGGAACGCTTCCCTCAACTACAGACAGTCGATGTTGTAGTGCGAGGCGGCCACAGGGAGCCGCTCCTACCTCGTCTCCGTGCTCGGAACATCCTTCAAGCTTGAGACTAAGTCTTGCACTGACCAGGTGGCGGACCTTCCCAGCGCTCCCCGGGTTTCGAACTTTTCTAGCCTTACGCACTCCACTGATGGCTGTCATAGTTAGTAGAAAGTGTTGGTACATAAGGAAGATGATCGACACGGCTCTTGTCCCCTCGCTACACGGTTGGATGACGACGCCGAGTTCCCCCAGACCTTGGGACCATTATCGTCAGGATTGACCAAGCCAAGATCTCAAGAATGTTTCATCCGGCTCCAGAGTCTCGCTTTGTTCATTATCAACTAATTAACGTACATGAACGTGCAAAATCGTGAGGACTTCGGCCCACTACTACTTAAGTACTTAATCTGCACAGACCCTCAACTCTCTGATTGCCATCGTCCCACTGGTAAGATATGGAGCTGAGAAGTCAGAATCAAGGCCCCGGCTCAAAACGTCCCCGGTTACAAGAGGAATTGAGTCGTTTACTTCCAAGTATATATAGACTCTTTTGGGTAAGTGGTTTTATCTTGAGGCTCGTTCACGATCTTGACGGAACTTGCAGAAGGTTACAAGCCCAGGGGATAGCTTCACGCCTCAACATCGACGCCGACAATGAAGATGCTCAAGGTAATATACCAGGTGGTGACCCAAAGCCGGAGAGCGCCCACAAGGCAGAAATCGACGACGAACTTCATGCGCCACATGTATGCTGTATGCTACATTACCTGCACCATAGTTGAAGCGCTGACCATTCGCCCTAGACCAGAACGTTCAACGAGTACCCTCAAAGAGAAGAAGAATATCATCAATCGGGTCACACACGAGCATGCCCCGATGTTTCTTCCTGGACAGGCAGTTGACGCAGCTCGGCACCTCCTCTCAGCGCGATAGGCCAACCTCGTAATCAGTTCGGTAGATAATGGCTGTTGAAGCGAAACGGAAGAACACGACCTATACCATCCAGGTAATAATTTATTCACACCCCACTCGAGTCGGGTGTCTTCCGATGTCAAGAAAGCAACATTGGCATAGCGCTGAGCGTGGCGCAGGAGTATCATAGAGGACTTGAATGAGTGGAACCTTCACTTGAATTAAATGCTACATCGGGAGTGCGTCATCGCACACTAGGGCACTGACGAACCGATCTCCACGTCATGCTTGGGAGCTTCTAATTCCTTTATTGTCACCCACGCGCAAAATCTTCCAAGGTCAAGCATGATTGGTCCCAGAAGTTGAGGACAGGCAAGGGTGGTGTAGCGACTGAAATCGTGGGCCAAGAAATGGGTCGATGGCATCCTCCTCCTTACCTATACTCTATGTTTACTACGGACATCGAAAGCTTTGGGAAACTGTGAAGGGTTGAACAAAGGATAATATCCAGGGTGAGCGTCCCATAACCCACCTGAAGGATGTCCCGGGCACGGAGACGAGGTAGGAGTGGAGGCTCTTGCTGGGCGAGATGCACCGCCAACGCGACGGTTTGTAGATGTGGAAAACGATCCGACACTAGCAGTTCATCCAATACTTCAGCCTCTTCAGCGGAGGTAAAAACAGAGTCATTTAAACTAAGAGACTCGAGACAATTGTGGGGTGCGAATGTCTTTAGGATGTCAAGCGTTCCCGAGGCATATCGAAGTGAAAGTTTGGACAAATGCGGCATGAGGCTGAAGTCACATATATGGGGCTCGACTAATACCCCAACCATTCAATATTGATTCATGATAGCACACGGGATATGCGCGATACGAGTACTCACAGATGGGAAGCGGCAGGTGAAGTTCCTCAAGGTGCGGGGCGAACAAGACCAGAATCTGACTGATATCTGAATCATCAGGTTGACACTGCAAGCTGAGTTTCTTCGTAGCAATCGAATGGTTCAGTGATTCGAACCATCCAAGCAGAGTCCCGTCGTAGTCCAACTTGATGGACTGAAGAATAACAGGGTTATCGGCTGGTGCTGGTGACGATGGAACTTGATAAGCCTGGGGATGACGAATGGAAACGTCTTGAAACTCTAGGGAAGCGAGGGACTTTAAGCTGGTACCCAGCAGCTTCCCGACATCGACCACATTGTCGAAAGCCCAACCAATGACACGAACATGTTGGATATGCGAAGAGGATATCATTTCGCGCATCTCCTTCCCAAATGATTCGTCAACAGCTCGAGGGCGACCGCGAAGCGTCAATGTCGTAAGCCGTTGGAAATAAATGAAGATGGAGGCAAGAATTCGTTGCTGCACCAAGTTCGCCGGTCTCCCAGCACTATAAAAGAGAACTTCGAGCTCCCGCACGTACTTGCCAATATAAGGAGAGTGGGCGAGCATTCTTCTGAATCGATACGGGGATGCAGCCCCGAGGTGTTCAGTGATGGCGATGCTGACTCTGGAGAATAGGTTTGATTGACTAGGTTGAACCCAGGATCTGCAAACAAGTGCGCAGTCTGCTAGGCTTCTATTGTCGATGAATCCAAGGATCACAACCACAAGGTCATGAGGAATATGCGACATCGTGGCTGCGAACAAGATGAGATGCCCATTTAACCGCCCAGAAGTACCTGTCCCCTATTTGTGTCAGGAGAAGCATGGTACATAAGTCAAACCATCGCATCAAGGCCATCGCTAACTGCGATAGCCACCATGGATGCCATGATGCTCAGACAGACAAGCCTTAAAATTTAAAACCGTAGTCGAGATAACGGCATAGCGAAGGGACAGGATTGCAAATGTGCTCGGATGGTAAGCCATAACAAATTGCAGCCCAAAAAATACAGGAATAAAAAGGGCTGCCCAGCAAGGTGACAGCTCCTCCTTTGTCTCACGATGTGGATCATTGAGGACATGCATCACTTCCAAATGTTATATTATGAAGGTATGGCCCTGACAGCCGAATTAGTGCACCAATTCCCTTGGACGGTAGAGAACATACCTAGGTGATTTTCGATGCTCGAACTCACCGACAAGCCCACCTTAATCGTGCGAGCTATCGAATCTCCACCGAGACAATTCTATGCATCGACGTCTAATCAGATCCTCAACGTCGGTGGAGCCGACATCACTTACCGTATTCTCCTGACCGGGACACGAAACGACATCTGTAGCATTACCGTTGCTATCAACTGTTTTGATGTGAACCTCGCCCTGAGAATGTTGGTACCCGAATTTCTGAGGAGGAACAGTCGGAACAGGATCATTCTGATTCGTAACGTAAATGAAACTGGATCCAAGCTGTAAACGAAATCATCAACACTCCATCAGTTAACGGACAGCCAGTGAGAGAGAGACGACTGACGGTTGCATCAACGAGGTTAGCCCACTTGTCATTTCCACCTCTGGGTAGTCCAAAGACCGTGGTAGTGATCTCGACTGAGGCGGGTAAGGCTTGCCGGAGCATCATGGTGTCCATGGTGGCTATTGCAGCGCCTACAACGACGGCTTAACGCGGCAATCAAGGTTTTTGAATTGAAATGACAGGCACCTAGGGAATGCCCTGTAACAAGGACTTTATTCACATTGTTGGACGCGAGACCACTCCGAACAGCGGAGAGAACGCCATCTGCCGTGCGTTCAAATGTCTTCTGGAAGCCATCATGGACTTGGATGTCCTCTGCGTATAAATCAGAAACCTACGACGTGTTCACAGTTATGTGAAGATCACTTACGGCCCTTGGAAGATGGAAAGCGAGTCTCGTTGAGATTCACAAGGAGGAATTGAGCATCATTAAGAATGGATAGTCTGAAACCTGGCGTTTAGTTGCGAAACATGTGACGGTGAAAAGATTGGGGCTACAAATTATTTGGATCAGTGCCTTGGTGGGCAACGACAATAGACTCAATTGAAGGATCGTGAGCGACAAAAACTATACCACGCGTTAAATTGATATCACCCAAAGTGCGTGAGAATAGACGCACAACTTGGTATCAAACCATCGTCTACAAGCCATAGTATGATATTGAGCTGGGCACGGCGGTGCATCAGGACAAGTACGCACCTCCGCCAGCTTGAATGACTTTCACGCCCTTGCCAATAGCGTCACAAGGTGGGCCGCAGGACCAGGTTGTCACGGACGCGGTAGAACAATACGATACCTGTGTGAACTCCGCAGGTCGTACGAGTGCATCCAATTGCCCTCCAACGAGCTCAACGGGAGTGGCGTTCGAAGTCGATCCACGTGGCTGAAGTGGTGCCGACAGGGTTGTATGAAAGTTGAACAAGGCCAGCAAGAGAGCCAAGAAAAACGAGTTATTCGCCATGTTGAAATGTGAAATGGAGTGAGCGACGGCGAAATGAGGCTACGCAGTAGCAGAGAAGGAAAGTGAATGAAGGGGTATAGAGTATCCTACGACTGGACGCGTCGATTTCAATGCACCAGCAACAGAACTATCTGATCGGGGGACAAGCAATGTGAGGCTTGGCAGTTATATCATTCTGAGGAATGTCCCACGCTTCTGTTTGTCAATCATTGGAAAGTTGATCGACAGAGCGTGATCGTTTCCATCAACTACATGTACCCAGTCAGCGCAAATAAGGCTTCCAGGTTTGCATAGAAACGGTCACCTTGAATGGTTTGATCATCACAATCGTATCTACTCACAGACCTTGAACAAAGTGGGACCATCCTGATCCAATGATCGAGTACGAAGGGCAGCATAAGTCGGTTATGCCGCCGATTGGTTGGAGATTCAATGGA
The DNA here is from genome assembly GCA_032158425.1 of Pleurotus giganteus. Lineage (NCBI taxonomy): Eukaryota > Fungi > Basidiomycota > Agaricomycetes > Agaricales > Pleurotaceae > Pleurotus > Pleurotus giganteus. Next base: position 2,559,650 of record JAPEHR010000005.1, read on the forward strand.
TTGCTACTTGCAAATTCGTATGCACTATTCGAAACAATTTTCATCATTGTCACTTGTGAGATATCGCCGAGTAATTGTCGAGAGGCGGGGGATTCGGTAAGAGCTGTGACATTGAAAAAATGAACAAAACGTAATGTCAAGAAATGTGCACCAATAAACAACGTTAGTATAAATATCTTCAAACGAGCGACTCCTCTGCCTCATCATCACCGAGATGGTCGGTTCCGTGCGCAATATCCTGCAAAACTTGTGAAGCCTCACTAAAAAGGTGTGAGTCAACGGTATGGGCATGTATAGCAAGATCTTACCGAAACGCGGCCCGAAGCCTAGTTTTCAACGTAGGCGTCTTGAACCGTTGTCGATTGAGGAATTCTTGATCCACATCTGAAAGCCGGTTGTAATAAGCCCACAGGTACGCAACGCACGCAAAAATACAACGCACGGTCATCAACGTTGAAAAGTTTAACTTTGTCAGGTCCAACGAATTGCCTGCTTTGGATGAGAACGCATGAAAGGCCCCGCTCCAGTCGCGCCACTCACCAACTGTGTTGCTCGTCAAAAAATTGAATGACATAGAATTCCCTGCCATTTGCTTTTTCAACTTTGCTCAAAACTTCTGGGGGAATGAGTCGGTCTGATTTATCACGTATTGTAGCAGGCCACCAAGGGAAAGAGACTAAGAATGACACCAGTGAGTAAGGACCCCACCGATGAAGTATAAGAAGCATACTGCTCTTCGCCCATACTAGAAAGACTCGTTAGATGCTATACCACATGACTAGTTCAACAACGCACCAATTGTACCTGGCTGAAGGTCATGAGTCGCGTCAGCCCCTAATGTCTTAACAGGAGGTGGTGGGGCTTGTGGTGGTGGGACCGGAGCCGGAACATCTTGAACAGGCGGTGGCGACGGTGGCAATTCCCGTTCGCCATCACTACTTAGCTCGCTTAAAGACGAGTAGTCCTCGTGGTGCTCGGTTGGACGGTGATGCGTAGCACCTCTCGATATGGCGGTGAGAAGACTGATATCAGGAGGCGGAGCATAAAGAGGCGTTGGCGGTGGGACACCTGGCCCGGCCAGTCGCATTTTTTCAGCCTTGAGACGCTTGTTCTTCTCACTGCGAGTAGCGGGAGTATCCAACTCTTCAATGACAATGGTTCCGTCGGGCCCCTTTGAGATAGTAGTAGGTAACGTTATACGATCCTTCAATGAAATGCTGAGGTCATAGTCCGGAGAACTAGGAGGGAGTTGGGATGTGGAGGGATGGGGTTGGTCTTCGACTTTGAGGCTCTGGGGAGAGTTGGCTTGCTCCAGGGTTTGGTTCTCGTGTGCCGATGTGCTATATACTGATAACCTTGACCCTTCATAACAAAGGCATGAGCACACACGCACGAAGTGAGAACCAGAAAACTACTACTTACCAGTGCGAGCACGCTTTACGGGAGGTGGTGCCGGTTTCTCAGCCGGAACTCGCCCGCCACGTCGCGAACCTTCCGGGAGAATCCATCCATTCTCAAACATGGCAAACGAACCTCGACTATCAACATCTTCAACCCACTGTGGTTGAGAAACTTGTGCAGTCACCGCACGCGGGGTTCTTCTAGCCTTGGAGGCTGAGCCGTCTTCGGCGGGTGCCTCTATGGTCACAGGTTCGGTAGAAGGAATGACTGGGAACTCGTGGATGGAAACAGGAGAAGGTGCTATATCTAATGCAGCAGCAGCTTGCCTCCGCGTTCTTGATGCTATGACTGCTGGATGGGGTGCTATATCTTGATCAGCCAGCCGTGCTGCAGCCTCTGCAGCCTCCTTTTGCAGGCGACGCGCAAGCTTTCGTTTCTCATACTCCTCAGTACGATCTTTCTTCGGAGGCTTGACCTTGATTTTCTTGGGTTTAGGAGGAGGGGGAGGAGGGGTTGGTGGCGCCGGTTTCGGCCTAGCTATCTCGTAGCAGAATAATGAAGCTAATGGCGGTTGGTCGAATAAGAAAGACAAGTTTTCCTGCATTCCATCGCTTGAAACTAACATTTCCAATGCGGGAATGGGTGGCTCCAAGTCACCGAGATCCATACCACAAGGTAGGGACTCGTCGATATCCATTTCTAACGAATCATTAGTGTTGATTTGGGGGTGGTACACGCGGAGTTTGTCCAAGTCATCCAATATCGGCCGAGCTGAAGACTGTATCTTGATGGCAGTCTTGTGGTAGGGCGTTCCAGGTTTGTTGTACAGGATCGCATTCGACAGAACGAGATCTACGTCGTCCTGAAGAAGACATGAGAGAGCGAAGGAAGATAGAGAATCGACCTTACTTTAAACTTCTGAACATCCCAATACTCATGACGATCCAGCTTATCGTCAATCATAGTCCAACACATAGGTACTTGAACGACATCGAAGTAATCCGGAACTTCGCTCTTTGATACTGGGTTCTTAAAGTAGTTATTACGGTCGAAGCTGATATACAGATAAGCAAGGAGGGATGGATAGATGAGAACCAGGTCGTACGTCATGATCTTCTCAAATGCCATGCGGAGGGGCGGCTCGTGGGGCAGGAGGAATTCGGAAACAATATCATGAATGAGCTCCACTTGTTTTCTCTTCCGAGCCTCACGTTTGCGTGTAAGCTCAGCCAATGCCTGCACCTGTTCCAGGTCAGCACGCAGGTGTTGTAAAAGCTGCAAGAATATCAGTTTATTAGTGAGAAATACAGGGGTATGATAACTCACCTTCAGCTTGGCCGTTTTCTCCTCGTCGCTCTGAGGCTTCAACCCAGCATTCGCGGTCCAAGGCTCCAAATGCAGCCTCTTCAACAACGGCGCGCCTCTCCTAGCCTCGCGTTTGAGACTCCAATACCTGCAAACAATGTATACAAATTCTTGCTTCTTCCTAAGATGTATTTTGGCAATGTATTGAAGTATCCGATCCACGATGATTGCAGGAACGAGGGGTGGTCCAGTTTTGTATGTTTTGGCATAGGCGCGAGCGGATTTGGACTGCTTATCATTGCTGACGGTGTTGTCGCTAGATTCAGCCTCTTCTTCCGCCGCCAGCGCGGCCGCACGAGCTTCTTGCTGTTCTTTCTGGTCCGAAAGCTAGTCAGGACACTGAAGAAAATTTAAAAGAGCCTCACTCACGGGAAGGTGGCGTTCACAATAACAGGTAAGCGTTATGGGCTCCGCGCCCGGTTGGCTCTTCATTGGCAGTAGAAGCTTCTCCTTACGAGCACAGGTGGTATGGAAGGCAAGGAAGCAAGACGTTTTGGCGCATTGAATGCAGGCTCCACCTCTATGGTCGCATATTGAGCAACGCTAGACATGCTCAAGTTGAGGAGCCTGCAACAAGGGATGTAACGGACTGACCAGCTTCCATCGTTGCTTCGATATCCTTTCAACTCCAGTAATAGGCTCCATGAATGATTCATTCGCAACACGCGTCTCCGGAACCCATATGGCGCACAGTAAATGAACCCATTCTCCGTGTACAGTTTGCTTGAATGCGCCGCCCTCGTTGGGGCACAGTAGACACGACTGGAAGATATAGTCAGGTGAATATACCAGGCGAAACGATGGCGACGTACCACTGGGTTCTCCGGAGAAACGGTACACTTCCTGCAAAGCCACTGACCCTCAGGTATGTAGGGTACACCATAGCAATCTTCGCGAAAAGGAATACATAAATGAACAAAGGTGGTCTGGGATCGAGCACTCACCTTGATGTACTGCCAAATTGCATCCATCACAGAATACGATAGCATTGCTGTTCTCTCCTTCCGAGTCATCACATACCGCACACGTCGAGTCTTCTGAGGGCATGGAGAAATCGGACTTGGGAATATTCTTCGTCAAATCAAACCACTCTTTCTCCAAACGATCCATCACAATCTCAAAGAGTTCGTACGTGGCCTTGTCAAGTTGCTCCTTCTTGCGTTCAAGGTTGATGTTGTCTAGCCACTCTTGGTCTATCCACCCCAAGTTCAGCGCAAGTTCACCTCCACGAAAAACTAGCTCACCTTGTTCGTCCATGTCATATTCTACTTGCGTGGCAAGCTCACTCTCCAACGGTTCTGAGCACCTTCACAGTTGGTTCAGCCAGCCCAACGCGACGTGAAAAGCGAAACATACCGATATACCGAATGTAATGCTCAGGCCTCGCAAACTCGGAGAAATCATTATCTACACGCCATTTTCATATCAGCCATGCCCGAACTATGATATCAATAACTCACATCCATAGGATCTCGCTTGTTGGTCGTGCACTCCTCCAGGACGCGTTGAGTCTTGGTCATCAACTTTCTCAAAGAAAGCTTTGGGCAGCGTCGTGTGTTCCGCTGGAGAATTTCTAGCCCCTCTCGCCATTTCGTACGTTGGCGATTCGTCGACTGTGGGGCGATCCTGAGGGTGTGAGGGTCGACCGAGATGGCGGAGGAGAGTAAAGGGTCGGTGGTAATTAGGCGCCCGTCAAGCTAGCTTGGCATGTTCCTCCCACCCCTAATGAAGCCAAGCCGCCCCCAGGGGCCCCGTGGCTAGTAGTCTCATTGCCATAACTTCGGGAGGTCAAACAGTGCGACTGCGACTTGGCTTAATACATATTCTTCTATTGGCAACATGTCGTCCCATGGTCACAGACCATCTGGGATGAGTCATGAATAGTCGTAGATAAGTAAGTAAGAGTAATAGTAGGTAAATGACGACTGGTAAAGCCCCACAAAGAAAATGGTATCCCTCAATAGCTATTTGGTATGCTCCCAAGTCCGGCGGCATGCGGGGCAAGCGCGTGTGGCGGACTAACAGAATCGCATACATGGTCGTGCGCAAGGAAGGAAGATGCTCTGCAGGGCCTCTCCCGCGGACAAGCGGCGCAGGCCAGCACACGAAATCACGAATTTCCTGAGTCCGTGAAGCGGTTTACGATAATGACGAATCCTTCGCCTTCGTGGTTAGACTTGACCGGGCGATCAACGCCTCAGCAAAGTCTTTGAAATCGGATTTTGATAGCGAACGTCCAGGCTGTTGTAGTGGCAAACAGTCAACCATCGAATGCTTTTGCAAAGATGAGCAACGGGACACTACCTTCAGCGCGTATACAGTAACTTCCCTGGGCCACTGCTCAACTGGCACGCCAGCTGTCTCTACTGCTTCAGCAAGGACGACACGAAGAACGTGGTCCTCTGCGTCGAACGTACACCGCATACTTGAATTGAGACGGACGTTCATGGATACCTTCCACAACGGCTCCCGACGAAACACTAGAAACAAATGTACGGTCAGGCCGTACGTCTTCATGAAATCAAGGCGGTATGCGACTTACATAGCCGTTCGTCGCGAGAAGAGTTGTGGGAAAGCAATTTAACATGCCCAATCATGCCTTCCGAAAAATTCTTCTTCCCTCTCTTAACAAAGAGCTTGACATTCTTCAGCTCAAGTTCGACGGTTTCATCTTCCTCCCCGGTAACATCTGGGAAAATGAGTTAGAGCACTACAAACGGATTGAACCACTGAAACCTACGGGCTTGCGGTGTCGCGGAGGGGACCTCAACTGGCGCGATGGCAACTTTCTCCGGGCTGCCCAAGGCCCAGATATCCGTGGAGCTACCTGACTTGAATGACGAGGGAGTACACCACGCTGGTTTCTCTGGAGACGTTGTAGTCTTAAACGGAGACCCAAACCCAGATCCCTTCCCTGCAAACGCTGCAAATCCACTCCCGATTGGCTACAAATGTTTTGACGACATCATCTATTAGCGGAATTTCGCATTCAAGACGTTTCGACTACATACCAGACATCGTTTCGGAGGCGCAGGCGTCCGTGGAGGGGACTTTGTGATCGCAGTAGCTGTAGTAGTATTATCGAAACATGAAGAATCCTTGCTTTCCTTCTGTGCATAGAGTCGTTAATGCGGAAATGAGGTAGGATATGTATAGACTTGGCTTACCTGCGGTGATGGAGGCAGGGGGACTGGAAGGTTAGGTGGCGTAGCAGGACCATCCGACACATCCGAATCGGTAGCGTCCGATCTATGTTCAGACGCAATAAGACTGGGCGGTACTTCCACCGAGCTCTGCCACACCACACGTTAAAACCATCACGTCAAGAGATGTGAACATGCTGATGGGATCTTACCTCGCTCTCCTCTATTTTCGGCTGATGACTCGGAGGATGTTCTAGTTCAGCGGTATTAAGGTCTGGTGATCCAGAAGCGAGGGTATCAGTGGATTCCGGAGCCTCAGTCTGGGTTTGAGGGTCAGTATTTTTGCGCTGATAGCGCAGCGTTGCGCGTGCGAGGCAGTAAAACACGTACGTCATCGTCACCCTTATCGCCGGGAGGAGTCTTGCTCCGTTTTGCGGGCGGATAGATGGATAAGAGATTCTTTCAAGACGTGGGCCAAGATTAGTAGATGGACATTTGAGAAGGAGAATTTGGCGTACGAGGGGGTAGCCCGCATCCTAGACCATTGATTAATTCGACAGACGTTGTTGGTGCTAGAAGCAGAACGTACCGAATAATCATCATCTTCTAGGCGTTTTCGCTTGAGAGACGAACGTCTGGACAACACCGTCGACGGAGCAATCGGCTGGACGACGGGTAAATCGATCGAAGTGGTTTCATCTACACTACCTATCTCCTGCGCCTGGGATGGCGACGAGGGCTTCTCCTCAGGCTGCTCCTCTGATGGAACCGAAGACGCGGATTTACCATCTTCGGCAGGATCAAGGGACAGATGCGTCGCCGCAGAGTTTCTGAATGGTTGTCAATCTTGAGGTACTCGACACCCCCGGCTTAACGATACTAACGGTTGAGATGTATAACGGCGCGAGCAAGCGTAGCCGACCGTGGCGGCGACCGTGGCGAATCCACAGACCACGAAATTGAAATCAGCGACCGGAGCAAGCATAATTATTACTATATATCCCAATGTCAATACACCAAAATATTCTGTGAACAAATACGGCGTACGCCCCACTTACCTCGACCTCAGGGGACGTTCCACGAAGATTGCGAGTGCTTGTAATTCGCAGCTGCAAGCTGCGAGGCGAAGATGGATGTAAAAGACGGAAGGGAAGGAAATATGTGGGGTAACCCGTCATTATTATGTCGTTTAAGTAATTTTTGGGGGGAACATGCCTGCGCCCTACATCATGCTAGTCTGCCTCACCTTTGCCATGCGCTGGATCTTGTCACGGACGTGGCTCCGAGATAGAACACGTGTCGGATGAACCTATCATTCCGTCAATGTAGCAGGTTTTAGGGTTGTGATTCATTAGCAGGGCATCCGAACGGCGGAGAGTGTTTCAAGGCAATAGGGCGATAATACTGCCAGTAACAGCCATACACCTTGACTGAGTAGTTCGGGAGAACGTCGGGAAGCCAGTGGCAGACAGGAACGGGGGGACAGAGTGCTCCCCATTCGCATGCTAGCAGCAGAATGCTATGCGAGAACCTGGCGAGAACTCATCGTGTCCTGCACGATCAGATTCGCTAAAAGAATGTTGTCGAGTTCTATCGGGCCGTCACTTGAGGTGGCCGAAAAGTCCGTTGCCTGACACGTGATTCTGAATAGGAGTCAGGACGCGCCAGCACGCCGCTTCAAGTTCAGTCCGCGAGTCAAAGGCACTGTAGAAAGTTTGCATTCTGCAAGACCACAATGGTTTACTTGTACATACCAGATATATACTATTGCTAAGGACCCAACAGAAAGAGATGAAATCTACAGCTCATCCTTCGGGTGATCCTCGGAGCTAAAGACAGCCTGCGCAGGGTCCGCCACCTCCGGTGTCTCAGCGGGCCTCTTCTCACTCGTCGCCGTCGTCGCCTGCGCCTTCTTCTCCGTCTGTGGCATCCCACTCTCCGTCTTCTCCTCCTTCTTCGACGCCTCTTGACTCTTCGCCTTCTCCTCCTCAGTCGGCTCCTTCGTCTGTTCCTTCTTATACGGAATATCTCCCATCATCCCAGGGAACCCATGCGAATCGTGGAAATCAGCCCCATGTCCCTCCTTGATAGCTTTCTCAAAGTCAATGAGATCGGAAAATCCACCGTGCGCGAGGGCGATACGCTGAGCTTCTTGTTTGCGCTGGATTTCGAGCTCGGTTTCGTCTGGGACGAATTCTTCGGCTTTGGCTTCGGCGTTGGCGATTTTGAGGTCGGCGGTACCGTCGATTACGGAGTCGAAGAATTTGGAGAGGGAGTCGAGTTTGCTTATACCTGAGAGAGACGATTGACGATGAGCAACTTCAACACGAACGATTTTTCGTGAGAAGGACGCACCTTCATATCGGACGGGCTGGTTCTGACCAGCGGGATATACAAGGACTTTGGATTCCTTCTTTTCACCAGCCTCAAAGCCCAGTTTCACCGAGGATTTGCCCTTGCGATCACGATGACTGGCAAGTTCAAGCTGTCCTTGGTACTTGTTGGCCAAGACTTTCCAGAGGAGAGGAACTTTCTTTTCCTTGGTGAGAAGGAGTATACGATTCTTCTCAACAGTCTGCACGGAAACGTGAGAATCATATGACACGACGCAAGGTGGACGAAAGACTGTGTGACTGTACCTTTTCTACCCATCCTGGAATATCCTCAGCGTGATAAAGTTTAGTGACGACAGCAGGTATCCTTCTCGATGCCCAGTAGAAGAAGGCACTAGCTGTTCGTTCGCCGGAATCGTAGGTCATAGGCGGTATTTGATTGCCTCTTGGGAAGAGCTAAGACAAGTGTTTCAACACATCCATACTCCCAACTGGGCGAAAAATGGACGTACTTTGACCGTTGGGAAGCCCTGTACGCCCTGCTCGGCGCAGAGTCGCTTGTTCTTCTGATCGTCACAATCCACTGCGTACATGGGGACCAAAGGATAGAGCCCTAGCGCAGCTCTGCTGTATTCAGGTGCCATACGTTGACAGTGCTAACGAATGCCATCAAAATCAATCCTCCACCAAGGCTCATGAAGCTGAACAAACTCACACCACACCACGGTGCAACGAATGCAACCACACTGGTTTGCTATACATCGCACCTCGTTAGTAATCCAAGGACTTGAGTACGAGATGCGGAAACGCACATTTTCCTTCATAGCCTTCTTGAACCCCTTCGCATCCAACATCTTCACCGTCGTATCCTTCGGGAATATGGCCGCCTCCGCGAAAGGCGACAAAGCCACAGTCAAGGCCAGCAGCTGCGCTGACAACAGCATAATGGAAAGCTAGCGAGTGGGTGAAAACGAAAACGAAAGTTGTGCACTGTGGGAGTCACTTGTGTTTCGGCGATGGTTGCCAGCCAAATGAATTTATATGGTGGGGCGGTGACATCTCACACTGACGTGGCGGGAAAGTCTGTAAGTTGGACACGTGAGTCCGGATCAATTGTGCGAGGAACTGTTTCCTGTTGCCCGGACGGCTTTCATGGCGCACCCGATGTACCGAGGCTGATTGGCGAAGGCGCGAGAACGAAAAGGCGGGCTCAGAGCGTGGACATGTCAGTTGAGTAAATGGATAGAGCCCTGATGTGTTCAAGGGATGGGAAAACGAGTGGGAAAGTTACGACAGTCGTGGCGCGCGCGTCAGCATTCTGCTCTCAGCCAGATTGTCGTGCCAGTCGTATGGTGGGCCATATTTGAAGGATTGGACCTCGCGAAAGCTCAGGTATTAAAAGCGGGCCTAGGAAGAACGGACTGTGGGCCATCTTCGCATCATTACTATTCGACCTCGTTACTCGTGGCGCTTCGTAGAGATCCTTCCTTAGCTTGTTCAAATGCAGCAGGACTAGATACTGGCCGCGCTGCGTACAAGAAGTGTGGATTGTGGTCCTCAGGAGTCACCCCTGTATCAAGCGCCTTCAGCGCCTAATGCGACCCCAGCGGCCGCCGAGAACGATGATGGCGACCAACCGAATATGTTTCTCACCAAGTAAATTCATGGGCTTCAAGCATTCTCACTTGCTTAGAATCGCCCCAGACTGCCTGCAGTCACCATGTTTCGCTCCCTAATTTCATCCAGACTTGGTTTCAGTAGAATACGGTACGTCTCCACAGCCGCTATCGATGTTGGAGCTCTGGACAAATGGATCGCCTCACCACAACGTGTCGTCGTCTCCGATACCTTGAGCGAACGGCACCTTGAACATCTCTACGCTACGATCCCTACTCGCAATGGCACCAAATACCCTTACGAACCGCCTACCCGTGGGGCACCGCTACACTCTGGTCACCATCTAGTCTTCTTCCACCCGAAACACCCTGAACACGCCTTGCGCGATGATGGCACAGAACCAGATTTCTGCCCGCCAGAACCGTTTACCAGACGGATGTGGGTTGGTGGTAAGATCAAGTGGAGTCAGGAGAACGTGCTCAAGATTGGAAGGAGGGCGACCGCTGATTGGAGCGTTGAGAGTGTGGTGAAGAAGGGGTTTGATGCAGGGGGTTCAAAGAGCCCGATGGTGTTCGTGAATCAGAGGATTTTGTATTCTATGGAAGGAGGGCCGGCGAACGCGGTTTGTGTGGACGAGGAGAGGAACCATGTGTATATCGCACATGCGGCGAAAGGTACCAAAGGACCCCGAGAAGGTGAGTTGAATCCATCTATCCTCACTAGTATTTGCTCAGAAGTTGTGCCGTAGTAAAGGACATTCCTGACTCCCCCGACTTCTCCTTCTCCTTCACCCCCACGCCGGTGACACTCTTTCGCTTCTCAGCTCTCATCTTCAATGCACACTTTAACCACCTTGATAAGGAATTCTCACAGAAAGTTGAAGGATATCCAGGTATGTTTCCTGGTATTCGAACCCGCGCCATGGCCCGTGACTGATATCCTTTCGTTGACAGAGCGTCTTGTTCATGGGCCATTAACAGCTTTAATGCTTCTCGATACGACGCTCCTCCGCCTTCGGACCCGACTTCTCAGGTCTTTCGAATATCGAGCGACGAACCCGCTTATCGTCAACCGCGAACTTACCTTCCATGGAAAATGGACCCATGAACGAACAATCAAAGTATGGTGCGTCGACAGCGAAGGTGTCGTTGGTATGACTGGGATCGTTGAAACCGCCTGAGCGTCAAAGTAGGGCTATCGGGCAATATACTCCATGTTTCTCAATATCATCCTGATTAGCCCATCCTCGTGCCACCCTGGGCCATCTTAGCACAAATAATCAGTCCTACTGCGCCCTGGTCAAGCCCCCTGTGCGGTTCAGCGTCACATTATACTACGGGTGCTCCAGGTGCTTCTGCGCTGATAGCCTTCTCGAGTCAGCGTCAGCAGTCGGGCCACGACGTGTTAATGTCGGATATGGCTGGATTCTTGTGCGAGAATTATACGTCGACAACGCGGTGGTGGGAATACCTATAAATGCCAAGACTCGTTCTCACGACGAGGTCATCACTCTTCCCCCGATCCACTACGTCTCTCTTCATCTGTTATCCGCCCAACTACAAGGGACCCCGAGACATTGTACGTCTGTGTCGAAGACTCTCATCTTTGGTCGCTCAACATGGATGCTTTCGCTCCCATGATTTCATCACTGATAGGTACGTGCGTACAAGATCTGTAACCTGCGGGCCTTAACTAGCTCATTTCTAGGAATTGTACGCCCCAGTCTTTTATTGCTTAGATGGTACGCCCACGCCAAGTTATAGGATCCGCGCAGAGGCCAGAAAACATGTCTATCGCTGTCCGATCCGCCTATTCGACACAATAACGCGGAGGGTAATTACTCGTGACGACTTGGTCAAACAGGTGGTGCAAGCCGTGGTCAAGCATGCGAGCACTCCACCCACTCCACTAACAGATATTTCACCCAAGAAGGAGGATCCGAAAGCTGCTTGTGATCGTAAAATTGATGCAACAGGCCAAAAGCTCTACGCCCACTGGAACATCGCTCACCTTGTCACCTCATACGCAAGATATGCCATCTTGTCGCACAGGTGGTCAGAGAATGAGCTACTCTTCTCCGATATCTCCAAGCTTAACAGACTGCGGCCTCGCAACAAATTGAAGTCTCAGAGGGCTGACGGATACAAGAAGCTCGCTGGTTTTGCTCATGTTGTTAAAGAACGCCATCCAATATGTCGATATCTCTGGATTGACACCCTTTGCATCAACAGGACCAGCAGCGCCGAACTCGACGAGTCAATTCGGTCCATGTACACTTGGTACAGAAATTCGGATGTTTGTATTGTTCACCTTGCAGACACCCCTCCCGAGCCTTCCGCCGAAACCCTTGCTGCTGACCCATGGTTCAACAGGGGTTGGACGCTCCAGGAACTGCTGGCGCCACATCGCCTCAAATTCTACGCATCCGACTGGTCAGAATTGTATCCAAATACACTCCTCGATATCCACCGTGGAGGCGACGGCTGTCCATTACCCTTACACGAGGATATCGCCAATGCCGCAGGTGGTCGTCTTTTGCAATCACCCATGTATTCGGATGTTGATAGTCTCCACACCATAGGCGTTGACACTCAATATATTCATGGCCGATTCTGGCCTAGCCCGGATCTGGCGCCACTTGTTTTTCATTGGGCTGGTCGTCGTCAGACTTCACGACCGGAAGATATCGCTTACTGCCTCGTTGGCTTAGTCGACGTCCCATTCTCGGTAGAGTATGGAGAAGGTGCACGGCGTGCCTTCCATCGCTTGCAAGTTGCATGCCTCCACTCTTCTCCTTCCCGTGGCTTCCTTTCGTGGCATTCACCCCATGGCGTACCCGGTACCATGAATTCAATGCTCGCGGAATATCCATCTGCATTCACTTCGCCGAACTGCAATATCCGTTGCAACACTGTTGTTGGGTTTGAGGACGTCGACTTTACCTTTTCTCTCACAAATGGAGTACTGAGGATCCAAATGTGGCTTTTACCAATCCAATCTCCTACATTCGAAAATGAGAGCGTTCGAGCCTTTCTTCTCGATCCGGAGGACTTTGAAATGGAATGGGACTGCCGGGGTGAGAAGGCTTCGTTTCAAACTGCATGCGCGAAGGGAGATTTGGTGGTGGGAGTGTATGGGTTTGATGGAGAGATGATGCATGCGGTTATCCTCAAGAGGGAGGATGGTTCTTGGGCTCGCGATCTTATTAAGCGTCGGATCAAGCGCCTCCCCAGCAAGTCGGCCCTCGACCGTAGCGGACTGAAGCCTAAGCAAATCTGCATCAAATAGGTGCGGAATTAGCGCTTCGGCCATCTCTTATTTCGTCCAACATTGCTGAGTGTCTGCTAGTTACGGTTACGTATTCTCCATGTCGCCCAGACATTTCCTCGTGGGTTGCAAAACCCTTCATCCCGCCGCATTTATCTCGATTACCCTCAGCGAAGTCGTCGACATGTAGAGTTCGCAACCAAGTTACGAGACATATATTCTGCCAACAAATGCATGAACACTATTCACATCCGATTCATAAATGATGCGGTGGAAATCTTCCCAACGACCACATTTCATTGTAGCACTGACATCGAAAACACCTGCATGACTTTCACCTCCCCCAGACTGGTGGTATCCTTTGTCATCACTTGCAACATTTGCACTTGAGCTTGATCACTTGTCCAACAGGCCCTGGCGCCGCAATCCCGCTCATGCCTGAAGGCCTGAACAGCTGAACCTTTATCGAACATCCCATGGGTCAGACTCAGAGCTTCGAAACGAGCAGGCGTTCGGGCCGTGCCTGCACTGCCACAGCGAGGTTTAGTTCGGTGTACGACAATGTTACATAAATCTGTTGAACAAGCTTGTTCCGTACTACTACCCACACCTGGGGACATGCCGACCGTGGTAGGCCCTGCAACCGCCCCCCAGACTGAGACACAGTCTTCGACTCCAACGATATCAGATCCACCGTCGCAACTTCTGTTAAACAAACCGCCGCCTGATGATCTACCTCCAAGGGCGCCCTTATGCATTGGCCAGATCTCTGCTAGCGCACAAGTTTCTGAGCTCATTGACTACATAACCACGAGCCCTGGCAACGACGACGATTGGGTCACAGTCAAACTTCAATATGACCCTCCCAACTCGGGTAGGAAAGAAAGAATACAGGTTAGATCCCCAGACTTGAGGGGTCCCAATGGTGAACGTATACCTGGTGAGATGTTCGGCGTGGTTGAGCGGAAGGTGGCCAGATACATCGGGCATATGCTTGAGAAGGGCATTATGCGATTGCACCCCCAATTACGAAAGGAGGCTGAACCCGTGAGTTGCCTCCCGTGGTTCTGGTATCGTTCTATGTATTTTGTTCTCATAAAGCTCCAAGCAACCTTCCTTTGCCCTTCGGATGCTGGTTTACACCCCGAAGGGCAATATACGCCATGTCTCTCAGTTTCTTCGCGATTGCAAGCTGAAGCTTGACCATCCTAGTCCCACTTTCAATGAAGCTTTCCTCACAAAGTATCCCTACTTCAACCCTCATAAGCATCCGACCGACGGCTCGGACAGCCCGGAGCTAGAAGACTTCAGTGACTCGGACTCGGAGGACACTGGAGCTTCGTCAGATGCAACAAGGGAATGCTCCGACTCGGAGTTAGACTACGATGATCGATGCGAGGCGTGCATACTCCATGGGCGTGAGTTTTGTCGCGGAACCAAATGCACAACTTGCTATCAGTGCGGGAGGAAGCAGAAGAATTGCAATCACTCAGACCAGAATCAGAAGGCTAGCGGTAGATCAGCTTCGGCAGAAGAAGGAAAGGGAGTAGAGGGGAACCGTGAACTAGGCGGCGGGGACGAGGGTGACCCACAACCGACATCAATAGGTTCCGTGCAGCGGGGAGTCAAAAGGCGGCTTGTGGAGGACGAGGATGAGCAACAGCCTGAAGTGCAAGTAGTCAAGGTATGTGGGTCATCATCATCAATGTCACCCAGGGACTGAATGTCTTTAGGTCGCCCGTCGTCAACAGGCAGCATCTCAAGTGAATCCCGAAACAGCAATACCTGATCCATCCCGTTCGCTCATGGAGTCGCTGTACGAAAGCTCTTCGATCGATGTTTCGGCGGGCCCATTGGCGGACCAGGATTAATGTCGGAGGGGAAAGGGAGGGGGCTTTGATCTTAAGCTTGAAATTGGCGGCTTTGAATCTAGTACAGCTGGCGTTGTTGTAGCCTCGCAGCAGACCACTACTGGTGTAAGGGGCGAGACCAAAGAAATATAACCAACATCGACGGAGCCGATGAGGGGAGTGGGAAGCAAGCGGCCGAAAGTGAATCGACTCGAAGGAAACGCGTTAATCGGAAACGTAAACGCATACTCTATGTCAGGTAATGTATAAGACGACATACGATACAAGAAGGAAAGGATACAGAAAAGGAAATTTCATGAGACAGAAGGGAGATGGTCTTTTGCGAGGAAGGAAAGATGCGAAAGGAAACTAGCAAGGAGGGATAGCAACAAGGGTGGGCGTCTAAGTCTTCCGCGGATAAAGCCAGGAGGTCATCCCACTCCTAGTCTGAGTGCGACGGATGACCAAATCGTGTCGCTTCCTTCATATGAGTACGCTAGGTCCGATGAAATGAAGACACCTTCCGCTGCTAAGTACCAAATAAGTACCTTCAAATCGCCATTGCAATTATGAACGACGTACAAATCGCCGTACGGGTAGGACTCGGAGTCCATGATCACTTGATGGATGAGCCTCCCCAACGGCCACATGTTGAGGTGGGAACCACACTCTACCCTGCGAGTCCCTTCCAATAACTTCGATATCGTTGAGAGTACTTGAGAAGCGTTCAGAGATTGCCTGGCAGGCGGGAAATCTAGTTGACAATGCTTGGATGTAGAGCTTCTTCACGGGAACACCAAGGTCTTGCCTAGATTTGAGGACAGGTAGGAGTAGGTCGTAGTTTCTTGCGGGAAGAGTTCCCCATGACTCCAATACGTTGATCACCTGAAGGAAGGGGAGTCGTGGAGAGCTGGATTGTTGGGGCTGAAGGTCCACGTCTCCTTCACCCAAGAGACAATCTCTCAAAGCCGTAAAGAGTTTCGGAGGGAGAGTGAGATTTTGTAAGTTGGTCATCATCCCGAATATGGAGCTCCACCATTGGTCATTCCAATCGTGGAGAGTCATGCAGCACAGGCTGGTAACGCTCCTGAGGTCGAGACGGTGGCAGAGAGCGGTGAGGTATGGCGTCAATGGCTCATATGGCGAGTCCCTCTCCCTGTGTAGGCGAATCGTTGAGTCGAAGCGACCTAGCCGCCACTCGTGATGTGAGTGCCTAGCGACATCTAGCGAGGTTGTTTGAACAGAGGATTCGTACACATCCTCTTCATCCGAGACGAAAACAGTTCGCGCAGCGCCTGCATGTGCAGCGAAAAACCCGGCTAGGCTTTGCGACTGTTGGTAATTCGATCTGACGGAAAGATTCAAAACGGCGGTTCGTGGATACGTGATACATTCAAGGAAACACTGAAGTGACAGTGGATGATCCGAAAGATGGAGCTCTTGAAGCTTAGGCAGCGCAACCTTCGGGTACAACGTAGTTTGTGGAGGAGGTAACGATACGTGGATTTGTAGGGTAAGTAGATTTGGCTGCGTGTGGAGCATCTCGAGGAGATCGATCAGACGAGGGATTGGAACTCCGGTCATGAAAAGATAGGTGAGGGAATTGGTGGGAAAGGGAAGCGGGGTCAGTGGTAGGTTGACACTGAGTAGTTTGACTTTGGAGAGACGAGGACAATGATGGCCAGAGAAGTTGACCGGGAGAGCGGTCTCAGATGTCGATATGAGAAACACTGACTCCAGTGAAGGCGCAGAAACGTGCGCTATGAGATCAGTGATAAAGCCTGGAATGCCGTGCGACATCCAAATGTGCTGGATGCGGCTGAGGTGTCGAGTAAAAATGTCTCGGAGACGGGGTTGGTCCCTTGGATAGTGACTCGCAATCGTCAGCGGTGCGGATTGCGAGCGCGAGAGGAACAGCTCAACGAGGGAGGGGAATTTGAAATTGATATATGACCAGAGAAATGAGGCTTCTATGATAACATCGCGCCAATGCCGACAGACATGGGACACCAGCAGCAAAACCGGGACGTCTATTTGGGAATGAAACAACGACGAGTCTTCTGGGCCATATCGCGATGCGACCGTAAATATTCTGGTCAGAATTTCGTTGGGAAGATCATTGATTGCGGTAGGAGTTGCTTAAAGATACATTGGTGAGTTGGCAAGCAGACTATGAGTCAGAAAACCGAGTCTTACAATCCTTTGAGCTATCAGTAAGGTCTTGCTGAGCGAGGGACATTTTGCAAGGTGGACGAACGAGAAATGGTGATCATAAGCATCACGACTCTAATAAAGGCCAAGGGTTGTGTTTGGTTCAGGGCCACCAATAAGGGGTTCCGCTCTTGTCTCGTTCGAGACATTGAACGTGCCAACGCGGGCAACAATAGAGGTTCTTGTTATCTAAGACATCAGCGACATCGCTCAAAGTATATCCTTTCGACTTGATGTATCTGTGTCAGCCAAGTTAACAGTCGCCTTTCCGAGATACTGGCTTTACCCATATTTGATCAATTGACAGTTCATCTTGTGAGCAAGCCGGACATATGGAAAGTGAGCAGTAGGTAAAATACGGTCTTTATGACGTGCGAGGGCGCAAAGATAGGAAGGAAACAATGAAGCAGAATCAAGAGATTACTCGTGGTAAACGGGATCCAGGTCCACTTCAGTGTCCGCGCAACGTCTTCAGGCTCTACGGTGAGATCTCAGTCTTCCGCGGATAGAGCCGGATCTGATCGCTCCGGAGCTCTGCGGCCGATGTCCCATTTCCTTAGAATTCTAGAGCGCCAGGCTGAAATTCCTAGTCTGTATACTCAGTATCATTGATGAATGAAGAAAGCATACCTTCGAATTACCATCGCAGTTAAGAATGTTGTGTGTCAAGGAGCTCACTTGATGGATGAGCTTCCCCGGTCCCATCCACCACATCCTGACGTGGGAACCACACTTTACCCTGCGAGTCCCTTCCAATAACTTCGATATCGTTGAGAGTACTCGAGAAACGTGCAGAAATTTCCTGGCAGGCGGAAAGTCTAGATGAAAATGATTCGATGTAGAGCTTCTTCACGGGAACGCCGAGGTCTTCCCTAGATTTAAGGACACGTAGAATCAAGTCGTAGTTTTCTAACAGAATTCCCCATAGCTCGAGTAGGCTGATAACTTGAAGGAAGGGGAGCCGGGGAGAGGTAGATTGCTGAAGCTGAAGATCCGAGTCTCCTCCACCAAGCAGGCAATCCTTCAAAGCCGTAGCAAGCGTCGAAGGGAGAATGAGGTTCTGTAGGTTGGTCATCATCCCGAATATGGCGCTCCATTGGTCGTGCCGACGATGGTCAGTCATGCAACAGAGGGTAGTGACGCTTCTAAGGTCGAGGGAGTGGCAGAAGGCAGTGATATGCGGGGCAAATGCCTCCCGCGACTCCCACTCCTTGCTTAGGTTAATCGTCGAGTCGAAGCGACCTCTCCGCCACTGGTAATGAGACCGTGCTGCGACATCTTGCGAAGTCGCTCGGACATAGGTGTCCGAACCATCGTGTTCATCCGCGATGCAGAGAGACCGCATAGCGCCTGCCTGTGCGACGAAAAAACCAGCCAGGCCTTGCAACTGTTGGTAATTCGATCTGACGTTAAGAGTAAAAATAGCGCTTCGTGGATATGTGATGCATCCAAGGAAGGACTGAAAGGAGAGTGGGTGACCCGAAAGTTCGAGCTCCCGAAGCACTGGTAAGTCAACCTTTGGATGCGACGTGTGTTGTGGCGGAGGCAACGCTGCATGGATTTGCAGAGTCTGTAGATTCGGCTGCGTCTGGAGCATCTCGAGGAGTTCGATCAGACGAGGAATCTGAACGGCACTCATGTAAAGATAGGTGAGTGAGTTGGCGGGGAAAGGAGGTGGAGACAACGGTGGGCCAATTCCGACTAGTTTGACTTTGGAGAGATGAGGCAAATGACCACCAAAGAAGTTGGCTGGAAGGCAGCCAGATGATACGAAGAGCACTGACTCCAATGAAGGCGCAGAACCATGCACCATGAAATCGACGATAGCATCTGGAAGGCTGCTTCCGTATGACATCCAAATATGCTGGATGTGGCGGAGATATCGGGTAAAAATGACACGAAGCCGGGGTAGGTCTCTTTTCCTATGACTCATAATAGTAAGTGGTGCCGATTGCGAGCGCGAGAGGAATAGCTCAATGAGGGAGGGGAAGTCGAGATCGATATAAGACCATAGAAACGAAGCTTCGATGGCAACTTCACGCCAATGCCGACAGACATGAGACACCAGCAGCAAAACCGGGATGTCTATTTGGGAATGAAGCAAGGACGAGTCTTCTAGGCGATATCGCGATGCGACCGTAAATATTCTGGTCAAAATTTCGTTGGGAAGGTCATTGATTGCGAGGGCAATTGCTTGAAGATGGGTGAGTTGTCGGGCAGGCAGTGAGAGAAACTAAATCTTACCATCCTTTGAGCTATCGATAAGGTCTTGCTGCTGAGCGGGAGTCATTCTGGAAGCCTGCAGCAAGAGGGATTATCATCATGCTTGTCATAAACGTTCGAAGGGTTGTGGTCAGTTTGGTCCAGGGTCTACTCAGGGGTTCTGCTCCCGCCAGGTCGTCAAACGAATGCGAAAACAAGGTCGTGTATACTCCATAGATGTAAGCGATGTTCCGATATCTAAACCTTTCCACCTGCTTCATCAATAATGACTGTCAAAGTCAGATCGTCAATATCAATGTTCGGGACAGGTCCAGTAAACCACTTCCTCGCGGAAAATATCCAACTGCAAGCTGCAAAAATGAATACAGCCGCTATCAAAACCGAAGAGTAGTCTTCATAAAAATGATCAGCTGATCTTGAGTGAAAATGCAAGCAGCGCAAGTGACTTACTCATAGACAAGGACGTGGGCGTTTGCGTAAATGGGAACATCAGGAGGACGACGATGAAGGCTATCCATGCAATGGAGACGACTCCGATAGTGAAATACCATCGTCCAAGAGAGAATGGACCCGGCTTAAACTTGTCTCTCCCGGATGTTAAACGTAAGAATATCGGAATACCGTAGGACACGTATATGCCTAGCACGGTCGCGCTTCAAGAATAAAGATTATTTTGTGGCACCTCAACGAAGCAGAAGGTGGCAGATTAGAGACAATCTGTACACGTACCCAGCCAAGGAAGACAGAGCAGCCTCTGAGAACCCAAAGAAGCCGAGAATCATGGTGCAGAACATGACAAGCCAGACCGCGTTAACTGGCGTTTGCGTATGAGGGTTGATTTGTTTCCACCATCTCGACCCAGGAAGCGCGTTATCTCGAGAGAAGGCGAATACAACGCGAGACGCATCGACCCCTTGGGATATTCCGTTAACCCACTAAAAACCAATTAATCATCTCTTCTTATCGGGACGTAGACAAACCTGAATGGATATGAGAAGACACCAGATCGCCAGCATTCCACGTTTGCCTAATACATTCAGGAAAAGCTGACCCATGGGCAGTGGAAGCTCAGAGGCAACGAGCTCAGATACTGAAGTAGTCGCGAAAGAGGCTGCGATGAGCAATATCCAGCCGAAAATTTCGGTAAATATAACGCCTGTTAAGATTGCGATTGGGGCCGACCAAGCAGCTCCTGCGGTTTCTTCGGAAATGTGGGCAGCTGCATCGTCTTCAGGATATTCAGTAAGTATGCAAGTCCCTGAACGGAAGAAATGAACGAGTACTAACATCCAGTGAGGCACCACATCGGCGCGACAAATGATAGCAAGAAGCTCCAACCATCTGTACATTCACAGGTAATAGAAGGTAATTAGTGAATGCGATGGTACCTACCGTTTCTCCAGCCTGTGTGGTTTTCGAACAGGGTGAATGCATCCACTGTTGAGACCTTATGGCTTGAGCCAGCGAAAAGGGCTACAATGGCTGCTATTGTTGCGGCAACTGTCCCAGCATCAGCACTTAAGCTTGGTATGAAGCGGGCTTAGAAGGACTCACCATACATAATAGCATAAGAGGAGATAAACCTGGCGATGACCTTGGTTGAAGCAGAGCAACATACGCCATGCGAGAAAACTAAGGCGACGAGAACTCCAAACGTTGCCCCGGGGCTTAGAACGACGGCGCCGTCGGTACCAACAGCTATCGCAGTAGTAATCATCTCTGCACTGCATATTCACCATTTAGAGTGAGATCAAGCAGTACGATGTGCTCGAATCGAATTACCAAGTAAAGTCTGATGGACGAGAAAGTGGTGAGGTGGAATGCCGGACGTTGGGCAAAGTCACACACCGATGGAGCATACCAAGGCCACTTGACCAGTAACGTTCGACCAACCGGTCATCCAGCAAGCTAAGGCTGAATACTTCTCAGGTGCAAGCTTTGCAGAGAAGTAGTATAAACCTGCGCTGGTACTATCCCAAAATTAGCTAAGGAAACGCATGAGGTATACAAGATTTATCGCACGGCATGGACGACGTGAGCTCTGCAAGGCAAGACGCAATGCAGAGAACAAAGAAGCAGGGAATCAACCATCCAAACACCATTCCGACATGCCCTCCTGATTAGAAAATCTGAAGTCAGTGTCATGGTATTGACAAGCCAGCGAGTGGCCTACCACCAACAAGAGGAAAGTAGAACGTTGTTGCGACGGCTGAGCTTACGCCCATTATAGAAAAGGCGAAGGCGATAGTCTCGAAGAGCTACACGGCATTCATAACATATGCCACAGAAAGTTAATAGTGGATAAACTTACAGAGAATTCCCGTCTAAACTGGCTCTTGTAGCCGAGACGAGCTAGAAGTGCCTCATCTTTCCAAAATCGGCTCGGCGATTGCGATATTTTCCCAACACTCGAGGCGTTTGATTCTATGACATTGGGCAACTCCATCCTTCGGAAAGTATTAGGGCTCGAAGATGCTGAAGGTATCCGTGAGCAGCCCGAGAACAGAAAGGGTAGGATCGAAGATGTCCTACCGTCTATTTGTAGTAGCAGGTGGGGATATGAAGGCACTTCACACCACACTGAGTGGGGAGACCGCTTGGAATCTGCTGCTCACAAGACAGAAAATTCGATCCATATGGAGACAGGAAGCCCAACGTGAGTGCGAATCATTGATAAGGTGGGAGGCTCCCAGCCAAAGCTGTCGAAAATGCCAATGTTGTAGCTGAGCCGAAAATTGTCTATGCTTCATTCGCAGTGTAATCTACAAAAGGTCTAGCTTTCAGAGTTTCTGATGAGCGAACAGAAGGAGGTTTGCTGGGGGGGCAGAGAAATACTGCCATTCGTGTGAAAATGGTCGGGACTTCAAGGTCTCAAGCCTCAGCTCACAGCCAAATTTAGGTTTAAGTAAAAGCGTGAGCTTGAACTTGATGCTTGAGGCCAAGTGGAGGATCCGGAGTGCTCCCTAACCAAATCCACAGGACAACCACATCGTCTTGTTGAGTTGCCTGCTTGTGATGCTTAAGTATCAGGTTCGCCGACTCATCTGTAAGTCATCTATCTCACCATCAAAATTACCGAAATCCTTCCGAGGAGAAAGGCGTATTATCAGTCTGGCAGATCGGATTGTTAGGTGGAATAGTGCCTTCAAGATAGGCTTGAATATTTTGAACGGTGCACTTCGAAGCGTTTAAGATTGTTATGTGCTATGACCCAGTGTCGATTATTTCAAAAAATCAAAAAGAGAGGAGGTACGACAAGGACCACGTACACCAGTGCCATTCTGCGAGAGGACGACGGATCCCGGAAAGCCAGTTGCCATTTTGAGGGCACTGAGGCATTGTTCAGGAAGTGAGGTATGAGGTAGGAAGGGAATGCACACCTGCGAATCGGCGCTACTGGGTCTAATGTGTTGCTCACGAAGAGCAGAGGGAAGCTAGTATTGGCGGCGGAAGGAGGGAGGGGTCCTGACATGCAGTAAATGCACATTCATGACGATGACTATGGGGATACATACCCAAGAACCTGGAAGATGGAGGTGGCGGCACGTCCATAGATCGACAGCGAAGTGGAAAATCTGCCCAGGTGTCCCCAGTGTAGCGGCTTTCTCTGATGACAGCGTCCACATGCCTCTGATAGGTTGCTACCGTGCTCACGTTGTTCTTTCCAAATCCATCCACACATATAATGATAGTTCTTGCATCTTCCACGGCCCAAGCAAGGGGATTGAGTTTGGGTTTTGGGGCAGGAGTGAGCGCCTGGATGAACGGCATGCCATTGCCATTTTCCAGGGCATGTACGACATGCGCGAGAATAGGGAATAGAGCAGAAGGCAATTCTAAAGCGAGCCGGAGGAAGCGTTTGAGGTCCGCGTATGTCACGATATGAGGCATGTCCGGTGCGCGCCAGACTGGGATGGGGTGTTCCTTAAGAGAGGCAAGGATTCTATCAAAGCGCGTCTGGATATTCTTTGCAGATGGTTCCCAAAGCGGGCATCGACCTGGGCCCGCTTTGAAACAATCGTCAAAGAATCTGTAGACAACTTTGTCAGCATCAACCAAGTTGTGCGCCCACTGTAGATTGTAGTAGTCCTCTGCATCCCCAACACTATCAAGGACCATTCGGCCAATCCGATCGGGGAACATCGATGCAAATGTTGCGCCCAGCATGTTACCGAAGGCAGCACCATAGTACCAGAGCATAGCTTCCGACTTCGGCAAGCCTGAGGCACCTCGCTCGGCCTCTATGAATGAGAGCACATCTCGAGCCACCGCGGCAGTCCCAGCAAATCTAGCGGTACCATTAGGACCCGTACCACCAAGCACATTACTACACCATCTCCCGTACGCATCAGCCATGGCGAACTGGGAGGCAAGAGAAGTCGAGGATCCATCGGGAACATCCCGAAGAAAAGTTGCGTGGAATAAATCACGATTAGCGGGGGCTCCGGGGAAGCAGTCTATGTTGGGTGTCGTGTTGTTGACGCCGCGTGGGTCAAAGACAATGATGTTATACGATGTGCCCAAAATGGACAGTAGTGAAGGGGCGAGTCGGGAGAGGGCCCCGGTCAGGAGAACGCCAACACCAGAGTGGCCGGGTCCGCCTGAAAGTGGTGTCAACGCATTATTCAGTGCGCTATAAGGGACATTAGAATACCTAAGTCAACCAGAACATTTGGGGCTGGCTGAGTGGCAGCAGCGATTCTGAGGAACGCGATTGCAGCAGTCCCTCGGCCAGGATCGTCATAGTCCAACGGCACCTAATGGGGTTGGATAGAGTTGTACGTGTGAATCGGAGAGACTAACTTGAAGACGGGTACAGGTAAAGTTGCCGAAACACGGTGTCCAGGAGACGTTTGAAGACGGCGTTATCTACCGCTAGCGATTAGAACTGGTTGCTACGACTTCACGTCGAGGGTAAATACCTCGCTGAATGCGTAGACCATAGCAGGAGCTTCAGATAGACTTGGAGGTGACTGGGCCGTGGCATGTAAGAAGAGCGTCAAGCCACAGCAAGCTAAGAGGGCGCGAAGAGGAGTGATGAAGGTCATGATTCGATGGTGGTCGCGTTTGGCACAGCGCTTGGCTATATAACGTCTTTCGCAGCGACTCCCTGAGAATGGGGATTGATGGGCACGGGCGCAGATCGAAGAGAAGAGCAAACGTGCAGGCTGTCGACAAGGGGAAAAGGACGCAGCCACTGCCTTTTTCCGGTTCCAATGGCCTACTCACAACTCGGGATCTGTTCGTATGATTCCCATATGTGGGGTAGAGCGAGAACGGAATGCTACGTGGGCACTGGCACTTCCCCTTTGCTAATGACCTCAAGGAAGGAGTTACGAGGCCAGCCTTCTAGATAGGCGAGAAAGATAGAACCAAAGGAGGGCTTCGCTAATCGAGGCGCAGCAGTGACGACCCTCATCATGAGAGCCTGCAAGAAATTGAGTGTAGCCGAAAAGAGACGATATGGTTTCTGAACGCACTGGGCTGGCGAAGCTTATACCAGAGGAACTCCCCGCTCATTGCGAGCTCGGGCGCTGACTGAAGAGCTGATGACTTCGAGGCCGATTCGACCAACTCCAATTGCAGTAACGCCAGATACGCAGAGTGGTCCAATAATCGCGAGGTGTTGTCGTCAAGTGACGGGAGCCATTAGCTATAGTTGGCACTGGGGAAGCAGAAGGGGGGGTTCGCGAAAGGCATGCGGCGAAACCTGCTTCTGGTCTGATCTCGACTGGCGTTCGCTTGGAGACCAAGGCTGCAAATCGAATGAGAACTGGCCGACGGGAGCAGAATTGGCACCAACCTCACCTCTCCACCACGTAGTTAGCTGAGTTTGTTCCGCGCTGCATCTGTCTAGTAATCCCTTTGATAGGCCGTCATTTCCGTATCATTTCGGTTAATTCGCGCTCAGAGCAGTGCTATACCTGCTCTGAAATGTCCCCTTAAAGCTCGAGATCTTGAGACATTGAGGCGTGGGCACATTGCACGGACGATTCGAGCATGGAGGTGGAAGTTGAACGCATCGCCGGAGGGCTAGAGCCTGACAACCCGTGGGAATCACCCCTATCATTACATGAAACGATTTTGGCCCTGCTTGTTGATGGAATTGCTTCAGCGACGAAACTGTAGGCTCGTGACCAGCCCGCCTATGGGGTCGTCGCTCAAAGGCGTATCTACAGAAGGTCTAGCTGTTCAGGATTTCTGGTGAGGTTTGCTTGGGGGAAGAGAAATATTGCACTTCGCGCGAAAATAGCCGAGACCATTTCAGTTCTGCGTCAAATCGGGGTTTAACTTAAAGCATGAGCTTGAACTTGAAGCATCTTGAGGGCACCGAAGGATTGTTCAGAAAGTGGGGTACGAGAACAAAGGGAATGCGCACCTGCGAACCGGCGCTACTGGGTCCAATGTGTTGTCCACGAAAAGCAGAGGGAAGCGGGTGTTGACGTTGAGGACGTTGAGGACTGAACGTGAACAGTCATTGAGGAATGGCTGTGTCACGGTCTATTGTGGTATTGATGCAGGGTTAGAGCGGGGAAGCGGTGGGAACCCTCCCACCCCTTCTACGAGTTTACCACTGCCAGCTCGCACCCTGCCTATCTATTTCCTCAGGAAATGGCCGAAAAAGGCGACCACGGTAGACTGGATCTACTCATCTCCTTGCATGATTGTTGTCGCCATGTTCATGTGATAAAGAGGATGGTGAGCGTGAAACCCACCACGCCTTTCCGTAAGATCGTCGAAGCACTCGAGGTACGTACCTGATATCACTAAAACCCTTGCTCACTACTGATGACTCCGTGGATAGATACACTTTCGCACAAGCCCAGGTACCATGCTACAATTCCGCCTCAACGTTCAGACCTCTGACTTTGAGAAAAGAAGCCACAATCAGCTTGCTATATGAGGGCGATCGCATTTGGCATAGTGATGAAACGCCTGCAATAGTATATATGCTTCTCGACTCCCTTCGGATCCTGTCTGACTGCGTTTTAGTTGGGGATGAAGGATGGCGATGAGCTGGATGCGATTATCTGGGCACCCGACCCATCCATGTACAGTACTACTATATAAGTAATTCCCGTGCTCTAGCCATCGACTGGAGTTCCAGCCAGGATGCGTATTATCTGTACCGCTCAAAGCCAGTGAATTGTTTGCGAATTGTGCCGACTTCACAGCGGAGCATGATATCAGCATTGTTGCAGGCGGTTCAGGATGCGTGGCGTGGAAGGTGTGGCTTTTGAGCGGGTAAGAGTACAATGTGTGCACCGAGACAAGGGAGAGGCGTAGAACGTTGCAAGAGCGATCGAAAGGTGCGGTAGCTGGCCCTCGAACGAGGCAGAGTCACTTGAGCGGCTGGTAACCATGTGTGGGGAGAATAGTGGAGAGTCACTAAGGTCCAGAGAAGTTTTGGATATCAAGATAATAACTTAAGCGGCAGAGAGGAAATACTGAACAGACACCATGCAACCCCGACCTAGGAGCTCACTAAATTCCCCTCGGCCCATATGTCAAGGACATGCCTCGACCCATATTGGCGAACAAACACCCATCGACCATACCCTCGAGCGAATCTCCATTTCAGCGACACGCTACCCTGGCTCGAAGGTGTAGAAGGGATATTGATCGTGGATTCATCCACGGCGCCGGGCTCTGGTTCAAATGTCTTCTTTGACTGCCTGTATGCCTTAACTGGCCCCGAGTCGCCAGCGGCAATGATACAATCCCTTACGAGGAGTAAGGACCTGATAGCTGTGTCGCACATCGCAATAGGCTGTTCCTTAGAAGGCGGAGGAGCAATCGCAAGGGAAGAGATGATTCTGGTCGGCGGAAACAAGGACTGTTTTCGGACCGTCCCATCCTCCGCGCCCACGTATACGAAAATAGGAGTAACATGTAAACATGTTACCGGCGAGTCAATTACGACGGTCGCGATGTGGTCACTGTCAACCACTCAGAATCAATTACAGCATCAGGCCCGAAGAACGGAGGATTCTTACGAGGTCGACTCACTCCAGATTCGGAGAGTGCTGTCCTCTGCAGCAGACACGATCCTAGACCCAGAGAATGCTACATGGGTCACAGGAGCTTCATGCCCACGGAATGTACAGACCAAGGCTTGATGCTGGTTGGCATCAATCCGCCACAACTGCAAGGATATAAACACTGTCAGGATCACCGAGGATGGAAAGATGCGGACGTAATTAACATACGCGAACTGTAGTATCCACGCTCCCACTAGCAAACTTGTTTCCGTGCATGGATGAGAGGCACGTAACTGGCCGAGTATGTCGATCCAACACATGGGTCGGCCCGCTGGGATGAAAAGGAAAGCGTATATCCCAGACGCGGATGCTCTCATCTTGTGATCCCGTATACACAAACTGTTCATGCTTCTCCATACACAAGATCGGACCCTCATGTCCTTCCACTTGATGGATCATCTTCCTGGTGTAAAAACGTTTGCCGTCGTCCTCTTCATTTAATGAAGGAAGCTTACCCTGTATCAAGATTCCATATTCGCAGCGACCCGTCCAAGCCACCAGTAACGGCAACTTCCTTGGAGACGAGCTGCACCAAAACGTCTTTGCATGGAGGGTGCATCAAGTTCCCCTTGAGCTGCCCAGTCTTAGCATCGAAGAAGAGAACAGATCCGTTAGAAATTCCAGCTACGATCCAATTTTCACTGATCGCCACCGAGGTTAGGCATATAGTGCCATCCGGAGGAGCTGAGGGCATCAGATAGTACTGAAGTCGGCGTATGTTGCTGGGATCCGGTTTGGACTTGTCAGGACTTGGGACGTGCGACACAACATAACCGGCATGTTCCAGAGGTTCTAATAAACCATAAATAAGTGTCGTATCAGGCAGGCAAAATACTCTACCTTGTTTTTCGACTGAGCGGGTTGCCTTGGGAAAGGCATCTAGCACGCGTAAGAGCTGTACGGTACGATGTGAAGCCGAGGCATACCTTTCACCAGTGAGCCGAATCTTTTGTGCATGGCCGACATTGGACTCTTCTTTGGTGAGGATAGCTCTGCCGTTGGAGGTGGTGGGCATATGGGAGTAGGCCTCCCTCCGCGTCGACGGCCACCTAGTGTTGGTGCATCTAGAAGCATACAACATCAGTTTCTTGTGTGAAGTGGAAGGTAAGAACTAGTCAACCTGCTGACAACTGTCGAATGAACGACGATGAAGGAGCATCAATCGCTGGGTCACTAATGCGTCGGCTTGGTACCTCGTATTCGTTCATGGAAGACGGAGAGGGGCTCCCCCTATCCCTAGAAGCTGGTGAAAGCATGTGCTCTTGAGATGCCGCACGCCGATGCACTGGTAAGGGAGGGGGTTCAAGGCTTTCAGCTTTGAAAGCAGGTACCAAAGAAGCACGTTCAGAAGCTACGAGCTGCTGCAATGTAGGGAAGTGCTGGAGATCAGGTAGAGCTGAATAAATCCATGGGGTCAAAATGCAAGCTGACGGACAAATTAGCGTATTGAATACTGACTAGGTATGGTCGTAGTCGCTGAAGATATGAAGTCAAGACCTTCACGGAATGGCGGTGATGATGCATCTGAAGGCATGGAAGTCTCGCTGCCTTCGGCATCTGAAGTAGAAGGTAAAGGAACTACTGTGAATTATCGGCATGTAGGGATGACAATATGGCAAGAGCTTGGTACTTACGTGGTACGCGGGAAAGTTTCTGACGACCACTAAACTTGGTCGGAGCGATAACTTCAGTTTCAGGGCCATCTGTTGGTGAAGACGATCGCTCCCGCATCGGAGAAGTAGCTGGTATTGAGGGCACCTCATCTTGATTCTGAGAACTGGGAGGCGGATGGACTTCGACAGCTGGAGTCGGTAGGCTCGGGCTGGGACTGCGGACAGGTAAGCTGTCTGTGACACGAAGGTTTGTGTCCTGCCCTGCCCCAATATCCATCGGAGGAGTGATGTCGACTGACGATGGTGGAATAGAACTCGATATCGGCGGAGAAGTAGCAGTCACGGGTTGGAAAGCCTGTCCAACACTCTCCGCTGTGTCGACAACAGACGGTGACCTCTTGCCCGACATCGGAGACATTAGAGAATGCAACGAAGACGGCGAGTTCACCGCCGTTGTTTGGGAGATGAAAGAGCCCGCCGAGAGAGTAGAACCCGAGCTTGGGGAAGTTGGTACTGACGGCACTTCAACACCTGAGGATACCATTTGTCAGTAATTTAGGGATGAATCACAGTTGAACGAACCTCGAAGGGAGCCTCTCAATTGCCTTAGCTTGGCCTGAATCACCCTGAACACAGGCCTCTCTGCAGGTTCAGCGTTCCAACACCTCTGAATAAGCGCCCACAGCGCCTCAACATCCAAATTATCCGGCCTCCCTGGTCGTTCTTGTTTATCCACCACCCTCCTGGCGAAGGCACGATCGATTAGTTCGGGGGCCATCCAGCGAAGGGTGCCGTTTAGGCGTTGGGAAGAGGAGGCCATAGTACGCGTGGCACCTGTGGATGCTTGTTCTTGCAAGAAGGAGAGGCCGAAGTCGGCGATTAGGGCTTTACCATCATCGCCGATGAGGATGTTCGACTACAAAAACTGTCAATGGGAGGACGCTTAAGGAGCAGAGATCATCGACTCACGGCTTTAAGATCGCTATGAATTACGGATTGGCTATGAAGATAAACCATTCCAAGGGAAATCTCGTGCAGCTACATCCTCAAAGGTTCAGCTTGGGCGAAAATCGAGAGAGGAGTATACTCGCCATAGGGATCTTCTGAGACTGGGGAAATCTACGAAGGAATTCCAAGGCATTTCCGTTTGGGCAGTACCGACTGACCATGAATGGCTACTCGTCGTAACTTAGTAACAAATGTCAAAGGGTAATAGGTGCCTACCTTCGTGGCTTCAAGGCATGCACAATAGAAGGGTAGGACGTGAGGATGAGTCAAACGGGACCTAGCGCTACTTAAGCGTGATAGAAAAGCTGACAACCACACCACACACCATATCTTAATCTCATGTAGAATTGCCTGCCTCCGGTAAGCAGACGTTCACATAGCACAGTCTAAGACATACTTTGAGATTCTGACGGTCAAGCATCCTCGCATCTTCCGAGTACATCTCCTTCACAGCTACCACCAGTCCATTCCATTCCCCTTTGTATATATTACCAAAACCGCCCCTTCCAATACAACTCGTGTCGTCGTTGGGGTCAAAGCCCACTTCCAGGCTAGTGACGCTCCAGTGAGGGATATCCGGGGAGGGGTTATTAGAGAGCCGTTGGAGCGTCGCGCTGGCGGTACGGATGAATTTCTCAGTTGGGTCCGCGGACCCATCTGTAGGGGATAGGTTTCGAACGTGCTGGGCCCGTGCATAAAGCAATTTGTCGTAACAGGTTATCAAGACATACCTTGGTTAAGGCAATAACTAGCTCTTCTAATCTATGTCGACCGCGTTGATCAGCTTGTAGAGCGGAAAGTATCTTTTGATCATTCTCAGCTAAACCGTCTAACTGACTGATCAACTCAGAATGGTCCTGTTGCCGGGCTCCTTCGATGTCGAGCTGGAGCTTCTGGGAAGACAGATGCGCCCCAAGCTAGAGAAAATTCCATGATCTTCCACGCGCGAATGGTATGGGGAACTTACATTGAAGCAAGCGAAGGCATCGGATATGGAACTTTCGGCGAGAGCTATTGATTGGACCATTTTATCTTGGTTGAGCAGGCGCCATGCAAATCCTTTGCCTGATACATGGGAAATCGTGTCCTTAACGCATAAGCAAGCACTGTTCAACGAGGAGGGTTTCGCATATCGCAAGGGGAAGAGCTTGAAGAACACTTACTTCTCTAGGACCAAGACACTGGATTGCATCTCCGGAGTACACCCATCCCTCTCCACCATCGTACACACCTCAACAAGTAAATCCTGACATCTATTCACCAGAAGTGCGCACTGTTCCTTGTGGCCTTGAACGACAGAGTACTGTTGCCAGGCGATTGTGAGGTAAGTGTACGCGATCTGGAGGACTGGGGGAGCACTCAGCGCCCCGAGCACTTCCATAGCAGAGAAGACGAGGGCGTCGAGGAACCATGTTCTTGGTCCTTACTTATATTATAGTCTTGCGGGGCCTGGGATATACACAGCCTGCATCATGTCAAGGCAAGCGCTGGGGGTCCGGTATTTTTCGATGGTCTTCGTCAATTCCGCCCAATGCGGGGAAGCGTCTCGAGGACGACCATCGCACTGTATCCCCAGCAACGGACGCCGTGACGGCTGTGAAAAGAACATTCTGACTCGGAGACAACTTGGAGAACGCATCATAAGCGCTCGGTGGGCGCCTACTAACCTTATGTGGCGGCATAGCTCTTGCATTATTGCATAGCTCTTCAAGTCACGACTTAGTGGCAACTCTCGAATTCACGTAGTGATCTTCCCTTTACGATCTACTCGACCCTTTCGAGAATCGGCGAGAAGACAAAAGGAGAAGACGGCCCCCCTCCCTCTGCGACGAGTCGGACGACGACGGTAACTTACTAAATGTAATGCTGTCAACGGAGGTCAAGCTTCATCAACAGTGTTTAGCGAATCAACTTTGGGGCAAAACAGCACCGCCTGCTATATGTTTAGTACACTCATGGGAGCTGATTGAAATCGTAGCTGTTCCCAAATCCTTTATTCATGTATCTCTCCGTAGCTTCCTTGACGCTTATCCAATTGACAGGAACTTCCAATCCTTCGACGTCCTGCAGGATAGGCTTTATATCATCGGCGAGCTCCAAGTGCATTTGGTTTCTATACCAAGGCGCAAAATGTATCATGGCGAGCATGACACGAAGTTCGGTTGAAAAGTTTGGCATCCCTGCATGCCACAACCTGAGATCGCGAATGATGATGCTACCCTTTGTTACGACGGGATATGACGGTGGCCGAAGAGCAAGCTGGTCTGACAGATATGGTTCTTTGATACGACCACTTGCTCGTTCTCCGTGAGCACCTTCTTGCGCCGCAATGTCGAATGTATGAGTACCAAGCCAGAGCTCTGTAGAACCGTTCTTTGGAGTCATAGTGATGAGGGGGATGTTGATCACGAAGGCGAAAGGATGGGACGGATGTGCGAAATCGGCATCAGAGTGGACCGGTTGACGCTGGGGAGATGCACCAGGCGGAGGAGGGACCGTGGTATTTCCGGAGCAAAACGTCCACTTGGGCATTGGTCCTAGTACCGCAGAAGTAACTTGTGTTCCGATTGGATCTATCATCGCTTAGGGTATAACCGTACGACTGTGTACGAAAGATATTACTACTCACTAGCGAATATGGACGTTTTGAAGTACTCTGCTATGGGGGGCGCATCTTGCTGAAGGTTCCCCTGATTGTAGTTGAAGGGGCTATTTTCGCCCCTAGATTGGAGGGTGCGGGCATCTCGAATCATTTTCGCATTGAGATGATCCAAGTCTTGATGGGGTACCACGTCCTCCACAACTACCAAACCGTCTCGGTGAAGATGGCTCACAGCTGTCTCTAGGTTTTGAGCATCAAGCCGTCCCTTCGCAACCTCAGCTTGGGAAGGTCGAATAATCACAGGCGTAGATGGCAATGCCTGCCGAGCAGTGGCGAAGGTACGCGACAGATGGGATGGGATACTTCTTCGTAAGGAAACCCACAGCATTATGGCTTGAACAAGAGACTCACACTGCAATTTAGCGAACTGTGAGAATTCTTGCTGTGCCACGAGCAGACTTGTCGGCAATGCCACCAAATATGCCATAACAGATTTACCTCCAGCTTGAGATAAATCTTTTTGAAGGCACATCGAATATCATCGGACACACGCCTTCGTTCCGCTTATTGCGAGTGAGGCAGACTTCCTAAGGTAGCACGTACTCGTCCACCCTTTGCTTCAACGATTACCCTGGACCACGAGGTGATGAGAGAGCTTGAGGTCGAGGTCTATCTCAGGCAGGCCGGAGGGTATGTCAAACTTGGCTCTGGACGAGTTTCGTTCACCACACGTGCCATACGATTCCGAGGTGCGGCCGGAAGCAGGAGAAGCAGGCCTTGGGAAGAGTTATGAAGGAAGAGGGTTGAAGGTTGATGTGTGGTACAATGAGGCGACAAGTGCTCGGGGAGAAGGAAAAGATTTCCGAACCTTGAAAGAGGGCTCCCGCCTAATCATTAGATGGTTAACTCCGAAACAGAAGGGAACTGAAACTTGTTGACGGTACGTCCCGAGAACCGTCCACCCCGAGAGTACTCTACAACAGGAGCACAAGGAAGACACGGAGTGGCGAGAAATAAATTCTCCTAGAAGACCGCGAAGACCGCATAGGATCCCCTCGAAACAAGGGATGACATTGGGGCCCTAACCCATGGGTATTAATCTCTTTGAGGCGATTGATTTCCTCACAGTCGGATTGTCTCTGAGGCGCTACCAATATCGCATTATTCACTGAATAAGGTCATGGGGCTCCCCAGGGTATCTCGGGGGAAACCTAGCACCTTTTGGACAGCCAAACGACTCAGGCCTCTGGCCTCAGCTCCTACATGGACGGGATGGACAGATCAGCACAGGCGAAGTGAGAGAGCTCGCCTATCCAGGCAAGACAATTCTGTAAAACATAATCAACTGCCGCATTTAGGACCAGGTGGCGTTCGTATTGAAAAGAACTAGGTAGTAAGCTGCGGTATCGTTTCTCTTCCGCATTAAGCGTTAAATCCGACCAAACTCCAAACGTTGGTGGTGGTGGAGATTATCTAGATGGCGGTATTAGTTAGGTATATGGGTAGGGACGCGCAGGTTTGTGTCAAGCCGAATGATAGAAGTAGGCAGACCTGGTCGTTGTGGCCTCGTGGTTAGCCGACAGGTAGGGAAGAAGTCAGTCGGTTTTATTAAAACCGCGTGACACATAGATTGCGCTAGCTTCACGCCTGAGTGTGAATGCTTCCCGGAAAACAGCAGAAGCAGGCAGAACTAGCATATAAGGGCCTTGTCACTTCCACAACAACGCCCAAAGCCTCAAGGCTGATAGGAAGATCAAGAATCCGAAATACCCTTGTGAGATCCGGGTACGTTTTGAAGATAACGGATGATACGCCCAAGTCTCTGACCAATGAGGGCCAATGGGGGGTAACAAGGATGGACATGCGCAGCGACGTTCAATCCACTTCGGTGCGGATGATGCAGGAGGGTGACTGAGCTACGGGGTCCTCGGATAGGGTGACACGGTGATGACGGAATAGATGCGCATGTCGAGACATGAGAAAGGTTCAGCGTGTCCGCAATAATGACCAGCCTTTCAGAATGTTATTAACGACCACTACACCGACAATGGTACCTCACCGATGTCGGGATGAGTGAGTGAGAAGAGACTGTCCGGAGAGGAGGTAAATATGGGCGGTCCCTGCGCTGCTGCTTCATCATGAGCAGGGGCTTGGACCATGCGAAGACACGTGTTGAAGTCCTTGAAAGCGATGAAAGCGTAGAATTTTAAATAAAGGTGCGTGAGAGAGACAAGTGTAATACTAAGTGGTACATTGCTCAAACGATTGCCCGTCTCCGCATGGCGGGCTTGGAACGTTTCCGCTTCTTGCCCTGCAGGAATGCGTTTGCACTTTTGAGGTCGCGGCCGAGTAAATCCTCCTTTTTCACCTGGTATATGCGGACCTAAGACCGAGCAGCGTGAGTAAAGGGCTTCATAAGGGTTGGAAAGAACATACGATCCAGTTCTCCGATGTGAATGCTTCGTCTGAAAGGGAAAGACAGTCAGAGGTGCCGTATTCGAAGGACATTGAGCAACTGACCTAGATAGTCAAGGGTGGGCCCTTGTTTCGGCATTTGTTGATTTCGCACCGGATCCGTCGCTTGTCCGCCACCAAATAACTCCGCGAAGCTATGGAATACATCATCGAATCAGATAACCATACCATCCCAGAAGAATATGCTCACCGATAGTACGACATCTTGTACATGAGGCTGTTTCGCATGGTGGCTGACGCCTGGTCATCTACTCTATATTCCCCATGAGGAGTGAAGTAATTTGGTTCCTGGATTTCTTCCGGCCAGACACCTTGTGCAATCCGGACCATCCAAAGGAACTTGTTGATATCGTCACCAGAGTATCCAAGAAGGCCGCCGAAAATGACGAGAACATAATCAACATCATGCTTGCGAAGTATAGGGTACGCGACTTCTTCACTGCTTGACATGGCCTTGCCGACGGTGGCAATATGGGCTGTCATCGAGAGAAACTCAACATTATACATTCTTGTGGGAGAGCAGTACGTACTGTTATTCCATGTATTATTGTCCACCAATGTTGGCCTGTCAGCCATACCAGCGATTTGGTACCCATAGTCCCACCAGCTCATGACAACGGCTGTCTCCGGCGTGTTTTGGCGGAGCCAGTAGTATGCCTCTCGGAAGTCATCGATGATGTGTTGACTCCCATCCGGGTTGGTGGAGGCCAAGACAACGGATGGCGATGAGTAGGCATTAGATGTTACCCAAGTACAATGGAATACAAACAACGAAAGCATCCCGAAGGCATTCACAATGACGGCCAGTCGCGTGTCAAGTCCAAATATACCAGAGGTAGGCCGGGCGGGCTCCCTAGATGAAGACGATTCAGTGTTAGCTTTCTTCGGCTTCTTCGAGGCGGCAGAGGTTGCGCCGGACCCATTCGTCGCGGGGGTATCAGTTCCACCGCTACCAGGTGCCTCATCCTCAGGAACAGGAGGCTCGGTGGGATCGATGTATGTATCCAGAAGTGTTGACAAAGCCACAGCGGCGGAGACGCAGACGACGGGCGTAAGGGTGAGCATGAGTCGTACCATGACGCCAGCGAAGTAGCTGCCGACAACGGCATATATGATCACGAAAACATGCTCGTCCCGTAGCTGCTTGAAGCACAAGAAGACGCCCGCAGGGAACAGCAGCATGAGAAGCTGGAGATCCATGAAGAACGAGGGCCAAGCGGTTGGCTGATGCTCTGAAACTGAAGCAATGATAGGGATGTACCTGACGGCGATAACAGGTTAGCGAACGAAATGGAAACCGAAAGCGGAAACAACTACTTCTTAGCATAACCAGTATCCCATAATGAGTAGAATCGACCGGTCCATGGGGCGATCCAGCCTTTGTATGTGAGACCAACAATGGCAAGGGATCCGAGTATGCCAGTAGCGATGACGGCCACAAACAGCAAGTTTTGGAACTGCTTCGAGGATAGATGGGACCGGACAAGCTGAGAGAAGGCGACAATTTGGAGGAGACCGAAAACACCTGAGTAGCAGTGTGAAGAAAGGTAACGATCGTGAATAAACGAAAGAGGACGAACCGAGAGCCGCCATATGTTCACTGGTTTTAACAGGTTGGAAGCCGACGAAAGGAACTTGCATACTCGCAAGTGTTCCAATGGCATACCATGATGAATATCCTACATACAGGCGGCTGGTGTATCGTCCCATCAGGATCAACACCAGAGCGTGCAGAGGTATCATATTGGTAATGAAGGCGTATCCACCTAATGGGACAGTTAGACAGCTGAATACAGAGAGTGCTTACGACCGCTCACCCCAAGCAGCGACCATGTAGAAGTAGAATACGGCGGCGAGCATTCCAAAGAAAGCGCTTCCCAGTTTCAGAGCTTTGATCCAACAGTAGAAGGTAAACATCAGAAGGAAGATGGCAATGGCCTCATTATCGTATGAACCAGCCACTGAGCGGGATATGTAGCCTGGAGCTATGCCGATGAATGCCGCGGCGAGAAGCCCAGCGCTTTCGTCCTTCATTTCCTTCGTAAACCTGGATCGAGACCGAATTAGTCAGAATGGACATGATATTGCGAGGCTGGACCGACATATATGTTGCCCAAGCAGTCAGCGCGCTGAACCCGGGGGCAAGTAATACACAAATGTTTCTGATGTCAACTGGCAGGTTGAGGGCATGGAGGATGTTGTAGATGACGCCGCTGGTAGCCATAAGACCAGGATAAATGGTCCCTCCGACTACTCGACTGAGTAATTGTCAGATACATTTGTTGCGAAGAGCAACGCACTCCTACCCTAGCGGATACCAGGCCGTAGGATCAAACCAATTCCAGAATTCCTGCAGTTAAGTCTCAGTATAGCCAATCCATGTAATGGCCTGTACCACGCACATAGAATCCTTGCGACGCGAGAACTTTCGTCGCACGACTTCAAAGCCGACATTGCTCAGCTCTCCGGAAACCGAAACTCACACGAAACTCACAAGTTGAACCACGGGTCACTTTGCAGGAAAACGACAGGTCAGCGCAACAGCCACAGTCATACG
Organism: Pleurotus giganteus; assembly: GCA_032158425.1. NCBI lineage: Eukaryota > Fungi > Basidiomycota > Agaricomycetes > Agaricales > Pleurotaceae > Pleurotus > Pleurotus giganteus. Next base: position 2,597,357 of record JAPEHR010000005.1, read on the forward strand.
TCCGTACTACGCACAATTCGTGAATGACACTCTCAAAATTTATCACAGCAAACAGTCGAGAAGAAATGGCCGCTCCGGAAATCAGTGCAAGCGCGATAATCCGTATGAAAGATGCGGTGTTTGTGACGGTTGAGGGCGAAAGGCCCGAAGGGAGTGGGTAGGCCGCAGACATGGCCGCAATCTCGAGACCTTTGGATTCAGGTCCGTCGAATGTTTTGCGAGCTGCGGAGAAACGAGAGATGTGGTGTAAGTGAGCGGGTGAGCGTGTCAATGGTCGACGTGTCGTTGTGGTCGCCAAAATAGACGCGCAGTCACAAAAACAGGAGTTTGCATAGGAGATAGGGGACATAGTGGGAGCCGAATTACTCTAGTTTTCTAGCAATTCTATCCTTCGCTTCGCTTCCTCTTCATTCCTCTTTACGCATCTAGCTATCTCCGCTTCCCAGTCCGTCCCAAGCCATACCACCGCGTACTCGCCTAAGCCGACGATGAACAAGGCAACGACTTGGCCTGGTAAAAGATGTTAGCACTTGGGAGAATATAGATAAGAGTGGTACCATACCGATCCAAAGTCCTTCGAGTCCGAGCGCAGCGCGCGGATGAAAGGCAAGTGTGATGCCTAACGGCAAGGCCAGTACATAATATGCCACCAGGTTGAAAATAGCTCCCAAGTGCTGGCGTCCTGCCGGCGGAACCGGTTTAGCTTTTCATCAGACTGGAATAAGGAACTGACCTTGTCCACGTAGTACACCACCACACGAGCCAGCCAGACCATCAGCTATTTGAAAGGACGCCACTAGAGGCATGACTTTGGCAACGAGAGAAACAACGTTTTCATCATCGCTGAACAGATACCCAAAAACCTGATCAAATATACTGGATCAGCAAGATACACGAGGTCAAGCTATAGGCTCACATTCTTAGTCAACATCATAACAGTCATCACAACCGCACCAACAACGACACTGATAAAGGCGGACGCATGGGCGGCTTGCTTCGCCCCGGCAGCCGACCGATCTCCAATGAGATTCCCTACCCGAGTCGAAGCAGCCACACCTGAAAGAACCGGTGAATAAGACATCCGGCTGCGAATTGATAGTGGAGGCTCACCGATACCGAACGGGATGGCATTTAAAACTTTAAGTCGCGTAGTTAAGCTTCAGTCCTAACCCAAACTCGCGTGCTTACTTTGATCGGTTGTCATTATCACTGACTGTGCAGCTAATGGAAGAGATCCCAATCTTCCCGCAGCTAAGGCTACAATCTCGAAGGCGGCCCTGAGTTGAGGCATCAGACACGAGGTGCCATGTTACGATAAGCGAGTACTTACCACTCAGTACCGACCATAAGAATACCGGGGATGGCCAATTTGAAAAAAGTGAGGCAGCTGTGCGGTTCAAATACGAGCTTGAGCTGGATCCCGCCCCATGTACCGTTCTGTTTGTGCTTCGGGGAGTAGGCGGTCATCAAGAGCAAAAGGATAAAGGCAAGCCAATACGTCAGAGATAAAGCAGCGGGTGACCCCCATAGACCAAGCGACGTATGATGAATCAGGAAGAGGTGCAGAAGGAGGTTCACTGGCGACAAGATGAGGAGAACGATAGTTGAAGCTCCATTGATGCCTGCGACGTACACATAGATCAGCGCCTACCGTGTCCAAGAATGAAAAATGGATACCTTGGCACTGCAAATACTTCTTGGTTGTTTCAAAACCAATATACCCCGGTGCGCCGAAGATAAGAATGCGTAGGAAGGACTGTACGTTTCTGCTGAGCGACTCGTCCTGCCCGAGATGGAGGAGTATAGGTTCGGCGAAAGCCCAAATGCCGCACACGGGGATAAGCAGGGCCCACAACATAACGAGGCAGCGTTGGGCGTGAACAGAAAGATCCGTTCGTCGGCTTCCACCGGTAAACGCCTGCGAGCCAAGGGTGTCCAGAGCCGTCGTTCCACCCAGAGCCACGCACCAACCTACAAGCTATGGTGGGATCATCTCCTTTTATGGAAGGAAGAGTTGGCAGAGTTTGTACTCGCCCGTTACAAATGCCAACATCAACGAAAAGGCAGCAACAGACAGTTCATCAGGCCCGAGGCGACCAACGACGAGAACGGACACGGATTGAACTGAATGTTGGAGAATATAAGATGAAAAGACTGGCGACGAAGTGAAAGTTAGTACATCTATTGCGGAACGAGGTGGATGTTTCGCTTACCGGGGACTGAGTCGACAAAAAGTAACCAAGGAAGGCGAAGGCTCAAGGGACTCGTTTCAGTCGGCCTCGGATCCTGGCCTTCCCGATCTTGGTGTAGAATTGTTGACGGTTCGAGGTCGCTTCGAGAGCTTCGCAGGAGGGGCTCGCGTTCGTTAGGCGTGGAAGACATGTCGACTTTGCAATTGCAAGGAGGGGTAAGGACGTATAGATGACCCAACAAATGGACCATCCTTCGGGCTTTAACCACTGCTGTGATTGTCGCCTCCTCGTGGGTGCTTGGGTATTGGAGGGCAGATTTTTGAAGTTCAGCTAATCTCCTTATGCTCCTAGATCTTCGGTTGCTTTGGCCGATGGGTACATAACGAACCAGGTTAGCGTATCGTTGGCCCGTATTCACATTTTCAAATCGATCACCTCAAGGCAAACATGACTCCATACCATTACAATAGTGTCAGGGACCAGCGGGAATGCCAAAGATCCCCATATTCCCGCATATCTCCCAGAATGCTCCCCGTGCTAAGTATCTCAAGTCGCTTTGAAGTACACTCTCCCTTGAGGCATGGGGAGGTGAACAGTGACTGAGTCGTGACATCCAGAGCAGTGAATTATCAAGCTCCGACTCAATATCTAAAGGAATTTCCTTCGCATCGGGACAACCTCCGCTGCCGAGCCTTTCGGAGCTGTGCGGCCATCAAATCCCGGATCGTGACAAGGCGTGACACTGTATGGTCCCTTCTCGGGTTGCGTTCATCAGGATATGGCATGTCTTCCACCACGGCAACTGAAGTTCTAGTACTGACATAGGAAATCCTTGGGAGCAGGCAGGACTATTGTCTATTTGCAGACCGAAGACAACACTGACTGGCACGGGCGGCCGCTATCCCCCCCAAAAAAACCCGTAAGTTCGCCAAACCTTGGATTGCTTGTCCCGGGCCCTAGCCACGATGGCGTACCAATCTTTCGATTTGCCCTTCTATTGCCCAGCCATGCCGTCAACCAAGCCATGAGGCGAATCATATGTTTCCCCTCCTATATGGGTCCCTGGGTCCCCTGCCTTGGTTTATTTATAAGCCCGCCAGTTTACATTCGGGGGGCATTGCAACCTCGTCTGCACCAAAGCCCCAAATATTGCCTCCCCCAATGAAGCTTGTTCTCCTGTCTTTGTTTGCCTACTTGGTCGTAGCCCACGACAGCCATGACCACGGTCCGCAAGTTCCTCTCGGCTATGTCAGGTTTCCTCAAGAAGGAACCTACCGCACCAACACGGGAGAAGGTAGGGTATTCATTCGGACGGATCCATCTTACTCTAACCCCACCCCCCTCCGCACAGTCACCGCTGACTCCGTTTTCTCTGGCATCACCACTTTCGCTAAGTTGCCCTATGTGCAATGTTTGACCAGGGACACAGACGTACCCTTCGACATCGCCTTCATTGGCGCACCTTTTGTATGTACTAAGCTTTGTTTTACTGTGGCGCTTCGCTCACCGTTTCAACAGGATACGGGCACCTCCTATCGCCCTGGTGCGCGTTTCGGGCCCTCTGGTATTCGTGCGGGTTCGCGTCGTCTCACGCTTTACGGCGGCTACAACGTTCCCCTTGACGTGAACCCCTTCCAAGCGGGTCTGAGGGTCGTTGACTGTGGCGACATTCCAGTGACGTAAGGAGTCCTCTTCTGCAGGTAGCCACGGTCGATAAACTTCTTTTCAGGCCCTATGATAACAAGCACGCTATTCAGCAAATCGAATCTGGTCACAAGTCTCTTTTACAGCGCGAGGCCCCGGCTGCCTTGGGAAATGACTCGGTGAGCGGTCGGAAGTTAGTTCCCCTCTCGTTGGACGGCAAGTCGCATCCTCGCGTCATCACCCTCGGTGGTGACCACACCATTGTCCTTCCCATCCTCCGTTCTATCAATTCGGTCTACGGTCCAATTTCCGTTATCCATTTCGACTCTCACCTGGGTATGTACTCTATTTCGTTCAACCTCCGCCGGATCATTGAGGTTTCATACAGATACGTGGAAGCCTGCTGTATTTGGTGGTGCACCTTCTGATCAGGCCGCCATTAACCATGGAACCTATTTCTATTGGGCAAGCCAGGAAGGGTTGATTAGAAATGGCTCTTCAATTGCGAGTGTCATCTCTTCCTTTTTCATGCACCGTGAACACTTTGATCCTAGTTGATCATTTGGACAGCACGGTGCGATCAGAACGACCCTTTCCAGCCTCGCGGACTACGACAACGATGACGCGGCCGGGTTTCATCGAGTCGAAGCTCGTGAGATCGATACCATCGGTGAGAAACTCCGGGCACGTTGCATAAAACATGGCTGATCCCGCATCTACAGGGACCGATGGAATTATCAAGCGAATTCGTGACACTGTCGGTGATCGACCTGTCTACTTATCCATCGATGTGAGCACTTTACACCCCTTGTGCTAGTTTACCTGCTGACCGAAAAGCGACCTTTAGATCGATTCAATCGACCCTGCTTTCGCACCCGCTACTGGCACACCTGAGACCGGTGGATGGTCTACACGGGAGCTCAGGACCATTTTGAGGGGCCTAGACGGACTCAAAATTGTCTCGGCGGATATCGTCGAAGTGGCTCCTGCGTATGACACAAACGCCGAATTAACCACTATGGCGGCTGCGGATGTACGTCACTTTTGCACTACATGGCTGGGGTCGCTCACCTCGGTTCCGCAGGTTTTGCTTGAAGTTCTCAGTGTCATGGTCAAGACACCCTTGGGTAAGGTTGAAGATTAAACACGTTCTGATGAGGTGTCAACGTCAGTGGTTCCTAAATTTCTTTCGTATGCCTTCTTTTTCTCTCGGCGCTTCATGTTCATAGTACGCGTAACCCGGTGTTTATGTCGTACATCAGTTCCAAAATCAGTATATGTTTGCCTTCCCTCAACGGTTGATACTTTTGAGTTCACGGCCATCCGCGAGCCTCGCGTCCTCGAAGCTCATGGGACCCAAGAGAGCCTTAGTTGAGCTAACGCATTTTCTCTTCATGAACGGGAATGATTCCTATCGCTCGACCTTACATGCGGCCAAGTTTGAAGGACACCAATTCATTCTCATATCCGAAGAGCCGCCAGGCTTTGAAGGGTCTAAAGAAAACAGATAAAGAATCTGCATATCTTTCGTGGAATTTTCTAAAGTGCGTCTACAGCATCGTAGATCGATCACGTCTTATCGCTGAGTTTTCGTTGCTGGTTCCTAAGTCCCCTCACGGCATCAGGGGCTTGCTAGGGGAACGATAAGCTACCCTATTTTACTCCTATTTTCGATAAGAGAATCAGGGCAATCTTTTCAACGGTATCATTCGCTCGTCTATATACAATTTGCGTCTCTAGATAGCGCTACCATATGCACTCTTCAGTGAACGTTAACAACGGCCGCTGGCGACCAAAACAAGTACGTGTAAGAAATTGCTTATCGGTCGATTAAATGATGAGTACTCACCGACTGATCACAATTTTGACATAGCCAGCTTCTCTTGACCATCTGACTGGGACGAATCTGTTTGTACAATCTGGACTGCGAGGGTGGCGTCGCCGTCATCGATATTCTTGATAGGCCCGTGGAACCACTTGCGGGCGGAGGCGATCCACCAAGCTGTTGCGAAGATGAAGACGGCCATGATGATAACCACAGAGTAGTCTATAATGCACGCCGAATCAGAGCACGAGTCAGATAAAGGACTTGAAAGAACTCACTCATGGTGGCGGCAGATGGAGCGCGACCACCAGGGAAAAACAGCACTACGATCATGAAGGTTACCCATGAAACAGCGATGGCGCCAATTGGAACCGAATATTGCCCGAGATTGAACGGGCCTGGAGTAAACTTGCTTCGGCCAGAGGTTATCCTGAGGAAGATGGGTGCTGCATAAGAAGCGTATAAGCCAATCACGGCAGATCTATAGGAAAGCCATTAGAACGGGAAGAAGCGACGGGGATAAACGGACCCTGTTAAAGATTCAAGGGCAGCTGTAGAGAAGCCTAGGACGCCGCAAAGGCCGGATGCCACCATTACGAACCAGACGGCGTTGACCGGAGTTTGGGTGCGATGATTCATTCGTTTCCACCAACGAGACCCGGGTAGAGCGTTATCCCTAGCGAAAGCAAATACGACACGGGAGGCATCAACTCCTTGTGCAGCGCCTGTAACGTACTTCAAGAAGCCAAAGTTAGTTATATTCGCGAATGATCAAGTGCGACTTACTTGCACGACAATAATTAAGGACCAGATTGCTAACATCCCTCGTTTGCCGAGAACGTCGAGGAAGAGTTGTGCCATAGGTAGGGGCAAATGTGAACTCAACAGGGCGGATACGGACGTCGTCGCGAACGAAGTAGCTATCAATAGCAGCCAACCGAGACTGGCGGTGGCTACAACACCAACAAGGATCGCAATCGGAGCCGCTCGAGCCGCGCCGGAGACTTCTTCAGCAATGTGAGCCGCTGAATCATCTGATGTTGCTCCGATGAGCGTGCAAAGGGCAAGGTGATAATGGCGACTCACATCCAGTTAGGGTCCACATCGGCGCAGCAAACGCCAGGATGAACGCCCATCCATCTGATGAGAATAAGCACTGAATCTGAAGTGGGTGGGCAGAACTTACTGTTGCTCCAACCAGTGTTATTCTCAAACAACGTAAAGGCGTCCTTTGTAGAGACCTTGTTAGGGCCAGAAGCTACCAGAAGTGCGATAATAGCAGCGACTGTAGTTCCAACTGAATGGGCAGAGAAATAGAGTCAGGAGACAATCGAGGGGAGGAAGAGTTATGTTACCGTTGATCAGCACGTAAAACAAATTGAGACGGGCCAAGACACGCGTGGCTGCGGAACACACGATTCCATGGGAAAATAGAATAGCAAGTAGAATGCCGTACGTCGCTCCGGTGGAAAGAACCACGGTACCGTCAGAGCCAACTGAGATTGCCGATGTGATCATCTGTGCACTGGGGTGGAGTTAGAAAGAGTCATATACAGACGAAGGAAACCGTACCATGTATAATCAATTCCGCAGACGAGAGTAACCTAAACGGCGATGCAGAATCAGTCCTCAGGTCCAAGAAACTCAGTAATACCTGGCCCGTGATGTTAGCCCAACCTGTTATCCAGCTTGCCAATGCAGAGTATCTTGGCGGCGCGAGCTTAGCAGAGAAGTAGTACAATCCTGCGCTCGTACTACAGGAGATTTCAGGGAGATAGTCACGAAGATGGTGTGTCAACGTACGGCATGGAGGAGGCCAGCTCGGCCATTGAAAGGGCTATTGTAGTGACGAAAAGGCTGGGAATCAGCCAGCCAAAAACCTAGGTGTCTGACTGAGTGGTCGTCGGGATCGCTCGAAAACTGTATGCCATACCATGCCAACATGTCCTCCTGTAACGTTGCTGATTCAGAGCTACGGCCAGAATATTCGGGGAGCGACTCCACCTACCACTAGCCAACCCAAAGGATAAGGTAGATGATACGGACGCAACGACCCCCATTATTGAGAAAGCGAACGCCACTGTTTCTATCAGCTACCAATCATGTCAGTCCAGCCATGCGGTCGTCATGATGCTGGTACTCACCGAAAATTCGCGTTTAAATTCGCTTCTATACCCTAGCTTAGCGAGAAGGATGTTGTCCGCATTATGAACCACAGAATCGTTGTCATGAACGACCTGTTGGCTGACAACGGTTTCGAGCTTCTCCGAGTTCACCATGTCGGCGTTGAGAGGACGGTCGAAGGATATGTTGGAGGGGATGATAAGAACATAATGATAAGAGCATAATATATTCTCAAATTCAGCATCAAATTCAAGCACGCGGTTCCTAGATGTCTCCAGTAAGAAACCTGGTCAGGCAAGTTGTTGACTTGAAGTGATAGGAAGCTCGTGCTAAAAATACACGATAAGCGCGGGACGTATCCCTTATCTCAATTATATAATCAAGCGATGATTGGCTTCGCTAGCATGTGCACGCGATCCAACTTGGCTGCGAATGTTTGGAATTCGAAGTCGGCTTCCAGGCGCGCCTCTAGTATACAAGCATGATTAGAAGAGAGATGCTTTTCTCACCCGAACCCACGTCCACGGAGAGTGCATATCATTCATGCCTGCAAAGAAAGTGCTCATTGGCTTCGGTGTTGACGTCGACGCGGTTGCTGGCTGGTATGTCTTCACTCTCTAGTCCCAGTTGACGGTAGTACCTGAACCATAGGGATTAGGTTAGGATCATACGGCGGAGAGGACTCCAGTCTAGACATCTCAAGGGTAAAGAAGTGGGACCATTTTCTCGGATATTAGCATCTAATTGCAGGCAATCGTAGGGCATATTTGCTGGTGAAGTGGGTTCGCCACGGTTGTTCAAACTATTCAAGAAATATAACATCAAGACGACTTGGTTCATACCCGGTAAGGATATTCCCATGTTCAATGTGGCAAGACGTTAACTTCATCGATAGGACATAGTCTAGAAACTTTCCCCGACGAGATGGCTGCAGTCAGGGACGCTGGCCATGAAATGTAAGTCCAGCTTGGAAAGTGGCACTCATATCGCCCACTGAATTTATCATAGTGGTCTCCACGGCTATTCCCATGAGGTATAACAGTCGACCCCTCCGACCAAGGCATAACAGGATAACTGGTACTTCAACAGAATCCGGTTGCATTGTCATTTGAGCAACAACGCGACATATTGGACCATACGTACAAACTATTAACCGAATTTAACAACGGCATTCCGCCAAAGGTCAGTTCCGCGCACGTCTTGAGCTTTCCGTGGTTGTAATATCATCACCTCGCTAGGGAAGCGTCGCCCCATGGTGGGAGGTCAGCAAGGAGGGGTGTGAGCTTCTTCTCGACAAGGGTGTTGAATATGGTAGCTATCCCCCGTCTTTACTTATCAGGATCTAATTTCTGCGTGCATTAAGACCATTCGGACATGTCTCATGAGTGAGTTTTGACCGTGTCGATGATTCTCAGGCGATCCCTTATGTACGCCATAGTTGCCAGGCCTACTATATGAAGGACCAGCACACCTGGACCAAGATTGACTACACTTCGCCTGCGAGCTCTTGGATGAAGCCACTGAAGAAGGGCAACGAGACGGGTCTCGTTTGCATCCCTGCTAATTGGTACGGTGATGCCGTCATGGATCTCTCTTGTTCAGTTGGTTGACCGCGCCCCAGGTATCTGGACGACCTTCCGCCCATGATGTCAGTCACCCGTCTTATAGTCACTGTCCCCCCATCTTATTGTAGTGACATCAAGGTTCATCAAAGCCAGTCCCAACTCCCATGGCTGGGTACGTTTCTCCCTCTGATGCTTTCCTTTCCCACTGACCAATCTCCTTCAGGTCAATTCTAGAGACGTCGAACAACTCTGGAAGGACATGTTTACGTACTACTACAGGTAAGCACCCCGTCAAATTTTCCGGCCTTGGCATTCACTGGTTTCGCAGGGAGGAAGAAGAGTTCATTTTCCCGATCACTATTCATCCCGACGTCAGCGGGTGAGACATCCCATCTCCATCTAATTCCAGAGATAATGATCCTCTACAGTCGTCCTCATGTCATTCTCATGTTGGTCAGCGAAATTCCTATGACTCATCTGCATCGTGATGGCTAACGCAGTTAATGCGAACAGGAGCGCTTTATTGAGTGGGTCAATACTCACGAAAATGTCCACTGGGTTCCCTTCATCGAGATGGCGAGGGACTTCAGAGCGAAAAAGGACCCGGCTGCTGGCGCTAAAATGCCCAAAGGGTTTACCCAAGCGTAGAGTGTAGAGACCACGCACACGCTACCAGTTCATATTGTAGGACGATCAATGAGAGAGAATAAGGTTGTGCACGATCCCTCCCCCGGCCCTGCAAGTAGCCGGTTGGATTCGCAAGAAAGTCATACCACGAGACCCTTGTTTGTCTAACCGCAACCCCACCTGTGCCCTCACTCAACGTAACCTGTCCCATACCATGAGTGTCCATTTGCACGATGAGCTGAAAGACTCCGCTCGAGTCGTAGCTGAGACACGATATGGGCCTATCATCGGTGGACGCGCAGCAAATGGCGCCGCCGTATTCCTGGGTACGTTCAGGGAATCTCCTTATCTCTACCCCCGAGGGGCTTACTAGCCGCTTAGAGGTTCCTTACGCCCTCCCACCGAAGCGATTTCAAGATCCTGAGCCGCTACCCACCCATTTCCGATATGAAGCGAAGGAATATGTCGCAGAGGCGTCGTGTAAATCAATTCTACTATCAAGATAGTGGCTGGATCTCACCGATGACCTAAAGATGCTGCGCAACCCGGAAACGATGGTCAGGCGAGAGGTTTGTCGTTATCTAGCTGTTCTCTTGGCCCATGATCATTTGGAAGATTATTCTAGATACTCCGTTCGAGGACAAAGTAGGAAAGGGAAATCCGACAGAAAATCCGTATGGAGGCTATGTTCTGTGTCGATGGCCAGCTGATGATCTTAAAGATTATTCGTAAACATCGTCGCTCCTCCTGCTTTCCCATCGGGAAAGAAGTTCCCTGTTAGAGTTTACATTCACGGAGGGTTAAGTCTTTCCTCGCTGCATATGGCTTGCTGTGCGGCTAAGCCTCGCGAATCCTCTATATAGGTTTCTCCAATTCGGTTCTCCTCATTCACTCAGTTCACAAGCACAATATGTCGCAGCAGAAATGTCTGAAGTTTGGGTCAACATCGGATATCGGCTTTCTGCGTTCGGATTTCTAGCTTCTGATGTCCCAAAGTTGGACGGCAACTATGGGTTCAAGGATCAATGGTTGGCGTTACAGTTCATCAAAGACAACATTAGTTCATGGGAAGGCGAGTAACCCCTGAGTTGCCACCGAGGGGTTACGTACGGCATGGCACTGACCGAAGCTTCTTGAAGGCGATCCGGACGACATACAATTGAGCGGACTTTCTGCAGGTCGCCTTTTTAGCTATTACATAAAGCAAATCAGCACCCTAACCACATACCTGATTTTTGTCCAGGCGCTCACTCGGTCCACCAAATCTTGCACCATGTGTCACGACTTCCTTCCGGTCAAACTGCGCCATTCAATTCAGCCGTGCTCCAATCCAACGCTATTCTGTAAGTTAGGTGGTCCTCCCGGTGATTGTCTCCCCGAGCGCACCTACGTAACTTCGTTGCAGGACGAACCCAAGGACCCCCAAAGAATTACGCCCACAGTATCAAGCGCTGTGTAGAGCCCTAGGGTACGACCCCGAGAACCCCGATACCTTCGCCCTTCTCAAGGATCCAGTACGCACGCCATGGTCCTCACTAACCAAGGCGATTGAAACAGACGCTCTTGGAACGGAGTACGGCACGTTCCGTGGTTGTCTGGATGGTGATTGGCTTGCAAACCGTCTAGATCCAATGACATGGCAGCGCACCGGAGGACTAGCCAAGGGACTAAAGGACAAAGGTGTCAAAAGCGTTATCATAGGCGACCTCAAGGAGGAATGGTACCTCTACTCGATCGCCCACCCAATCCCCAGCACCCAGGATATCGTACCGAACTTGGAACGATATTTCTCTTCGGACTTGGTCTCTCGAATGGTCCAGTTACACAGAAAGATACCGGCGGATGCGTCCTCTGATGAAGCCCAAAAGCTGTTTGGTGAAATTCTGAGCAACCTGCAAGTCCATCTACCTGTGAGGCTCTTCGCTAGAGACTTCATGAATGCTGGGCTCCCGGTGCTGCGATATGAGATACGCTGGACACCCGAACAAAATCAACCCGCAGGTAGCGCTGTACTTTCACCTGGAGATCATTTCGCTCACCATATATCTGTAGGATACGTGACGCACGGCACGGATAGGTCGTTGTGGGCGTTGCGATTACCTACTCTCAAGTCCGAACAGGTCAAAGTGGCCCGGGAATGGCTGCGTACCGTTGCGGAGGAAAGGCGAGCATTAGAAGACGGTAGGGGACAAGGTTCAAGGGATGTGAATAAGATCCTTATTTTGAAGGAAGATAAAACCCTCGAGTGGGAAGAGGACGAGAGATGGGTCGAAATGATGGCTCTTGCGCCTGCGCTCAACGAGGCGTCGTAGCTATATCGGTTTCTGGAGTTATCCTGGTTACGCGAGAAATAAGGTTTATGATTTGACCTATCAAACCGAGTCCAGACGTCCATTCCTTGTTAGGAGTAGGTTAGAGTAATGGAGTGTTAGAACTCAAAGGCTCCTATCCACCCCTATTCAACTTAACCTAGCGAATGTCTCGTACGTTTCACACCAGTGGTTCACCATACAGCACACATATCACTGGCTACTTGCAATACATTCATTATCAATCAGGCTTTCGAATTCTCGCTGATATCGCATATCTAGAATGACTTTACGCTTCCCAATCAGGTTGGCAAACCTAGCAGTTCATGTCGAAAATTTACATACCTAATTCTTGGACCAATTACCCTGTCCCTCGACCTTGGTTTCAGTAGGGAGCGCAGAGTCGAGATCACCGACGATCGTGACGAAATTCACGCCTGGAAAGACTGTGATATCAATCTTGTTCTTGCCAACAGGGCCCTCAAATCCGGCTGTGCCGTTCAACACGCTGGTGTCGATGAATTTGAGCGTCGCTAGGTCGGCGGTAAACGGTAGGGTAGGGGAACTTGAAAAATCCTTGGCGATGAAGGAGTAGATGGAACCATAGGCATTAAACTTCGCGGTGAACTGCACTTTGTCGTAGGTGACAACGCCGGGAGCAACTTGAAATTTCTCTGGAGGTGGTTGCAGTAGGGAGCAAAGAGTCGAGGTCACCGGCGATGGTCAAGCTATTCTCGCCTTCAAGCACATGGATGCCAATCTTGCTCGTGCCAACAGTGCCTTCAAAGTCGGCTGAGCCCTTCAGCGCGCTAGTGTCGGTGTATTTGAGCGTCGCTCGGATGGCGGTGAATGTTAGGGGAGAGGACAAGTTCTGGACGGAGAAGGCGTAGATGGAACCAAGGATGCTGAACCTCGCTATGACCTGCCCTTTGTCGCAGGCGACAACACCGGAAGCAACTTGAGACATCTGTGAAACGACAGCATTAGAGACGGCCCAGCGCTATAAGAGGGAGAACACCGACATTGACCTTATAGACAAAATAAGGCTTATCGAATGAAAGGTCTTGCTTAAAATGCCTGCGACTTTTTATACCGGAGCACGGTCCAAGTTGGGGTTGCAATCTGAGGCTGCGGAAAAACGAGGAAATCACTTCACCGTGAACGTTGAACGTTTGAACTGCAGTTCCGTCCAGCATCTACGAGTACTGCAGTTGCAGTTGCACTGCACTTCAATCTGACAGTTCTGCTGACAGCCGTGAGGTGGGTTGGTGGCATCGTTCATCTTCATAAGGTGAAGCACAGGGGAAGCCACGGCCAAGATGCAGATGTCTATGTCATATCAATCCTTCAGCGGAGGCAGTAGTTGTCTCCCGCGATTAGAGCGAAGGAGGAAGCCGCACGGCTCTAGCATTTGGGAAGCGAGACATGCAAGCACGAGATCTAAAGGAGCGTAAATACGTTCTTCTAGAATGGAAGACTCGAGTGCGGTCTCGCTCAAGCTTGTTCCATGTCAGCTTCACAAAGGCGATGTTAGCCACGACGACACGGGTTGTCGGTGGGAACGCACGAACTTCCCAACGAAGTCCGGGCCATGCACGCAACGTAAAGGTCGGGGGAATGCACTAGTTGGAGTATCGAGTGCCGATTCGTACCGAAGCTCCAGCCTTATGGAAGAACAGACAGGAAATCAGTAAAATACGTAAAACCAACCGTGAACAGCCATTACGCAGGCGAATAGTCACGAATACGGACCGGGCTGGGTTCGGCAGGGGGAAAACCAGGTTCGTAACCGACACTGAGGGCTCTAACGTCCTCGCCGGCATGAAGCGCCTTCGCAGTTCTCACATCTTGATGGTCTGGATCTCCTTCGTGGTCATCAGACTGCGTAGATGACATGACGAGGAAGTATCAATGGATCTCAGAATGAGTGCGTCGTGTCCGGTGCTCAACGGATACTATCATCGCGGAACAAGAGATCGGTAGGTAGGGAGGCGAGAGAAGGGAACGATATGCTTACAAATTTGTCTTAATTTCTCCTCGAAGACACCGAGGGAACGGCACGCATTAACGAACACATCCTGAGCAGCGGAATGTGTGCACGCAATGACTGGTTCAGTAGATTGTGAGGCATTTTGCCGATCGGCTAGTCTACTGGAATTCGATACGCCTTGGGTGCCCCAGATGAGATACTTACCCTCATTCAAGGCCCCCGCTCCGGGTGGGAAACGTTCGAAACGCTCGAGACTAGATTCGGGTTTCTGCGGGCATCATGATAGCTACGTGGTTAGAGGAATATCCTTACGGAAATGCAGCATACAGGAGGCGGATGGTCGCCACACGTGGAAGGAATCAGTGCTGAGAAGAGGCGGTGTAGGGAGGGAGGGAAGTTGATGTCGATGGAGGACGGACTGTTCTGTGGCTTGACTGCGTCGGTGGATGGATGACGCGCAATGAGGGGTGCCATCGGCATTGTCTATTGACCAAGGGTCAAGGATATATCATAACACCGTTGCATGCATGTATATAGCAAGACTATTCGACGCGATGGATCTACTTTGGATCAGTCCAGTCTCGCAAGATGTCAACTCTGAGAGGAAACGCACCACACTCGCAAGCTCCGTCCACTCCATCAAAGACCGATAGTACTCGTCTGCTCGCTCGTCAACAGGATTGTCAGGATGCCAGAGTATAAACGAGGAAAAGGATCCAACGGGGATGAACGTCTTGGTGTCGCGCAAGTCCTCATCAAGAGGCATATCATCCACTACGTCCTCATCCTCGTTGCCGACCTGGGCGTCTCGCTTCTTCCTGGATGACCGTCTGGTCAGGCGCCCTGAGGCTTCTCCCTCGAGGTCTATCCTTGCTTTTCCCTTTCCGATGTTCCTGTTGTTAGAGGAGTTCTCCGAGCCTTTGGGCTCAAGGACGACGCCAACATAGCCCTCTGGGAGCGGCACATCAAGCCCATGCACAATGCGGCCTCTAAATGTCGACGTAAATCGAGTGGGTGCTTTCGCCTCCGCGCTCCCACCATCTGGCCTCGTCGGAAGGGAGGCCGCGTCCTCAGCATGAGAGGACGATGACGCATCTACTTCCATAGAATTGTCAACGTGTTCAGTTTTAGTCGACTCGTCCGAAACGGTGGCATTTTGGACGACTTCTGGTTCTGGAGCACCAACGGTCTCCTTGGCAGGCTTTACGATGAAATATGTCGACAAAGGGGTTGGGCCATCATAGTCGAGATGAAATGGCATCAAGTTCGCTCGGCATGATGGGATAGGGTTGGAGGGACATTCAATTTGTAGGATGGGAGCGGACATGGTGGTGGTGAAACGCAGAGGCGCGATAAGCGGTGACTACGACGCGACTCGTCACAACACATGATGGCGTGTCACACAACGCGCTATATATCCTCCTATCTGCCCCTATTTAGCTGTCGACTCGACGTTTGGGGACGCTCTGTGGAATAGTCCTGTAGAGTAGGCCGGGTAGGATCGTGCTCTATAGTAGCAAAGCTACTGTCCTTGTATTACTAGAGGCACCGTTTCACTGTTTCAACGACGGTTCTCTCAAGCCATACAACAGCTGACAGATTTTCAAAACGTCGTCGTTCAAGCAATCAATCAAGTCAATGACTTCTCAGGCTTCATATGTCAGAACTCAATGCGCTAAGACACTGTGTAGCATAAGTCCATTTTACGGAAGAGTCCATGCATCCATTCCAGTGGACAACAATTCTGGTTCGCACTCCACGATCACCTATCCATCATAATCCTGACAGCCATGCTCTTACATTTCCACCACATCCAACTATTGCTGAACCTCAACATAATTCGCTTCAATAGCAAACCATAGTTAGCAAACCGCAAAGCAGAAAAGAAACAGACAAATACTCACCAGGGAAATACCCAATTTCACCCGCCACATTCCGTCCTTGCCACCATTCGTCCGATGCCGCCTCAATCTCAATGATCCTCTCGCCTTCACGGAACGAAATCTCGTTATCTTCGGAAGCGTCGTAACTGTGTAGCCGGTGATTAGTAACTTTCAATGGATAAGCAACAGAAATATGCGGACTCGTAGACGGCAATGGCTACAACACCGTCATCGACAGCTGGAAGTGGAGGCGGCGCCGGTGGATCGACACGAGTGGAAGCGGCAACCGGTGCAGGTGGCTAGAAGGGGTCACTGAGAATCGAGAATAAGTCATCATAAGTAGCTGACTTACTGGAGGGGGAGGTGGAGGAGGTGGAGGTGGAGGCGGTGGTGGGGGTGGGGGAGCAGCAGCTTCAGCTTCGGGCTCCTCGGCAGGTGTAGTTTCAACAACCTCGACGTAATTAGCTATAAGGACCAATTCGTCAAATCAACCTACAGGAAAAACGAGGTCACGCAAAACGTACCTGGGAACATTCCCGTCTTCCCTCCAGGACCAACACCACTCCACCACCCTTCATCAATCTGCTCAATCTGCTCAATGAGCTCGCCTTCAATAAGGGTCATCTCGCCCTCATCTTCAGCCTGGAGTAGATGAAGAATCATATTCAACACTAAAGTAATAGTGCGACGAGAGGAAACAAACCTGATATTCGAATGTTACAACAGCACAAACCCCTTGGCCATGGAAAGCTTCCGCTGGAGGGGGCTGAGCTGGCTCGGGTTCTGGCTCAGGCTCAATGGAAAGGTTCGCCATCTATTCGGAATGAGCGGTGACTCTGGGAGGAGAGTGTATGGAACGGTTACCTGTGCTACGGGTGGCGGAGGTGGTGGTGGTGGAGGAGGAGGGGGCGGGGGAGGGGGCGGGGCAGCCGCTTCGGGAGCTGGAGGAGCTGGGGGTGGAGGTGGTGGAGGTGGAGGTGGAGGTGGTGGGGGTAGTTCAAGTTCAGGTTCAGGCTCTGGTTCCGGCTCTGGTTCCACAGGACGAGGTGGGGGTGGAGGTGGCGGAGGCGGAGGCTAAGGATGCAATAAGGTACGGTAGGCGAAAAACTCGAATATATGATACGCACGGGAGCAGCTTCCTCAGCGGTAGGCTCTTCTTGCTCTGCAGCAAAAGCGGCAGCACTAACTGCTCCAGCAGCAACACCAACAGCTGTCGCGCCAGCAACTGCACCAAAGTTCCTTGGCCCAGTTCGACTTACAGTTGCCCTACCAAAGGCTGGGGCGCTTGACTTGAAGGTTGATGGGGCAGCAGGTGGCGGAGGTTGGAAACTTGCACCGCGGCTCCTCGCTTCCTCTTCCTCCTGCTGCTTCTTGGCCAGAGCCTGCCTTTCGGTCCAGGTCAACTTCTTGGCACCTCCAGAGGGCTGTACGGGTGAAGGGGCTTGCTGAGCTTGTTGCTCAAATGCAGCGAAGGGATTCTTGAGTTTCTTGGGTGGTGGAAGAGAGACGGGGGTGTACGCAGTTCCTACAGGAGCAATACGATCGTCCTCTGAAGGTTTGGTCGGGACATCGGAAGCTGGGACAGCAGCCTGCGAGGCGGGACTCAGGGCCTAAAGTACAAAAAGTAAGCTACTCGAATTGCACCTAAGGCAGAAACATACTGCAGCGCCGCCGAATGTTGGTCTAGGGGCGCTGGGAACCGCAGGGGGGCGGGGTGCAGCTGGGGGAGGAGGGGGAGCAGCAGCAGGTTTCTCCTCCGGCCAAGCGTCTTGCGGGGCTTTGCTTGCAGCGACCGGCCTACCGTAAAGAGAAGCCGCTGAAGGCGTGCCAAAGACAGGTTTGGTGCCTCCAATGACAGGACGAGGCGCCGAGGGTGGGGGAGGGGGTTTCGCTGCACTTGGGTTCGGAGCAGCAGGTGTCTTCTTGAGAGCTGCAATATCTACTTTGCCAACGGGGGTATAACTTGTTCCAACTGGTGTGATTGGTTCGTACTTCCTTGGCTGCTCCTTTTGCGCAGAATACTTTGATCCCGATGCTGCTTCGATGCGAGACATAATCAAGGACGGGGCCACGTCGGACTACATAAAGCGTGAGATATAGATTTTTCATCTTGGGCACAAAACCGTACCTCGCTCCGAGCGCTGATCACGACATGAGACCCACGAAGGAATTTGGAAACGGTAGCTGAGTGAGTGTGAAACAAGCCTTTCTTCGTCTCTGGCACACCCTCGCCACACCAATTGACTTGCACGAACTTGTTCAATTGACTCTGGTCGACGAAACGCAGTCAGCAAGAATGCTGCGCACAAGAAACGGAATTCCCGTACATTAGGATCCTTCACTCTGGCGAACGCGAACTGGATCCTGTCAAGATATCGAGGTTACTATCCGAGCAAGGTGCAACTCGCGTCTCAAACTTACTTTCCGTCCGAAAACTCTTCCTGTAATTCTTCCAAACCACCATCTCCCATCGATTGCACTTTGAGGTCATTGCCACCTTTCTCGTATGTCACGGTGTAGAGAACCCAGTCGATGTCCTGCCCAGTGATCACCTTCCTATACGTTTCATCTATCTCTGGGCTGGAGAAACTGAGCTGCAGAGACATCGCGTCTCCTTTATCGAATCAAGCGAGGTTGAAGTTAGAGGGTAAGATGACGATGTGCCAAGAAGCTGTGATCAGAGATAATAACTGCGGTTTGTGACCGTGGGAACTAAGCTATGCGCCTGCATGAGCGCCTAAAAGGTCGGTTGCTTCGACGAGCTCCTTCGTTTGCACACCATCTCGCCGACGACGCGTCGTAACGCGCGCAAGACAAGACATCATACTTGTGGACATCGTGTCGTCTTGTATGGGCTCGCAATCGAACGGTTGCTGAACGTGCATTGACAAGCCATTGATCAATGTACTCGGTTTTATAACTGCTGTGACGGACCCTGGATTCTTGGTACATTCTTCGGTCATCAACATCAACGCTGAGCGCTCACGTCCGACTGAACAGTACAACAGTACCAATCATTGCCGCTCCAGGAGCTTTGTGTCCGTGTCTTGCAGATTTCTCGGAAGCACCTGGCACTAGATATTTCAATTTACAAGACAGTTGGGGATGTCACCATATCTCGGGGTCATCGGACTTCGAACGGACATGCAGGTGAGCGAGTCTTTGTACCCTCAACTTGCCCTCGACACGACTTAATCCCTGGAACACATGCTCATCAGAATGCATTGAATTCGTCTGCACGCTGTCGCACATGCGCACTTGGCTGTGCGCCTCCCACACGATGTTTTGCGGCCGCGAAGTACGGAGGCTAACAGCCAATGCGATGCAATGACTTCTATCGCAACTCTCTCGCCCAATCGCATTGAGTATATCTTTGATGGACACAGTGATCATGGTGATCACCGCAATGACAACCAAGTTCGTGGGTAACAGTAAGTCCGCTCGCGGTGAAATTCCCCCTACTGTGTGATTCAATAGTGACGAGCTCATCTTTCACTTCCTCTAGTTATTGAGGTGAATATGTAGCCCATTTTACCTACTGTTGTACGACATAGAGGAGATTGTGACATCGTGTCCACGGGCACTGCCACTAGCGGGACATTCAAGCGTTGGCCAATTCGGAGGCGTCAGGCACACTTGTCACGGTGACAGGCGTGACACGCCCATGAAAGTAGGGGTCCAATGTCAGCCGCAGGTCAACCAAAACGCCAACGTTTTTTTCTGAACATCCGTTGTTCAGATTCCCCACATTCTCTACTACAGTCACTCCTTTAAAAGCGAATCAAATTCTACACAGCTGCTTTCAAAACGTACTTTTCCCCGCTCCTTCGCACTTTAACCCACAGCTAATTCGGCCCTCGCGCCCTTTACCTCACATTCAGCGCACAGCGAGCTTCTAATCCGATCACAATTAGTCAATAATGTATGCTTCGTTGACCGCCTTCACCTTATTCGCCGCTGCGCTTTGTGCACGCGCCGATCCGTCTCCCAGCGAACCCGGTCCTGGGGCCGTCTACAAGGAAGGAGGAACCTGCCACATCGTATGGGATGCTAACCCTAACAATGCCGCTGCATGGAAGACAATGAATATCGAACTGATGACTGGTGATAACTTCAACATGATTCATTTAACAAGTCCGTTCTTGGCGCTTCACCAGTTCTCCGTACCCCGCTGACTCATTCATCCCAGCTGTTGGGACTGTTGATGGTTCCAAAGCCGGCGTCTTCGATTTTCCTTGTCCTGGGGTCAGTTCGCACTCTTGACTTTCTGGAGTTCGATCGTTAAATACTCTTCTCTACTGCCAGGTGGATCCCAACTCTGCCATTTATTTCTATCAATTCACTTCCCCCACCGCGGCCGACAAGTTCTGGACTACTCGCTTTACCATCTCTGGCCCTAATGGTGAAACCACTCCCCCGGCCAACGCTCGTCAGCCAGGCACCAATGACCCCATTCCTTGGGGTGTTGGCAAGCTTACGGATCCATCCCAGGCTACGCCTCCCCCTGGTGCTGCTTCAGGAAGCAGCGCTGCGTCGGGATCTGCTTCGTCTCTCCTCCCTACCAGCTCTGCCATAGTTTCTTCGGCTAGCTCGGTGTCTTCACCTGTCGCACCTTTACCTTCCAGCGCTCCCACACCAGCTGCACTTCCCACTACCTCCCTTCCGCCTGTCAGCGCTCCACGATTCACCACTAGCACATCGTCCACGTCTAGCACTCCAACTAGCTCACCTTCTGGCTCAGCACAAGCCGCTCAAAATGCTGCTGTTAGCCGATTGGCTTTGGGATTATGGACTGGTGCAACGGCGGTTAGCGTATCTGTGTTCGGGCTTGTTATGCTCTTATGATTGGCCTGAGGTGTTTATATTTATAGCGTGATTGTCGATCGGCTGTGGGGTTCTTCGTTTTCAAGTGGGTTGAGGTATCCCTCTGTTTATAACTCTCCCTGTGACATTTTTTTGATACCTAAAGTATATTTTGGTTGGGTGTACGGTTAGATATGTCTATAGGTTCTAGGAGAAATTGAGACATACTATCCTGAGTGTTCGGGCAGAGTGGATGCCCTCTCAATATAATTTCATTGATACCACGCCGCTGTCTGATTGTCTGATCTCCAGGTTCGTGTTCGAGGGTAAATTGAGTTCAGTGACACTCGTCGGTACGACGACTCCGCAGGATAAACTCACTGATGAAGCCATCACCGTGAACCTTGAACCTGGAAGCTCCCAACGTCCACTAACATAGTCACACATGCCCGCTTGATCCTAATCAATTGACACATGAAGAAGTCAAATGGTTTATTGATATCGTCCAATCAAATCAGAGCGCCCAACTCCATGGTGATCCCACCGAAGCGAGTGATGAGAGGACTTGGGCTGGCAATGCGCTTGGTCGACGCCACTCTCCAATCAGTTAGACTGGTGTGATCCGGGGTGGTAGCAGAGATGTGTATCGAAACTATTCGGTGAAATCTGGGAGGCATAGTAGCTGCTCAATTTGCTGCCTGCTTGTCATTCGGAAGTGGTGGTCTCACATCATGTTGTTTAGCCCCTGAAGGTCCCCTAAGGGCCGGCAAAACGCGATCAGTCACACAGTCACGGCTCTGCTCTTAAATTGCCGACCAATCAGAATCTCTGGCAATTCCCACCACCTTCTCGGTATGGAAGATGCTCTGAATAGTAGCAACGCGAAACCACAGGGTTCGTTGAGTTTCATTTACTTCCAATATTAATGCTGCATCTAATTCAAGGAATTTTGGGTTACAGAGTTAGATCCAAGGGTAGACTTTATCGCTGGGACCGTTGCTGTACGGCTCGCAATTCCCGTAGCCTGCTTGCCGCCATGCTAACTTACTTTCGAACCCCTGACACGTTCTTAGGGTGCCGCTGGGTTGGTTGTGGGCTTTCCTTTCGATACTGGTGAGTGGTTAAAGGTGCCATTAGTCCTGGAGTGAGTCGTATCTTGATGCACTGGAACAGTCAAAGTACGATTCCAGAGTCCGCAAATTGCGAGTAGATATCGGTCCACCATCCATGCGTTCGCTACGATTGTGAGTGAAGAGAAGTTCTTCGGCTTGTACAAGGGTGTATCGTCGCCTTTGGTGAGTGGAGAGAGGTCGTTTTGATGATCCGAATCAATGACTGACCTTGTTATCGCATTAACAGGCGACCTGCGCGTTAATGAATGGCCTCGTATTTGCGTCGTATCGCATGTTCATGAGAGCCCAACTCAAGAATCCAGATGATCAGCCAACGCTAGGTCAGATAGCATTGGCGGGGGCGGGCAGCGGTATTGTCTCGTCGTACGTCAGGTTCCGCTCCGGATATATTATAATTGAGGCGCTCAGCTTGTTTGCCATGTAGAATCATCACAACGCCGACTGAGCTTATCAAGATCCGACAACAGGCTTCGCTGACGCCGACGTCAGCCACTAATATCGCCCTCCAGATTTTCAGACAGCACGGCATACCTGGTCTTTACAGAGGGATCACGGTAACAGCCCTGAGGGATTGTGGGTATGGCGCCTACTTCGCCGCGGTATGTTTTATGCCCAATGCAGGTCGAAGGAACGGTCAATTAATTTTGTTTCGATTTAAAGTATGAGGCTACTTGCCGGTATTTCACCACGCCCGCAACGGTCCAATCATCCCCCGACCACTCGTCCATCTTCGCAGAAGTCGAATCGGACATGAATAAGCTTCCCTGGTATGCCATGCTCATCGCTGGTGGCGTCGCGGGTGTCGGTGCGTCGCCACTCCCACATTTCGCCGGTTTGTTGATGTGTCGTGCCAGCTGGCTGGCTTTTTACCTTCCCAATGGATGTTGTGAAGACACGAATGCAAGGAAGTCAACGCCACTTCGAGGCTGGTAGCCCAGCCACGCCTTCTGAACCGAGTTCAAGGAGTCGTTTACTTCCGGCCGCCAGGCCAGCTGAGTCAAACGGTTCAAATACAAATCCGTACCGGACCACCCTTTCGACCATTGTGAATTCATATCGCACAGAAGGCATCGGTGTGTTCTTCAGGGGCCTGGTCCCCACACTAATTCGGTGAGTTCTGGAGTCTCGACTCCGGTGTAATACGTCCCTCTCTGAGGCTAGTTCGCCCCCCCTGGTGATGATGGTGGGCGGAGTCATATGTCCTCCCCCATTTCGATCGCTGCGGCGCTCTAGTCCAGTCCAGACTGCCTGGGAGGATGTGTTACACATTGCGCTTTGGGCTTGGAGGCTGATTGATGTCGTTTTGCATGCCCCCATTGGCTCGCCTGACCTCTGGATACCCGGTATACCCGCCACACACACAACAATATCGTCGATCAACAGAGCGGTCCCAGTGAACATGGCGACATTTGCCGTCTTCGAAGTGGTCGTTCACGCTCTATCTTAATATACCAACCCCTGGCGGCGCCTGTGCCTTGAAGCCTGCTGGAGGCAGGACAGCGCAGCCCAATCATTGTGTAGACCTGCTGACGCTTTGTAAGTCCAGTAGGCTCATTCTAGACTGGGCCGAACGGCTAACTACAGTGTTCTTAAACTAATAGCCTCCATAGTGCCGCGAGGGGGCGCGCTTATCGGCCGCTCATAGTACATTCAACAATACATCGCGCCGCGCCCATACGTTCCAACTTCCATATCGGTTCGGATGTTCCAACTACTGCCATCCATAATTAGACTAGGTACACCAATACACACACATTCACACTTGCACATCGATACTATGATCAACTTCCATCGTCGTGAGGCCAGCAGAGGCCAACGTGCTCTGGCCAGACCGTCATTAGCCTTTCCCACATGTGCTGAGCAATCAATCGCTATTATTGTAAATCCATCTGGGAGTCGATACGGATCGTTTGTGCGTTTCATTTCCCTCCAAGGTAGTTAGTTGTACAGGATGTAATGCTACGAAAGTTGCGGTGCGAAGTGATACAATGAGTGTTCTACAGAACGAATACGAAAGCGATAACCAAAAAATAATGCTAGGTAGGTATTATTACTGAAGCAGGTATGTTGGGACAACGGCAGCAATGGTATAAAGGCCAGCGCAAACGGAGAGAAAATGCGAGAAAGGAAAACTCGAGAAAAGATGAATCAGGAAAGGGTAGAATCAGAGATGATGATAAGGGAAGATAAGGGGAGACAGGGCGAGTCAGCTGTCCGCCATCTCGCGGTCCAGGTCGAGACTACCGTCGACCTCACGCTGAGCGCGTGTGTACAGCTCTTCTCTTCGGTTTTCATCGCTAGTAAGGTTTGCTAGCGTGAGTAAAGCTTCGGCTAAGAGGGGTTTCAGGTCCTGCGTCTCGGGGTCACTAGAGGATGTAGCGGAACCCTTGGCACGCTCGAAGAACGAGATAGCTAGATTAAGAAGAAGCGTTAAGCATTCACACAGGAGCCACGATGTAATGACGAAATACTTACCATTCGCCAAGCCTTCACGGGCCTCTTGAGCATCCTCGGATTGGAGTACAGCTGCGTCGCCGCTTTCCAAGGCTTCCTCAAGGGATTCCACCTTGGCTGAACCGACGATAAGCCAACATCGTCCCCTCGCGCGGGTAATCGAGCCCCTCCAAGCGTCCATATCGGCCTCCATTTTCATTTGATTGAATACAGAGTCCGCCCATCGTGCCCAATACTGCCGTTCTGACGGTATCTCAAATTTCTCTGCGACGCCTAGGACTTCGGAGGCAATGGTGAAGAGCTCCTTGGCGCGGGAGAACGAGTCGGTAAGCGGGGGGACGAGTGGGGGATTGGCGCCAGCTGCGGAAGTATGTTGAGGGTGGGGCATATGAAAGATACCTCGCGAGAACTGATCCATGGCCAATACCATCAGGTCATTGGGTGTACTGGATGAAAGGGTCATTCGACGGGTGATGGGCGGGCGACGAGCGGCGATAGCAGAGAAGGGAGAGTCTTGCGGCCAATGAGGTTCGTCAGCGGAATATTGATCTGCTGTTGATATGCATGTCGTAACCGTTGGACTCGAGCCGGGGGGAGCCGATTGCTTCGCTTTCTGTGTTCGGGTCAGGGCATCATCAACAATACAGACGAGAGTGCGACCCCAGACGATGGCCATGCGCCAATCCTCAGGCATATCATAACCGCGGCCATTTACTCGACTCGGAAGGTTTTCGCCCGTCTCAAATACGTCTAGGGCTGCAAGCCAATATGGACACGGACTACTCGGTTCACCAGCGAGCGCCAGCGATGAATCCTGCGCGATAAGGTTACCAAACAAGAACAACGCTGTGCCGAGTATGGCATGGAAGGCTGTCGCTGGCTCCTGTGGTTTCCTAACACGGATCGTGAGATCGATTTACGGTGTGGGGCAAGCGGTAACTTACGGCTTGCGAGATTCCACGGGTGGCGGCGGTGGGGCTGTGTTTCGACCTCGAGTGGAGCGGTCGCTGGCCCACTCTCCGCGAAATCGGTCCTCGGTGGGCGTCGAGGTGCTCGGCGCGCTGGCCAGATTCTGGGCCGCGCTGGAGTAGAGGACCGATGGATCGTGATAGTAGATCAAGAACCGGTGGCAATCATGTACGACAGCACGAAGCAGGGGGATCGCCTCTGCTGGCTCTGCGTCTAATTTGATTCTGTCAAAGTCTGTTCTTCGCTGGAGCAAGCATCAAAAACGCACTCTCATACTGCTCGGCTGCCTTTGCAAACAAGTCCTTGAGATCGTCCCAATCTTCGTATGTACATGATGTTTTTGCGTCCGTCTGGTCGCCTCGCCTCGCAGTTGAAGTTGTATCCATGATTCTCGCCCGCCTCACCCAACTACTGACACGGTCGACTGGGCTTGGGCTGCACGTTTCTCGGTACTCTCGACAGAAGGCCGTATCACGCTCGTCACTCTCCCCGCTGTCTGAGAATTCTGGAGTCAGACGGCGTCGCTTCGAGCTGCTAGATGAGCTGGAGGTGGTGGCCTCTTCCTGCTCGTCGTCGTCGGTGTCAGAATCAGTATAGACACCCTCTTGCCATTCCCGGACATGGTCTGCGAAACAACGTGGCGCGTTCACACGACCCCTCCATAGGCCTCTTGGCCGAGCTCGCTTGGGATTTGGGGAATTTGGCGGTTTAGGGGACGAGGAGAGCATCGAGGAAAACGGTGGAGGGGGGGACAAGGGTGCGGGAGGGAAGACACTAGTGGGTGAATCAGAAATTTGGTCAGCCACCATGAATCGAGATATTTATCTGAACCGCCGAGCCAAACGACCGAAACGTCCCCTCAGCATTGGTGGGTAACAGCATCACCGCAGGTTTCGACGTCTGGACGGCTCTAGGCCAATAGGAAATGCGGCCCTCTGATTGGGCCACCTGAAAAACAGACCAATAGGGGACAAGCGATCAGCCACAGTCTAGACTGCCCCAGGCAAACATATCACAATATCCCACAAATCTCTGCCATTCCAGCCCAATAGATATATATATAATGTCCTACCGAGACACTGCTCGTCTACCAACCACGTCGTCGACCCCCTTTTCCCCATTTCTCAGTCAGGAAGGCAGTAAGATACTCGTACACTTCTCGGTGCGCGCCCCGCCGTGTGATGCTATGGTCACTGCGAAAGGGTCGTCCAGCCAATTAGCATGTCCGTTTATCCTCGTTTGGCAACCGGGCGACAATAGCAACCAGCCATGAGCCGAGAAAAAAAACATCACGCACCTATCAGTGAACATCCTGAACCTAAATTTCCGAATCTGGGCCCTGGTGAACATGTCCAGCAGGTGTGCCGAGTTCGCGTAGTGAACGTTATCATCGGCACTCCCATGCGCCAGCAGGTAGTGCACCTTGTCAAACGCCGTTACATTCGAGATGGAGGCGTTGACGTAGCCGCCCTCGTTCAGCTTGGGGAGGTTCATGTAGCGTTCCGTGTATATCGAGTCTAGACCATCATCACCGTCAGTTTCTATCCTTGACACAAAGCAACGATGGAAACAATGGACAGATGGCAATTATCTGTCTCCCAAACTGCGGCCGCGCTATGGCACCCAGCGGGATGTAAATTTGTCCACCTGGGGGCAGTGGCCACTCACCATACAACCGCCAGCTGGTCACAGGCTAAAGCACGGGCCGGACAATCAGCCAGACTCGCCTTCCACCAACCTAGTTCACTTACTGCAACGGCCATAGAGAGCGAATGGATCCCCGCATCCGCTTCGACGACCTTCGAGCTCATAAATCCGCCATATGACTAGCTCATTTCATCAGCCCGCAGCCCCGAGATAAATGAGCAAGGAGGTGGCGTACTTACCCAACCCCAAATACCAATCCTCTTCGGATCAACATAATCTTTTGCGGCCCATATTCTGGTGTAGGGAAAGGGGGGGAAACGGAAAGAAGTCAGAAAAATATCAACGCAATCAAACTCAGCCTGGTTTGTGGTCCAGGTCAGGGCACCCTGCCATGGCCCCAAGAACCAGCCAACTATGGAACGCTAGCAACAAACCAAGCTCATCATTTCCCTTGCAGCCAACCAGCATGCGGCGCTCGTTTCAATGCCCCCACACTATATACTCTCGACTCACACGCAGAGGAAGGGACCACTCACCTCGCAGCATTCACTTGGTCCTTCGTCTCCCAGAAACCTAGATTACCCTTGACCGGATTCCTCAGCTTCCGCCCTTTGTATCCAGTGCCACGACCGTCGACTACAACGATAACATATTGAAGGGAGCATGCAATATAATCATGCCAATGCCTCTCAAACTTCAGGTCCACCAATTGGCTGTTCGGGCCTCCGTACCTACGTTGGGAATAAGCCCTTTTATCTTCAACAAGAAAGGTTGCCCTCCCCCGCGGTCATAGGACCATGAGGCTTGTAGACCATGTGTCGTAGGGTATACACAGGTCCAGGCCCCGCTCAACGACGAGGTCGAGATGGTCCCGACTCATAGCAAAGTTCACGAACAAACAGCACTCACACACGGAACAAAACAGGGTATTTCGTACGACCCGAGTCGTCCATCCGGGGTGGTCTGATTTCCTTGAAATTGAGCTCTGTGCGGGAAGAACAATCAGTGAGTGTGCGGGACACCATCCCTCCGCCCCGCAATGATTCTAGCCGCCTAACATCCAGGATCGCCTCTGGCCCTCGATGGTGTGCAACATGGCCAGCGAGCCGGCCCGCCAGCACCCCTGAGGTAGAAAGACAACTCACCATACCCATCGCTGTCAATTGTCCCATACGAAGTCAGTGGCGCTTCAAACAACTCGGTCAAATTCGCAAGGAGTTCGTTCTTTGTCAGAACGTATTCAAAGTCTGTCGATAGTTCACATCGATATATTGTCCACCATCTTGCTAAAATGCACACATACCTTTGTCACCAGCCTTGACGACTTTTTGCCATGGGATGTTAGGACCTTCGTAAGAGAGCAAGTAAAATCCTGCTTTTGGAGAGAAGCTGGCGCTGTGATAAGCCCTTTGCGTGGCATCGGTGAGCTCCTTCGGATCCACTTTCTCATACGTCGGAGCTGGGTCAAACGACGATGAACGAGCCAATGACGGGAGGGGTGCTGAGTATAAATGCCGCTCGATGGAGGATGGCTTCGCGGCCAGGAAGTATCTACAGGGAGAAACGTCCAGCCTAGTTAGCCACCAAGGAATGGAAGGACGTACACCAAGCCTTTGTCCACGTCTACGGCCTGGATGCCGTCAACGACTTCCCACTGTCCCGACGTGATGAAGTGGGGTTTCGACGTGGTCGCGGGGCTGAAAAGGGCGATATGATTATACCCGTCTGGGGTAGGGACGATATCCAGATACGCCCCCTCAGTGTTACCTACTCCAAATCATTAGCGTCTTGGCGACGGAATGGTGAAACAACGTCACCATTGTCCGCGCGTCTGGCGGCGGGCTTCGGTGGAATCGGGTATATATATTGGTCGTTGTTGATCCACCCGTCGTCTCCCTCCTCCCCCTCTTTACCAAGCTTCCGCACTACTCTACCCGTCGTCTTGGCGGGCCCAGCGCTTGTTTCCAAGTCGAAAAGCACCACAGTTCCGCTGTCCGCATTCCGATTCACCTCCTTTAATATGAGCGTCGAATTCCCTACCCAAGCAATTTCAAGGATGATGCTATTGTCTTTGGCCTGACGGTTGGGCCAGTCGAGCTCAGTCGTAGCATTAACCGCCGGGAATCCGGCAACGGTAGGTCGGTTAAGCGCCTTATCTTCCCATTCCTCTGCATCGGAGCCCTGCGCCAGGTGGTCATGCTGATACTTTGCTAAATCAAACACGTGGACGGAGACGAGGGGGTTGTTGTACCCCGGCTTAGGGTATTTCATGACAACGTCCTTGGTGTAGGGGACCACGCGGTAGTTGTCATCGGTGGGGTTGTACACAGGGAAAGAGTACTCATCGACCAAGGTTTCGTCGAAGGCTAGGAATGCGAGTTTCGTTGAGTCGGGGGACCACCAGAGGGCAGAGTCACCAGAGAAAACTTCCTCCTCGTATACCCAGTCCGGGACCCCGTGGAAGAGGGAGGCGTTGCCAGATGTGGTGATGCGAATGTGACGCGTGTTTGAGCTTGCAGGTGAGGCCCCAACGTGTAAGCGGAACGTCTCGAAGCGTGGATGAATCGCATGCGTACCTTTGGTCTGGAACGACATACAGGTCATTATTTTGCACGTAGGCTATGGCTTCGCCAGTCGGTGCCCAAGTAGCAAGCGCCGTAGTAGGCGGATTAGTTGGTGGTATCAGTGGCTGGGTATCGTGAGTAGCAATATTATGAACGTAATAATTTCCGAAGGAAGACCAGCGCCATTGCTATGATGCATATGGTCAACCATGTAGCAGCGAACGGTCCGGTTGTTGCACACACCTTCTTATGATCAGTTTTCACGAGGAGATATTTCATATCGGGAGATAGTTTCCAGCTATTCCAAAAGATAGGTTGGTCGTGTTCCTACATCGAGATGTTATGGCCGAACAACGAGAACCAGGGAAGAGTAACGCACATCCTTGACATCTCTGTTAGAGACGAGGGTGCGGGTAGTATTCGTCTTGAGGTCGACCAGCATAATCTGACCGTCCAAGTCAATCGAGAATACACCATCCCCAGCTTTACATTGATGAGTTTGGCAGCCAAAAAGGTAGAAGGAGAAATCCCTCACCTTCGGGCACCCAGCGTAGCCTCTGACTATTAGCATAGAACGTGCCATTGAAGACATGGTCCATCGTAATTTTCTGGAAACCAGGAATATGGATTGACGAGCCGGTATACGAACTCGCAGCAATGATTCCGATGAGTCCTGAGAGAATGACGAGGGAAACTAATGCAATAGCAAGATACTTGATAGACGTAGGACGCTACGCAGAGCACATTGAGGCCGTTGTTCAAGACGCAGTGGACTGAACACACCTTTCCCGCTAGTCTGTCCCTTTGACCTGACGGCACCCCATACGTTCCCTCTTCCGCGTAGTCCTCGCCGTGGTCATCAGCGGCTTCTTTATCCAGCAAAAGACTTGCTTCGTCGTCCGAGCTAGGTGGATCAAATGGGCCCTCGCCGTAGTAAATGGCTGGTCTTATACTGGCACGTCGGCTGGAGTCTGGCGCATGCTGGTTCGAGCTGGATGCAGCATCGTTCTGCAAAGGATGGGAGGAGTCTGGAGACGCTTCTGGCTCGTCTAACAGCCTTTCGTAGCTCGGTACGTGCATCGACGTAGCACTGGCAGCAGTCGCGAACAAGTTGCGCAGTGGCTGTACACTTGCATGCACCTAATATGCTCCCGCCCATCAAAACCGCCCGCATCTCGCGCTGGCGAGTTCTGAACGTAGATATCCCATATTTTGCGAACTACCACACCCCTACATCTGGTCTGCTCTTACAGCTTCTGTCTCAGCGAGCTATATCATAACTTATCCTCGCCCTTTGGGAGAACCGCTCTCGACTGCCCCCCGGACTCGACGCCTCGTTGCACTTAGAAGCTTGCCTTCAACGAGGGATGCGATTAGTCGCTGTCAAGTTTACAGGTCAAATAGCTGGCAAGTGTTCCCAGCTGAACGCCCACATGTAGGGCGCGGCTGATTTTTCTGTTCTAGACGGTCTGCATGGTTATCGCTCATAGCTATTCGGTTCTCCTTCGGTTGCTAAAGGATTGAAGGGACCACACCTCCCGTTGCGACTCCACCATCATCTGCACGAATGCATAGATTGTTGTACGGCATTATTGTGCCATCTAGCCATTTTACGAAAGATCTCTCCGCTCTGGAGCGAGCCAGTGATAAATGGATCATTGTTACGCCGCAACATGCGGTATCAGCATACTAGTATCAGCATCCGCTGCAGACTGTGGGGCCATTCACACGACTCACCTAGATGCTAGGTACGAGATCCTCACCCCTCTCTACCAGTCTTCGTTGAATGAAGAGGCAGGCGAGTAAATGTGCAAGTCTGCCCCACCATCCATGTCGTATGACATCCGTCTCCCCGTTCGACTGTCAGTGCGATTTGTATTCACCGCCGTCCTTTTTCGTGAGCTCCCTCGATGGTATGTCACTAGCTGCAATGGCAATTGGTCTGGAACAAGCCATACCGACAACCGTTTTTGACGCCTTACCTCCTTGGCATATAACACTGGATGAGTCCCTTGCTGGTAGCAATGAGATCGCCGTACGCGTGCGATGAGTGACAACTGTGTCATATTGGCCTTCACTAGGCTCATTTTTCTCGGGAATTGCATCCTCTGAGCGTTGGCGTCTGACACACCCCGACTTTTGCTGTCGTAGACTCTGTGATAACTCATGTATCTTTTCCCTTTCACGGTTACGGCCGTAAGATCAGGATCCGAGTCGTTTCGCTTTTATAACCTCCAAAGCAAGTCTCGCCTTTGATTCACTCTGGTGATAATAGCTTAGTTTACATAACATTAACCACGATGTCTGCGATATGAGTCAGACGGAGTTCGTCAGATATTCCTAGTATTGACATGTTACTGCACGCTCGTACAGCTGCCTCTCTCTAAGTATCGACGTCTCTCGACAGCGGTTGTCAGCACACGGATTAATTAGCAAACTGTTTTCGGTTATGGTGGCG
Organism: Pleurotus giganteus; assembly: GCA_032158425.1. Taxonomy (NCBI): domain Eukaryota; kingdom Fungi; phylum Basidiomycota; class Agaricomycetes; order Agaricales; family Pleurotaceae; genus Pleurotus; species Pleurotus giganteus. The sequence continues at coordinate 2,629,544 of JAPEHR010000005.1, forward strand.
GTAACTTCGTATTCTATCACTTCGTATTCTATTACACACGAGAGTACGACATCTCACCCTTCTTGATGATAGTAAGGCGGGTAACCGTGTCCAAGTCAGGGGACCCCTAAACGTCAGTCCCCTATTCATATATAGACGCCTGAAACGGCCTCGACTCTTTCTTCCCTCCTGCCACCATGTCTCTCCGCGATGCACATATACACGCCGATATTTAGTGTTATGCACAGGTACAATCGTATTGCTAAAGAATTCAACCAAACCCTTATGTGAATAATCTAGCAGCGATCCTTGAATCACTTTCAAGTTTCCCACCGACTGAACGCGTCTCGCGAACTAATACCTCTGTATAGTAAAGCCCCGCACCTCCGGCGGTCTGCCATCGTTTGAACAAGACGAAATTAAGGAGACGAATAAGGCACGTTCGAAATGAGACTCAACTTTAAGCTTGGAGGGGGCGAAGGTGAACCCTGGTTGACAGATCATTTCCGCGTTACTCACGCCGGGTTTGCGTCATTCCTTCGTAGATGAAGGGGTTCAAAGTCTGACGACCATTTTCTGTTTCTTCTCAGGTCGTATCCAGTTTTCAGCAGGGTATATGCGTCCTTTAAGACATTGTGGGTCGTGTGATTCGACCCTTTCAGGATGATGAAGTCTATTTTGTTTCCGACCGCTCGGAGAATGAGGTCGCTCGCCAGATCATTTGCGATATGAGTCCTAAAAGCGCCAAACTCCGTCCACCGCAAGTCCCAAGATGGTGCCATCAATGTTTGATTCTAGGTAAACTTCGCATTGTCCCTTAGTTTCCGTGAAGTCAGCATCATGATCTCAAGTCCCGAGTTCATTGCAGTTTTCTACACTGCGAGAAGCAGTCCTGAAGCATACAACTTCGTCAGGAGCCTCTGCCTCAGGGTTTATCCGATCACTTCGACGCGACATATCTCACGTCTCCGATATTCCCCCTTCTTTGATCATTAGAACACTTACTCGGGAACTCATTGTTAATGGTCAACACCCTCTTCTCCGCTTAACAAAGCGCTAATCTGATCGTCAAGTGATCTTCTTTTTGGAGAAACGTAGCTGTACGCAGTCAAAGCATGACCGTAGGCAAGTTGGAACAAGTTGTCATTGGTCCAATGCCCCACTGTATCACGTTGACTCACATCAGACTTCGCCATTCGAAGGCCACACTGACTCAGACTCTAGTGCGCTGTATAAGTGGGGTGACACCATTTACGCTCAGCGAAGATGCGAACGTCGATATCATTGCCAATCGGAGAATACGGAGGGTTCAATCTACTCCAGAACGGCCTTTCCCCGAGCCTAAACTCAGATGGCGCTGAGGCTGAGGCTGAGTAATTCTTCCTAGCTAGCCTAGCAATAGCAATCACAAGTGCTGCGTTTCTTTGCGCAGGTTGCCTTGGTCCTCAAGCACAGAGCACTGCGTCACCAGGGACCGATCATCAAGCTGTATCCATCTCAGATTTGCGATTTATTGACGCTCGAAACCACCAGCCACCGGCTATGATGGCTTTATTTAGGGCTTTATCGTCTCGGACATCTGAATGGACACTCATGATCTCCATGGTCTCATGTCTAAAATACTCTTTCCCAGAGACCATCATGTCCACGTCAGTGGGGTGTACAATCGTGCACCATTTGAATATGATGATCCCACCAAGACTCGGAAATGGGTTTGTCGCTCACAGGACGGCCGTCAACACGTAGGTTTCAGACACTGTCGGGCATCACGGAGATGATCGTCCCTTTCCACAACTGCATCTGCCCCCATGGTCTTGCTCTTCGACTGTTCAGGCCAGTACATATACCTCATGGCACGCGCGCTTTTCACGCGAAGTGTGGTGGAACGTGTCGGCAAGAAGGTAAAGTGTCCGCCCCTATAATTGTTCCTTAAGAATTCAGTTTCTTGGTCCCACTCATTAGTTATGATATATGATAAAGTTTCTCTGGGACTTCCGGCGCTTCATTGGAAGCCTCAGACTTTGGCGACGTCGACAACCAGCAGTATTCTATCATTATATCAAGCTGCGCGGCGCCAATCTGCCCTGATGACCCATCCCCCCTACTCAGGTTGATGTTCATAGTTTCGCACCTCTTATCTTGGGACGTAATTGATTCGCATGCAGAAGAGATCCCTAGGCATCATGGCGTACGTTTTGTTGGTCCAGTATGTCATCGCTAGGTTAAAGTTGTTGCAGGCCTTGGTCCGTCTACCCGAAAAGGGGTCGCTACTCCATCTCGCAGGTGTATCTCATCTATCAGATTGGATCTTCCGTGACGAGTCCCCGGACCTTGGATAAGGCACTGGCAAATCTCAGCTGGTGAAATAATTTTCTCTGCCATTTTCCCGGAATTTATCTGAAGTTCCGTTGGCATAACACTGACCTCAACGCCTCACTCTAGGTTTGAAGGGCCCTGGACGACACACCTGCTGTTTGGCTGGCATTGAGGTTGGTTTTTTTTCGTGATCGGAGATACAGTCCAACACGTGGCGTCAGGAAGAGCTATCGGCCGATTTCTTGGGCAAAGCCATCCCATAACCATCCCCTCTTCCGCTGGTGTTGAAGTCGACGAGACGACGTATTATTGAGGTGTGTGTTGTGGACTCCAGCGACGGAATTATTCCCTCATGATGTTTTGTGACTCCAATTATATCACCCACAAGATGACTTGAGACAAATTCGATCGCCTCCGCCCACAGGGTCCGCCAAACTGGGCAGTTTCATCATCTTGTATAACGCCACTAGTTACTCTTTACGCTCAGGCTCGAGGTTGCAAAGCAAGACAAGATGAATTCACGCTAGAAGAACGAGAGGCCTCATTCGTGTCCCATGTGAGTTCTTCGCTTTCAAATCAGGATACGAAGAGACCATAACCATAGATCAATGGGCGCCTAGGTGCCAACGGAGGCCTGGTCTAAGCTGGTCTATTGGAGATAGATTTTGTATTGATCGCACGGCCAATTTAGTACCATCGGCAGATTTGACCGGTGCCGCGGGATCCTGGCTGTACGTACACCTCCCTTACACGAGGCACAACTAAACCCCTTATAAGGCCGACAGTGACTCTTCTCAATTTCTGTCCTTTTTGTCCGCTTCTCCTCCATTCAGTTCGCCCAACATTCAGCCGCCATGGACACTCTCAAGAACATGCTCTCCCCTCTGGGGATGAATACAAGCGCTATCCAAGATACCCTAGTTCGTATCGTACAGCTTTGCCGAGTTTTTGCTGTTGAGCGCTAAGTGTTGTCTGACTCGAACAGAAACTGGTGGTGATTGGTGGTACTGTTGAGACTGCACGACGTGTTTCTGTTTCGGCGTGGAATGGATTCGTCGACTGTGAGAGACTGAACCGCTTTGGATCGTCACTAGCCGTTGATATCTCGTCTATTTTAGCGTTCTTTCTCACAGCTCACTTCAGTGAGGAGGATTATCCCTACGACTGGTACGTGGTATTGAATGAGGCTCCGTACGTTGACCAACGTTTGCTCTCAGGTTAATGCACTGGTTGGCCAAGGTACGCCACTCCGCTCAATGGATTATTTCGCGTATTGATCCGAAGAATATAGCAACCAGCTTGGGGACGCAGCCGAGAGTTTGAGATAACAACTAGGACTGTAGGGCGTGGTGGTCTCAGCCAATCTTCTGGAGACTTAGACGAGGAGGAGGAAGAGGAAGAGGGTACTCTGGTCCACGGAAAGAGGAAACGCAAGGTCCAATTCATGCCCAGCCTGGGTGAGTGGCCCAAGCTCCGGTTTTGGCTAGACGACCCTGACTCTGCGCAGACACGACACATACAATTTACTACCGAGGACATTGGCTCAGAGTAAGTAAATCCGCTCGCGAACTCTGGCGCAGCATGCCAACCCTGAAATGTAGATAACGAGAACAAAGCGATACCCCGACTACGGGCACGGTTCATCACTCAAAATCAGGTATGATTACTCCCGCTTGCGTCGGAAAAGCTGTCTGATTAACCTGTGTCTATCATGTAGTGTTGTTGCACGTAATAACGATATCCTCAAAAAGCTCGTGCTAGAGGCCAAAAAGGAGTACGAGAAGGACGCGGAACATCGTGTTCATATCTTCTTAGCGGACACGTAAGTACTTTCGGTGGCTGTTCATGATCATTACCGCCGGTATCATTCTTTCTCACTTCTTGCATAGAACGTATTGCTGCTGGAGATGGAATGGGGCTCGCCAAAAGCGTCCTATGAGCTCTATTGTCCTCCAACCCGGCGTGAAGGATATGCTGCTGGCTGATTGCAAGGACTTCCTTTGCTCCGAAGAATGGTGTGTCCACTTCCTATGCCCCTTGAGTTAAGACTAATGCCGCTTTGCTAGGTATGCCGAGCGAGGTATGAGTCAACTTTGCCGTACTTCTGCTTGATAAATATCTCATCCCCGTTCCACGTAGGAATTCCTTTCCGTCGGGGATACCTTTTACATGGTGTACCCGGAAGGTTGGTTTCATATTCCAAGTCCCTGGCCCTCATTCATTTGACTAATACTACCGACTTCAGTGGGAAAACATCGTTGATTCACTCCCTTGCTGGAGAACTAGGTCTAGATATCTACGTGGTATCATTGTCATCGAAAGGGTAAATGGAATTTGCGGCTTCTCCATTCTTCTGGATCACTCATCATCATAAATAGCATGAGTGATAATACTCTGACGACATTAATGGGATATGTTCCTTCTAGGTACGTAACCATTCTGACTGCCCTCCCGGCCCGTCATTAATACCGCCTACCCTTGCGCTTAGATGTATAGTACTTTTGGAGGATTTAGACGCTGCATTCACACGTTCAGTCAGTCGTGATGCTAACTCGACGGGGGCGCCCACGTCGACTACTAGCTCTACATCTACGACGACCACGGAGACTAACACCAATGATGGCTCTACTTTGAGTCTGAGTGGCTTGCTGAATGCTCTTGACGGTGTCGCAGCAGCAGAGGGCCGGTGAGCGCTTTCTTTCATTCAGGTTTCGTATCGTTCACACGCTGGATAGTTTGTTATTCGCCACTACGAATCACATCGAGAGACTTGATCCTGCCCTCAGTCGACCTGGTCGCATGGATGTGTGGGTTAACTTCACTCACGCGACCAAGTGGCAGGCGGAGGGTATCTTCAAATGCTTCTTCCCATTCAAGCCCTCTTCCGATGCTCCCGTCCCCGAATCTCCCAAGGACGCCTCCCAGAAGAATCTTCCTCTTCCCAAGAAGAAATCCACTCACGCTATCCCCCTCCTAACTGAGCAGGAGATCTCAGAGCTAGCTAAACGGTTTGCCGAAGCCATCCCGGAGGACGAACTCAGTGTACGTCATTTACCCCGCATTTCGTGTTCTTCGGGATATTTTAACTTTTTTGATCGATCTCGATAGGTTGCAAGCCTGCAAGGGTACCTGTTGAAGAACAAGACTCGTCCACGCGAATGTGTCGAAGAGGTTGCCGACTGGTTAGTGATTTCGTATATCTTATCGATGGTTGCGATCAGTAGCTTACCCCCCTTGATTATAGGGTGAAGCAGGAGCGTGAGACACGCGAGAAGCTCAAGAAGGAAAAGGCTGAGGTTCGCTTTCATTGTGATTGATGGGTTGCATATACTGATCCGTTCGCCAGAGGGAAGCAAAGGAGAAGAAGGAAGCGGAAGAAAAGGAGAAGAAAGAGGTTTGTTTTTCCCTCTGCTCTTCGTGACTATCCCTCATTCACATATCAACCTTCAGAAGGCTCAGAAGGAAGGCACTGAGACAACAGAAGAGTCCCCTAAGGAAGAGGAGAAAGCCACTGAAGAGGTAAACGTGCCGCAGAAAACCTCATCACCATGAGTGGCTGACATTTGCTTGCGGCTGTGTAAAGAAGGATAAGGAAACTAAGGCCGTAAGTACCGCCTGCAACACTGGTTTCGGTGTCCATCAGCTAAATGTCCATTTCAGAAACAAGAGCGCAAGGCAACCAAAGCTAAGGCAAAGAAAGTTTCCGCTGAGAAGGCTGAATCCTCCAAGCCTTCTGCGCCTGAGTCGTCCGAATCCACGTCAGCTGCGGAGGCAGCATCTTCGAGCGAACCTTCGAGTGAGACTTCCTCAAGCTCAGAATCCGACAGCAACGCCGGAAACGACGGTGATGTTGAGGAAAGCGTGACGTCCGAATCCGAGACGGAGAAGTCGCCGGAACAAGCTTCTGCTGAAGATAAGGAAAAGTGGGTTGCTGTGAAAGGTGCTCCTGCTGTCGCTGAGTCTGCATCCAACCCATGACTGCTTGTTTGGCGGCCCCGTCTCGACCTAAATCTGTACGAACATTATCTTCATCGACTTTGCCTGGGATTCTTGCTGCTCTGCCACCGCTCTCGTCTGACTTTCTTTGTATCATTCCTTCACTGGTTGTTTTCATTGTTATAAATACACTCCATAGATCAACCCACCCCGCTCATAGCTACGCCGAGATTATTTACGGCCAAATGTTTACCATTTCGTTAGCTGAACAGAGATACGTGATTCATTCTATAGAACGTGGATAGCATCACAAAACTATTCTACCTATATGCAATCATTATCATAAAATTGACGTGACCGCGGCGCACAGCTCACACGCACTTATGCGGACTTTTGTAAACTGACATCAGTCAAGATTTTGAAGGCCTCCTTGTAAGCATCAAGGAGCGCCTTGACCCTCGCCCGCTCAGCTACCACCGCCTCATCCTCGTTTAGCAAATCCGAGAAGAGATCAGGTTTGTACAGTGAGGCGACCAAGCGATTCTGTACTTGCTGTGAGGTGTAGTTGACCAGAAAATGCATGATGGCCTTGGGAACAAGATCCTGGATCGTCTGTCGCACAATGCCAAAGTAAGAGGCGATGAGAGATCGGATGAGCGACGCTTCCATCTCCTCTCGGGGTGTAAGATGAGCCCCCTCAGCAGGAATCTGCGATATGAATCAAACCAGCACGGTTGAAGACCCGATAGGCATGAGAGGAATAATGTCAAGGGTTGTTGATGGGGAGGAAATGAAATGAGTCCGAGCCAAGACGCGAACAAGAGATATTCATTCACTCACCGCTTCTATGTGTTTCCCAAGGCTCTTCATATCATACGCCGCATTATTCCCATCTATACTCCTCTTTCCCGCCATCAAGCCGGCTGACATAGCTGGGTCAGCCCCGGAGATATCCCGTCCAATTGGTGTGATAGTACCGGGTGCAATCCCATTAGGTCCACCACCAGCCCCAGCTCCTCCATGGTTTTGATGATGATGAGTTGATGCGGCTAATGGCCCAGGACCATTCTGCCCGAAGAAATAATTCAAAAAAGTGTCGCGGGCAGACGTCGAAGGTGGGGAGGTCCCAGAAGCCCCGCTTGCTTGTGCGGAATGTGGTCGATGTGGCGGGTGATGTGAAGATGGATGAGGCTTCGACCGAATTAAAGTGGCTGTGGCGCTTGTCGTCGATGTTGGTGCTGGTGCCGACCCCGTCGTACGGTTGCGATCGTGTAGTGTCGACGAGACGGAACGTCCATCACGAGACGTGGCAGCTATTCCACCCGGAAGGCCGTCTCCGTCTTCGGAGGTCTCTTCATCATCTTCGTGAGCAGCGCCGTTGATAGGTTCCGCAGACGCGGGCTATCGGGAGCAAAAGGGAAAATGACATCAGTAAGCGATCGTAGCTCAGGCAGAAAGAACAATGAACGAATGAATATGATCCGTACCCGAGGCGGTGGTAGCTGCTGTCGTGGCATTGAATTGACTTGCTGGGCCTGCTGCGAGGCGGTGGCCGACCCGGAGATAAATGCGGGATGATTCGTGTTGATGTACGCAGCTTGGATCTCTATCAAACTTTGGGCGTATTCGGAGGTGGGGCCTAATCGCTCTCGAAGCAACTCCGAGACGACCTCAACAAGTTGAGCATGCAATCGGGGGAATCGAGATAACTCCTACATTCACAACCCTCATGAACTATGTATATGCCGGTGTAAAAGTAGGGGGCTCACCGTGCTAGTACAATTATGGCAGATCTTTACCAATTCTTCGTATACCAGCTCTACACATCGAAGACTGGGCGCTTCGAGTAATTTGATTTGGGGCTTCACCAGAAGTTCGAAGGCTGCTTCAGGAACAAAGAGGCTCGGACGTGGACCGGTAGAGTTACGAATTGCAGTTCGGATATCTTGGTTGTCCAGATTCTGCGTAGAGTCGATCGACGCTAATGCCTGGCCAAAGACATCATGGAAGATATAGTATATTCGCGCGCCTCCACATAGTTCTTTCGTTGAGATATCCACATTGTTGCCTTCAACGGAGGAAATGAAATCGCGCGCAAACTGTGTCATCAGTCTGAGGATGAGGCTACCTTGCTATTAATGGGGCTCGGTCATTCCTTCACTATTCATAACCTCGCGCACCACTAACCTGGTTCTTGTCACCAAAGATAGCTGAGTCTCCAAAAGAGTTAAGCTCCTGCTGAGCTTGACCCATCAGCGTATTCAGCCTAGCCTTCATATCAGGTAGCTTGTCCCGAATATGATTCATCAACACCTTCACACAACCAGAATTTTGCCTCAGCTCTCTAAGAAAGGGGGAATTCATAGAGCATACAACCACTTACCTGATTTAGTGTCTTCGCCAGGTATTGCGTTCCGTTCTTATGGGCGATGTTCCTATATGCGGGATGATTCCTAAAGAACTCTGCCTCGCTGTCCCGAGCATCATCCAGGCTCTTATTGAGATTGATATCTTGCTGACTCCGATTGACGACGCCGATAAAACCAAGTTTGAGGGGGTAGACGCGGCCAGTGAGGATATCCAATGCGTTGGTACCAGCGTCCATCAAGTCCAGCTTCGTTAAGACACCAATGGTTCGGCGACCTTGAGGATCAACAGCACGCGCGAGTTTGAGGGATTCAGAATTGGCGAGATCCACGTTGGCTGGAGAAACGGCGAGAATGACGCTGCATATAGATGAGGCTCATGAAATAGATAAAGTCGCGCCCGACAAACCTATTCGGCCTTGATATGTAGTCCGTGACCAGAGACCGTATTTGACGCTCGATGTCGCTTGGCTGATCGCCAACGGGTATCTGCAACCTATGATGAGCTCAAGATCCCATTATATACGCTATGGCAGACCTTTGTCAAACCAGGCAAATCCACCAGCGTCAGGTCCAGCACATTGGGACTATATATGCGCAGCGATATTGGCAACTTGCTGATACCCTTGTTCTGTCCTGCCACTCTGAACGTCTCTTGCTCTATCTCTTTCCGAATCTCGTCAAAGTCGGTGAAGCGTTTATCGACATGGAGGAACTGTCCCCATTCCGTTGCTGGAGGCGCATTCGGCGAGGGCTCGACGGGAAGAGGCGTATGTATGAGCTGCAGCACTAGTGGTCGACGGGTCACAATTCCTGACCCTCGAGGAAGGAAATCTCGCCCAACGATACTGAATTCCAGGTCAATCTAGGTCTCAAAGTTACCGAAGTGAGGCACGTACGTCTCCAGGACACTAGACTTGCCGGCTGACTGGCTCCCAACCTATGTGATGGCCTATCCGTCACCTCCCGGTACGACGTAATAAAGTAAGCATTGTACATACTACAACGAGTTGGGGCATGTCCAGCTCGCCACCTATATCCTCCCTTAGCATGCCTTTGGAAATAATCACGCCAAGACATACGCACCTAGGTTGCTAAAGGTGTCCTGGAGCTTGTTAACTAGTTTTATTAGATCTGAGTCCATTGTAGAAACGCAGGAGGTGGTGGTGGTCGGAAGACGAGGAACCTCTTTAAAGGTCTAGGTTGAGGACGCGTCCAAACGGCAAGCAGAAGCGTGTCGTTGCGGCGCAGGCAGAAACCGGAATCTAGTTGGTGTGAGCTGGCGTGTCGATTTAATCGTGCCAGACGACGTTGGACCCGATGACGGTGGTTTCGAGGAGAGAAGGCGACGACGCGATGCAGTAATTTAGTAAAAGCAATACGTAAGTAACAAAGAGTAACGATTGAAGCGGTGGGACAATATCGCTGACCGTGGGACGCGGCAGGCGGGCGCTTGGAGCCCCTATTCCCCTCCTACGACCATTTTATACTCCCTTAATAATCGCTGCTTCGGCAATATGCACGTCTCTTGTGCAGTATTAATATTATAGCCCAGTATCTCTTCATCGAGCTAGCGATATCTGTTAAGATACTCATCCTCGCGAAAAACACGCATATGATCGCTACATGCACTCATATTGAGCCTCACTTCCGTGGTCAGAGCTTCCCTGTGCTTCTCGAACTTGAATCTCGACCCAGGAAGACATCAATTTCATCCTCCCGCTCCAGACCTACAAGTCCCAGGGAAAGATCCTGAAGCAGGTAGAGATAATTGAAAATGCAAGCCCTACGAATCCGCGCGTTTCACAGAGTGGAAGGCATGCCATTTGAGCCCAGCGTGTAATTCGTCGCTAAGTCCTAACGTGTGGCGAGCCGCTTCGATAATTTCAGCAGCCTTAACTTCTTGTGACGCGTCAATCCGTTCCTTCTTGGCATTGCTGTACACATAAAGGAGGACTTCATTCTCTTCTTGATAGTACGGATTGTACGGGATGACGATCATGCGAGGGCGAAGGCTGGGGCTAACGAGAGCAATGATAAGGAGACTGCATGGAAGAGAAGTAAACTCACCCATATTTTTCAAGATAGCCCAAGTCTTCCCATCTCCGTGGAATGAGGAAGTCTGCCACATCGTCGAGACAAATTGGATTGTCCCCTGGATCAATGCTATTGAATAGCTCAGTGTACGTGAGCCTCCAACCCAGCCAATATGATGGTGTAAAGTATCCTCCGGGCGAGAGCACTCGCCAGACTAGCGGTGGGTCGTTTGGCTCCCGTGCAATTGGGGGACGACTAGAATAATTACAACATAAAGGATTGAGTAACTGAAGAAGCACGATGTGACTTACCGCGATTTCGCGCTGGCTTCAGATTCCATCCCGATAATTGACGGCGGATGACGCGAACAGTACTCAGTACTTTCGGAGAGATAAAGAAAACAACGTTGAACAAGAAACGGAAACGCGTCCACGTGGCCGAGTAGTATTGATATGTGTGGGGCCATATTTATTATTTATAGCGACCCTACTTCCACAATGGAGTGCCGCCCTTTCCGAGTGTTATCGATTCGGCTGCAGTGCGACTGCAGTGCTGTCTTTGATGATGTTGGGGAGCTTAACCTAGAAACGCGGGGTCTGGTCGATGTGAGTAACGAGTAACTCGTGTTAACTCGACTAGTATGATCGGTGGTTTTGGTGAGAGACCGCGACCTTATGTGACATAGTATACTTACCGCGGCCACTGCCTCTGGTGTTAAAACCGGTGATCCCCTGGCTGGCTCCTTGAACACGATTTGATTGGTGCGGTAGTGGAAGAACACTGAACAGCAAGAAATGGCCGAAGAGAATTACTTGGACGAGTCTGACCTTATCGAATTGCGTCCTGTCTTCGGTTTCAGTTGGCGTACTAGGCCAATGAATGCATCAAAGATGCACGTTGACATAGTCCATACTTCGTTTGCTGTGGGACACATCTCTGTATGCGGTTAGATGAATAACAGCGTTCTCGCAATACCGAGAGAAATACAGTTCCTACTAATCACCGCGCTTCACACAGTGGAAAGTGTGCCATCTGAGCCCAGCATGTAATTCATCACTGAGTCCTAGCGTACGACGAACAGCTTCAATAATCTCAGCACCGATGGCCTCTTGCGACGCCTCAATCCGTTCCTTCTTGGCATTGCTGTAGACATAAAGGATGACTTCGCTATCTGTATTATGGGGAGGGCAGTATGGAAGGAAGACCATACGGGGACAATGGCTGGCGCTAATGAAAGAGCAGATTGTTGATTATCAGAGAAATACATAGGCGGAAAAAAGCTCACCCATATTTCTTGAGATAGCCTAACTCTTCCCATCTCCGTGGTATCAGAGAGTTCCGCACAGTGTCAACATCGATTGGGTTGCCGCTACTAGGATCGATGCTATCGAATAGGTCGGTGTACGTGAGCCTCCATCCCAGCCCATACGCTGGCGTATAGTATCCTTCGGGTGCTCGGAATCGCCAGACGAGCGGCGGATCGTTTGGTTTCCGTGTGATAGGTGGCCTGCTTGAATTGTATCAGCCTGAGCACGCGCAAACGAAGTGGCACGACAAAACCTACCGCGATTCTGTCTTTGCCTCAGATGTCATGGTCGTAGTGGTCGACGATAGATGGGCTGCAGAGTCGATACGCTGACAACGTTATGACTCTGACGGACGCGATCATGTGGCGAAACAAAGAGCGTGTCACTGACTCAACTCTGAGCCTCTGACTCACTGCAGCGTGTGACTCGGTGGGTCCATATTTACCCATCGACAGATTCCGATGATGAGCTGGTCAAGTTCTGACGGTCTTCAACTTGCGTATGCAGTGTCCCCTGAGGGAGTGTAGCTCGGAGTATATATAACCTGGAACAGCGACATCGAAGAGAAACAACTTCATGTATGCATGGCCTTCGGAGGATGAAGGCATTTCGCAAGAATTGACCGCCCTGATCCATACAATGTTCGCTTGTTCGTTATTTTCCTAATGTACATATTAAAATAGCGGCTTGTCAGACCAGTCTTGAAGGCATACCATAATTTGGGATAGGTTCACAATGATGTTCACCACAGCCCCTTTAGCGAGACTGAACAAGGCCTACGAATCAGCGCGTTTTATAGAGTGGAAGGCGTGCCATTTGAGACCAGCATGCAACTCGTCACTGAGTCCTAATGTGTGGCGAACGGCTTCGATAATCTCAGCGCTCTCAGCTCGTTGTGAGGCTTCAATCCGTTCTTTCTTGGCATTGGAGTAAACATAAAGGATGAGTTCGTTATCCTTATGATAGTGCGGACTGTATGGAATGATGATTATACGAGGGCTAAGGTCGGGTCTAACGAGACCAATGATGAGCTGAATCCATGGACGAGGAGTAAACTCACCCGTATTTTTTAAGGTAGCCAAATTCTTCCCATCTCCGTGGTATCAGGAAGTCTGCCACGTCATCGACGTCTATTGGATTGTCACCGGGGTCAATGCTATTGAATAGCTCGGTGTACGTAAGTCTCCAACCCAGCCCATACGAAGGCGTAAAGTATCCTTCTGGTGCTAGGACTCGCCAGACAAGGGGCGGGTCATTCGGTTCTCGTGCGATAGGTGGCTGGCTATGAACATCAGATCGATGAGAGGAAGCAGCAAAGGCAAGCAAAGGACGAGACCTACCGTGATTTCGCCTTCGCTTCAGTTGTCATGGTCGCAGGACAATGTGATGGTTCGTCTCCTCGAGAAGCGCCAGGAACTCAGTGGTCAACAATAGATGGCTGGTAGAGTCGATACGCTAACAGTGACGATGCTGAAAGGAAGAACGCGATCACGTGGTGCAACAAAGAGCCTCGTGTCACTGTGTGCCTCTGTGGGTCCATATTTTCGCATCGATGATGAGCTAGCCAAGTTCTGAGCATCTTCAACTCAAGTAGTGTCCTCTGATACTAAAGGGAAAATGAATGTTGTAGCTCAGGGTATATATAACCTGGAGCAGCGACATCGAAGAGCAACGACTCATGTATGCTCAGCCCTTCGGAGCCAGGGCATTTCGCGAGAATTGACTGCACTAATACATATATCGTCCGTCCGTTATGTTCCTAATGCACATATCAAAATGGTGACTTGTCAGACCATTCGTGAGGGCATACCCTAATTTTGGATAAGTTGACACTACGACCGCTCGTGCACACCCCCAACAAGTCCTAGGAATCAGCGCGTTTTACAGAGTGGAAGGCGTGCCATTTGAGACCAGCATGCAACTCGTCACTGAGTCCTAATGTGTGGCGAACGGCTTCAATAAGCTCAGCGGTCTCAGCTCGCTGTGACTGTTCGATCCATTCCTTCTCGCCATTAGTCAACACAAAAAGGATGAGTTCGTTATCTTTATGATAGCGAGGGCTGTACGGAATGATGACCATGCGAGGACAAGGGTCAGGGCTGCGAAGATAGTTAATCGGAAGAAGATTACATGAGTGGGAAGTAGACTCACCCATATTTTGCGAGATAGCCAAAATCTTTCCATCTCTGCGGTATGAGGAAGTTCCGTACTTCATCAAGATTTATGGGGTGGTCGCCAGGATCGATGCTATTGAATAACTCAGTAAATGTGAGCCTCCATCCCAGCCCATACGAAGGCGTAACATATCCTTCCGGCGCTAGGACTCGCCAGAGGAGTGGTGGATCGTCGGGCTCCCGTGCGATGGGTGGAGAGCTAGAATATTTGATCACAGGAATGCGGGAAAAAAAAGCGGTATGGTGAGACATACCGTGATTTCGTCTTCGATTCAGATGCCATAGCAGGGTGGACGCCACTGGGTGGGCGTTAGATGGTATGAATAGTTGAATCAACTTAAGTGGGCGCGATCACGTGGCTAAGGAAATGTTCTCAACCGCGATTGGATTCACTGGTTGCTTCATGCGGTAGGATTATGGGTTTACAGGACACTGTGTGGCAAGAAATAACGACAAAATCCATAGATAAGAAAGGGCTTCGATGATCCGGACGCTGCAGATGGACCAAACCAAACCACTTACGCAGGTTGCAAGATCACGCATTTCCTTTCGAATTCTATACCTCCTTAGAGGGCAGATAATTGCAGGTGAGTGTTGACCTGGTCCGTGCTTCGTTTGCTGGCTGGGATGCATCAGAAGGCGCATTCCGTTTCGATTAGATTGACAACAGCGTTGTCAGAACGCTGGCGCATACCTAGAACATATAGAGATCCTACTAATCAGCTCGCTTCGCACAATGAAAGAGGTGCCATCTGAGCCCAGCATGCAACTCATCGCTAAGTCCTAGCGTGCGGCGAACAGCTTCAATAGTCTCGGCTCCCTCAGTTCCCTGTGACTTATCAATCCGATCTTTCTTAGCATTGGTGTAGACAAAAAGGATAATTTCGTTATCTGTATGATAGCCAGGGCTATATGGGACGGTGATCATACGAGGGCAAGGGTCAGGGCTAATGAAGGAGCAGATCAGATGAAGAATTCACGCATGGAGAAGAACTTCACCCGTATTTGTGAAAATAGCCAAACTCTTTCCATCTCCGTGGTATTAGGAAGTCCCGCACGTCGTCGATGCATATTGGGTTGTCACCAGGATCAATGCTATCGAATAGCTCGGTGTACGTGAGCCTCCATCCCAGCCCATACGAAGGCGTAACGTATCCTTCTGGTGCTAGGACTCGCCAGACGAGGGGCGGGTCATTCGGTTCTCGTGCGATAGGTGGCTGGCTATAAACATAGGATCAATGAAAGGAAGTAGCATTGGCGAAAGACGAAACCTACCATGATTTCGCTTCAGATCCCATGGTAATAGCATCAATGAAGAATTAGTTCGTTTGCGTGCTTGTGTTACATGGCGGAGCCTCAATTTACTGATCGGCAGTCGAATTGTATTGACCGTGAGAAGATACGGGTACTGATCGTGCTACTGAGCTGCGTCACATTCTCTTGCTTCTCGCTAGACTCAACACAATCAAGTACCAGTTCGACGCTTCGTTAGAGAACTAGCTGATGCAGTGGATGACAGGAAATTGCTTCTGAGATCGATCTAGCGCGATTTTTTCTTTATCGCCCTCAGATGTTGGCAGCCCGCCTCGTCGCAGTCTCACCTGCGGTTCCTCATGTCGAATTCGGACTACTTATTGCGCCTGGTTCTCTGTAAAATTGGTTTATGAAGAAGGTTTGCATACTGAGACTAAATCGATCACATAACACGACAGCACAACCATGATTCTATGGCCACTTGACTGAAACTCAACTGCCCGGTCATTCAACCGTCCCCCCACTGGCCCACCGAGTCGCTTCTTCTACTTGGATCCTCCCTTGTGCTTGACCTTCTCATCTACCTGCTGGCGCTTCACTTTCTCATCCGCTGGCCTTTGTTTCACCTTCGCCTCAGGCTTCCCGTCTCCTCGCACATCCTGCTCCCCTCGGCGCTTCGGCTTCTCGTCTGCTTGCTTAGCCTTCCCCTTCTCGTCTACCTGGCGTTTCTCCTCTGCCTGCTTGCGTTTTTCCTTTTCTTCTACGCGGCCTTTCTCTTCCCCTCGCGAGCCCGTCCGCCCTGGCCCCCCAACAGCTTGTCGGGGATCCGCCTTCCTACCCCTCCCGTCCTTGGTTTCCTTTGCCTCGCGCCTAGTCGTCTCCGCATCTGCTAGCTTCTGGAGGTGGGACCGGATGAACTCTAGATATTTGTTAGAAATATCCGTTCCGAGGCGCATGGGCTTCGTCCACTGTTCGTCAGCCAGCTGTGATGCAACGAGATCCTGGGGATACACATGGCAAAACGGCGCCTCTCCGCGGCCCATCTTGGCAGCAAATTCCGAACATTTGTCAAGTTGCTCTGGCGTGAACGGCCCCGTACCAGCTTCGTCAAGGAACTTCTTCCATTCCTCCCTATCCCCTCTACTCAGTTTCGTGGTGTCCACGTCGCTCTTGCCGATTTTCGCGTGCTCTCTAGCATTCCTCTGCTCCCTACGCTTTGCTTCCCTTTGCACCCTCTTGAGTTCCACCTTCACCTCTTCGTCCAGCTTCATCCCCTTACCCTCATTTCCGTCCGGTAATCTCGCCGCCAAGGCCGCCACTGCTGGCGTGGTCAAGACGCTTTCTTCATCTTCCGCATAAGTCTCTTCCCCCACGGTAGCGAGAGCTTCATCCATCCTGCGCTGCTCGTAGTCCTTAAGTTGGAAAGCTGACGCTTCTAAAAGGGTATCACGCCGCACGTAGCGAAACTTCCACCACGGTCCAGAAGTGGCGATCACGATCACGTCGTCCTGCAGTCCGAATTTTCGCATGGAGAATAAGCAGTGATATTGTTGCTCAGCTTGATCCGTTGCGCTGTTCAACAGGGTGACGACGTGGTGAAAGTATGTGTAGATGGTTCCATGTCGAGGTGGAGGCCGCTTCTGTTCAACAAGGACAGGCACTTGGGCTTTCGCAATGCGAAGGTCGCCTTCGGGTGAGTGGGGATCCTTCTTTAGGATGGTGCGGAAATATTCATACACGCTGTTCGCTGTCTCGCTTGCTCTGAACTCTGGCTCTGGCAAAATGACGCAGTTATCCACGATAACTCCTCGAGCTTTGTCGTCGGACACAGTGGCCGCTGATACGTTGGAATCATTCGGATTGCTTTCCTCCTTCGGGGAAACGAATAGGCCATACTGGGGACAAATGAGAAGCTTCGTCAAGACGCCTCCACAGAGGCTAAGCAGCACCGCTGTCCAGATTGCGTAGGAGCTGTCTTCTAATCGGCGCATGTTGTACTTGGTCGATAAAGCGAAGATCACAGGGAGATATGTCGAGGTTGCCCAGTCGCTATCCCAAAGTTGAAAAGAAGCCATGGCTCTATCGATCCAGCGAATCGCAAGGGTATGTGCTCATCCTCACTAGTGTCTAGAGGCGATATAAATACTAGAAAGAATTCAGCTTCCGGCTTCGGTTAGAACCGCCGATATCGATGGCTGAGAAGGGCGTATGCAGCATACCTGGATGTGAGTCAAGACATGTTCTCAGGGAAACCAGGGTTTGAAAGTCCAGGGGTCGAGTGATTGGCTCCCGTCGTGGTGGGGACGCCGTATGGATGACTCTCTATCGAGATATCGATTTCTTTACAAAGATGTACAACAGCGTTCAACACAATGCTAGGAGATATCAACATATACAAGCACTATGAATCAGCCCATTTCAGAGGGTTGAAGACGTGCCATTTGAGCCTAGCGTGCAAGTCCATATTAAGTCCAAGTGTATCACGAACAGCCTCAACAATCTCAGCGCCCTCAGCCTGCTGTGATTGTTCAATCCATTCCTTCTCGCCATTGCTGTACACGTAAAGGATGAGTTCGTTTTGTGTATTATAGCCAGGGATGTACGGAATGTAAACCATACGAGGACGAGGGTTTGGGCTGAGGAACGCTGAGATAAGAAGCGAAGCAAAACGCATGGATGAGAGAAAAACTCGCCCGTATTTTTTCAGATAGCCACGGTCTTTCCATCTCTGTGGTATAAGGAGGTTTCGCACTTTGTCGACACTGATTGGGTTGTCTCCAGGGTCAATGCTATTGAATAGCTCGGTGTACGTGAGCCTCCAACCCAGCCCATATGAAGGCGTAAAGTATCCTTCTGGCGATAGAACTCGCCAGAGGAGCGGTGGGTCATTTGGCTCCCGTGCAATAGGTGGTCGACTAGGATTATATCAATACAAACGCCGAGCAAACGAAGCGGCACAACGAGACCTACCGCGATTTTTCCTTTGTTTCAGATACCATAATAGCACTCGTTGACGGTGGCACGAAGAGCTGGCGCGAAGATAGAGAGCTATAAATTGAGAGCCGTGTATGTTGAACAACCACAACTGAACGATCACGTGGCAAAACAAAAGGTATTGACATGTGTGGGTCCATATTTATCCAGGGAGTTGAACCCTACTTCCACGATGGACGGCCGTTTCCGAGGGCACAAACTGCACATTGCGCACCCACCATCTCCACAGATTTTACGGATATATCAGCGTTCGCCACCACAAAGGAGTAGTAAATTGGGGTACCCGGGTAACGCCTCCCTGACGTGTCCTTGTTCCTATCATTCTTTTCGGATGTTCTCAGTTCGATGACTCCAGTGTTGCCTCATGTCAGTCCCCGAGTCATTAGAAGACAATGGCCACAAGAAATTACCCTACCGCTTGTCCTGCGATTCTGCGCGGACAGACCTGACAGCTCACCGTCTTGGAATTTTCGGGAGCTTCGGTTACTTTCAGGCAGAATATTTGATATCTATCCCACAAATGAAGCGATGGTGAGTTCTGCGTACTGAGCCTTAGAGATGCTCTCTTAACGCCGCGTCGACGGGTACTGGTGAGATCTCCGAGTCATAGAGCCCTGAAGATGACGCCACGGCTTGATAGCCTGGGAGGATCACTCCCACAATGGCGACATCGAGTCAGAACTAACGACAGGGAAGTATGATAATGTCTTGGATACACGAGGATATTGCGCTGCTACAGCGTGGAATGTGAGCTGACTGGGTCACTATCTAGATGATCAGAAGAACAAGACAAGGCAAGAGGTTCCAGGATAGTAACCATGACCGATTAGAAAATTCCTGGTGTGAGTGTCGACCAACTAGCTGATTCAGGAGCTTGTACTTCACCCCTTTTAGCGAACTTGGGTGTCCTTCGCGGGAAGGGCTCTCCGAATGGTCAATCCACCTGCGACAGTGCGAATATCGATTGATGGTGTGGGCCTATTGTAAGCGCCGGCGCTCAGATCGACCCTATTGCAGTTGGTCAGCCGGCGCCACTGTTTCCTAAGTCAGACAAGTTGAACTTTTACTTCCTCGTCGACGGCCCCTCCTCATGGCACAGGCAGCTGACCCAAAATTTCTGCTGCCTCTCCCTCTCCTGATCGTCCCCTTTGGTTTAATCATCTCGGGGATCGCTACCAAATCCTCCGGCCTTCGTTATGCAATTTTCACCGTTACTGTCGCCCTCCTTGTATTTTCCATTTTCTTCACGACAACCGGCCTACCTCCATTGGACTATCCAATTGGCAATGCTCTCTCGATTCTCATCTTCCTCTCTTCCGATTTCCTGCTCCTCACAAACTCGCTCTCTGACCTCCGACGTCAGGGTCAAGTCCATCCTGCGGAGTCGTTTTCCCTTCTTGATCGGCTAAAATGGGCTACCCGGCTGGTCGTTAGCCCTCGAATGATCGGGTGGACTTGCGAGCCTCAGGATGTCCTCCCGCCACGGCCCTCCACAACAAAAACTACCGCGACCTTCGCGCTCGAGCAAAGTGCCATCGCCGCCGTTGAGATCCTAGCCGTGATCGCCGTGGACATTACAATGTCTTTTACGCCAGCGTTCGCTGCTGGAGGCGCGAGGTTGATTACGCATGACTGGCCCTGGCGTTCAGTTTATATACTAGAAATGGGAGTGGGGATGTCCGTTTGTCTAGATCTATCCCATCGAATATGGGTGCTCTTGCTGTTAGCCACTGGCCAATGGTCACCTTCCGATTTCCGATCGCTATTCGGCTCGTTGGCTGAAGGTTATACATTACGACGATACTGGGGGTCAGTAAATTATTTTATTCTTTATATCCATATCTAATATCTAACCTCAATTTCAGACGAACTTGGCATCAGCTTCTTCGTCGGGTAAGTCATACGCTCTGTCTCAGATATTTTTCTGCTTCGCTCAATTTGCCGTCGTTGTCAGAAACTGACATCTCACATTGGTTTCCTCGTACGAACCCTTCGACTGTCTCGAAACTCGCCATACACCTCCCTCTTCGAACTCTATGCAACCTTCTTTCTATCCGGCATAATTCACTACATCGGGGACTACATGTGCCTTCGGCACTGGGGCAGCGGCTCGATACTCTTTTTCTCCCTCCAAGCGCTCGCTATTCACGGCGAATCGGTCTTTATTGGGCTGGCAAGAAAAACAGGATTATCGATTTTCAATGATTCGCACTGGGCGGTATTTTGGAAGGTTGTTGGGTTTGTTTGGGTGTGGCAGTGGTTTACTTGGTGCTTGCCGATTCTGGTGGACCAAATTCTTGATCGAGGGAGGATTCGGCCGTTGGGAAAATAATTCGAGCGGCATGGGCCCTCGTCTTGTGACATATTCAATAGGGTGGTAGTTGGTGGTATGGGGTATGCATTCCGAGGCAGGTCCATTCGATGTGGTATTAAAGATATCGCCACTATCACCCACACGCTTCATGCATCCCCTCGCCGCGGCCTAGTACAGTCAACATCATAACCAGACTGGACTATCAGAGCGTATGCAGTATGGGTTATTGGTTGGATCTCCCTAACATGGTGGCGAAAAGAACCTGATGGCCGCGACAGAGTATCAATGGCTAACCACGGACCATCTTCTCCTCCATTTCCACACAATCATGTCAAGCTGAAACAAAGGTCCCTTCAAACCGGTGTAGTTTGTACATGCTGTGTATCTAGAGCATACAAGACCCATGAAGTCTGGTTTTTTGACTAAGACAAAGTATGTCCTTTGTAACGATAAAGCTCTCCGTGAGTTCTGGGGATATGCCATGGTAGAACTCGTCTGATCCGACCTGAGACCTGACCTGACCTTGAGTAGGGTACCTGTCCAGAGGTATAGAGCTCTACAGTGCGTGGCTCCCCTAGCATGAGCTCGAGGGAGTCCCGAAACTGACTATTAGCTGGTATTTGCAAGTCGCGCGCCCCCAGTGGTCGTTCATCAGGGTCTTCCTCTGACTGCTCAGGAAAACTCTCCTCCGAAGCAGAAGGATGCTTCATCGACCACGAAGGGTTGGTCACCATGTCAATGATATCCCACGCTGAAGTAAAGCTCCCGTCAAAACGTGCAACCTTTGCTTGCCTCTCAATCATATCGCCCCAGCATTGAGACTTCAGCTGTGATTCCCTTCGGTTTCCAACCTCCGAACTGACTTTGTCCCACATCGTCGTGACCAGAATGACCTTCTCCGTAGCTGTGCTGCTGAACATTTGAGTAAGTAGTTCTAGGCTTTTCCAAATCGTTTGAGATATACGATTGTCGGATATTCGGTGCATGTAAATGATGCCTGCCAATTTAGCGCCCTTAGAATATCTGAAGCAGGCTGAGGTATGATAGCGTACGGCACGAATGGGTCACGTACGTTTTCCCAAGCCAGTCGATGATGATGCCTACGCTTTCCATTTCTGACATGGACGTGTCGTCAAACCCGGGTGTGTCAACCAGGATTACTTTCTTCTCTCCATTGCTAACCCTGAAGGCTCGGACTTTGGTTGTATATGAGTGCAAGCCGTGGCCCACAATTCTCCACCTTCGCTTTGTTGAAGCATGGCTGGCAAACTGGAAGGATTAGGGCCCCACCAAGATCGCCGAAGGCCAACGTGTATTCTCACCGTGCTTTTGCCAACTCCCGTAAGACCGATTAAACTAGAGTGGGTGTACTTATATTGAGCCAAACGAGTGATTGTGGGGAGACTATATACTTACATTATGAAACTCTCCCCCTGCTTGGGAACCTCCCATCTTCGAAAAAAATTGAACCATTTTGTTCGTAGCGGCTGGGCTGAGAAAGGAGGGTCACCCAGTAGGAGCTTCGCTTCCGGCCAGAGGTTGATTGGAAGATCTAACCACATCGAAGGGTTCTGCCGAGACAGTAGACAAAGGCTATCTAGCTGCGGTATCGTAAATTGTCATGTACGACAACTTTGGAAGCAGCAACTCGCCATAGATGAACACAGTGAAATGTTGAGGCCAAAGGGATATTGCAGAATTTTGGAACCCGGGATTCATTGCAAAGTTGCGATGGAGTCGATGATGTCTTTGTCCCAAAGCTTCATGGATCGAAACAGAGGAGGAACACGCCAAGAGATGTTCCGATAGAGAACCTCCTGCGCCTACAGCTTCAGGAGGCTCTTCGGAGGATGTGATTGTCAATGACAGACAGCGCCTCGCAAGGGACGATTTGGATGCCAGCAAACTGATGTAAAACTTAGTGGGACAACGTCGCTTGTCAGTGAGGTAATCTGCAAAGGTTTTGTGGTAGACTCGAGGTATCCTATCGTCCTCCAGGGGCTTGAAGATTAAAACACTGCTCAAGTTGCGAAGTACGGCCCCAATGGCTTCCCTTGACTGCAGCGAGACAGCAGCATGGACTTTGATAGCTTTAGGTGAGGGCGCAGCGATAATATCGCCAAGGACGTCACGGAAGCGTTTGAGATAAGCCTCAGATTGATCTGGAACGGCGCTGTGGATGATGACCTCGTAGAAACAGTCCAACATGGTGAAGGGGTGATCTTGCGCAGTAACCCAACGCTTGTTCTGCGACGCGTCGAATAATTTCTTGAGTTGGTCTGCTGGATTGCACGCAGCTTCATCACAGATGAAGCGAACTGCCGTGGCAGCGACGATGAAAACCTTATTGGATATTGCCACCAACTTCAATATCTCGTCGTCCGTAGCGCACCATGGGTCAAATAGACCCGGAAGGCATCGCTCGACGCCAGCTGGAGACAGCTTCGAGGATAGAAAGGTATGCAAATCCTGATCGATGCTGCGCTCCGCGTCCATTAGGTCCTTCAACATGCTCCCAGTACTACTAGCGGAAGCTTGCAGACTGGGGTGGGGGCGGGTGGTAACGAACACTCTGAACCAGGGTAGTTCCGTTACAAGCCGATGAAAGAGGTGGATCGCGTCGGCCCAGTAATTCACGTCACACTCGTCCAGTGCATCAACAACTATCATGACCGGTCTTCGAGCAAGGATGATGTCCCGGAGTGGTTCAAGGATCAGTCTTTCTAGCTGTCGCTCTGATGTTTTCGAAAGGATATCTCGCTCACTTTTGCCAGACACATTGCCTCGAATAGCCTCAGCGAAGTGGTCATCATAGACGCAGAGCTGATAGGCCAGCGTTGGGAAGAAGTTCGGTGACGTGGCGCGTGGCGCGTCGTCTCTAGAGAAGAAAAACGATGCGCCTAGAAAGCCTCGCTCACTTGCTTGCATTGCCACAGACTGAGATATGGCTGACTTCCCCATCCCGGCGTGTCCGCTGAGAATATACACGTGAGGGTTATGGGGAGATAGGGTCCAATTGTCAATTTCATCCAAGACGGCTGTCCTCGTGTTCGGATGACACGGAACTCGCTGTTGACCAACGCTCGGCTGATCGTCGAATGCTGCCTCGGCCAGCTGAAGAAACTGAATGGACTCCGGCTAATTCATGGGTCAAATGTGGCAATCCGAATAGCTGAGCGAACATACTGAAGCATTTGATTGATAGAAGTTATTAGTTTGACCACCGGCAACATCGTTATAAGTGTCCATGCAGACAGCGCCATGGCTGTGAAAAGAACGAGTCGCTGTTCAGGGGATGATCGGTGGGAGTGGTAATGGGTGGCGGGTCCACAATGTCAAAGACACTAACTGAGGAAGCGGTGACAATCCTACAGCCTGCTGCCAACCATACGCTTGGACAAGAGAGTGAAGTTAGGCGCGTAGTAGAGTGTCAGAGGTCAGCTATCGGTGACCCGTGACCGGGTGACCACTGAAGTACTGACCACCACCACGGCGCGCTAATTGGTGATGGCATCATAGAAAAGCACGGGAAACGACTCGCAGTTGGAGGCGTTATGTGTTTGGCAAATTCGCGGTTCCAGCGCTTCAACAGGCCCAACTTGGGTGCCAGCCAATACCATCCGGAGGGCTAGCCAAGTTCCAAAAGAAATGCGGACTGAACGGTGAGAAAGTCCATTGAGACCAAAGCATACTACAAAAGCGGGGCAGAGGAATTCAAAGTGAAGATCGTGGTTAAGACTAACCGCCATAAGCAGGCGGCTGATCAGTATCATGAGTTTTCATCGTTCCTCCATCGGGCGGGCTGAGGGACTCAGTATTTCCGATCAATGGGTAATCCTGACCCATACTTTGACGCTTCGCCATACTGAGGCGGCAAAGTCGAAAGGCTACTTGCATCATCATCATCAGATAGTCGCGAGGGAGGGAATGGTCGGGGACGCGAGTCTTGAAGTTCGTCCGCAGAGAGGGGCGCGTAGGTGAAAATGGTGCGCTCGGAAGTGAAATGGGAGGGGGTAGAGCGGGTGACAGCGGCAGTTGACATTCCAGGATGAAACGTGGCTTGCGAAGATCCTTGTTCGCGTTCAGTTATAGAGCAAGGAAGTCTCGGTTAAACGCACCTTTCCTTCTCCGTCGATTCCAAAGAAACAATCCCAGCAGCAACAAAACCAATGTGACGCCCCCCAAGACACCTCCGATGATAGCAAGATTCGTGCGAGATCGTGAGCCCGAGGTCTCTGCAGCAGTCGCAGTAGTCCCAGACTGAGTGGGAGAGGCGGTCCCCGACTGGGTCGACGAGACGGGTGCGTTGACAGTCAGGAAGTCGAGGAAGTAACGACTCCCTTCGTCAATGACAGCGACAAGGAGCGTATGTTCGATATTCGGGAGAGTAGGGGATTGATAGAAGAGTTGCTGGTATTGAATGCCACCGTTAGGCGACCCGGAATATCGGACGGGATTCGTGCCGTCCAGAACGTATGTCGAATTTGGTGGACCGACACCGAAGCTATCCACTGTGCCCAAGACAGAGATAGATGTACCTAAACGCGATAGCTTTCAAAGTGTGTGCAAGGATTGAGGAAAAAACGCACCGGTGAATGTGAAAGACCAAAACGCGCCCGCGGTGGAGGAATATCTTGTGGTCCTGTTGTATTCAGCAGAGCTGCCCTCGTCTAGCCATCCGGTGGACCATCGGATTCGGGGATCCCTATCGTCGACGACGATGAGTGTTGACATGACGGGAGTTCATTCGTTGGGGAGGTCTCAAGAAGCACCAAGAGTTGGAAATTGGTGGCACAGCGTCATCCATGAACTCCCGAGACGTTTCACGATTCCTGAGTCTGCCTCGACGACCCTGGATGCCAAGACGTAGCATGGTATGCTGCAATGAGGAAACGTGATTGTCACAGAAATGAGGTTGGGTGACAATCCTACCAGCTATGGTAGGAATGACAATATCGGTGGAGGCATTAAGATTGGCAATCATCATCTGGCATAGAGAGTTTGTGTGACTTAGGCTGCTAGGCACCAAGGTGGCACGTCGAGAGCACGCGAGATAAGCTGAAACCAACCTTTATGTCCGAGTAATCATAGCCGATACCCTTGCAGTACGACCAGACGTCAACCGGGGTAACGATAACGTCACGGCCTCGACATCAGCTGCAGGATTCGGATTCACAGACCCCTCGAGATTCCGGATACGATCTAAGTAGGAGGTAGGTAATTAACACAATACTTAGATAGTCTTGTTCTTGACAAGTTCTATAGGCAACAAGGCATATCAGTGCTCACGTCCTTGGTATAGAAAGCAGTGAAACGTACGCTCAACCTCAGCGACAGCAGCGAGGAGGATATCCCGCTGAGTCTTCTCGTCCTTCAAGCCGGCCAACACCTTCTCAACAACAGTTTTCGTCAAATCCGCCTGCTCACTCTCCTTCAACTGCTGCTCGTAGCGCACCCAGCTGTCCAAGACCGATTTGACTTCGGAAGCAAGCAAAACCTTTTGCTTCTGCACGAAGGCATCTGACTCTAACTGCGCGGTTTCCTACACAACTCTTCAGCATCAAGATGAAACAGTGGGGAGGCCATCCATCCATACCTTCGAAAGGGCGAAAAGACCTTGGGTGAGGGAGACGACATCTTTCATTTGGTTGACGGATTCGATGCGGTCCTTAACAGTTTGCGTGTGCTCAGCACGAGCACTGGCAAGGATATCCCGGATACGGCCAATCTGGGTCTCCGCCCACTCCTTGTAAGGCTCTCGGATGATCTAGAATCCACCCCCAGTTCAAAATCACTCCAAGCCGCCATGGAAGCCAGGAATACGCACCTTGGCAATGTAAGTGAACAGAATCAAAGAACCAGCCAGAATAAGCGACTCCTCGTTCAGAACATAGAGCTCCTGCGAGATCGCGGTGGCAACCAAACCAGTCCCGAGCACGGCCGTTCCGGTTTTCGTGATGAGACTCGGCGACGAAGGGAGCTTGTCGATGATCTCCGCAGCGCGTTCTGGTGGCGGAGTTGGGCTGGACGACGTGGCCAGAGAACGACTATCGTAGCAAGAAAATTCAGCAGCAGTTCACCCTCCCATTACTGGACCAAAACTGACACATGGGGGACGGCGAAAACACGAGGCCGGGCTGAGAATATTTCTTCAGTATATTGAACGCTGAACAGGGCTGGTAAACGCACCCGCTGCCCTCAGAGAGTTGATGGCGATTCTAGAGGCCATTCTAGTTTTTGGAGACGAGGAGGAGGAGAGATGGATATAAAGCGTGGGACAATTTTGACCCCGATTTCTCGCGAGGTCGGCAACTAATAGGAGTACCCCTATGAGGACACCCAAGACAGTCGTCACTCGATGTGGACACTTTCTCCTCACCATTGAACCTGTCCTTCATTCAGGTGTATAATAGCAGGCAATGTAACAATATTCTCTTACCTACTCTACGAAAATATGGCAGGAACGCGAACGAGAGAACATATCTAGCTACAGCACTGCAGAGAGTGACATCAATTGGGAAGGTATGATTGCTACTTGATCTGGGTTATTCTGATATTCCTCGCCGATGCAATACCCCCGAGTGGGGTGCGGACAGCAGCAGGTGCAACGATCCGTTCAACGTTGAGGCAGTCCGACATTATCAACTTGGGCTTGATAAAAGACAGATCTGACAATTCGGATAGCTTCCATGATAGCATCGCCCATCATGGCGGTGGTCGCTGCTGTTGGTATCGATTAGTGGTTAAATCGCTTCGTTGTGGCTGTTGCAATCCGAAGAGCCGCAGGTTCAATTCCTGCTACTGACATGAGGTATCACGGTGGCTGGTGATAGAAACTCCCTTTTATTTTCTTTTATGATCACGAGCCGAGCCGTTATAATAACCTGCTGGGAAGTGGGAATATTATTACATATAATAATGACGCTCCGTCAAAAGCTCGTTTCGAAGTTCCATCCCACGGTCAATCTGGACCTTGACTTTCTCCCACCAGCTGCTGCAACCCACCAGCCCCAACGGTATGTTTAGATCCGTGAAACATCATGATATTTACGCAGTATACTCAACTGATTTTGACACTAGCTATGTCGTTGGTCACTGAGGCCGAAGCTGAAGCCCCACTGCTCGACCCAGTCGCCGATTCACCTCCTTGTGTCGCCACGAGCCTTCCTCCGGAAATTTTAGTGCTGATTTTTCAGTTCTTAGTTGACTGTTCCTTATGGTATCGGCACCCACTGCGATGGACCCCCATAACCCATGTTTGTCGCTACTGGCGCAATGTTGCACTGCACCAGCCCAGCCTATGGACAGTGCTCAGCGCGACTGATGCATCTCCCCTTCCCAGCCGGTGGATCGATGAATTCATTCGGCGTAGCAACCCTTTCCCGTTGGCACTACACTATGGCTGTCACATCGCCGATCGCCAGCTTCGCGAAGTTGCCCTGAAATTTACGCACCGGCTTGGAGCATTACGCATTGATTCCAATGACAATGGGTTCCTTGCTCAGCTCAACCAGCCTGCACCACTCCTGTCGAAGCTCCAGGTCTTTCTGAATAAAGGTCCACGAAAGCAGCGGATCCCTAGGAACTTTCTCGGAGACGATACGCCACGTCTCCAGGATGTGACCCTAGCAAGTGTGGCGATGCCTCGCGGTGTTAAGTGGCTTTCCACCCTACGAAGGCTGCACCTCGCTGGAGATTGGAGCCTTTATGATCCAGACAGTGGCGCTACGATTGCGGTCACTGTACAATCTTTCCTCGATCTGCTCAGCTTCCTTCCTCTTCTCGAGGATCTGACCATAAAATTTCCTTTTGCCTGGAACCCGAACACACAACACACCCAATCCAGAATTAGCGCTCGAGTTCATCTCCCCCATCTAACTTCTCTGGACGTCGGGATGAGCCAAGTCGGCCTCGCAGATATCTTCAGGTATATCTCGGTGGAACGCCCGCTCAAGTTGAACATCTGGGCTTGTATATATCCACTGGACTCTATGTTGATACAGCTCATCTGCGAATTTTTCTCGAAGAATTCCTCTCCCCCAGTATCGATCGTTTGGTGTCCGTATTCTATTTCGTTCGGCATGGATGCTACTCAACGTCAATACGGTCTCACCCTCGAACACGTCCCGGACCATGCGGAAGATCTACATGGCTTAGTATTGCCGATGTTTCTACCCTCGTGCAACATTCGAGTCTTACACATACGATTTCCTCGTTCGAACTGGCTCGACCTCCACCATCTGGACACTGTCGAAGAACTACATATTTACAATCGCATTGAAATTGTCCGTCAATTACTGCACGATTCCAAATCCGATTCTCCTTTCCCGTCTCTTCGATGGATATATTTGCTAGATCTGAGGTTGGCGACGGATTTGGATGATCTGAAGGAATGGGTCCTCCAGCGAGAGTCGGTGACGAAGCTGGAAGGATTGTGTTTCAATGGCTGCAGTGGCGTTGCTGCCGCTGACGTCCAGCCCCTCACTCATATCATTGAAGTTCGCTTCGACTAGTTTGCGAAATGATGTACAACGTCGGGGCAGATTTCCCTGCGGTATCTCACTCCTGGACTAAGCAGCAATGGGTAGGGAAGATGGTGTGGCTTCACGCCAAGTTTGGGTCGGTGTATGAGGAGCCATTGTTCATTTCATTTCATCCCTGTGGCAGACGGAATCCCCTTATAAGCTTCGCCTCAACCACACGTCTTTTTTCCTAACTATTCGTCTGCACTTGCCAGCCTCCCGGCCTCGCGACCAAACCAGAGAATGTCGCTTCCTTCCAATTTCGCTCAAGAACTGCTAGACATGACCATCGATCATCTCGGTGATGACCGTAAAACCCTCTTGAGCTGTTCGCTCGTCTCCCGTTCGTGGTCGACCCCGAGCCGACGTCTTCTCTTTCGCGACTTGCACGTCCCGCTCAACATCGGATCACCAACGCCGTCAAGTGCGGTGCACCGACTCCACAATACTCTGACTCTTTCCCCTCATCTTTCTCGATACGTCAAATGCCTTCGCGTCGTGCTGCGAGGAGTATCCAGGGGGGACAATCAAACGACGCTCATATTGGCCCACATCTTACCGATGCTTCGTCAATTGACAAGCCTAGCACTGGTAACACCAGACCAGACCCATGGATGCAGGTTCAACGTTTGCGAAGAATTGCTGGTGGCACTTGGGGATGTCATCTCATCCCCTCTTATCACTCACGTTTCCCTTGGGCGCTTGGAATTCATCAACTTTTCTCAATTCCTTCTTGTGATGGGAAGACTTCCGCGTACCCTCGTTTCACTTGATCTCGACGCTGTTAGTATCTGGGACCCCAGCGACTACACCGAAGGCGAGGTGGCGGAAGGAGTACCCCTTCGCATTGATACTTTCAGAATCTGCTATGGGACTCGACGCATACTAGTCCCCTGGGTCACTAGATTGGGACGTCCGGTTCACATCAAGACTCTTAGCATTGAACACACTGGAGATCCTGAAGTACAAGGCCTCCTGGATGCATCCTCATCAACAATTCAAGATCTTGTCATCCTCAATCACAATGGTTAGCACTCATTACCCACGTTTCGCTTCTGGACTGCTGGCCTCACATTGAGTAGCTCTTACCGTAGCTGTCGAGAATTACAATGCGAGTCTACGCTCCTTGACCAATATGCGAACGGTCAAGCTGTACTTCTACGACTCGACGCTGCCGGTCTGGCTCCTCCGTAACATGGGGTCACACAACGTCATCGAAACCATCCACTTAAGTGTCCGTGTCATCGACGACTTCATCACATGGGCCCACCGTCTCGGGCTCGACGAGTTCCTTGCGTCAACGGAGAAATTTCCTTCCCTCCAAATGCTAAAGCTCCTAATAATCAACCCTAACTGGCACGAAGCAAGGCTCTCGGACCGATTCCCCAGCTTCGCGTCGGTATTGAAATCTCTGGTGGCCAGGAATGTCCTCGTTATTCGTAATCACAAGTCGAATGTCGAGTATGACTCTGCGCAAATTCAAGAAATGGCGTCTAGAAAGCTGGAGATGTTCCGACGTGGGCTTTTCTGATCTCGATACGTCAGCCCTTTTAGCCCTTAACGTTTAACGTTCGAGCTGGATCCAATGGGCCCACCATGGAGCTCGGCGTCCTTTTCACTTGCCAGTCTGCCATGTTCGACGTTTCAAATTGTGGAACATATCTCTCGACTTGTGTTTCATTACCCCATTATCCTCGCAGGGCCGATTCCTGTACATCATCCTATAGCCCCCTCCATACTTCGTCTCCCGCATATGTCTTTCAATTTCTCCTGCTGGTTTCAATACAGTGAAATAATTTGTATCGGCTCCAAATCAGCTCAACTGCTCATTTATCTATGATTTCCTCGGGAGGAGTTTGGTTCAATATCGTAAGTTCTCCTAACTCACGAAATAGGGTCCCATCCTAGGCTCATCCACAAGCCACCATACAGTAGTGACCATGTGGCGATGTCCACACAACAAGGACGGTCCCCACGTCCGTGTCGAATTACGGAAAACAAAGGGACTCATTGACTCCAAATGTGGCTTGTGTGATATGCGGAGTCATTGTTCAAACGTTCACGTTGTGTGGCAAGTCGATTCAACACAGTTAGTATATAAAGGCCCCTGCTGGACTGTTCATCTGCCACTTTTACCGACCTACCAGCCCGAAAATGTCGCTTCCTTGCAATCTCGCTCAGGAACTACTGGATATGATCATTGAGCATCTTTTCGATGACCGAAACACCCTCCTGCAGTGTTCTCTCGTCTCGCGTTCATGGACACCCCCGAGTCAACGTCTCCTCTTTCGCACTTTGCACATTCCACTCAACAAACGAGCTTCAGACCCCCAAAGTGCAATCCACCGACTTTCTGACACCTTCACCCTTTCCCCTCATCTTTCTCAATACGTCACAGACCTCCACATCGAAATATGGGCTGCGGGAAAATCAGGCGAGCAAGGGAAATTATTGGCTCGCATCTTGCCAACTCTTGGTCGGGTGACTAGCCTGGAACTACATGCACCCCGCGGGAGGGAGCTCTGCAAATTCAACGTTTGCGACGACTTGCTGGAGGCCCTTGCGAATGCTATTTCTTCCCCTATGATCACCCGTCTTTGGGTTGAACGCCTGGAGTTTATTGATCTTTTTCAGTTCATTCGTCTAATGAGAAGAGTTCCGCGGACCCTTTCTATGCTTGATCTCTTACAGATTACGCTCTGGGACTGTAGCGACCCCGACGAAGAGGAAGCGACGGAACTTAGGCCGCCCCTCTGCGTTGGAACTCTGGGATTTTCTGGTTGCGCTCAAGGAAATATACTCCCCTGGGTCGCTAGATTGGGTCACCCAATGGACATCAAAAGACTATATCTTGATCACCCAGGGAATGCAGATGCGCAGGGCCTCCTGGATGCATCCCGAGGGACAGTCGAGGAACTTTTAATGCTCGACAAAACCTGTGAGCAGTTGTTTTCCGTTTACTTTCTACACAGTTTCTCAGTTCTCACAGGCAGCACAACTGTCGAGAATGTCAATATCAGTCTCCGGTCATTGACCAATTTACGAGTCCTCAAACTGCTGTTCTCCGACTTGGCCATATCACTCAAGCTCCTCCAAACTTTGCAGTCGAGAAATACGATCGAACTCATTGACATCGTAGTGTTCAACCTCGACAGCTTCATCACAATGGCTACTCACCTGAAACTGGATGCTTTCCTTGCTGATGGCTTCGCTTCCCTCAAATCAGTGAGGCTCCAAGTAACGAGCCCTTCCTTCCCTGAACCGAAGGTTTTGGGACGTTTCCCCACCATCGTGTCGGTACTGGAATCGTTATTGGCAAGAAATGTCCTCCACATTTATGTAGGGTCTAATGCGCGGTATAACTCTGCTCAGATCCAAGGAGTTGCATCTCAAAGTCCACGGGCATCCCCTTGAGCTCGATGACAATGGCGACTGTTTCCGGCGACGTTCAGTTTCTTTTTTTAATTTCGTCGAATCGTCCTAGTGTGCTATTTACTATCCTTTTTATACGCGATGGTCCGATTCAACCTTCCATACCTCAACGATCTTGCCCTCCACGCATTTCCTCTTTTAAATCTCGATATATAATCTACCATACACGCGATAATATAACCCACTGGGTGCCTCTGCACAATACGAAATGCTGGTTCGACCCCTTCCCCTCTTAGATTCCCTAAGTCGCGAGATAGGGACCCTTATGGCCCCTGAGGACAGAAACTAATCGCTGACTGGTAGTCTGCTGCTCAATAGAGCACGGTCATTCATAGGCAAGTACGTAGTAGGCCGACATGGTATATGACATCAACGGTTCATGCGCCGGGGTATACAAAAGCGTACCAGGTATAAGAAAATAGATGAGGGGAACATACGGGGTAGTATGTCACATAAGGATGAGAGGGATGAAAAATAAGCAACGAGAGTGGTACGTAAAATACAAGCCGAGGATAACGGCGAGACCATGAGGAGGCATCGCCTAAGACTTCAGTTCCAAATCCATGTCAGGCTTGTCAACGGAAGTGTGTTCGACGTTGGGGGCTTCGATCCAAGGATGATCTGAGGAATTGAAGAGTTAGTACTGACATCAAATGGGGGTGGATTTGGCTCACCATCATAAGTACCTGACGACATGGTGCCCCTCAACTCAGAAACTAGCTTCATATAGAAGTCAGCGTCTTCACCCTCACAGGTAGACAAGTCCCCCGGAGTGGAGGGACAGAATGAGATGGGCGTAGAGCGTCCAGACGAAAATACATCGTCACTTGCGCCGTCGAGGTCATCGTAATCAGCGTACATGGAATTGGCAGGTTTATTGTATCGTCTCTGGAACAAGGAGACGGTCTCCAAAGGTTCTTCGTCTGGAGGTAGATGTTCAATCGGAAGGACCAGACAGTAACTGGTGAAAATTACATACCGTTATCAGAGAAATCAGGTTCCTGCCCGATAATAGGCGTAATCGCGCTAGCGTCACGTTCGGCTTCGGATGCGTAGACGAAACTGGCGTCAACGCGCAAGAGCAAACTCTCCGTCCAACCGGCGTTCGATTTCTCTAACGAGAGCAGACGGCGAGAGAGCTCGAGCTCGTCGAGAGCTTGCGAAGAATACATGCCAGATGTCTTGAGATGAGGATGGCAAGTGAGCAAAGGTTTGGTGGGAGGCTTCAGACCGATTTCACGAAGGGTTTATATATGCCTCGGCTAGGGGAAGTCGTATGAGCAGCTTCCATGACGGGGCGGAATATATCCTGGCCACAAGAATAATCCCAAGAAGGAAACTCTCTATCGGACTTAAGCTCGTCGAACGAACCTCTCGTTAATATCACCTCAAGGCAGGCATGAGGGGCAGGACAAAGGAGGTCCGTCACGTGATGATAAAGGGAAGGGGAAATCGAGGGAAATCGACAAAATTCGGCCTGGCCGCCGTACAAGTGTGATAGTAAAGGCTATCGGAGGAGGAAATGTGTTCCACTCACCCTTATAATCACATCGAGGTGGAACAATGGCAGACCTAAGACGGTAGATTAGGTGCCGAGAGCCGAGGCCCCACTGCACGAGGAGTAATCGATGCGTTCA
This sequence comes from Pleurotus giganteus, assembly GCA_032158425.1. NCBI lineage: Eukaryota > Fungi > Basidiomycota > Agaricomycetes > Agaricales > Pleurotaceae > Pleurotus > Pleurotus giganteus. The sequence goes on from JAPEHR010000005.1 coordinate 2,663,812, forward strand.
AGTGCCTAAGGGCCAGACAGTAAATCTGAGTTTGGGCTCGAAGCAGTTGCGAGCAGGGGAGGGCTTGGCTGGGTGCTTCACTCAGAAGCCGTTGGAAAGGCGCTTAACGGGCGCTTCCTGGGCAGAGGTGATCAGAGCGATAACACATTGGTCATGAATTGCAAGATGTACGAAACAAGATGAGTGAGCAAAATCAGAAACCAGGATGGTGGGAGTGTCGTCTCCCTCCTCCACCACCACCGCTATGTGTATGGAACCCACCTCCGAATCCACCACCACCAAACCCGAACCCTCCTCCGCCGGCAGCACTAAACTGGGCAAATATTTCTGCTAAATCTGCGCCGCCACCTCCGAAGGGGTTACCATCGTTCTGCCCATCTTCGTCTTCACCATTGTCGTACCGCTCACGGCGGTCTGGGTCCGAGAGGACAGCGTGCGCTTCTACAACGAGTTTGAATTTTTCTTCGTCTCCACCCTATTACATTCAAGAGAAATATGCTCAGCAAACCGACGAATGAGAGGAGAAAGCGTGTGTAGCTACCTTGTCAGGGTGGTGTACCAGACTCTCCCTCCGGTACGCCTTCTTGATCTCGAATGCCGAACAGTCCCGCTTGAGTCCCAGTATACCGTAATAATCCTTCGTCTTGCTTTGCTTCAAAGCGATTTCTGCTTTGCGGAGTTCGCCCTGCAGCTGGCGTACATCAGCCGGTCCAGTGAGGCCGTCTGACTTGGCTAGTTCGATTGCACGTTTGAAGTCACGGACGGCCTCTTCGCATGCATCGAGACTAAGCTGTATCCGTGCACGGGTACGGAAAACTTTGAACGAGGTGTCGTTGAGTTCTATTGATGTATTGGTATCGTCAAGTGCCTCGGTCAGTTTGTCAAGCTGGAAAATGGATGAGGGAACCAATGAATTATGGAGGTACAAGTCGCGATGGCGGTACAAACCTTCAGCAAGGTAGTTGCTCTGTTCGAAAGGAGGGTAGCTCGTATATGACCACCTTTACACTCATCATCAGCTTCACCAATTCGCTGCAGAGAGGCGTCAGCGAATAGCAGCGGCGGAGAGCGATAAAATCGTACTTCAAGGGCTTCTGAATACTTTTCAACGGCCTGCTCGTGCGAGCCAGTCTTGAAAAGGTTATTTCCCTCCTCCTTTAGGCGCTCAACATCCTTAATTCGTTTTCGCAGCTTCTGGGCTCGAGGATGTTCAGGATCTAACCGCAAAGCACTTTGCACATTTTGCAAAGCTTGCGAGAGTTTGCCTGATATGAACAAGATAAGACCGCGAAGAGCCAGGATCTCGGGAGAGTTTGGGTTAAGCCGGAGAGCATCGCTAAATTGTTTGGAAGAGCAGGGTTATATGAATGTGACTGGCCTCGAAACGATGATAACGTACTTCGCTGATGTGCCTGCCGTATCCAGTGCTCCTCGTGCCAACTCGAGTTCCGCCTTCCAAACTCTCCACTCAACAGGTGTCTCTGCAGCCTCACTGTCAACCGTCTGGAAGCACTTATCCAAAGCTAGCCGTGCCATTCCCCAATCTTTCTTCGCGCGTGATTTGGCATAATTGTCTAGATGTGATTGAAGTGATGATATTTGCCGTTGAAGCTGTTGTGCAGCTGTATTTGAAGGCTCGGACGAAAGGACCGGACGGAGGGTGGAAAGTGCTGGTTCGGGCTGGCCAAGGGCAAGTTGACATCTAGCGAGTCGGATTACAGTCTTTGATGACGGTGGGTTCGAGGATGGGAGAGCGAGAGCCGTCTGACAGTCTTGAAGAGCAGGGCGGAAGCGCTTAAGCGCCATGTAGGATGCCGCACGATTTGTAAGGTACGCAGGCTCATTCACGTTCAGGTCTATCGGTTGCAGCATCAAAGAAGATGACAAGAACATCGAAAATATGTATTCCGGTGCTGAGCAAAACAGAAAACTGGACAAAAAGGAAAGAGGAAGCACCTATTGCGGCAGAGTAAAGCCTAATTGCCTCCTCGTATCTCCCCTCTTTAAACGCAACGTTGCCTCGTTCTTTCGTCTTCTCAGCCATCGCAATGGGGTCTTCTGGTGACTGTGCTTCAGGGGTCGGAGAGGGTGAAGGTGGGACGCCTCCATTGACTTCGCTGGTCGTGCTCGTACTCGGGGTTAGGTTCGGTGAAGCGGAGGCATGCATGCCATTGGCAGCGGCAGTCGTCGTAGGCGTCGTTGTCGTCGTCGCTGCCGTCGCCGCCTTCTTCTTTTGCTTGGTTTTCTTGGCCATTATAAAGTTTCAGTGAACCAAGATCACGAACGATTAAATTGTGAATTCAAAGGAGTGTCCAGGACGGGTCTCGAGGTCGGCGACTGTAGAGCTGTATGGAATCTAGGGTCAGATAATGAATCGAGTTGAGAAAAGCAGGGAAATGAGATCTCACATGTCGGCAGAGCGCTAGCGAGGAGGAGGTCAAGGCGAAAGCATTCAAAGCATAGCATGCTCGAGAGAAAAGAATTCCCACGGAGCCACGATAAGATTACGCGATTAGCTCAGGCGCCCAGTCCAGCGCTTGTCTCGCTATTATTTGCTGTGGTCATCATGATAGCATTCGTTGGTCGTCCTCGAGCCGTTCATTGCGCTGGGAGGAGTCGGCCAAGGACATCGTGAAGGTCCCATATCCATCAGCGCCTTCAGCATTGGCATGAAAATTGCGGGCTGTGTATGACTCAAGCCCAGATATCAGGAATTCCCGTGGCATACCTGGAGACGGAGAGGTCGTTTGATTCCCTTGCTTTTTTCCTATGGAGGTACTCGGAGCATTGAGTGCTCCCCCGGTGCTCCAGCTCGCGTGCACGTACCTTGCAATCGCATGGAAACAGTACTCTGTCGTGCAAGGTCACAAGGAACAGTGTTCGCTTCTGGTGAATAGATGTCAGGATTTATTGGTGGAGGTGTGTGCGATGGTGGAGAGGGATGGATATATTCCGCAGATGCAGTCTAATATCTTGGTCCTGGAGAAGTAAGTCTTCCTGAAGTTCATCCCCCTACGGTACGTTTAACGCCCCTTGTCGAGCAGTGCTTGTCTATGTGTCAAGGACACGATTTCCAATATATCAGGCAGAGGATTCGCATGGCGCCTGCTCAACCAAGATAAGGTGGCCCAAGCAATAGCCATCGCAGAAAGTTCCATTTCTGATGCATTCGCTTGCTTCAACGTAAGTCGCCCTCTACCGTTCGCTGCCCAGGATCACGGAATACTCCCTAGTTCGGGGCGCATCTGTCTACCCAGAAGCTACAGCTCGACATCGAGGGAGCTCGGCAGAAGGACCATTCTGAGTTGATCAGTCAGTTAGATAACTTAGCTGAGAACGATCAAAAGATACTTTCCGCTCTGCAAGCGGATCAACGCGGTCGACATAGATTAGAAGAGCTAGTAATTGCTTTAACCAAGGTATGTCTTAATAACCTTTTACGACACGGCGCTTTATGCTTGTGTCCAGCACGTCCGAAACCTATCCCCTACAGATGGATCCGCGGACCCAACTGAGAGATTCATCCGTACCGCCAGCGCGACGCTCCAACGCCTCTCTAATAACCCCTCCCCGGATATCCCTCACTGGAGCGTCACTAGCCTGGAAGTGGGCTTTGACCCCAACGACGAGACAAGTTGTATTGGAAGGGGTGGTTTTGGTAATATATACAAAGGGGAATGGAATGGATTGGTGGTAGCTGTGAAGGAGATGTACTCGGAAGATGCGAGGATGCTTGACCGTCAGAATCTCAAAGTATGTCTTAGACTGTGCTATGTGAACAACTGCTTACCGGAGGCAGGCAATTCTCCATGAGATTAAGATATGGTGTGTGGTGTGGTTGTCAGCTTTTCTATCACGCTTAAGTAGCGCTAGGTCCCGTCTGACTCATCCTCACGTCCTACCCTTCTATTGTGCATGCCTTGAAGCCACGAAGGTAGGCACCCATTTCGCCTTACCATCTTTTACTAAGTTATGCCGAGTAGCCATTCATGGTCAGTCGATACTGCCCAAATGGCAATGCCCTAGAATTCCTTCGTAGATTTCCCCAGTCTCAGAAGATCCCAATGGTGAGTAATGATGCTGCTCTCTCGATTCTCGCCCAAGCTGAACTATTGACGATGTAGCTGCACGAGATTTCCCTTGGAATGGTCTATCTTCATAGCCAATCCGTAATTCATAGCGACCTTAAAGCCGTAAGTCGCTTCTCTCTGCTCCTTAAGCGTCCTCCCATTGACAGTCTTTGTAGTCGAACATCCTCATCGGCGATGATGGTAAAGCCCTAATCGCCGATTTCGGCCTCTCCTTCTTGCAAGAACAAGCATCCACCGGTGCAACGCGTACTATGGGCTCCTCTTCCCAACGCCTAAACGGCACCCTTCGCTGGATGGCCCCCGAACTAATCGATGGTGAGAAACTTGACAAACCCGCCGATGTCTACTCCTTTGCTCTGCTCGTGTGGGAGTTATATACTGGTCAAGTTCCGTATGGTAATATTCCGGATCGTGCCTTCGCCAGGAGGGTGGTGGATAAGCAGGAACGACCAGCGAGGCCGGATAATTTGGATGTTGAGCCGTTGTGGGCACTTATCCAGAGTTGTTGGAGCGCTGAACCTGCGGAGAGGCCTGTGTTCGCGATGATTCAGGCTAAGCTAAAGCAGTTGAGAGGCTCTCTTCGAGGTTCGTTCATCTGTAATGTATCCCAAAATCACTAACGAATGATCTGCTTCCAGGTGTTGAAATACCCCCATATTCGTCTTCTCCTAGCTCGAGCTCTACTCTCTCAGCCGGCTCCCAAACAACGGCGGTGAACTCACCGTCTTCGATGTCGGGCAAACCATCTGACTTGTCGGCAATTAGCGTCGATGCTCTTGTCAAAACCGAGGATACTGGACAACCTCCTCAATCCGCGGTCGCTATATCTCCATATGTATCAAGTGCTCTACCAACCCCGCCCGTCAACGTCGCCAGATCTTCTCGTTCGATTGATAGTGCTAGCACCGCTCCCAGGGCGGCGCAGGAAGCACCCCTTCATGTCTCTGTCCGCAGTCCGGGCTCGAGCCTGCCAACTCCGGCCGTTGAAGTCCATCCACCACCACCACCTCCACCGAAACGTCTGAACCGAACTAAGATATCTCCAGCACTAGGTGCTGCTTCCACGCGGGAACGGTCGTCTTCGCAAACAAGGGCTCCCGAAGTTGACGTCATCTCTCCAACTAAATCCCTGTTTGAAGGTCGTCAGAAACGCCTTCGTGTACCACGTAAGTACCGTGCTCTTGTTCTACAGTCGTATGCACATGGACACTCTGCTCTACTTCGGATACTACAGATGCTGAGAACTCCGTCCCTTCTGATACTTCAGCACCGCCGTCTTACGAAGTTATTGACTACATGCCCAGTCAGTATTCCAATATAACGCTGTCTGCGTCAGCTTGCATTCTAATCGCACGCATATACCCAGCTTCCGATCTGCTCAAACTCCCTGCGTGGCCAGAGCTCGTTGCCACTTCACGCGCCTCTGGACACGCCGGTGCGGTACCTGCTTCCTGGGTCGGGAGGCCTGAGGACAAGCTTTCGCCAGCGTCCACGTATAGGGGGAGCCCCTCTCCATCTCCCACAAACGAAAACGAAGTACCAAGCCGACGCATTGACGAACTAGCAATCAGACCCCGGATGAATCCATGATCAATATCCCTTCTACGCCTTCGAGCGAGGGTAGTGTGTCGCTGAAATGGAGATTTGCTCGAGGTTACGGTCGATGGGTGTTTGTTCGCCCACACGGGTTGAGGCATGTCCTCGACGTATGGGCTGATGTGGATGAGGGGAATTTAATGGACTCCTAGTACCTCAAGGCTGGAAGTTACTCAGTCGCTGCCGTTTATGTGGTATTGTGTTGGTAACCAGATGATTTTGGGGCTTCTGAACTCTCGTCTAGAGGAGTCGCGTCAAATGAAGACCTCCCCGAGCTGCATTCAGTAGAAACCCCTGAGTTGCGGTGACGAAATCAGTGATCACTTCAGGAGACCCGTTTCTCTTCTCTTCTCTGAGACTACGTTCTTAGGCTGGTAACCAGCTTACTACGTTCTCATCATGGGCCAGTACTTTCAAATGTTAGTCAACCTTGCTACGTATTTCTCTGTTTATTGATCCACTTTCCGCAGTGTCAATATTGATAAACGACAGACAACCGGGCTCTTAGGCGTTTGGGGACAGCTTACTCACTACTGTGGCATACCTCGGTCGATCCGTGTGAAGCAGATTCACACTTTAGCGGAGACTCTCAAGGCTACAGACCTCTTCAAGTAAGTAACAGGCTACACACTTGCATTCGGCAAAGCCTGACTCAATGTGTAGCCGAAGGCGTGATGCCAACGGTAGCCATAGCACCTTAGGCTCATTTACCAAAATCCCCGTCGAAATGATTGATACTATCTTCAAGGCTTTACCAACCCTAGAATCTGCGATTATGCTCGCGATAACCAACAGTCACCTCTTCACAATCGGTTACCCCACCATCTCGCAGATACTGATCGACAGTGAACCCTCTTGGGCGCATGACAGGATCATCTGCATTGGTGAATATGCGGATGACCTTCCAGTTGGCTGTCTCTCTGAGGATGAGAAGCTCCACTTGTGGGAAGGCCTGGATGTCAAGTTCAATCTTTATCATGTCGCTTACCGCACCTTCAGGGTAGTTCCCGCATCATATCAACCCATGCCCTGGAGATTCAATACCGGCGATAGCGGGAGATACCATTATCTCAAGTATCGTACCTGCAAGAACATCGAATCTCCGGTTCTGATTAATACGACGAAGAAACAATACATATGCCAATCATCGCGTGTCGACTTCGAGGTCGTTATCCCGCAACTTGTAGTTTGGGGAGAACATCAGTGGGCTCCATGGGCTGGCGACCGACTGGCTGTGACTTCAATGGACGATCTGGTGTCTCGCATGGAACTAGAATGTGGTTGGAAGGATTTCACGGACAAAGGATTGGGCTATCAGGAACGGTTTCTTGAAAGGTTAAGGCGTTAGAGTACATACTCTACAGCGACTGAAGCTACTGAGGGCCAGGGGGTCAGGGGCTCCGCATCACCCCTAGAGGGGTGCGCTAACTGTGGCTTTGTGGCTTTCCTGCCACTGCTTTTCGATCTTTTCGACGCGCCTCTTGTAGCCAACCATCCTAATTCTTTCGTAGTATTTGCGCGTCAAGCAATGACCGACGACCCCATCCCAGAAGAATATCTCCAGCCGAATCCTCGCTTCGTCGCCGAACATCTCCGATGCCCAGAGGAGCTCCAGGTCATGGCGGATGACGAGGAACTTCGGCAGCTTGTCGATGATTACCAGACGAGGAAAGGAGACCAACATCTTGACTTAGCGAAGGTGCTGAACCATCTCAGTCGATATGTTCACAATGGTATGTGCTCGCTTCATCCTTTCCTTGTCAGAGCACCTTACTGATTCTGTTCTTAGGGATCAAGAAAAAGAAAGAGCTGATCATCTTCGTTGATCACCACAGCGTCTTCCCGAAACATCATCCCAACGGCTTTTATGACTGTGCACCAGATCTCTTAGGTATTCCGGCTTCGATTGTCGAGACACACGACTACCTCCAAGGACGTTGCAAGTTCGCCGAATGGTCCGACATTGAAACCTTGGCTGTCGTTAAGGAATCTACTGACCACGGCGATGGATCAGTTGACCTCGCAGTCTGTCTAAAGATGGCTCTTCAATCTCGTCCTGACAAGATCGGCACGTATGGGATTTCCTTTTCGCCGGTGGGGTATCAAGTACAATACAGCGACGCGGCTGGGGTAGTCTCATCCGAACACTTCACGTGGTCCAACCTACTTCCTGTCGCTGGCTACATATTTACCTTGTATTGTCCCCGATCCGACCGCTCCTCGCGCGACCCTACAATAACGCAGTCTAAGGTCCGTGACTCGAACGGTAAGCCGACGTGGAACATCGAGTTTAACGGCGAAACCTATCCTGCCTGCTGCGTCAAGGCTGTAGGATCACCTTGGGGTCGAAGGACGTGGGTGGTACAAACCTCTGGAGAGTGTCCCCTTGTAATCAAAGACAGCTACTGGTCGACTCGTAGCGTATTCAAGGAAGGCGAGCTATACTGGATTCTTGCTCGTGACAAGCCTACACCCGGGTTCGTTAAAGTCGTCGCTCAGGGTGATGTGATGAATGGAAAGCGCCTTACTCGCACCATGAAGTTCGATGGCCACTCGCGACGTTTGAAGACTAGAATCGTCATGTCGACCTCGGGAGACCCTCTGCATCGATGTCCTTCGGTCCGACACTTCTTGATGGCGATGTACGATGTCCTTGAATGTAAGCCGATTTGTGACATTCAGCTGGTACTTAGTTGACGGTATTTTCTCCAAAAATGTCAGCTCACAGATGGGCAGTCAAACAACGAAATATCCTTCACCGGGATATTAGTCACGCCAATATCCTTATCAACCCTAAGGACGCCTCTGACGAATACCTGGATGAAGAAGGTCGTCCGATATTCATTTCTGGGATTCTGGAGAAGTGAGTAACTTCTTCCCGTCCTTCAAGCATCCTCAATGAGACATCTCATAGCCGCAAAAATGCGCCTCCACTTGCATGCCTGGTCGATTTGGACAGCGCTGCCGAGTACGACTTGTCGATTGCACAGTCTTCGACACTCAGAAACTCTCTTACTGAAGAAATCGTGGATACTCATCTCCGGTGCAAATGTGTGAGTTCATACTTCAATTAAAGACTCGAATTTTTCATAAACGTCTGAATTCAGGGGACCCCTAGATTCATAGGACGTGCCCTATGCAAAGGCGTGAAACTCAGCCGGCGGCACAGCTGGTATATCGAAATGCCTACCTTGGAGCCCGCGGTACTGGAGCTTTACAAGGCTGCACACAGCAGCACTTCCGATCCACTCCGCTACCTCGAGGACGACGGTACGTTCCATGGCGTGCACTACGATCGTAAATCTCCCCAGGACGATGAAGATGAGGACTTTCATCATCATCCGCGCCACGATGCGGAGTCTGTGTACTGGGTCATAGTCGCCTTCGTTCTTCGTGCTAAACCGCTCGGGGCCGTCCAGGACAAACATAACCGTCACTTCAATAAAGCATGGTCAAGGTTGGCTCTTCATGACATCACTGCCGACTGTGGTCATGGCGTCGTGGATACACGATGCGTACTGTTTGAAGACCAAAGGTCTTGGGTGCGCTGGCTGCATGAAGGTCTTGCTTGCCTTGCCCCTCTTATGGAGGAACTAGGCAATCAAGTAGAGCCTGAGTACGGATATCTACAGCCACCTCCGGATCCCTTTCATCTGCACGAAGCGATGCAGCGCATCATATTGAAATATGTTCTACAAATAGACGATGTCTCCCTTGATGTCAACGAGCTGCGCTTTGTCGAAGGCCAGTCCGTAGTTGCACCCACGCCTGGGCTGAAACGAAAGTCTTTGGAAGTGTCCCAGGAACAGCAACAAAAACGCCGTACGTGTCTCGCACTTTGATAGGCGACGAGGTACTGTAGCTAACATTGAGGCAGCAGAGAAATTTGCAGCCATTTGAACATGGGTTTCATTCAATCTGCAGGACCATCCAGGTCGTATTCCAATAAGGAGCTATAGAGGATAATGAGAAAGCCATTGAGCCAGATCCTCTGAAGATCATTCCGTTCCTCGTAGTTTTTGTATTTCCAATATCATAGCATAGTCGACATGAACACATTCTTTCTTTGTTTCAAGAGACCCCACCCGTGTGCCGCGGGATTCTCGCGTCCAATAATGTGTCACAAACACAGTGCGAACACTTGAGGCCTGAGGCCTGTGTCATCGAGACTCCTTAGAGGGGGAGTTCAGGGGCTGTGGCGAGAGTATGCTCGCTCACGTGGTCATGTGGAACTGGACTTCGAAGCCACACACCACAAGCTCTGCGCTTTATAAGGTGGGCCGCAGCAGAAGTCCTGCTTTCTACCACCTCAATCTGCTCTATCAACGCCGTTTGTTCTTGCCTCTGGAATTTCCGCTTTACTTCACCACAACGAGCTCTTATCCGAATCTTCGAAGATGTCCCAGTCACACGAATCTGCCACTCGCGCACCCCCCACCAAGGTCGAATTATCCGAGTCCCCAGTTAATGTCAAGTTTGTTGAGAAGGAGGTCGCATTGCCGCTTACTCAGCTTCTTTCTGCAGAGGAGCTGATGCAGGTTATGGGCGATGCAATTGAAGGTACGTCCTGCAGGTGGCAATGGCTCACTTGTGGCAGAAAATAACATTGCGTATATCTAGGTCATCGCGAGGCTTATGAACTATACGGCACCCTGCATAAAGACATCTGCCCAGCGAATATCCGCATCCACAATGGCAGAGGCCTATTGCTCGACTGGGAGTTTACTGAAAAGAAAGAAGAGCGGCCGAAATGCGCAGCCTTTATGCAGGAAGTTCGTTGGGACGATCTCCTCAATAAGCTCCATCAACGACTACGACGATCTTCGACAGGCGCTCGCAAGGACTCAGACGACGACATGCTTGTGGATGACAACGCTTCCAACCAAATTCCCTCTGCCAAAGCTGCTGGGAGCGGCCCATCCCTGAAGCGAGGCTCTCCAGGCAATTCCAGGTCTCGCAAAGGTGTTATCTCCAAGAAGAAAGGGAAACAGTCTCGCTCTTGAGACGAAGACATATTTTGGGACCTGGATTTATCTTTCCTTCAGCAGCTTTGTATACCCCCTCGTCGCTGGCGTTTGCGGTTTGTTTCAGCACTTTGGTAACCTCTTTGTAACCTCTATCAATTGCGACGCCCCCTTGGTCGGACTCATCACCTGGAGTCAAGGAGAATGAAACAAGGGGTGATGACAATTAGAATGCATGTAAACATTATGTACAGAGCTAAGAGTGACATTGGGATATGACCGTAGAGTGCGTGGTATATGTCAGATATATGAAGCAGTACAGGTACTTGGGGAGATCAAATCGTAAGGACATCAAGAGGGCAGGAGATGCACGTAGGAACTTCAAGCGCCCACAGCGACGAGATCGGGTCCGCGGAGAGTTTGGAAGCCACCAGCGTATGTATTGTCCAACGTCATATAATCGCCTGCTAGGCTATAATCAGGTTGCTGCATTGGAATGAACGGCTTGGGAACTAACCGAAGGTATCAGGGCGCCACCACTTGCGACTATAGTAGTGCCCTAGACCAAGAGGTTCCTCGAGTAGGCTGATGGGTCCATTCTCTGGAGTGGCCGGGAATGAAGAAGTCGGGGTAGAGTTCCCAGACAAGCAAGTCGAAGCATCCATGAAGCAGTCAGTGGCCTCAAAGTTGACTGATTCAATTCCAGGGGCAGACAGGACGTTTTTCATTTCCGCGTAGGAGTAACGACGATTGAAGTTTACGACCATGTCCAAAGAAGCTTCGGTCACGTCTATTTCTGGGTGAGACGATGGTGAAAGCCAGGAATGAATTGTGCACTTACCTTCATTCTCGGCGTCGACATCCATGTCGAAATCAAGGATGGACACATCACGGTCGACCTCATCAGTGGATTCATGGTGGATTGGATCGACGCAGAACAGCAAGCTAGCCTCAAAGTCTAGCGTTGAGCTAGTATCAACGTAGCCTCCAGCTACAGTAGTATTCAAGCCTTGGTCCGTGTCCAAGTGATGCGAATGGAATCCGAATAACGGCGTCTCCGGATCGAGGACGTCCAGAAGCGTATGGAAAGCGTGCATTTTCGTAAATTGATGGTTTCTCGGTGGTTCGTGGTAGTCAGAAGGTATGGAAGCTCGATGGGCGACAAAACAGTGCGATTTTGGAAAAGCTCGGGCATCGCAGACCACCATTTTATTCGGTACGAGCACAAAAGCGCCTCACGTTGAGTTACGTTGCCACAGGCCACGCCATGACCTTGTCGGTTATTGTAAGGGTACGCCTCGTCGCAAGATAAGTCTCAGATTAAAAACAAGGAAACCAGAGTGGGCACCCCAGCTGAGAAACAAGCCAATTCCCTAGTGAGTGGGCTGGCGTTGAGGCGTCGAACATAGGGGGATGTATCCAAATCAACCCACTGCGCCTGCGGGATCGTCGTCGTCGTCGTCGGGAAAGAAGCTTCGAACCCGAATTCAGAAAGCGAGTCTTCGGAAGCTAGCTCCGACTTAGCTCCGACCTAATTTCTCTGATCGGTAATGGGCGCCCCGCTCAGCCGCCAGCGCCCAGCTCCCAATTGAGGAAACAACAAGTCGCCGCCTGTTCCCATGTCTGCCAGCGTGAAAGCTTAGGTGAAAATTGGAAAATTTCTAGCCAGCCTGAATTCACCGTTGGTTCCGGTCACCGGGCGTTTTCAGACGTAGTGTCCTGCATAGTCGCGTGCGTACGCGAAAAAACGCGTGTACAGTTCGACTGTAGCTGTAGACTTTATTGTCTCGTCCAAGGTATGTTACGGTGTGGGTCAAATCCTTGTTATTGACCGTAGCGACACTGCATTCAGGTGCCCAACGGAGATAAGATCGAAATCTGGATGAACGCCCCTGGATCATTTTTGTGGTCGCCTGCCATCGCTGGCAGAAGTCCTCTACAGTTAGCGTTGATGGAGACTGGCAGTTGTCTTGAAGGCTCCATGAAGGGGGGTAGACTGCGATAGAACGTATGTGGCCTACTTTCGAGGGGTAAACTGAATTGTTAATCGGACACCCTTCATGTGGTCGTTTGAATAATGGAAATCGCGACGGCGGGCATGATTTGGTATCATAGAGGGCTGCGCCTGTAAGCAGGTTGACGTTACGAGCTAACCTGCTACCACACCGATCACCTCTGACGGAGATTCATCGTGCAGTTTGCGGCAGTTCCAGAGATGAATCTTCAGACATACTCGGCTGCTGCGAGGTCCCCGCATTCACCGGAAACGCTGATGGTTTTAGCTTGCCCATCGCCAAGTTTTGGAATCGTGCACGAGTTAGCCGTGCCACATGTAACAGCAAAGGATGGTCCGTCACGGTAACCGACAGAATCAGACAATTGGCTTTGTCTTATGTAATTCGTCAGGTTGTTATGACAGTCTTCACTCAGCCGACCAGTCAAATACCCCGCCTCTAGCTGTCCTTCCATTCTTGACTTTGATCTATCATCTTCCTCCCCCTCGCCTCCTCTATCTCCCTTGTACTTCTCATTCTTTTTGTCCCCTCGTAGTCGTTGACGACAATGACCACCGCCTACTCCCCATTCTTTGCCTCAGGCCTGCTCGCCACCTCTTATTATGCATCCGGCAGCGACTTCTTCGTCTCAACGAAGTCGAACCAGATACGCATCGACGAAACACGTCTTGTAGCAAAAACGCCAACTTCGAGCTCGCTCGCACGATTCAACTTTACCCAAGCGCCCACCCGGGCACCGAGCTCGACCAGCGATACTTCTACGACATCTCCGCTTTCCGTCTCTCGCCATAGACGTCGTCGTTCCAGCCTCAGTGCAGCCATGTCGATAACCCTCCCTGGCATTAAGACGTCCGCTCGAGATGCTGCAGCAACGCGTTGCTACGCTACCTTGGGTGCCACCGCATCGCCCCAGCGCCGTGCCAATGGCGGTAGCTTCAGCGCAAGCAGCGATGTGGAAAACAGCGCACCGCCATCGGGATTGTCCGCTGCGGCTAGTAGCGATGCTCCAAAACGTTCGAGAACGCTTCGCAGGAGTACAGTTACCGCAGCTCTCTCGCCTCTGAGGTTAGTCTCCCTCACGCTTATATCCCACTTTTTCCGTACTTATCTTATGGTCCTCAGGCTTAAGCGGTCTGACCGCCGTGGACCTTCGCCGGTTCCTCCACCCTCATCGCCTCTCCCGCCGGTCCCACCCCTTCCACCCGTCTGAACAACTCAGTCGCCACCTTTACGCCTAGGTCATTCGTCCACTATGCCCCCTTGATGGATCATCACAGTCACACTATGCCCCTTCCGTCGTATCTCAACTGAGGTCCTGCATTGATTGCAGCGTCTTCCTTGCCGTCAATATCAACATAAATACTCTTTTTTCTCTCTAATACCACCGCCATTCTATTTATCATCAACGACAATATCTCATGCTTCCACCCATCACCAACAAACCTCAACCCATGTTTCCATAGTATGCACCACGGACTCTCGATGGACTCCCACATCCTACATCCCACTGTATCTAGTTTAATTTTGCATATAGGTTCTAGACATACCCTTCAAGCGTTTATATTTCCCTCGTTTATACTCGTTTAATATTTAAGGTAGTTTAGTCCCCCGACATTAATACGCCTCCTCTCCCTTAGCTCGATATGATGTATCCACCCATGTTAGGATCGACACGACTTGATGAAATGATGATTCTACGCAGATGTTACCATTTCTCTTCGGATGTGACAATGCTGACACCAAAGCCAGGTGTTGTGTGGTAATTACAAGACGCAAGTGCCTCCGCTGTTAGCTGCCGACGGCGCGTTGTTTGTACAAGAGCCCCTTTGGTACACATCGGGGTCCTCCGGAACTCAATCAACTCTCCTCATCCAGCGCTGTTTACCTCCAAGTTAGCTGAACAGCGATTTTTACTTTACGGCTGGTCAACCGGTATTCAAATCGCGTAGTATCTGAGCTAAGCCTCGCCTTCAGGCCAACTTGCTCCCGAAGAAGAAGCGACACTAAAGCGAAGCCGCCACACTCGTCGACTGGTATGTTCATACAACCATATGATAGCCCATATAAAGTAATATCGTTCAGTCAGAAAGGACCCTTTGCTAATCAGATACCGCCTTGCCAGGCTACCGTAGCTCAGTGGTCCATTGTTCTCCTCCAGCCCTGTGGTATGATCACGTGATCAACGCATTCCTGTGGTTGAAGTTTGAACGACTTTGAACTTAGCCAAGTGCCACACCCTCGAAGCCACAAGAATGTGAGTATAAAACATCAATATCCTGCTATTCCACCTCTTTTCTGCGATTCACCATGTCTACTTCGGCTAACCATCCCTTCGTAACGACTCCCAGCCCCCTCAAGCAGACCAAGAAAGCTGCTGTTAGTCGAAAAGATATGACAGACAATCTCATTCCAGAAGAATATCTGATACCGAATCCTCGCTTCGTCGTCGAACATCTCCGATGCCCAAAGGAGCTCCAGGTCATGGCGGATGACGAGGAACTTCGCCGGCTTGTCGATGATTACCAGGCAAGGAAAGGAGATCAATATCTTGACTTAGCGAAGGTGCTGAACCATCTCAGTCGATATGTTCACAATGGTATGTGCTCGCTTCATCCTTTCCATGTCAGAGCACCTTACTGATTCTGTTCTTAGGGATCAAGAAAAAGAAAGAGCTGATCATCTTCGTTGATCACCACAGCGTCTTCCCGAAACATCACCCCAACGGCTTTTATGACTGTGCACCCGATCTCTTAGGTATGCCGGCTTCGATTGTCGAGACACATGACTACCTCCAAGGACGTTGCAAGTTCGCCGAATGGTCCGACATTGAAACCTTGGCCGAAATAAAGACAGTCAGCGACCTTAGCGTTGGTCCTGGTCAACTCTCAGCCTATCTAGGGCTGGCCAATCAAGCCCGTCCTGACAAGGCTGGTATGCATGGTGTCACCCTCTCACCGGTTGGATATCAAGTGCAATACAGCGACGCAGCTGGCTTAGTCTCCTCCGAATACTTCACATGGTCGAACCTACTACCATTGGCTGGTTACATCTTTACCTTGTATTGTCCCCGATCCGACCACTCCATGCGCGACCCTACGATAACCCGGTCTAAAATCCGTGACTCGAAGGGGAAGCCGACGTGGGACGTCGAGTTTGACGGCGAAACCTACCCTGCCTGCAGCGTCAAGGTCGTTGGATCACCCTGGAGCCGAATGACATGGGTGGCACAAACGGCTGGCGAGTACCCAATCGTAATCAAGGATAGCTATTGGTCCACTGGAAGGACATTCAAGGAAGGCGAGCTATACGAGATTCTCGCCAATGATAAGCCCACACCCGGGTTCGTTAGAGTCATCGCAGCCGGCGATGTGATGAATGGAAATTTCTTTGTTGGCACCATGCAACTCCATGGCGAACCCCGTCGTGTGAAGACCAGAATCGTGATGACGACCTCAGGGGAACCGTTGCACCGTTCTCCTTCGGTTCGACATTTCTTGATGGCTATGTACGACGTTCTTGAATGTAAGGTTTTAGCCTCTTTTCCTGTTCATAGCGAACTTACATCTCGGCATTTCCAGCTCACAGATGGGCAGTCAAACGACGCAATATCCTTCACAGGGATATTAGTCAAGCCAATATTATTATCCACCCTAAGGACCCCACTGACAAGTACCTGGATGAAGAAGGCCGCCCAATATTTATTAATGAAGTCTTGGACAATAAGTAAGCAGCCCATCCATGCTTCCGATTATTCTCTCATTGACACATCAAACAGACAGGCACATGCCTCTCCGGTTGCTGAACTTGTTGATCTGGACAACTCGGCCGAATACGACAGAACCATCGCGCAGTCTTTGAACTTTCAACGCTCGCTCTTAGGACCACTCATCGGTGATCACCTACGACGCAGGACTGTGAGCTTGTATTTCGTGTAATAACCGTAGCTTTCTTATCAATGTTTTTAGGGAACCCCTAGATTCATCGCCCGAGCGGTATGCAAGGGCGAGTTACTCCGCCGCTTGTTCACCAGCTATTGCCAAATGCCTAGGTTGGAATCCAAGGCTCTGGAACTATACAAGGCCGTACATGATGGTATCGTTGACCCCATCCGTCTTCTCGAAGATGATAATACCTTCCATGGTATGCGTTTCAGTGGCAACTCTTCTCAACAGGAGGTCTTTCAACATCATCCACGCCACGATGCGGAATCCGTATACTGGGTCATGGTAGCGTTCGTTCTTCGTGCTAAGCCTTTAGGCGCTACTGGAGATAAACATAATCACCGCCTCAACAAAGCATGGGCAAGCTTGGCTCTCCATCACATCACTTCAAGTTGTGGCAGTGGCACCGTCGAGACACGAGCCGCACTGTTTGTATCTGAAAGTGCCTGGGCACAGTGGTTGCATGAAGGTCTTGCTTGCCTTGCTCCTCTCATGGCGGAGCTCGGCGAACAAGTAGAGCCTGAATATGGATATCTGCAACCGACCGATCCCTACCATCTACACGAGGCGATGCAGCGCATCTTACTGAAATACATTGTACAAATCGAAGACGTACCCCTCGACGTCGATGAATTGCGCTCCATTGAAGAACGACCAGTACCTCGTCCCAGAGTAACTACAGCACCTTCCCCAAATGGACAGAATTTGATCCTCTCCGTATCTTCGTCTGCTCTCAAGCGTAAGTCTGTGGCAGGGACACGGGAATCGCAATCCAAGCGCCGTACGTGTCTCATGTTGCATTCAGTGGGTGACTGGCTAACATTGAGATCATAGAAAAACGCAGTTTTGATCCCTTGATCCTTGGTCCTTTCCCGACTCATTCGGTTCCTTCTCGACATGCGAGTCACTCGTCAAGCAAGTCAGATTCCCTTGCTGAAGGGTATGCGAGACTCAATGAAATGATGAGCGGCTCAGTCTCTCCGGGTTTGTCAGACGACGAAGACGAATTCATTTCAGACCTCCGATTGGCCGGAGCCAAGTTGTGAATGAACCGGGCTCTACTGTATTTATTGCCCGTTGTGTTGCTTCCTCCTCCGTGTACATTATTTAGCTCCTACGTCAGTCTTCAGTCTTGGTTACAGCATATTTCTAATATACCCGCATATCCAATATCGTTTGTAATGGGATGAAGGAGCTCGCTTGCATCGACGAAGCCTGGCTTTGTCCATGCTTAACCCCCTTAGGGGTACCTCCTAACTAGAATTCCCGATTCCCGGTTGGTCGGGGAATATCTCTGGCAGCACCTTCATCGTCTCCCGACTGCCGACGCCTACGGCGAATACCTGATTGCAATGCGTCAGCTTGAGCATCTCAAAATCCTCGCATCATTGTCATCCTGAGGCGTCTACTTTCCGTATATAAGGCGTATTACAAGGACTTTCTTTCAGCAAATCAACTCACTCAAGTAATCCTCTGCTTCCATACTCATCAACACCTTCAGAATGTCTGCAACAACTTACCCAACACGTCGCCTCGGCACCAATGGTCCCCTCGTCAGCGCCCTCGGTTTAGGTGCCATGGGTGAGTTAGATATGACTTTGTTCCGCCCTCTAATAACTGAGTCATTTACATTTAAAGGTATCGGCGCATACTATGGCAAAATTGACGAAGTCGCTGCCCACCAGGCGCTTTCCTACGCTGCCGACCGTGGAGTGACCTTCTGGGACACTTCAGATCTCTATGGCGAGAGTGAGTTCTTCATCATCCACTTCTTTCGATTTACTCAACTCGACTCGGTTGCCCTTGGATTCGTTAGGTGAATCCATCTTAGGCAAATGGTTTACCAAAACAGGCCGACGCTCAGAAGTCTTCCTTGCAACCAAGTGGGGAGCCATCGACTTCAGTATCCCCGATCCCACTAAGCAGAATGTACCCAACTCCAAGCCGTCCTACATACACCGACAAGTCGCAGCTTCCCTCGCTGCGCTTCAAACCGACTACATCGATCTCTACTACCAACATCGAGTTGATCCTGATGTGCCCATCGAAGTCGTCCTGGAGACCCTCAGGCCATATATCGAGAAGGGTACCATCCACTGGCTTGGATTGAGCGAATGTAGTATCGCTACATTGACCAGAGCGAAGGCTGTACCTGGCGTCGGCGAGAAAGTGGTTGCGGTGCAGATGGAATATAGCCCCTTTGAACTCGATATCGAGAAGAGTGGCTTCGCTAAGGCGGTGAAGGAAGCCGGAGTAGCCGTCGTGTGCTACTCTCCCCTTTCGCGAGGACTAGTCAGCGGAAGGTAAGCAGCTTAGTGTTTCGTGACCTGTGCTAGAACTGATTGTTGGCCGTAGGTTCACTTCACCAGATGACTTCGACCAAGACGATATCAGAAGGTACCTTCCTCGTTTCTCAAAGGAGAACTTCCCGAAGAACCTCGAAGTTGTCAACAAAATCAAAGCCATCGCAGAGAAATACCATGCCACCAATAGCCAAGTCACACTCGCCTGGATCCTTGCATCCCACGATAACTGTGCGTCCACCGTATCATGTCTTCCATTTTAGTCATGGCTAACGTCCTTGGTAGTTATTCCGATTCCGGGAACTCGCAACGCCGATCGTCTGGCAGAGAACTCCAGAGGTGCCGAGCTGGCGCTGTCTGAGACCGATGTGAAGGAAATTCGTGAGTTGGTTGAGAACGCTGATGTTGGAGGAGGCAGGTACCCCGACGGTGTTCCCTTGCCCACTGGCGAATGCATACCTCTATCTGCTTGGAAGGGCGAGTAAGCCATGATGGTAGGAATATATATGTACTTTTAGTTTTACGTGACCTTTCTGTGTCCTCCTGTCCTTCAATGAATACTCCACAATTAATTGCCGCAGAGGAGTGAGATCAAGATGAGTGAGCCCTAATTCGAGCGTTTACTCTAAGGACTCTCATCATGCCCTTGGAAGACGCCCCTAATGTATCCCCTATCCCTGTTACATAATCTATGTACGCGTTGTTTATCACAAGTTCAAGTTGAGCCACAACGGGTTGAACTCGAACCACCACCATCCCTCATTCATGGCCGCGTATTCAGCCTTCTTTTCGTCTGGCCTTCTGGCTCCCTACCAGGCATACACGACCTCTAATGCTTCTTCGTTTGATCTGTCGCCAATTCGACCATCAAGCCCCCTACCTCGGGCGACTGATATCGAGCGAAGCACAACTCCGACACCTTTGAACCATCGCAGCAACTCTGAGCTCCCGCAAATCAACGAGGACGCTACTATGTCTACTGTGACGTCGTCACCGCAAACATCATCGGGACCACGTCTTCGAAAGCGACGATCGAGCTTGACGGTGGGCATGTCGCCTATGAACACGATCAAGTCACCTCAGCGCAATGCTGGTGCTGCTGCACGTTATGCGCATCATTCGATATCGATAACCTCACCTTCGCGCAGCCGAAGTGGGAGCATAGGTGCAGGTCTAGGGGCTGTGGCAACGGACTTGTTTGGCGCTGGATACGCCAATGTTGCTAGCGAGGGTACTAGTTTAGTGGGACGCATGAGGAGTGGCAGCGTGGGTGGCTCGCTAAGGTTAGTCGTCCCAGCCGATGGCATACATGATCGCTCACATATCATAAATAGGCCTCGTCGAGTTTTGCGTCGTGGTTTATCCGGATTTGTTCCAGCGGCGGCCCCACCGCCCACCGCACCTCTTCCTCCCCTGCCACTATTTCCATCGAACGTCAACGTAAATATGGGCCCGCCAATGTCCTCCGGGTCGTCATCCTGCCTGCTTGGCGCTCCCATCATGCTTTCCAAGGATCGAGCAGATTGCAATGCCGATGAACGCATGAAAGAAAATTAGATTTTCCACGTTGACCCCGGAAACGACAAGTGTAGAATAACCGCTGGGCGGATGTATCAGTTATGTATCTCATGCTTTCTCTAAGTAGCTCCTGCATTCAAGTCAATTACATCAGTAGTGCTCGGTTACGCTTCCTCAATAATCGTTGTAATCCATGTCCACCCGTTGCCTTGTCTCTGTATCGCATATCTATGGTCTGTTTGTCGAATATCATGCTGTTATGCTGCTGTCCTAGACTCAACTCGATTCACTTTACGCTGATACACCGTTATTGACGTCGTCCACCATCTAGACAATTCAAGGAATCCCTCCAAGGGCCGAGGAGTTCAAACGGCTACTTCATGTCCCGCTTCTGAACGAGCATGTACGATGGCCATGTGTGCCTATGTTTTGCTTTCGTATCGCAGCTAATTGCTTGGACGTTCGCCGGCACAAGGGAGTTAAGTGAGTTTCCCTTCATTGTTACACTTCAATTACATCGTTTGAATCTGGGACGCCGATACGGTTTCTGCTCAGCTGACCAAGCTACAAAATTTATCCTATAATGGTCCGGACTTATACCTTCGCCAAACGTGATCCTCCTCGACAGGTACTCCCTCCGAAGACCCGGTAGCTCATAATCCTTCAGATACTCAATCCAGTTTGACCATCTAATCACGCAGTCTGGTTCGTCCCGCGCAGAAAATTCATCTCCTTCCATCGTCCACAGGACCTGGTCGCGGTATTTCCCTGTATCCAGCAGAATCCATATCCCGTAGATTGCTTGCTCATGAAAAATGGGCAGGCCTGGAAGTGGCTCTACTAGTTTTCCATTGTCATCCCTGCCTGTGACCTCCGAGATGCGCTTAACAGTGCACACAAGCGGTTTCGCCCAATTCATAAGATTCCACCCATCTCTTCCAGAGCCACTACGTCCGACCTGGTCCCGGATGATTTCAGGTAAACCTGGCCAGATTCCTCCTATCACCGCCTTCGCTGGCCATTCCAAGATCCAGATTCGGAAGTCTTCTGGGATGTAATGATGCTGTTTGAGGATGGCGTTGACATACGATTCGCGATTGAATGGCACAAGGTTATCGAGGACCCACGGGCGGCCCCCTAGAAACCAAGGTTCCGTGATGATCTGCAAGTAGATGTCCAGAAGAGACTTGCGGGTGGGGTGGATGTCGGCGAACTTGAGGAGGTTGCGCCATTTGCGGCAAACTCCCCGCGCAGCGATTAAAGTGGCGAGGTGGAATTCAGCGAACAGGGCGATAAGGAGTTCGTTTGGGACAGAAATCATCGCTGGACGAATTCAAGGTGGCCATGTTAGGGGCGACATGCTTCATCTCGCGGGATCCGTGCTATACCCACGCATGCTTTAGGCTGCTGCAAGGCATACCAGTGAGCTGACCTATTGTTGCTATAATCATCATGTTCCGACGATTTCTACACTCCTTCAGCGACGCTGCTCGGCTGGCGGTCTCACGGTTTAGTTTAGGGGCTGAGCCGGGTGCGCTTCGGAGCTTGCGCCGTTTGTCACAAACAGCTGGTGCGGCGACGAGATGGAATCCAATGAAGAGACTCCAGGTGGATGGTAGAGAACAGACACACAATATGTTTGGTGAGCTGGGAGATCAAGCTACAAGTGTACTATGATCGTTCTCGTGCGCTCGGTCATTTACACGAAATGGACAGCTGGGAGGCGGAAGTGAATACGGGTTCGATTCTTCGGCTTCGCAATTGCGCTGTGATTGACAAATAGCCTGAAGACTCTCCAGTGTTCCACGCCTTTGCCGCCACAGAATCAATACCACGATACTCTCGTGATACCGCTGCAATTGGGATTGTGCAAATTGAAGTGAGTTGCCATTGTCACTAACATAAGTGAGCTACGAGTTTAAACCTAGTGAATTGGACGCCGGTATGGTTTCTGCTCAGCGGACCAAGCCACAAATTGGATCCTATACTCGTCCGGAAGTGTCCATCCATCAGGCCTCCATGGTCTGGATGTCTTCCAAGACGCGTACTTATACCCAAGCATAAATACCTCGTGTTTCAGATAGTCAATCCAGGAACTCCATCTAACCACAAATCTTTCCTCTCCATCCGTCGCAGCAAATTCATCTCCCTCGAAGGCCGACAGCACTTGATTACGGTATCTCCCCGTATCTAGTAAAAGCCATACCGCATAAGTTCCCTGCTCATGAAAGAGCGGTAGCCCTGGGAGTGGTTCGATTAGCTTTCCGGCATCCGCACTGCCGACATCCAAGTCATTGTTGATATGCTTGACGGTGCAAACGAGGGGGTTTGCCCAATTCATTAGATTCCACCCATCTTTTCCATAGCCAATTGGTCCGACCTGGTCGCAGATGATCTCCGGCAAACCTGGCCAGATTCCTCCTATCACTGCCTTCGCTGGCCACTCCAGGATCCAAATTCGAAAGGTTTCTGGAAGGTAGTGATGTTGTTTGAGGACGGCATCCACGTAGGCTTCGCGATCGAATGGCACGAGGTTGTTGAGTACCCAAGGGCGGCCCTCTAAGAACCATGGTTGTGGTATAATCTCCAAGTAGATTTCGAGAAGAGACTTTCGAACGGGGTGGATGTCAGCGAGGTCGAGGAGGTTTCGCCATTCGCGACAGACTCCCCGTGCAGCGATTAGAGTCGCGAGACGGAATTCGGAGAAGAGGGAGAGAAGCAGTTCATTTGGTAAGGGAATCATCACTACTCGAGTATGAACGATATCTGATGGACGAATATCACTGTGACGCAACCCGCCCAACTAGGTATGGCCAACCACGCGATCTGCTGTAGCTCTGCTTGTTGATACAATCACCGTGTCCGTGGTCATACCGCCAGTCTGAATTGATATAGCTCGTGCAGCGAGGGCAGGACTCAGTCAATCGATCAGCAGCAGCCTCGTTGACCTCTAATTTCAAACCTCATTGACGTGAGTTGTCCATCTTTCGCAAAGTAGTTGAGTTACTACATTCGAATGTCATCTTCATGTTGTACAGCTGGTATGAATGCTATTCATCGAGACGACGTTATGGTTTCTACTCAGCCGACCAAGCTACAAAACGTATTCGGCGTTCGTCTGCCATTGTCCATTCACCAGGCATCCATGCTCTAAATTCCTTCTGACCCTCATACTTGTACCCAAGCCTCTTCACCTCATGGTCTTTCAGATAGTCAATCCAGCTCGGCCATCTTACTACATAGTCTTCAGGTTCGTGCCATGCAGCAAACTCATCTCCATCGATCGTCAACAATACCTGATCGCGGTATCTCTCCGTATCTAGCAGCATCCATATCCCGTAGGTCCCTTGCTCATGAAAGAGCGGGAGGCCCGGAAGGGTTTCGACTTGTTCTCCATCATCGCTAATGTGCTTGACAGTACACACAAGCGGTTTCTCCCAATTCAGAAGATTTAAGCCATCTCTTCCTTCGCCAATTGGTCCGACCTGGTCGCAGATGATCTCCGGCAAACCTGGCCAGATTCCTCCTATCACTGCCTTCGCTGGCCACTCCAGGATCCAAATTCGAAAGGTTTCTGGAAGGTAGTGATGTTGTTTGAGGACGGCATCCACGTAGGCTTCGCGATCGAATGGCACGAGGTTGTTGAGTACCCAAGGGCGGCCCTCCAAGAACCATGGTTGCGGTATAATCTCCAAGTAGATTTCGAGAAGAGCCTTTCGGGCGGGGTGGATGTTGGCGAATTCGACAAAGTTGCGCCATTTGCGGCTGACTCCTCGTGCGGCGATGAGAGCAGTCAGAGTGAAGTCGGCGAAGAAGGCAAGGAAGATTTCGTCTGGAAAACGAGTCATTACTGATTAAGATTGGCTAACCAGGCTGCTAGTGCTTTTCAATGGCCTCAGTTTGTTGTCCCACGCCTCCGTGGGGCCCGCGTCGCACACCGTGAGCCGTTTTCGGCTAGATCAACATGCGAGGTACTAAGGTACCGCAGGAACAACGTCACTCTCTCTCAACTGGGCAATCCTGGGAAGGAGGATTATCGTGCAAGTGCGGATATTCAGAGCGTCCGTCTGAAGATTCGGTTCCTTACACTACTCTCGATTCCAGTTTGTTTGCTCTGTCGCCCCCTCGGAGGCTAATGCCGGTTCGCGGGTTTGTCCGCGGAAGTCCATTTCCCCTGAGTCCCAGTTCAGGGGTCACCCTTGGTCGATGAGAGGGCACGACTTTATCTGTACAGAACTGATACATGCAAATATACGCAGAGAACGAGTCAAATATTGAAGACCAAAAGCGAAGGAGCTTCAACAATTATAGAATGTTAGGTTCCGCGGGCCGTCACCGGTCTGTTTCCATTGATTTATTTGATGTTCGAGAGCTGCAAAGTCGGACGTCCTTCTCTACAGTACCCAATCAGCCTCGAACCAAGACTAAGAGAAACATCCTTACAGTCGCACCCGATGCGTAGATATCATACCGATTCTCAGCCACATCGACAATTACCACCCCTGGCGACTGGCCGTCTTCAATTCTGGGACGTAGGTGCCATGTCGCGAACGTACTAGAAGCATCAGGCGTCATGGTGATTGCGCAGTAAGCGGCTCACTGTGTGTCCTGCATGACGGCGTTGTTGAAGCGTGGGACTCCGACATGACGTTCCTGACAAGCCCTCATAAGAGCCCACCAATCTTGAATCGGTTCACCCATCGTAGCCATGATTCCTTTGCCAAACGAACTACTTCTCTCTCTCTTCTCCGAATTCCATCTCACTACTCTAATCGCCGCACGGGGAGTCTGTCGCGAATGGCGAAACTTCCTCGATCTGGCCAACATCCACCCCGTTCGAAAGGCTCTCCTCGACATCTACTTGCAGATTATCACGGAACCTTGGTTCTTAGAGGGTCGCCCTTGGGTACTCGACAACCTCGTTCCTTTTGATCGTGAAGCGTACGTCGACACCATCCTCAAACAGCATCATTACCTACCCGAAGCCTTTCGAATTTGGCTCTTGGAGTGGCCTGCAAAGGCCGTAACTGGCGGAATTTGGCCTGGGTTGCCGGAAATAATCCGCGACCTGGTTGGACCCATTGGCCTAGGAAGAGATGGGTGGAATCTGATGGATTGGGCAAAACCTCTTGTGTACACCGTCAAGCATATCAACGATGACTCGGATGTCACCAGAGATGACGGAAAGCTAGTTGAGCCACTTCCAGGCCTACCGATTTTTCACGAAGACGGAAATTACGCGATATGGATGCTGCTGGATACAGGGAGATACCGTGACCAGGTATTGTTGGCATTTGAGGGAGATGAGTTCGCTGCGACAGATGGGCCTGAGAGCTTCGTTCTTAGGTGGCCGACCTGGATCGATTATTTGAGGAACTACGAGCTGACGAAACTGCGCCATGGGTACACGAGTTTGAAGCAATACGGAGAACCCAGGTCTGGTCACTGGACTGTACCGGACAGATATAGGATACCTTTTGTAGCTTGGTCTGCAGAGCAGAAACCGTACCGGCGTCCCGTTCAGTAGATTTTACTTTACCGGTCTACTCGTCTTTACACTGCATTAATAAAGAGTGTAGCGCCATCCGATTCGTCGCATGCATCATTTCCAACGACATCTCTACTCAGTCTGGCTTCACCAACACAATTTATCATTTCATACCGCTCCTGTACGTCCTAGAAATACGCGACAAGGTCATCAAATATTCAGACAGCGTGACATGCATTCGGATAAAGCGTGAGCGCAGTGACTTCATTAGCAACGTTGATGTATAGAGACAGTTGAACGCCAGGACTCAGGAAGACACCGCGGATGGCTGGCGGCCCCTAAATCAACGTTTCACTCCTAAAGCTCAAAGACACTTGAACCGGAACCGTGATGACCTCTTTACCAAACGAACTCCTTCTCTTGCTGTTCGCTGAATTCCATCTCACCACTCTCATCGCTGCACGAGGCGTGTGTCGCAAATGGCGCAGCCTCCTAGATTTCGTTAACATCCACCCTGCCCGAAAATCTCTCCTCAAGATATACCTACAGATCATTACAGAATCTTGGTTCTTGGAAGGCCGTCCTTGGGTCCTCGCCAACCTCGTGTCATTCGATCGCCAAGCCTATGTCGACGCCATCCTCAAACAACACCACTACCTTCCTGAAGCCTTTCGAATTTGGATCCTGGAGTGGCCAACCAAGGCGGTGATAGGAGGAATCTGGCCAGGTATGCCGGACATCATCCGCGACGTGGTGGGATGCATTGGCCACGGAAGATACGGGTGGAATCTGATGAAGTGGGCGAAACCCATCGTATGCACCGTCAAGCATATAAACGATGACTCGAACGTTGACGGTGAGGATGATGACGACGAGCTAGTCGAACCGCTTCCGGGTCTACCAATCTTTCACGAACAAGGCACATATGGGATATGGATGTTGCTAGATAGTGGGAGGTACCGTGACCAGGTCTTATTGGCAATCGATGACGATGAGTTTCATGCCTCGGACGGACCTGAAGGATACGTACTTAGGTGGTCAAACTGGATCGATTATCTGGAGGACTACGAGCTGCCAAGGCTTCACAATCACTACACGAGTTTGAAGACCTTCGCTCGTAGCCCTGAAACATTGTCACCGCCAGAAGATCGACGCATAGCCTTCGTAGCTTGGTCTGAGGAGCAGAAACCGTATCGGCGTGCTTACCAAGATAGTTATCACTTCATACCGGATCCTCGTTCTCATGAATCTCCTAGGTGACGTTGTCCCATATTTCTAGATTTCTACCGTAGCTGCAGCTTGTCTTTCATTTCGTCAGCGGCTGCTGTGCGGTTAGTAGAATAGCCCATCGGCCCCTAAATCAACCCTAAAGCTTGAAACCCCTCGAGCAGATCAGAACGCGGCGATTGTTTGAAAACTCCCATGACGACTCACGAGGCATCCATATCAAAACGACGAGATGGCCACATTGCCCAACGAGCTCCTCCTACTTTTCTTCGCTGAATTCCATCTCACCACTCTCATTGTCGCACGGGGAGTCTGCCGCAAGTGGCAAACCCTCCTCGATTTCGCCAACATCCACCCCGCCCGAAAGTCTCTCCTCAAATTCTACCTGCAGATAATCAAGAAACCGTGGTTCTTGAACGGTCGCCCGTGGGTCCTGGACAACCTGGTGTCATTCGATCGCGAAGCGTACGTCAATGCCATCCTCAAACAGCACCATTACATACCTGAAGACTTTCGAATCTGGTTATTGGAATGGCCGGCGAAGGCGGTGATAGGAGGACTCTGGCCAGGTTTGCCGGAAATCATCCGCGACGTGGTGGGATGCATTGGCCACGGAAGATGCGGGTGGAATCTGATGAATTGGGCGAAACCCATCGTATGCACTGTCAAGCATATAAACGATGACTCGAATGTCGACGGTGAGGATGATGATGACGAGCTAGTCGAACCGCTTCCGGGTCTACCAATCTTTCACGAACAAGGCACATATGGGATATGGATGTTGCTAGATAGTGGGAGGTACCGTGACCAGGTGTTATCGGCAGTCGATGGAGATGAGTTTCATGCCTCGGATGGACCTGATGGATATGTGCTTAGGTGGCCAAACTGGATTGATTATCTGGAGGACTACGAACTGCCTAGGCTGGATGCCACATACTCGAGCTTCGGCAGCTGCTCCCTTCAAGTGTCGCTGCCGGAAAAATACAGAATGAATTTTGTGGCTTGGTCGGCTAACCAGAAACCGTATCTGCGTCCCTCCGAGTAAATCAAGATTGTAGTTGCGTGGTCTACCCTTTGAAGTCGACAATCGGCTCTCGGACCTTCCAGCGTGGAACCACCTGATCAAACCAACATCCTCTAGGCGTCAGTACAGTCCGCTACGTCGATAAAAGAGTGATACTACCGTCATCACATACACCAAGTCACTTCCAACTTCCAACGACATTTCTACTCGGGTTGGCTTTTAGCGAAAAGGATCGATTGAACGACTGGACTTTAATCTAGACAAATTGTATCACCATCTGTGGTCATAGTGTCCGTTGTACCAGTTTGGGGAGGGATGGGATGATTGGGATAAGGCGAAGGCAGATGAGAGTTTCGACGGGTGCGTATCTGCTAGACACGGGGAAATACACGACTTGCCGGAATTAGACCACAACAACGTTGCTGGACGGAGCGGCCAGAAAAATATGTCCTTGAAGTTAGGTGACTGCCAAGCCTGAGCTGGATAGAACGACCACAGAGTGAGGCCTTGGTATGAGTGCGCCGGGACGGATGGTCGGGAGCGCGCCACATGAGGGGTCATAATCACCACCGATTTCGTCGGGCGGCGAGAGTGCTGCGTCATACCGAAGAAAACATGTCCATCAGGAGAGGAACCATAAAGGAGCCAATCGGATTATCCATCACAACGATGACTCGTTTTCCAAACGAGCTCTTGCTCGCTCTCTTCGCCGAATTCCATCTCACCACTCTCATTGCTGCACGAGGCGTGTGTCGGAAGTGGCGAAACTTGGTCGATTTCGCAGATATCCATCCCGCCCGAAAGTCTCTCCTCGAAATCTACTTGCAGATAATCACAGAAGCGTGGTTTTTGGAGGGTCGTCCTTGGGTCCTCGACAACCTTGTGCCATACAATCGTGAAGCCTACGTCGACGCCATCCTATCGCAGCACCACTACCTTCCGGAAGATTTTCGAATCTGGTTGTTGGAATGGCCAGCAAAGGCAGTGATAGGAGGCATTTGGCCGGGGTTGCCAGAACTCATTCACGACCAGATCGGACGCATTGGCAAAGGAAGAGTTGGGTGGAATTTGATGAATTTTGCGAAACCGCTGGTGTGTACCGTCAAGCACATCAACGATGACCCAGGTGTCGGTGGCGATGATGGCGAAGAATTAGTTGAGCCGCTTCCAGGTCTACCGATCTTTCACGAACACGGAACTGATGGATTATGGATGCTGCTGGACCCGGGGAGGTACCGTGATCAGGTGCTATTCGCATTCGATGTAGACGAGTTTGTCTCATGGCACGGACCTGGTGAATTCGTGATTAGATGGCCAAACTGGATCGAGTATCTGAAGGATAACGAGCTAGGACGTCTTCGACGCATGTACTCGAGCAGTCAGCACCGCTATGGAGTGTCGCCGCCGGAAAAATACCGGAAGCATTTTATGGCTTGGTCTGCTGAGCAGAAACCGTACTGGCGTCCTGTTGGCTAGTAGTTGTACCGGAATATATAGGCAATACAGCCTTACTTGTCCCATTTTCAATAGCAATTTCGAGCGAAGTTCTGGCTAGTTATGGGTCCAGTTCAAGTCGGAGTATGTGGGAGCCTCCCAAATTCTTTTTAGCTGCCGGTTAAGCGCTCGTCATGAAGTCCTCGTTCGGCCACCATGCGCTGCTCGCGTTAGACTACGCTGACAGTGGTGCTCCCGCCTATCCAACGCCCAGGTCTTCAAATGCGCCTTCACTGTGCCTACCTACGCTTGGGACCGAACTGGTTTCGCAATCTGGCAATCCTTCATAGTGCTGTTCGGGGAGGGGCAGGTCATTGCACAAGGGCTCGCGAAACTTTTTGGGTTGAGCATATGTATCCGAAGGCTCAGCCATTGATATTACGTGGTGCGTTCCCTCTGCTTCATCTCGGAATTTTGCAAGCTAACTTGGCCCTGTTCCAGGACTGTGGCTTCCCTTGTAGCCCGCAATCATCGAAGCTCTGAGCTTCATGTGGAAGGTAGGTTTTATCCCTCAGTATTACATATCCAACTGATAGCTAACTATGCAGCCCACAGGATGAAGCTTGTCACCTTGGTAGGCAGTAGATGCAGCTCCGTGAACCCGGCTAAACTTCCCAAGGTCGTCACCAAAATGACTTCCCAGACGCCGAAGCCAGACTGCTCCCATCTCTGTTCCTGCTGTCTCAGGCTGTGGGATTTGGAGGTCGTCTCCGAGAACCTGTCCATGCTACGCGAAAGCGGTGGTCTACATACTTACCCAAAAGTTGTTACCGTAATAACTTCTGCTGACAATCCCGACGTTGTCATTCCAGAAACAAGCGTGAAGAGGGACTTCCCTGACGAACGGTGGCGAGCAGTGGCCCTGCGGTCCAATTTTGGACTCTTGTCATCACGCATGACTGATACTGCCAAGAGGCACTGCCATGGCCAAGCCCATCCGGCACAGGGACCGACAACATATATAAAGGGCCCCATTTGACCAATGTCATTCTTTCCCCCCTTGATCCCTTTCGGGACTAGAACGTCTACTCTCGCCACCCACTCTCCTTCCTAACTTATCCCCGCTTACCAGGCGTCGTTTAGGGCATCCGCGAACTTGAATGGTCGAAACTTTATCCTCATCTTCTGAAAACCATGCGACGACCAACGTCTCATCTCGCCCAGCTTTGGCCCTCGTCGGCGCGGAAGACGACGAAGAACCCCCTAGTCCTCAGCCCGCCCCTGCGCAAGATCTGGAAATAGCGTCGGGGCACGAAGGGCGTACTGTATCTATTCCTGCTAACGCCGTTGTGCGTTCCACTGTAAATGGTGTACACCATCACGAATTCGACGAGAAGAATTATCTCAGTGTCGACGAGAATTCGACTGTACATCGCCGCGAGAGTAATGTAACATACATCGTCTCCGTCGGAGACGCTGATGAGAAGGCTACAACCGCTCATCGTCATCGAAGAGGGTTCTCTCTTGCTTATCTCCGCCGTATCGTCTCCAAGAAGTCTTCGGAAGAACCAGCTGGCGCTGCTGACGAGCTCGCAACTACCGCCCGCCCTCAACGCAGCGACCCGGACAGCAAGGGCTCCCGTTTCCGGGCGCTCTTTACACCCGTCCACCCCCTCGGCCCATCGCCGACGTTCAAACAGGCCCTCATCAACATTATTAAGTACACACCTCTGAACATTTGTCTCCCTTTCATCCCTGTCTCGTGGGCTTTGCACTACCTTCACCAGTCGCCTACTCTGATATTCATCTTCTCCGCCCTCGGCATCATCCCGCTTGCCGCCCTACTTTCGTTCGGCACGGAGCAAATTGCACTCCGCACGTCGCACTCCGTCGGTGGCTTGCTTAACGCTACGCTGGGCAATGTCGTGGAGATGATCATTGCTGGGATCGCTCTTCAGCGGTGTGAGCTAGAGGTCGTGCAAAGCAGTCTGTTGGGGGGGTTGCTCAGTAACTTGTTGTTGGTGTTGGGGATGGCTTTCCTTGTTGGCGGTTATAGGTTCCAGCAGCAGGAATTCCAGCCGATGGTTGCGCAGCTTAACTCGTCCCTTATGACGGTCGCTGTCATATCTTTGATCGTTCCCGCAGCCTTCGTAAGTCCCTTTGTGTTACCCGTCCAATCTGTTTTCTTACCCATCTTGTAGCATGAATATATTGGTGACAGGCTCCCTCAAGGTACCGAGCTCGGTTCACTGTTGCGCCTGAGTCGGGGGAGCGCTATCGTCTTAATATTCATGTAGGCGTTACTTTTCGGAGTCAACAACCATTATGACTAACACCCGATCCAGATACTGTGCATACCTATTTTTCCAATTTTATTCTCATAACCACCTTTTCCTGGACACTGTCTCCACGACCCCAATGTCCACGCGGAGCTCCTTAGGTCGCTCCTCTACCCACTCGTCCGTCTCTTCTTCCTCGAGCCTCCCGCTCCCCTCTACCACCCCGATCGTCTCGGCCCCATCCTCCCCTACCTTACATGTCGAGCAACCCGCTCTCAACAACACGGCCGCCATCCTCCTCTGCGTAGCCGTCACCGCTCTCGCCTACCTCACCTCTGAGAACCTCATCGACTCGCTTCACGGCATAACCGCAGCGCACCCCTCGCTCTCCAAAGAATGGCTTACGCTCATCATTATACCCATCATATCCAACGCCGCGGAGCACACTACCGCCGTCGTCGTGGCCTCGAAGGGTAATTTCAACTTGGCTATGAGCGTAGCTGTCGGAAGTTGCATTCAAATTGCGCTGTTTGTCATCCCGGTGTTAGTCTGCGTTGCTTGGGGGCTGGGAAAGCCGTTGACGTTGTTGTTTGATGAGGTTGAGACGGTGGTGCTGTTCTTTGCTGTGTTGATGGTCAAGTTCAGTGTTGAGGATGGGAAGAGTCATTGGATGAGTGGTGTTGCGTTGATTTGTAAGTTTTTGTCGTGGCATATAGTTCTCAAGACTGATTTATGTTGTTCATAGCGGTGTATATCATCATTGCCCTTTCGTTTTGGAATTTCCCAGAAACGGCGAGGTCATTACAAGGCCAGCCCCTTGTTTGCAATTAACGCTGGTTCAATTGACCCGGCCTCGACGTTATCGCTCGCCGATTTCCCCTCTTCATACCCTCTTCGTTCCCCATGTCCTGCATGCTTGACGTGTTTCACGCTTTTAGTATGAGTATTTCACTCTTAGAATGACCTGCCTTGCGTTAACGACTTCTGTCTGATGCTTGATTCATGTACCTCTTTTGTATGCCTTCATTTTCGAATTACATATGTCAACGTTGTTTGATGAATTTTCTTCTAACGGCAGGTGATCGCGCTCACCACGCATATTGATTTGTGTTCGAGTTAGTTAGCATTAAGCGTCCGTTGGTAACGGCTAAGTCAAACGGCTCTGCTCCTGAAATTTGAAAGCTGAAGCGCTGAAGGACGAGGTGGTGCGTGGCGTGTCGCGTTTTCTGGACCTACTTATCATCTATCTTTGTGAATATTCTAAGCGACTGCATCCTGGGCGAGGTCCATCATCATCGGCTTGCCAGAATGCGTAGCGACTACCCTAAATTGGGCAAGAACTGCTCGTGGTATTTCCCCGTGTCTAGCAGGTACGCACCCGTCGAACTGCTCATCCGCCTCGGCAACGCCGTCACATCCCAACTCGGCCAACAAAACTTTGGTGCTACTCTGGCCACATACGGTTATACAAATTGTCTAGCGTAATGTTCAGTCGGCAGTCTATCCTTCTCACTAAAAGCTAGGCTAAGTAGATATGTCGCTGGAGATTGGAAGCGCCTCGCTGTATGCGATGAAGGTAGTGTCACGCTCTTTATCGATGTGCCGTGTACTGACGACTGGAGAGTGTCAGTTTTATTATGGTTCCATGCTCGACTTCAAAGAGTAGACCGCTCAACCACAATCATAATTTACCGAATGGGACGCCAGTACGGTTTCTGCTCAGCCGACCAAGCCACCAAATGCATCCTGTTTTTCTCCGGCGGCGACACTTCATAGCGATGCTGACTGAGGCTCTCGGAGTACATGCGTCGAAGACCTCCTAGCTCGTAGTCCTTCAGATACTCGATCCAGTTTGGCCATCTAGTCACCCATTGATCCGGTCCGTACGATGCCATAAACTCGTCTACGTCGAATGTGTGTAGCACCTGGTCACGGTACCTCCCCGGGTCCAGCAGCATCCATATTCCCTCGGTTCCTTCTTCGTGAAAGATGGGTAGACCTGGAAGCGGTTCAACCAGCTCTTTGTCATCATATCCATCGAAATCTGGGTCATCGTTGATGTGCTTGACGGTGCACACGAGGGGTTTCGCCCAATTCATCAGGTTCCACCCAGGTCTTCCTTTGCCAATGCGTCCGATCTGGTCGTGAATGAGTTCTGGCAACCCAGGCCAAATTCCTCCTATCACTGCCTTCGCTGGCCACTCCAACAACCAGATTCGAAAATCTTCCGGAAGGTAGTTGTGCTGCGACAGGATAGCGTCGACGTAGGCTTCGCGATCGAATGGCACGAGGTTGTCGAGGACCCAAGGTCGACCGTCCAAGAACCAAGGTTCCGTGATAATCTGCAGGTAGATCTCGAGGAGAGACTTTCGGGCGGGATGGATTTTGGCGAACTCAAGGAGGGTTCGCCACTTGCGGCAGACTCCCCGTGCGACGACGAGAGTAGTAAGATGAAATTCAGCGAAGAGAAGGAGAAGGAGTTCGTTAGGCAAAGAGGTCATCACAAAGAAGCGATTCAAGACAAGATTCAAGACGGATGAGTCGTCGTTCCGCATTCTGGTCCAGTCTTTAGGGGCTGACCCATGAGAAATACGTCACCCATATTCAGGCAATCAAGAACGAAGACCCAACCGTTTCATTTCACTACACCGTAACAGCTAGAGCTTGGCGCAGAATTACTATTGTAAATGGGACAAGGAATGCTGTGTCGCCTATCCGGTACAACTACTAGTCAGCGGGACGCAAGTACGGTTTCTGGTCTGCAGACCAAGCTACAAAATGCATCCTGTTTTTCTCCGGCGGCACAGGTGACAACTCCACACAACTTTGAGGGAATCTCTTCACGTCCGTGTAGCGACGGCGAAGCCAACGCAGCTCGTAGTTCTTCACATACTCAATCCAGTTTGGCCATATAAACACGTATCCACCAGGTCCATCCGATGCGATAAACTCATCGCCATCGATTGCCATTAAGACCTGGTCACGGTACCTCCCCGTGTCTAGCAGCATCCATATTCCATCGGTTCCTTGTTCGTGAAAGATCGGTAGACCTGGGAGTGGTTCGACTAGCTCTTCGTCATCATCATCATCATCCCCATAGCTGAGACACTTGACAGTGCATACGAGGGGTTTCTCCCACTTCATAAGATTCCACCCACGTCTTCCGTAGCCAATGTGTCCCACCACGTTGCGAATGATTTCCGGCAGACCTGGCCAAATGCCTCCTATCACCGCCTTCGCTGGCCATTCCAGGATCCAAATTCGAAAATCTTCCGGAAGGTAGTGATTTTGTTTGAGAATGGTGTTGATGTAGGCTTCGCGATCAAATGACACGAGATTATCGAGGACCCAAGGACGGCCTTCCAAGAACCAGGATTCTGTAATGATCTGTAGGTATATCTCGAGGAGAGATTTTCGGGCAGGGTGGATGTCAGCGAAGTCTAGGAGTCTGCGCCATTTGCGACACACGCCTCGTGCGGCGATGAGAGTGGTAAGATGGAATTCGGCGAACAAAAGGAGAAGGAGTTCGTTGGGGAAAGTGATCATCTCGTCGTTTCGAATTGAGCTCGTCACGATGAAACGATTCAAGATGAATGAGTCCTCGGCAGAGGAGTCCTCAGCCTATCGCATTTGTGGTGCTCTGTCACCCATGGTCCACTCGAGGGGTTTAGTTAGGGTCGATTTAGGGGCCGATCGCGATGGAGCCGCAGGAGTCGTCTGCTTGCATAACTGTCTCGATACAAGGTACGTCGGTGGCAAGGACATCTGAATGGTGCTCACTCTTCATCCTAAGGAATGTCACCGATGTCTGCATATCTAGTGATACTGTCCCATATTCTCTCGTTATCCTCAACCAGCCAAGATACAGGGGCTGGTATGATGTTAGCGGACACGGGACGTCGATATGGTTTCTCCTCACCAAGCTATAAAGAATATCCTGTATCTCCCCGGCACCATCGAGTGAGTAGGCCTGTGTTCGCCGTACTCCTTCAAGCTCGCAGCTTCATATTCATGATGAGGCATCATCAGCTGTAGACCGTCAGCTAATCAATTTAGCTCCGCCACCTAAAAACCAAGCTTTCAGGTCCGTCTGTCGCACGAACTAATCTCCTTAGAATGCCGACAATATTTGGTCACGGTATTTCCCTGTGTCTGGCAGCAGCCATATACCGCGTAACGTAAAGCATCCGTAGGCCGGGATTGGGCTGGGATGCGGTTTATCCTCAAGGGCCAACTTTCGCTCAACGCCGTCCATTGAGTTGCGGAAGAGGAAAGGTTCTGTGACGTGTCGCATTTGGTTCCGCTAGTCATGTGTTAGCTAACTTGGCTTCGCGTAATAGACTAGTAAGTCGTTGCCGCCGAGGCATGATGATGGTCGTACCCTAGGTGGAGCCGTCCGCACTCCTATGATATGAGGCTAGCTGCGAGCGCGAGGGCTAGAGTGGGAGTGCTCGTAGCTGCAGAGTAACGAGGAATGGTTACTTCAAGTATGTTCATGAGTACGAAGCGTCCATCCAATACGGGGTTGAAGCATCGCCGGACAACTGCAAGTCATAGTGTTAAGTAGGGTGCCAGAGCTCACCATGAACGACCATTCTAGTGGTAGTCTTCCCAGCTTCGTTTCGCTCTAATTGGTCGCACTAGACCGTCTTGCTCTGAATTGGTTCCGTCTCAAGGCAACTATAAAGATCTAAGGTCTTGCTCTTTCTTGGGCGGGATGCTCCACCAATATCGTTCGTTGACCCCCATAGCACCACTTGGTGAGCTTACGTCGTCATCGTCAGTTTCATTCCCGCTGCTGAGGAGCAATGTCTACAGTAGGAGACCAATCATCATCATGAGCTGGGAGTGGAAACGATTCGAGCGCGTTACAAGTTACTTACTTCCGGGGAAGCGACTCTACCGCTCCTCCGCCCCAAACTACCAAGATGACGGCTCAAATCCCAAAGACGCCACACAGCGCCTCACCTCTTCGGCCGTGAAATATCTGCGCGACATCGGTATCGACGGTATCATCAGCCTCAACGAGTTTCCGTATCGATACAACGAAAAGTCACTGCTGAATTCTGTCCGGATTGATTATTTGCACCTTCCTGTCCGTGACTTTCGAACGCCGACGCTATCGGACATGGATAAGGCGTACAATTTTTTCTTGAACCATAGGTCCACTTTGGTGCATTGTGGATACGGGCATGGCAGGACCGGGACGATGATTACGGCTCTGCAGCTTTGTTGCACGGATGGGAGATATCCGAGGGAAGAATATTGGGAAGACAATCATGTGGAGACGGATGGCCAGAAGGAGTTTTTGAGAGATGCACAATACGACGTGAGCCGTTGGCCTAAGCCCAAATCGTATTCGGTCAGATGGTGGAGACGCGAGGAAGAAGCCAGGTCGACGGCAGAAGATAAAATTGGTCGTACGCGAGATGTAGGTAGTAGGCACTGAAGTGGGGTAGGCTATGCCAAAACATAACGGGCGGATGAACACCTGGCTGAATTGACAGAGCTCGAGGCAAAGTCCCCTGATCAGAGACAGGAGTGTCACGTGAGTTTTTTGCAGGGCAGACCTGCTCGTCCAACGAGACGTGTACCATGCACCTTTACATCCCCGTCGAATCGCCCCCGACGCCTGCGCCGTCCCCAGGCCCAACACCAACGAATCCATCAAGGCTTCAATACCTGGCGTCCATTCTGAACACATGCACGCAATCAGAGCTGAGGTTCATCTCCGTATCCATCGCGCCGCTCTTGAAGCGCGATTTCCTGCGGGATCTGCCTATGGAGCTGGCTTTGCACGTTCTGCGATACATTGACGATCCATGCTCGCTGGTACGTGTTGGCCAGGTTTCGAAAAGGTGGAGAGAAGTCGTGAAAGACGAAAGTGTCTGGCGAAGGATGTGCCATTTGTACCAGTTTCCTGTGGGCGGTAGTTGTGAATATTCTGCGGGCGCGAACGAGAATATGAATGGAACTGAACCGCTGAAGGACTTGGAAGAGTTTGCGGATAAACCGATGGATCCAGCGCTGGAGTGGTTAAGGTTGACAAAGCGTCGAAGCCTGGAAAGGATCTCGAGCAGCGGTCCACCTTCACCTCGATTCCCATCATCTTTCTCCCACTTTAAATACCATTATATTACTCGTACGCACCTTTTTTCCCTCTTTCAATTTGGGTATTGACTTTTTGAATCAAGTGCAAAATTGGCGCTATGGTGGTCATTTGTTGCGGGAGTACCCAGCGCCCATGCCGCCAAATGTGGAAGAAGGCAGCGTCATCACATCTGTCGCGCTGGACTCTGAGTGGGTCGTTGTCGGCAGCGAAAGCGCGATGATACACATTTTTAGTGCGCGAACTGGAGTTTTGCATCGGGTGCTCGTTGGGCACACGTCAGGTGTTTGGAGCGTCGGGTTGGTCAGTCGAGGGGGGAAGCGTCGTTCATGCGCATCAACGATGGGAGAGGGGCTCCCGGATGAAATGGCGTCGTTATCGATGACCAACCGAGAAGCCCTAGGATTAGGTACTGTGGCCGTAGGACATATTGGTGTTGAAGACCAACATCTTCCGAGCCATCCGAACGGTGCATCTGAAGGCTGGGGTCAACCAAATGCCATTGTCGTCAGTGCTGGGTGTGATCAAGTGGTCAGAGTTTGGGATGTAGACTCAGGGTAAGCTCATCGCACCCACGCTTATCACAAAAATTTTACGCTGTTTTCCGTACAGCAACTGCATCTACACGTTGTCGGGACACACGGCTACCATTCGTTGCCTAAAGGTCCTTCACCATTCGCCGACGGCAGTAACCGGTGCTCGTGATGGCACGCTACGGGTATGGGATGTACAACGAGGCAAGATGCTGAGAGTGTTGGAAGGACATACTGATCGCGTACGCTGCCTTGATGTTTTCGGGAGGAAGGCGGTTAGTGGTAGCTACGACTGGACTTGTCGGGTGTGTGCCGTATTTTTTCCCTCTCCCCATTCCAACATTGTACTTATCGTCTTACCCCTGGCCTTAGGTCTGGGACATTGACACCGGAGAATGTTTACACGTCTTACGTGGGCATCACCATCAAGTCTACTGCGTTGCATTTAACGGAGTATACATCGCCTCTGGTGGATTAGATACAGTCGTTCGAGTATGGAGCGCCGAGACTGGGTATGTCACCTTCGTGATCTTTCAGTTTCTGTCGTCTCAACGCGTCAGCAGGCAAATTCTCTCAGTCTTGACCGGACACACTGCCCTGGTTTGTCAGCTGCAGCTTTCCTCTCCTCAACGATCGAGGGCGTTTCCAAGGTGGTTTGACATCGACAGAGAGACTCACGCTACCTCGTTCCCATCATATCCTTCCTCATCCAACCCCTCCTCCTCCAGCCTGCACGACATCCCTTACGTCGGTTCTATCCTAGCGACAGGTGGGTCGGACGGAAGAGTCATCACATACGATCTCGATTCCCGTCAAGTATTACACCGAATCGCCGCCCATGACGCTCCGATCACCGCGTTACAGTTTGACGAGCATTTCATCGTCAGTTCGGGGAGTGACGGTCGGGTACGTGTTTTTGATACACGAACTGGGCGATTGGTTAGGGATTGGTCTAGTGCTGATGGGAGTAGGAGAGCGTCTAGCGACTTTGCCTATGGTTTGGAGACGGGGAGTGGGGTTTCGCCGTCCCTGGGTATGAGAGGAGGGAATGGGAGGTATGAGAATGTGTGGAAGGTTGTCTTTGGCGGGTCATTGTGGGGAGCGCCAGCTGGAGGGGCAAGTGGCGATGTGGTGAAGAGCAATTATGGTGATGGTCGAGGGAGGGATATTTGTGCCGTTATGTGTAGAAAACCAGGAGGGAGGACGGTGATGGAGATTTGGCGGATGAGTCCTGAGGTGGAGCTCATTAACGGAGGGCTCTCATGACGGTTGCACCAGCCGACGTCTTCTCCATGCTAGCCCCGTCAACGACATCTTTACTCACTGGCTGTGTCTTCGTCCTTATTTTCCATCAATACCTGCAGCTACTAGATTCTGCCGACACTTGCGCTCTTGCTACTATCTTTTACGTGCTACTCACGATATTTTGTACTTCTTGCTGTATTCTTGCCCCAGTGTTTCCTCCCTGTTGTATCCATTCATGGTCCCTCTCGACCACATTCTGTACTACATATTCGGGCGTTCTGGTATTATGTTTTCATAGAGTGTGTACTAGTTTCTTGCTGAGCGTGTTTCGTGATTCGCTGTTACGACTCGATGAGGGACTTCCTCCAAGCACTACGGCCTCATACAAACAAAATCGACCTGATTCCTACGACACTGGCTCTAACACGATCTCATGTCGCGCTTCGTATTTCTTACCACCTGCTTCAGCGTCTTCGCTCAACTTTTCTGTTAGGTCTCCTTGCACAAAGTTTCCTGCTGAAGTCAATAAGCGCCGAGGATGAAGATAAGGGCCGACCTTCTCGAAGTTCTCGTTCCGCAGAATCGTGTTCGTTCACTATTGCATAGGGAGTTCCGGGTACAAATATCGGAGCATTGCCGAACAAAGTATCCATCTCTGGAAAACGGAATAAAGAAGAGCACTAACTGTAGAGAGCGTACTGACCTTCGAGACGTCGACCTGTTGTTTCCTACAGCCCCAAAGATGTTTGTGTCAGGAACATGGCAAGGCAACTTTCATCGTACCGGATAAAAGGCCCAGATGAATAACGCACTACGGAGGACGGAGAGTGAGCTGTTCCTTCCCCTAGCCCCTAATCAAAATCCCTTACTTCGTGTGTCCGCAAATCGCAAAAACCAGATCTGTTGACGACCGTTGACGCCTGTGAGGCTCAACAGTTAGAACGACGCACAGTATCTAAAACAGATTAGTAGAGTACAACGCAGAAATGATAGACGGTACCCACTTCCATCCAATAGCAAGGAAAGCTTTCGGTGTTACT
Organism: Pleurotus giganteus; assembly: GCA_032158425.1. Lineage (NCBI taxonomy): Eukaryota > Fungi > Basidiomycota > Agaricomycetes > Agaricales > Pleurotaceae > Pleurotus > Pleurotus giganteus. The sequence goes on from JAPEHR010000005.1 coordinate 2,704,619, forward strand.
TGGGCGATGAAGCTGGAGAAAGTAGTTACCAGATCATCAGCAGTAGAGACACAAGTAAGATGATGCTCACAAATTAGATATCCAGGATGAAGAACTTGTTATTGCTGTACTCTTAGCACGGGTGCGTGTGGAGAATATCTCCGCGGGATAGGCCCATGACAGAGGTCCAATGCATGCACTGAAGAAGAAATTGAAAATCCAAGTTCTACGAAGGTGTGAAGCCGGAGTCCAACTATCATTATTAGAGTACTGACGTGACTATCAGCAGGAAGTGGCGATTTCGTTAGCACGTTTCGGATTACGTTTAGTTCGACATACTAATAAATATCTGTCAAGGCGTCAGCACGACATCGCAATTAGGGAAGAAATAAGCTCCTAACATAGTGAGCCTGACAAGATCGTTTACTCAATTAGCAGCGTATAGTAGAGGGATGGGGAATATCACTTGCCGCGTTACTATCATAGGAGGTTAGCGGTCTGGCAAATATGAAGGTAGATGATGTTTACTTGTTTACGGTACCCGGGTATCTTGCCATGAGAATTGAACCAACGACGAAAGATAGTCCGGAAGCAATGTTGCCGATTATCATCGGTCGGCGTCTCCCAATATGATCAATCCAAAGAACACAGCAAGCCTACCATTATATAGTAAGTCCGAAGATAATTACCTGAATTAAATGCATGAAAACCCTGACCTCGCCAATCAGAGCGATGATACTGTTGATGGACTGAAAGAGTAGTATTCGGGTCGAAGAAAAACCCATCTGGTGCGCATGAATATGATGGACAGAGTATAAGGTGGGCCCGCCTTACCGTTTGGAAGATCTAGGGTCTTTGGTCAGCTTTACAAATGAGAACAATGGAGCACAGGTCTACCGTAGTCGAGTAGTATTGAATAGCACTAACGCCTAACCGAGTGTCAGACGATCCTCCGATCAACCCAGGCAACTTGCTTCACCTGTCATCTGAACGGAAAACTGGAGAATGTAGCTGTAAATTTTGGTCATTAGCTGACAATGAAGGGCTGAGAAGGCAATCACCCTAAGCTCAGGCGTCTGAAGTTACTAGGAACGGTGAATATCTCGCTCCAACTGCATGCACAAGTGAGCAAACTATGGGGCATGCGATAGAACCTAGCTTGACTTGGCTTCTCCGGTGTCCTTGGCCTTGCGAATTTCGGCTTTCATGTCCTCGATCTGCGAAACCACAAAGGGATCGTGAACATCGCCTTGGGCATGGAGGCGGGCCAATGTTGCATGAGCTTTGGGGCGTAAGTCAACGACGAAGATCGGCCAGTGTTAAGTGATATACCTTCATCAAATCGACCCTTTTCTGCTAACCATCTTGGGCTGGGACGAATGAGTAGAAACGCACGCTGAATAGGAAGCGAAACTCACGATTCGGGTAGAAGGAGGATGAACGAGATCAGCGGTATCGCTGGGACGATCTGAAAGTTATCAAGATGAGAAAATCGCACCCTGGTCCTGAATGGATAACAGACCTGTACGCCCAAAGGTATACGCCACTCTGCTTGCGAGCCTTTAAGACCGGCGGACGTTCCATATGTCTAAAGCCACGTCAGATCATCCAGCACTAGGAAGAGACATTTATCGTACCACCCATGATGCGACGAAGGCTTGTCATTACTCAGTCATTCAATTTCAAAGCCAATCACAACGCTACTTACCGCCGATACCTAGCATGAACTGCAAGCAGTGTCAGTCACATTAACTAACAAGTCGCAACAACGTACTTGCTGGAGTGTGGTAAGACGCCCTCGTATGCTCGGATGTGCTATTTCTGCCTGCTATGAATGAGCCCCTGTCATTGCTAGAGGAGTATAGGGGTTACCTGGTACAAGGGTGCGAGATCAGACATAATCCCTACGCCGAATCCTGGGAAACAGTCACGGTCGATTTCCTGAAAGCGAAGAAGGGCACGAGGCACCAACCAGCAAAGAAGCGTCCTGACAACATAAACTCCATATTTCGGGCTCCAGTCTGTAAGGCTCCTCCCAAGCTGTTTCGAGCCGGAGGTCAGTCAATACCTGCCATAATTCTAGCACAATACACTGAACCCACATGTACACCGCTGCCCCAATTTGTATGGTAATCCGACGGCCAAATCTATCGGCGAAGTAGGCAACTGGTATCATGCCGAAGAAGCTGGGTCCAGCCAAGTCTGATCAGAAAAAAGACAAGAAACGGGAGGGGGGGAGCTGACCAGCCCAAGACTAAAATAATCCTATGATGAGCTTCACGATGGCCCCATATGAGATATAAGTGGAACCAACCGAATATGCTAGTGATTAAGCCTTTGAGGTTCGGGTCATTATACCTGGGACCCATGGTTTCCTGTGTTCCATAAGTATTAGAGTTGAACTTGAATGGTCGCACGCAATGACAATCTAACGCCCACAATGAAGTCAGGAGCTGAGAGAATACCGGCGATGACACCCAAATCATATCCGAATATAATGCTGCCTAAACCTATGCAATGGAACGATGCGTCTGGTGGGTACACGACAGGACAAATTGATGCTTACTTGCGAATAGGCCGCAGAGCCACGTGTACACCTTCGGTGACAGAGCCATACTCTGAATATGTCAGAATCAACAGCTGATTTCAGAAACGGAAGCTCATCCAAGCTATACTTATACTGATGTGAGCCCTCCTCATTTCCACCGGTTGGGTGGCGGGCCGTGGGCGTGTCGCTTTCAGAGAGTACGTTCGGGTTTAAATGATCATGCGACGTGAGCTCACGGACCTGCTGACACTCGGGAACGCTCGAAGATAACTCAGAATGTCGTAATGCGATACCAGTACGGAGTCGATGGCTCCGGAGTGGTTATGCAGTGAGGTGCAACTAGCGCCGATTGTTAAGTTATCGACAAATGTATAGCCTATCATCCCAAGGAAAATACTAAGACTAGATAAGAGGATGGGCAGTATTAGGCCGAGGTCATCGAACACGAAGTACAATCGAGGCGCAGCTTACCTTGGAAGGAGTGCTTCTTTAACGAATAGCTTCCTCTAAAAGGTACTTCCTTCTTCGCCGTTTTAACTTTTTCTTCGTCAAAGGAGTTCGAGTCTTTGAGGCTGTCGCTCCAGACTTCGTAGACAGTGATGGTATCTCTGATCTTGGAGCAATCGGGGCCGAAACGAATAGGAACCTCGTATTCACTTGAATCATGTCGATTCACGATAGCAACCCTAATTTCATCTTGACTCAATGCTGGGTCGTCCTTTGTCGTAACGAGTACGGCACTGACGTCTATGTACTTGGTAAGTTTGCTGGATGCGGGCGTGTGTGAGGTAAGGTGCTGGACGAAAGGTGGGACTGTCGGTCCAGAGTAATGGACTTCGGTTTCTTGTGGATGCGTGCCAACATGGATGTCAAGAGAAGCCCCGCACATAAGGTTCGAAAATAAATGAAGAGGATAGTACGTGGTCTATGCAAGTTGGGAGTTGATTGCCAGCGCAGATTCGACAGCCAGCACCTACCTGCTTATAGAGGCCTTGAGGAGAGGTGATAATCTAGATATAATCCATGGTTAAAGGAGCCAATAAGCACGAGACGCCAGATTGGCTTACAGGTGAAATAACATTGACAGATCTTGAAAAGTTACGATTGAACTTGTATAATTTTCAGTATCTTTTGGTAACTTACTGGGCGATGCAGGCAATCTTGACGATGTCAGCGTTCCGCACAAAGACATTCAACCAGGAGGCGACAGCTAAAGGTTTTGTTCAATCGCTCCGAACACTGCGAGGGTTGAAGGTAATACCGATCGCATCCGAAAGGTCATAATGTTCTTCGGCACCCTTTTCTCCCGGGGCTACACAGTTGGCTTCAGGATTACACTACCAAAGCAAGCAAAAGGGGTGGCGTGCCTCTAGCAGGATCCCTAGCAGCCAGAGTTCAGTCAGAAGAATGGAATGCAACAAACGCCCATACCATACATTCCACTCATCAAAGCATCTTCGATGAAGTGGTAAGCCGATCACACCAGCAAAGGTTCGACACTCACATAGTGAGGCTTTTGCTCAAACCGCTCTCTATTTTGGCTAGATCAATGAGGGAGCGGGTAATCGCAATACCTTTCTCGGCCGCGGCAGCTAATTCAAGTCCTCATAAGTGAGCGAATTTGGCAGACACGAAGAGGCACATACGCCCCATGGCGTTCACCAAATGGTGTCCTTCGCTTACAGTATACACTATCAGCATACAATGGTCAAAAGAGGTATATATATTCTGCGGAGGATACTTACAATGGATGGAATGATAATCTACAACCGGTGCAAGCGTCTTGAGAGTTACCCGGTCCCAGTTTGAAAATCCAGTTTCTAAGACAAAACAAAATATTCCGTCATTAGCTGGTGTTCGCAGATAGATAGGGAGAGGAGCGAACCTCCGCATGAGACGATCTTGATACTTGGGTCTAGCAAACGGAAGGCCTTCGCCCATTGAAAAGCTTTCTTGGCATAGTCCTCGGCTTCCATCTGCCCAACTTGCCAAGGTCCCCAGACTTCATTTCCAAGGGACCAATACTTGACGCCGTGCGGCGCGTCATGGCCATGTTTCCTTCGAAGATTGGCGTAGTATGTGTTTCCCGAGCCATTGCAGTACTCGACCCACCCGAGCGCATCTTCCAAGGTGCCTGTGCCCATGTTCAGACATATGTATGGCTCTGCACCCAGAGCACGGCACCATTCGATGAATTCATCTAAGGACCAGTGAGCTACAACGACGAACGGATTGGGGAATGGGGTCACCGGTGCCAAACTGATTGCTTTCTTCACTCAGCCACGCAAGTTCAGGCCGGCGAGGTCGACTTTCCTTTGGACCGATGCCATCTGGTAAAAACGACCTAGTACGCAATGCACAGTTTACGGTATGCTAATGTAATCACCTTGCCAGCGATAGCTACTGACGAAGTTGCTGTATAGGAATCAGCGTTTTATTACATCACAAACTGTGAAATAACTACGTACCCACCAGGATACCTAACAATGGGAACCTTGAGATCTTTCAACGCATCAAGAACATCAAGCCGGAATCCTGTGATCGGGTCCGACAGCCCATGCTGATTAGACGGGTCATACAACCCTCCGTAAATGCATCTCCCCATATGCTCCGTGAAACCAGAATAGATACGAGGATCCACGGCATCGATAACTCGAGCTGGGTCGATGTTAATGAAGACCATGGTGAAGCGCGCCTGGGATGAGGCGTGAGTGAGCACAGTATCCGGTGGGTAATGGATCTCATGTGTAGAAATATATATCCGATCATCGGTCCGGACGTAATGCGAATGTTCATGAGTTCTACTTTCCACGGACCGTCTGGAAAGCAATAGCAATATGTCCGACGCATTGTTAATGCTTCCGTCTGGACCAATCAACGCCTTGGTCTGTGTGAACATGAACAGTTGGCTTCACAAAAATAGCGCAGGTCGCCGCTCGCTGATTCATGCGAGGGAACTCTGGACTAGGGGCTTTGCATACGGCAGAACAGAAGTCGGACGCAACCACTATAGCACTGGTTCGAAACTCACATTCGGACACCTGAGAGTCCCAATAGGAAGGACATCCCGCGACGTATATATTAATGAGCGTCGAGTTCAAATCAAAGCGATCACTTCACTCACCATGTATCTCAAAGCTCTAGCTCCTGCTTGCACTATTTTATTACGCACAAGCGTCCGAGCAGTGACCTTTAGACCACTGCAAGAGAAACCAGGACTTGTCGACAACGGAATGTTTGGACCTGAAGTAGAAATCGTGCACCTATTTCACGACAGCGCGCCCGTGGGAGTCACAGTAAGCGGGAGTGGCAGAGCTTTCGTGACATTCAATAGGTAACGTTGTCTATCCGTGCGTGATTGATGCCTGACCCATCTGCACTATCGTAGGGGAAACACTTCCGTAACTCCGATTACTCTAGGCGAAATCGTCAACGATACGACGGTCGTGCCATTTCCGAATCTCGAGTTCAACACTCCACCGGATGGACTCGTAAACAGTACTTCAGGAGCCACGGTTGGGAGTAGCGACTCCCAGCACTTCATCAACGTCCAGTCTGTTGTGACAGACGCCCATGAGCGCCTATGGGTCCTTGATGCTGGCCGTCCGCTTGTCAACGGCGATGCTATTCTGGGCGCGCTTGGGGGACCAAAGCTGATGGCATTTGACCTCAGAAGCAAGGACACTACACCATTCATCACGATAACATTTCCTGAGACAGTTCTACCACCCACCGGATACTTGAACGATGTGCGGGTCGATTTGAGACCAAAAGTGACCAATGCAGGGAAAGGTGTCGCATACATCGCCGACAGCGGTGGGTAGTACATCAACGAGCCATTCACGCGTATCCCATACTGACCACAAAGACGATAGGCGCTTTTGGAATCATTGTAGTCGATCTCGGAACCGGAAAATCATGGCGACATCTCGATCGGTTGCGTGAAGTCTCCCCCGTTTCGCGCTTTCTGCCAACCTTATTCGGGTTCCCGACATACTTGGCCACTCCGATGAGTCCGGTGTTTCAATATGAGACAGCCGGCGGTGGAGGGGGATGCGACGGTATAATGACAATTGAGGACTATCCATAAAGCTTATCAGGGAACCACTCAGGGATCGCGATTAGCGCAGACGGTGAAACCATCTACTTCGCTCCCCTTGCCAGCAGAAACCTATATCAGGTAGATGCGGCAGCCCTTCGAGTGAATCCAGCAGATGACAACCTGGCGTTTATCCGAGTAGCAAACAGCGTCCGGTTCTTGGGAGAGGTAAGTCATATTGCAGCTAGTCTGTTGGGTAGCTGGAGAGCGAACTCCGAACCATTAGATCGGAGGCCAGGCAGATGGATTGGAGACTGATTCGACTGGCAAGATATACCTATCTAGCCCAGAGCATAACGCGATTAATACCTACGACCCAACGACGGGTATGGTTTCGTCGTTTGTAAGATCTCCCGTCATGGCTTGGCCAGATACCCTAAGGTGCGCAGCTTCAACTGGGTCTTGATGATAGGCAAAACAGGCTTGACGATGCACGTTTCCGTTAGCGTTGCAGACGATGGTTTCATTTACGCCACGCTCAACCAACTCTGGCTCAGTCCTGGCTTCCAGAACGGAACCGACAAGCGAACAGGTCCTTTCGCGCTGATGAGAGCGAAAATCGACGGGGCGCGCGTGATGTTGATGTAGAGTTCTGCGACTAGCGTAACTAAGTTAGACTACAGTAAGCGTTGAAAGAAAACCGGAAACCGGCGCTTCGGAGGGTGGCGGGTCACGTGAGCACTGTAAGACATAGGAGTGTCCTTAACGCGTGGCCACTTTCCAAGAACAAAGCTAAGACTCAAGTTGGTCTCAAGTGATACATAGGTGAAATGTGGAAATGAAGAAAGAACGAAGCTTGTGTGGAGGGATTCAAGAACATCGAGCCATTGTCGTACAATTGTGGCATTTCTCTCAATTAGGGGCCAGGGGTTCAGCGAAAAATAGTGCTGGCATCTATAGAGGGAGCATGAAATGTCTAAGTTATCCACATCTAGGCTGCATTATACTAGCTTCACCCGGCCACCATCAATCTTCGCCCTCACCAACGCAAACGGCTTCACCCGCTGATCCGTCCCATTCTGGAAGCTTGGGCTCAACCACAGCTGGTTGAGATTCGCGTAAATGTACCCATCGTCAGCAACACTGTCAGTCATTAATATCAGGTATACCGGCAAAATATCTTAACAAGGCTCACCTAAGTGTATCCGGCCAGGCGATGATGGGTGATCGTACAAACGGTGAAATAATTCCAGTGACGGGGTCGTACGTGTTGATTGAATTGTGTTCAGGACTCGTCAAGTATATTTTACCTGTCGAGTCGGTCTCTAACCCATCCGCCTGGCTACCCATCTGAAATAGTTCAATCAGCAACCTAATTAGTAAGGATAACTGAAATCGTGGTCTCACCTCGCCGAGGTATTGTACACTAATATCCACCCGCAGAACAGCTAAATTATCCTCCGCTGGATTCACCCGGAGTGCAGCAGCTTCAACACGGTACAGACGACGACTCGCAACCGGCGTGAAATAGACATATTCACCGTCGGCGCTGATAGCAAGACCTATCACAAAGGTGAACGTTTACAACCAAATGAATATAGAATTCGAACCCATACCATCACAGCCACCTCCTCCACCAGAAGTCTCGTAATGAAATCCGGGGGTCATGGGTGATGATGAATAAGTTGGCTCGCCAAAGAAGACCGGTAGAAAACGAGAGGTAGGAGAAACCTCATAGAGCTGATTCAGATGACGCCATGATTGCCCCGTGCCGAGATCGACGATGATCCCGAAAGCCCCTAAACGGAATCAAAATCAGTTCGCCGACGATCTCGATCCGCGTTTCGTAGTGTGGCTTACCACTATCCGAGATGTAAGCTATCCCCTCGCCGGACTGCGTAGAGTTTGCTCGCAGATCGAATCTTATGTCGTTCAAGTAGCCGTGAGGAGGGAGGACGCTTTCAGGGAAGGTTATATTTTTGATTGGAGTAGTCGAGTTGCTTGTAATGTCGAAACCGACCAGTTTTGGGCCCCCGGGAGACGCGAGGAGATTGTCGCCATCAACAACGGGGCGGCCGGTGTCTAACACCCATAGCCTCTCCTTTGGATCGACTACTGCAGCTTGAACGTTGATAAAGTGGTCAGAATCAACAGGGCCGCGTGCAACTCCGGATGAAGAGTTGACCAAACCGCCAGGTGGGGTGTTCCATTCTTGATTGGGAAACGGGACCTCGGCGGTACTGTTAATGATCTCACCAAGAGTTATTGGATTGGCACTGAGATCACCCCTGCATGAAGAGTGAGCACGCGCCACACCGACTGTCAACAAACGACATATCTCACCGATTAAAAGTAATGAACGCCCTCCCTGATTGACTAATGGATACACCAATAGGAGGTTCATCATAGAAGAGATGCACAACCTCAAGCGTAGGGCCGAACGTGCCATTGTCGACAAGGCCTGGGTTATTGGGAAGGGATGTGAAGTTCACGGCCTCGATAGCAGAGAAGAATGATAGAGCAGGTATTACGAGAGCGAGTGATAGCATGTTGGTGTAGTGGTATGTTGTGCGAGAAATAATGTGGCTTTATAGTCTGTCGATCGGTGGTATATTGCATATGATAGCACGGTGGCCGACAAATCGATCGGGGGGCGAGTGCTGCATCATACCTCGGCGTTATCTTTAAGGCAGAGTTTGTCGTACTCAGGAGAGGACGGCACGGAGAGGTCAGCAATCTTGTATCAGTCCTAGCGATGACCCCTTTTCCAAACGAACTGTTATTCGCTCTTTTCGCCGAATTCCATCTCACCACCCTCATCGCCGCACGAGGAGTCTGTCGAAAATGGCGCAACCTCCTCGATTTCGCCGACATCCTCCCCGCTCGAAAGTCTCTGCTCGAAATTTATCTGCAGATCATCACAGAGCCCTGGTTCTTGGACGGCCGCCCTTGGGTGCTCGACAACCTTGTGCAGTTCGATCGCGAAGCCTACGTCGAAGCCATCCTCAAACAGCATCACTACCTCCCTGAAGACTTTCGAATATGGATCTTGGAATGGCCCGCGAAGGCGGTTATAGGAGGAATCTGGCCTGGGTTACCAGAAACCATTCGCGACCAAGTCGGACCCAATTTCAGGGGCAGAGATGGGTGGAATCTCATGGACTGCACGAAGCCTTTTGTATGCACTGTCAAGCATATCAACGACGACTCGGATGCCAGAAGTGGAGACGGACATGAGCAACTAATTGAACCGCTTCCAGGCCTACCGCTCTTTCACGAACAAGGAGCCTATGGGATATGGATGCTGTTAGATACGAGGAGATATCGTGACCAGGTCCTGTTCGCATTTGAAGGAGATGAGTTCGCTGCGACGGATGAAGAGTCAGATTGCGTGCTCAGATGGGCAAACTGGATTGATTACCTGAAGGACTACGAGCTGACGAGGCTTCGTCATGGTTCCAGGATGCCGAGGAGGTCTGATGACTGGACAGTGCCGGACAGCGAGAGGATGCATGTTGCAGTTTGGTCGGCTGATCAGCAACAGTATTGGCGCCCCTCTATGTACTAGTAGCAGCATTAAGGTGATACTGGCTGATGTATCATTTAAACGGTAAACCTAGAATTCCTATTACTTCAAGTCATTATTTTGCCAATGAGTGGCGAGCCAAGTCACGGCGGGAGGGATGACAGGTTGAGCATGTCCGAGTATGATGGGAGTACCTCGAGATACACGGTATCATCGCAAAACGTTTTCACAAACGCGCGCGCAACGCTGTCGTCGATGAAGGACAGTCTGTGAGACCAACGCCAAAATTCCTCGGAGTATCGCAGAGTGAGCCTGAGGATCGAGGGCGTCGGAGCTAGTGTTTTCACTTGCACATACGACGCCGCATGACGAAAGGTCGGGCGCTTAAGCGCTTACCCAGCAATCAACACCATCCCTTCCTCGCGTCAACTTCGAACATGACCAGAGTCTGTTGTCCGGAATGACCAACGCTTTCCGGAAGCTATACATCAAATTGGCGTGCCAGGTTTCAGATCCCAGTGATCTCGATGAACTTCTTACTGGATGTTCTTACCGCTTTACCGTTCCAAAATCTGCTTACCGAGGTCGACGACGGAACGGTATTGCCGGCTCTTGACGAATACTGGCAAGCACTACCGAACTTTCCTGAGGCGAGTATATAACTCGGTTTCTTAGTCTTGACGCAAGAGAAGGCGAGATTTACGTTTGGCTGTCGTCAATCTTGAAAGGTATGGCTGATGCGTCGTTTCCTACTGAATCATCTCAACAATTCCCTGAAGAGCTTGTGCTGGCGGCTATTATCCACTGCTTCTCCCCTTGAAGTTAATGGGAAGCTCGCTTGTCGCATATTGGAGCGCATATAGGTGCCCAGTCCCTGCAGGCTGAATTGTGGGGCTGGGACGATCGTATCGCGCGTCCGGATAGATGTTGAGGGGAGCTTGCACCTGGTCCGCATCGCTGGTTCCTTCCAACTCATGTTCATATGGTGGGTCCATAGCGAATGGGCCTGGATGCCATTCTAATGACCTGGCCAACAGATATGTCTTCTGCGCTTCAACGCATTTCTTGTTACCGGCGTGGAAGGCATCTTCAGTCAGAGTGGCGACGAATCTTGTGTTTTCGGTACCACATATCATGGAGATTGGAAACGATTCTGTCAGTTCACCCTAGTTTTTGCGCATATACCTACCCATAAAAATGATTCAGGTAGACGCCATCCAGGAGACTTCTTTATCACGACAACTGAGGTTTATTTGACCATGAATCGGTCGGTGTTCAGCTAGGCTCTTCGCTTCATCCCCACTATGGTTCGATTGGCTTACATGGACATCCACACTTACTACCAGGCTGGGTTAACGACCATATGGAGCTGATTGTGAGTATACAAGGTTACTGAGTTTAAGTGTACTGCAGACTCAATTAACTCGCGTTGGCTACACCGCTCAGTTGCACGAGGACGAAGAATTGTCCTGCAGAGGGGGAAATCTAGGGCAAGACTCCCTCCGGCTAAATAGGTCGTTTTGCTGTAAGTAATCACTGCTCACAGCTCCAGCTGCTCATATGTTAACGCTCCATCGTAGACTAGAAAACAGTCTCTATTTCGAGGGTACTTAGGCTGATGGAGACCGCATTGTTTTGACGCGGAGTGCCCGGCTATTTTACTTTCTTTCTCCCAGCATGGCCGATGTGCCCTCGGTCATGCCTCTCCCTTGTCCATCTCCGTGAACGCTCCACGCCACCCGCTCTGCCATATCGTCGAGTCACTTGTTTCGTAGCGATGGTCCTGCCGCGGGTAGCAAAGGCACGACCCCTCGGCGTTTCCAATGTGTTTATTCGTTACCGTCATGGCAAGCTTATTCGATAAGGCCTCGCGGATGAGCTTCTTACCTTCTGTTCCTTGAGCGAGTCGAAAATTTCTCTTCTCTCGGTCCCGCGCAATTTCCTTACTCGGGCTCCAATCGTCTGCCTCGTCTCACACTATCCCAGCTTCCCAACATCACTTTCGTCCTGCTCCTCCATCGTCTTGAAGAGATGGCGCGGTCTTTTGAACCAGCAACGCACCCGCCGTCACGCGTTAACCTTCATCGTGTCCGTCTCACGCTCTGACAGGCCCCGACCCGACGAAGGAGCTTCGATTCAAGTTGTCCCCATGCTTGTCGCCACCATCAAAGGCGCGGATCCCTTCTTTATATACTTCGGCCCCATCTTCGACCCGCGTTTAAATGCATATTAAGGCCAGAATATCCGGCAAAGTATCCCGATAACCTCATCCGAGTCACCGTGTGACTGCGGCCTCGTGGAGCGGCCTCGAGGAAGTCTGTCTCGATTTTTTGAGTCGGACTCGTAAGTTCCATGGAGGAATTTTGTAGAGTTCTAGACGGAGGTACGATGGAAAGGAGGGAAGTAGAAGCTTCGTCGGCGCCGTTGTGACTCCATATATATATTGTAGGCTGGCCTTCAGCTTCAAGTTTGAATCCCCTCGTCAACCCCCATTCTTGCCCCCACCACTCCCTTTTGATTTCATTCGTTTTTGCTGCCGGCGGGCATCCACTTTTTGACCGCTCACTACTAACTTTTCGGGATGGCTACGATTCCTCTGCACGTTGACAATACGTGCGTCCAGTGGCGGCGGTGTTCCTTGCCGCGTGTTTTCTTACCATTGTATCTCACAGACTAGGCGCTGCTTTCGTGGGTGTGATCTGCGCTGCATTGTCAGTTAATGTGGTTTTGGCGTATATAATTCGGCTGCGCTAACGTCGTACTGTTTGGTTAGGCTCCATGGGGGTGAGTGCGGAGCCGTCGTCTGTTGTTCCTAATGCCAACGCCTTTGGTCTTTCGCAGTATCTTTCGTGCAAGCCTGGTATTATTATACACACCAGAATGACGGGTGGGGGATCAAGACTCTTGTACGCTGATGTTCCTCCTTCCTACTTTTTCATTTATTTCTGACGGCTTAATTCTCCGCCTCCAGGTCTCTCTCGTTATGCTTTTCGACACGATTCATCAAATTTTGATCTGTCACACAGGTTTGTCGTCTCATTGACCTCTCATTCCATATGTATATCAGCTCACGAGGCGGTCCTGTTAAGCCTATTGGTATCTAGTAACGAATTATGCCAATGTTGCACAACTAAACCACATCGTATGGTGCGTATGCACTCGTCTGTCTTAGTCTGGTAACCACTCGCTGATCTAGACTTTGTTCTGGACAGGAGTATGCTCGTGAGCTTCATCTGTTAATCCGTGTTTAGCGGAATTCTCACCCCGCCGCTACCGCTTGTAGGTTGAAGTGCTATTCAATGTTCGGTTCTCTACCTCTCCACCTGCTACGTGTGTGCTGAGGTACTTTTCAGGGATTCACGGCCTTCTTGGTCCAAAGGTACGTTTATCAACCACCACTCCTTCTTTGACTCCCTCTCAAGACTACCACCCATCTAGTTTCTTGACGATGCGCGTTTGGCTCCGTATGTCCACCTGAACTACTCCATCAATCGATCAAGCCACTAACCGTGGTTCTTTTTTGTAGTTAGCGGCAGGAATATTTGGATCACCGGCTTAGTCGTACGTCTCACATTTCATTTGAAGCCGTCTCTGCTTGAATTGACTTGATTCTCCCAGAGTCTTTTGGTTTTAGGGGAATTTGGTAAGAAGTTGCTCCTATGATTGACTTGGACCTCGGTGCTCATGTACGGATGCATGTATGTGTCAGGATGTGTCATTGGTACGTCCATGGGACAACTTCTTTGTATATATGCATGCTGACATCGGTCATGTATTGACCGCGAATAGCTTTCACCGGCAAATCGTACGTTCAAGCTCTTCCATCCATGGTTTGTCGGCTCACACGCATGTTCCTCTATCTGAAGGTTGCACTTCACCACTTATACGGAGCTTGCGACTTTGAAGGTAGGTATTTCTGTCAGGTCTACGCGTCGTTGGTCCGCCAGTATTGACGATCTGCACAGCACCTCTCGATAACTGTGAACGCTCTCGCTGCCGCCGGAGACGTTCTGATTGCTGCCACGCTCTGCTTTCTTCTCCACCGATCACGAACTGGTTTCCAACGCTCGGATACCATGATAAACAAACTTGTAAGCTTCTTTCAGAGGTTGCTTCTTCCCTTAACGTAATACTGACAAAAATATATCCCAGATGCTATTCGCCGTGAACACTGGCGTTCTGACAAGGTTTGTTTGATGTATATGCTGTTCTATTCTACAGGGTTTCGCTGACGAAGCTGCGCGCCCGCTATAGTCTCTGTGCTGTTGCCTCCCTGATCTCGGTAAGTTCTCATCAAGGTAAGTACAACACCATTGCTGACCACCTCCAGATTGTCGTAGCTGGCCACCTCCAGATTGTCGTAGCTGGCCAAACCTTTCTATACATCGCATTCTTCTTCTGCCTCGGAAGGTGTACGTCATGCCAGTTTCAATTTTGTTGCCCAGTAGCCCCACGGCTGACCCTTGCACTGCAGTATACACGAATTCGCTACTTGCGACGTTGAACGCCCGCGAGATGATTCGCGCGGTCTCTGGTGGCATCCAAAGCACCAGCGAGCATAACAATATGTCTTTCCGCGAAGTGCCTTTCAGCACAAGATCCCTCAAGAGCATCTCGCGCCTTGGCAGGGTCAGTCTATAGCATCTCCGTCGCCTTCGCTTCTGCTAATCGACAAACCAACGGCAGCATAACCAAAGAAATATTTCCATCAAAATTGACACCACGAAAGAGTTTGTGGCTGACGACCTAGGCGACGACCCTCACCAGAGACACGACGAAAACGATAGTTCTATGTCGGGGGATATCGAGAAGGGGTTTGAGATGGCTGAGATTGCCCGTGGAGCAGGAGTGAAGGAAATGGGTGTGGCTTCTGATGTTGATACGGTACGTCGCTTTGTCTACCACTTTGGAAAGAGCTCGAGAACTCATCTAGGGACATTGGCACGCAGGCGATTAGCTCCAAGGCGTCCTACATCTATCCCGAGGACGAGGACAACGGAAAGGCGGCCGCCGTTTAAGGAGCGATGCCATATTTATGGGTGTATCTTGGAAGTTGGAACGAATTGTAGATGCTTGTGATGTAGATAGTTGATGCCCTCGCCAGCATTCTTGAACCTGATACGCGTCGGTCCTTCCTATTCGACATTATCTCTCCGGACTTCGAACAAGCCGGTCACCAACGTTTGGAACCCCTCGTCTTCGATACTCCGCAGAGCAGCTCTAACCCTCTCCAACAATCCCACCGACAAACCCTTCTTCGCCCTCGAGTAAATGTCAACACCGGCGGGGGTGAACAAAGTCTTCGCAAAATATGTCACGGCCCACTCTTCACCCTCTTCCTCGCCGTATCCGTATCCCAAAACCTCCCATCTCGAGGACGCGATCATCAGCCAGCCACTCCCTCGCCAATGCCACGCCCAGCCGTCCGCCCCAGTATCCACACCGCGCACGGTGTGAAGCTTGTCGGAAGAGAGTGATTGGTATGTCACCAAGTCGTCGATGCGCTGCAGCTCGGTGCCATTGGAGGACGAGGAAGACAGTGGTTTGTACGTGATCGAGACATTTCGCTTCGTACGCCACATTGGGAGCGTGGAATGAGTTACGTGCCAGGTGCCTTCCAGATCTGGAGGAGAAAGTGAAACCGTCGCTTCGGTGTCTGAAGTCGAAGGTAGTGCTGAGGGCCGGCGAAGAGTAATGGAGGACATGGCGGAGGGGAACAACCCTACTTGCAGGCTTGGCTATAACTAGTACTGAGTGTGAGAAATATTTAAGGGTCCGCTAGCGAATGGCCAGAGGACTGGTTAGGAGCACGATACGACGGAAAAGTCGTCCGTATGGCCTGCTCTCAGCCAATTGGGTTTCTAATAAATCATCAACTATGATTTCGCTAACTTTGTAGTAGTAACTAAATGTTCAAGGAACCCGGGTCCTAATAGCCCCTGTGCCCCTATATGCCAAATGGCAACACCGACTTGCTCGGGATCTGTGCCTTGGATAGTGTGCGGCGGGCGGTTGTAGAGCTGCAGTGTAGCGCTCAGCTGCTGGTGGATGAACCACAATACGCTATCGGTGACCCGAAATCCACACCATGGAGGCTCTAGCAGTCATAACGCTCCCAGAGATCCTCACCTTTGCCCACCAAGCCTTGTTGTTTGCCTGGACCCAGTACAACAACGTCGAAGGGAATCAAGCTCAATGCCGTGTCCTGATAACACGATGTGCAGACCTTCTGTTGGAGACGTGCAGGCATATCGACAGCCTGAGCCCTAACGAGAAAGAACAGTTTGCACAGCGGATGTCGGTCCAGCTACGGAAGATCGAAGAGTGCGTAGTATCCGATCAATTCTGTATACATTGATGGTTGACGCTCCCGTTAGAGCATGCCTGACCGTCAAGGCTACGATTTCGAGACTGACCAAGAAATCGGTCCTGTGGAGGCTCATCAATCAGGACAAGATCAAGGAGGAGCTGGCAGCTGCAGAAACATCAGTAACGGATGCATTGACTTCTTTCAACGTGCGTACTATATATATTCTTGGCTCGTACGACCAATTTAGCACGTTTTCTACTATGTAGCTAGGAGCCCACGTCAGTGCACAGCAGCTACAAGTAGAGATCGCAGCTGCTCAATCCAAGGATTACTCGGCGATGATCGAAATGTTGAGCACTACTCAGCAAAACGAAAGAAAAGTACTTGCCGTACTCCAGGAAACGCAGCGTGGTCGTCTGAGGCAGGAAGAACTCGAAATCGCACTCCTCAAGGTTCGTCTGAATCCTCCCTAACGAGTCTTTCTACACACTAACTGCTTAGCCTCGTTGATAGCACCTCCAAGCCATGCCGCCACTGGGACCAACATCAAACAATCCTGCAAATGCATTCATACAGAAGGCTTCGTCAGCCCTTCAGCGTATTTCCGGACGGCCGCCGCCTGACATCCCCCACTGGGCAGTTACCAGCTTGGAAGTGACGTTCGACCCAGATGAAGAGGAGAACTGCATCGGGAAAGGTGGTTTTGGAAACATTTACAAGGGTGAATGGAACGGGCAAGTAAGTGATCCTCGTCCGATAGCATATAGCTTCGATCGAGCCGCCCTCCAGATAGTGGCGGTGAAGGAAATGTACAGCGAGGACGCACGGTTACTTGATAGAAACAATATGAAGGTGCGCAAAGTCCACTATGGACTCTGTGCCCTCCTGACCCCCCATTAGAATATTCGCCATGAGATCTTGATTTGGTCGCGTGTAGCTCACCCTCACGTTTTACCATTCTATTGTGCCTGCCTGGAAGCTTCTCGGGTGAGCTCCTGCTTAATTTTCAATTCCCCGTTGCTGAAAATCGATACTAGCCATTCATAGTCAGTCGATTCTGCGGCAATGGAAACATCCTGGAATATCTGCAGATCCATCCATACGCAGATCGCGTCGCCCTTGTACGCCTCGTCTTCATGTTATACACCTGGCAAACAGAATCATCCTAATCACCAATCAATTAGCTCCATGAGATATCGCTAGGTATGACATACCTACACGCTCAGGGAATTATTCATGCCGACTTGAAAGGGGTTCGCCATTTGTCTGCGCTTTATCGCTCGTTAACGTTCTTACGACAGCGTTCGCATAGTCTAATGTATTGGTCGGCGACGACGGCAAAGCTCTCATAGCAGACTTCGGCCTCTCTCGGCTCCAAGACCAAGTCTCATCGGCAAATACCCGCACGAAAAAGATGTCTGGAACATTACGCTGGACAGCACCAGAGCTGATTGATGGGGAACCCATTGACAAGCCGGCAGACGTATATAGCTTCGCTTTGGTGGCTTGGGAGCTGTATACTGGGGCTGTGCCGTATGGAGATATCCCCGACCGAGCTTTCAGTAGAAGAGTTGTGGATAAGCAGGAGAGGCCGCCACGGCCGCCATCTATGGAAGATGGGGTGTGGGCACTCGTACAGCAGTGCTGGGCACACGATCCCCGGCAACGACCCGCCTTTGGGACCATACATACGCAACTCAGAGCGATGCTTCTAAAAGGTGGGCGTTTCCCCTCTTTGCATCGTCGGCCTTGATCATCTCTTCACCAGGGAGAACTCCGTCAGCGGCAGCATCCTACACCGCTTCTACACTGAGCATCAGCACCGCGCCATCTAGAAACCCATCGCAAACCGACCTCCATGATGCTAATCCATGTGAGCAATTTCTCTGGTTCATTTGACGCTCCACTAATGCCTGGTGATCAGCAACATCCTCCACACTGTCCGAGGCCCCTTCAGCTTTGTTTGAAAGCCTCAACCTGTCGAACAATACCACAGATACATCACATTCTACATCTGAAAGTCTTCGGCTGAAGGCTAACAGCGACCAGCCTCTCATAGATTTGGAGGGTAATGGTAACGCTGGTCCTTATCAAGTTCACGGGAAACGAACCGAATCGGCGGATGGGCAGCCAGTCCCTCAACGGACTATCTGGGGCAACGGGGCGGGCCTGCCTACGGTCCCTCCAATCCCAGCCGCCCCTTGGTCTGACCGGGGCCTTGCATCTCAACCTAACGCTCAATCATACTCGGACCCCGAAAATGTAGCATCCCCTTCTTCCTACTGGCCAACTGTCTCAGGAAGGTCGGGCGTCGACACGGGTAACAACAGGGTAGATGTATCCATGTCGTCAAACTCGCCCACCGTCATCGAGGTTCCTGGCCAGAATCCAATAATAGTCAGCCCTCCGGGCTGGACAGGATACGACAGGCCACCCCCTGTTAACCAACCCGTTAACGTGAGTAGTAGTGAATTTGCGGCATCGCGTACCCTCACATTCGACGCCCTAACAGTCTACATCCCTTGCAAATCCGTGGGTCGCGGGGGGTTTGAACAGTCCTCCCTCCACTCAGGCGAACAGACAAGGTGAACGAGATCATTCATTCTTTCACTCCCCAGCTAACGTTCTCCACACCCTCTTCCAGCAACTCCTACTGCTAAGGATCACATCTGCCAAATCCATGCAGAGCACCTCGAGAATACGGATCCAGTCGATATGAACTGTGTGACCATAGATGATCGGTGGATAACAGTTGGCCTCGCGACAGGGAAGATTCTGGTGTACAGTGCTATAACTGGTGGATTTCACACCGTCCTTCACGGGCATAAGGGCGGTATTTGGGATGTCGCACTAGGAAGCTGGTCGGATGGTTCGACTGGGGACAAGACCTCTCTACTCTTGAGTGGAGGTTCAGATCGGTCGATTCGAGTGTGGGAGGTTGCCTCTGGGTAAGCTTGCAATCTTAAGTAGTTTGTTGAGATACTGACTTGCGACATGGTGACAGGCGCTGCATTCGCGTTCTTCAGGGCCATAAAGCGACTGTTCGCTGCATCAGACTGCTCCAGAGCCTTCCGCAGGTCGTGTCTGGCGGTCGCGATGGTGCGCTTTGCGTGTGGGCAGTCCACAGTGGAAGGCTAGTCCACAGACTCGGGGGTCATATGGACTCTATTCGGGATATAACCGTCCACGACAAGAGGGCGGTTACAGCAAGCTATGACAGTACATGTCGAGTAGGTGGAACTTTGGAATTGACTTCTGCGATAGCTAGATCTATTTGTACAGGTTTGGAACGTTGAAAAAGGGACATGTCTCAAAGCATTGTGTGGACATACCGGAAGAGTTTATACGGTGGCCTTCGATGGGATAAGAATCGCATCTGGTGGGGAAGACAAGACCGTGCGTATTTGGGAGGCAGCCACTGGGTAGGTTCATTACCACCCGAACTCCGTCTTGCACTACTCATTGTTGCTAGTGTTTGCCAAGTCATTCTTCACGAACACTTGGGCCTCGTCGGTCAATTGCAGATGTCGTCTTCACATGTCGTCTCCGCCGGGGCTGACGGTCTGATTGTCGTCTACTCGTTCGACAAATCGATAGTTCACACGATAAACGCCCACGACAGAGCGGTGGTGTCCTTACAGCTCCGTCCACCGAACGTCATCTCCGGCTCGACGGACGGCTCGGTGAAGCTGTTTGATATTGAGACCGGGGAGTATAGGCGACACATGGGCAATCCGGGGGAACCAAGTAGGTGTCCGTGGAAGTTCGCAGGAGGAAAGGGTCGTTCGAATACATGGGTCATCTCTGGAGGGGTTAAAGGGCAAGCTGCCGTTAATATATGGACAATGGGTTGAGGTTTTCGATTGTACCTGTGGCAACTTGCTTTCCTGTGCTGTTGGCGTTATCTTGCATTGTATGTACCAGTTATTTAACCAGCAATACCCGTACCCGTACAACGAGAGGCTAGGACTTCTTGGTGGCGTTCTTGGCCGCCTCCTGGGCCAAGCTAGCCTCGTCAGAAGCTACTCTAATCTCCCTCGCTCGCTTCCGTAGAAGTCTCATCCTCTCGCCCCCCATCTCTTGGGCTTCACTCCGCGCCTGCGCAAGGCTAGCAACAGCGGCTTGATGCCTCCTCTCCAAACCTACAGGAAACATGAAGAATCCGGGGGCAAGTCCAGCGACCAGAGTCTGTATAAAAGCATCGCACATAACCACAAATACTTGAAGGGAGAAGAGAAGGATGCGCACCGTGAGTCCAACGGCAAGGATGATTCTGTCTTTCCACCTATCATCTGCACTGGCATGCCAGTTGTGTCGCCCACCGTATCCGTATCCATAGTGCGCATACTCTGCTCGCGGTCTATGCCCATAATGCGAATGATATGCCCGCTTCCGACGTTTGATTTCTTCCATGTAGGGATCCACTACTCCATGCGCTTTCCTTCCACGAAGAGAATCGTACGCAGACGATATGGCCTGAAATCGTGAATGCCGCATTTCTGGAGGAAGAGAGCGACAATGTACGGAATCGGGATGGTGTATGCGCACAAGTTCGTAGTCTTAAAAGAAACGTGAAACCAAAATTCAGCAATCCAACGAAAAGTACTGGCGTACATCTAGCTTTGATATCAGCTTGCGACGCTCCGTGCGGTAGGTGAAATATTTGATGTGGTGTCGGACGTGAATGGCGCGGAAATGGGTATGGGGACGACGTGCTCAACGTACTCGACGTCGAGAGCAGTCGAAGACTGCAATAGCATGCTACCCAGCGTCCGGGTGATGGCGGGAGCATTGTCGAAACCGACGGGGTCGAGACTCACATCGACAAACCGCTGGAGTGACAAGCGTTCTCACCCCTATTTTCACGTGCAGGCGCACAACAGGGGTAAACAGGGCTTGAACAAAATGGGTGCTTGAGGCATGGCCCTGGGCTAAGAGATCACTCCAATTCTTATCGATGTCGACTGTGGCAGAGCTCGAAACCATTGTACGAAATCTCAAGGCTGCGATGAGCAGTCCAGCCACTCAAGAAGCCATGTTCGCCATCTTGTCCCCCGACATGGTCATCGTTGAACACGGCCCCAAGCACCCCGACTTGCCCTTCCTCGGCATCGAGTTTCACGGCCACGAGGGCTTTTTGAAATACGTAGGAGCTATCATGGAGACGATGGAGATGATCAAGTGGGAGTTTGTCGAATTTACTTCCCAAGTCAAAGAGGGCGCGGCAGGTGGGACTGTCTTTGTGAAAGGCATCGGTGAATTTGGGAGCAAGAAGACGGGCAAGAAGTGGGAAGAGACGTTTGTGAGCAGGTTTCAAATTGATGGAGGTGGAAAGGTAGTTGCATACGATACTTGGGCGGTAAGTTAGCACATGAAGCCGTTGCAATTACTTCACTGACGTTCTCGATAGGATCCTCTGTCTGCTTACCTTGCTGTGCAGGCATAAAACGAATGTAGTCACGTCAAACGACAGCCAAGCAAGGATTTCTATTAATTGCACACGATTAGATATCTTTCTAAGCCGAGCTACAACCCGCGGTGATCTAGTCCAATGTAGCTTCTACGAATGCCTATAAACAACCCTCCCCTCTCCAATCGTCACGTCCACCTAGCCCGACCCCAACAGGCAGCGCATGTCCAGTCCCCAACTAGAGTCTACTTTTCCACCACGGCACCATCATTTACCATCGGTAGGTAAGTAAGAACGCCGAAAATCGGAGGCCTGTCAGTACTACGGCGACTCTTCCCTATGCTAAAATTATATTTCTGGAATGGTTGGATTTTACAACGTGCTTTACAATGATTAATCAACTGCTGCGGGCGTTACAGCGTGTTTTGAGGTCCGAGTTCGCGGGGATCGACTTTCGAGAGCAATACAAAAGAATGGGAGGTACCAAATTGATCGCAATGGCACGCTATTCCGGGTGATGGCGGATGCATGTTGAGACCAAGCCGCACGACCCCGAGTCTGAACCTGCCAGCGCCGAAAGACTGCGTCGCTGCGAGCCCTTTGAGACCCTTTCCGCTCCTATTGAAGTTCACGTGGATGGAACACTGCAGGGGTTGACAAATGCAGCGTAAGTCTTGACCTCACAGGGGTCTGGAGCGGTAAGCCTTGGTTTCACTCCACCATCACCAATGTCGACTGTAAAAGAGCTTGAAGCTATCATCCGAAATCTCAAGACTGCAATGAGCAGTGGAGACAATCAATCCATGCTCGACATGCTTTCTACCGACGTAGTCCTCATTGAACACGGCCCCAAGCACCCTGACTTGCCGTTCCTTGGCATCGAATTTCGCGGCCATGCAGCCGTGAACGCGTATGTAGAAGCTCTCATGCAGACGCTGGATACAATCAAGTGGGAGTTTGTCGACTATACTTCTCAAGTCTTTGAAGCGAAAGAGGGGGCCACAGGGGGCCGTGGTGGGATTGTCTTTGTCAAAGGCGTCGGGGAATTTGCGAGCAAGAAGACAGGCAAGAAGTGGGAAGAGACATTTGTGAGTAGGTTTGAAGTGAATGGGGACGGAAAGGTTGTAACGTACGACACTTGGGCGGTGAGTCGATGCGTCTAACCTTCGCAATGAAGTCACTGACATTTCGGACAGGATCCCCTTTCTGCGTATTTCGCTGTGCAGGTATGAATCAAGCGAAAAGGACGGACGATTATTTCTATTAACTGTACAAAACGATCCTCCTATGATTACTGCGCGATCTAGTCTGTAACTTCTACGAATGCTCTATAAACGGTCATCCCCTCTCCAGTCGTAAACTTCACTTGAGCACCTGCACCAACAAAGAACACATCTCCAGTCCCCAACTCAAGCTCTCCACCGCCCCACTGCACACATCCTTTACCATCGGTAAGAATGCCAATACTGGGCCCGTCGATAGCTCGATGACTCTCAGCCTTCCCAGCCTGGACTTGCACTTGGATGACGGAGAATTCTGGAATCGGCGGGTCGTACAACGTACTCGAGGCTGACGAATCAAACGGCGTGGGCTTCACGACGTGTTTAGAGGGTGACTCAGACTCGTACGTCAGGCCAGAGACTAGATTGGGGATGTCGCGGAGCTTCGGCGTGAGACCTGCACGAATAACGTTGTCCGAGTTTGCCATACATTCCATGATATCTGATGATACGGTAAGCACTAGGATCAGGTAAGAGATATCGACGGGCCTCCTTCGATGTAAGCATGAGGTTCGCCGGCGCCGAGGAAAATAGCTTCGCCAGGCGATAGTCTGACTTGATTCAACAAGTACGCGCAGAAGATACCGATATCGCCAGGGAATTGACTATCGAGTCTGAGCACCAATTCCACAATATCCATCTTCTCTCCGGGTTGAATTTCGTTGGATTTGTACCGTCCTACCAGGTGAGAAAGTTCCTTCTGGACTACATCATGAGGGGCGGTCATGACGGCGGAGAAAACATCCTTCAAAGCCTGCTTCTCCGATGGTCCTGTGGGGGTGGCTGACGATGAAATGGATTGGAAAGTGGATAAGATAGGCGGAGGGATGAGGGCGGCGATCTCGGGCGTAATAGCGATGTTGGATGCGACGTCTGGCAAAGGCATAAATCCGCAGAGCGCGAGGAAAGGCGTCAGTGCCAACGCCATTTCCGGTTTATGGTTAGGATCTACAAATGCTTGGATTAGGACGCATCAATGGGCATCAGGAATCGCCATACCTTGATAGATGTCTCCTTGCGTACGATGTAACTCCTTCGCGGTCGCCTTGTCCGGATGTGTCTGAATACTCAGCGCTTTCTGGATCGAAAGGACTTTGAACAGAAAAGGGAGGTTTCCGCCTTTCGTGCCGTAGTCTTCTTCGAAGCGAGTCACAACGTTGTTGCCGATGAGCTTTGGCTGAGAAGCAAGGAACTTGGAGAGTGGCTCCTTCGACACTTCGACCAGCGAGGGCGATTTGACGTGGGTTCCCATCCATAGCTGTAGGCGGGTTCAGCGACATTCTATCCAGAGAAATGGTAGTATATCTCACCTCTGCAAACGGCGTTGCCTCATCTACACAAGTCCCGGTTGCCAAGGCGAGCTGAGCAACTTTCGAGCTCAAACCGATCTTGCCCCAATCATATATCTGGGTGGTGGGGATGATCTTGAATACACTCGACATGCTGGTGTCTTGTAAGGAGTTCAACACGCTGGTTCATCGGAAAATATGTAGGTCATGGGGTCCTGAATCCTGATGTGACGTCGCAGATCCTATTAGGCGCTCAATCTTATCTTATCAATCTCGAGCGCCAAACTGTGCACAGCCGGAGTCGAGCGCAGGCCTGGGTCGGGCGGGCGCGACGTAAAGCATCTTCTTCCTGACAACCAGCCATGTCCAGGTTTGTTCGAGCATCAAAATACAGGTATGCTTCGATTTTCAGGCTTTGAGCTTGCTAGAAATGCCAGATTTCAGACATGTGTTCGGGCAATCAGCAAAGAAGGAGTACAACCTCGAAAACATCAAAATAACCAACAGTGCTTGGGACACGAATGTTGTTTCGGCGTCTGCGGTACGTGGCCTGAGATATTAGGAGAGATATAGCTTGATAATCTCCGTAGAAATATATTAGTTTGAACTGGAATGCCTCTGGCGGAGGCGCGTTCGCTATCTTGCCACTGCCATCCCCTCTTGCCCCGATCTCGTTCCCATTCCCGGGCAAGCTACCCGATACACTGCCTTTAGCACGATCTCATACTGCGCCTGTTCTCGATACTGATTGGTCGCCTCACAACGACTCGATCGTCGCATCTGCTGGCGAAGATGGTAACGTCTTCATCTGGAAGGTCGAACAAAGCGAGTTCGAAGGTTGGGGAGAAGAGGGATGGGTTCATCGCGATTTTGAACCAGTTTTGAAAGTTGTTGCATCGCCTAAGAAGATTGGACAAGCTGTTTTTCACCCAACGGCCAACATGGTCTTAGCCACTGCGAGCGGTGAACATACCGTGAAACTATGGGACCTCGAGAACTCGGACTCTGCGAAGATAACACTATCGGGTCACAATGATACCATACAAAGCGTCGCGTTCAATCCTTCTGGTACCCTGCTAGCCACCACGTGTCGCGACCGCAAATTGCGCTTGTTCGATCCTCGTGCAGGAGGAGAGGCAGTACGCGTCGCTGATGGACATGGAGGTGTTAAGGGCAGCAGAGTGACGTGGATGGGTGATCACGACCGTCTCGCCACGACTGGCTTCAGCAAAATGAGCGATCGACAAGTTGGCATATGGGACACCGGAAGCTTGAATAATCTGAAAATGACTACTCTTGACCAGAGCGCCGGCGTTGTGATGCCCTTCTGGAGTGATAACAACATTCTTTTCCTTGGTGTGTTACACTTTTCTATCATGTCGTCTTGCACTGACCGTCCATCGTGTTTAGCCGGCAAGGGCGATGGTAACATTCGCTACTTCGAATACGAGTCCGACTCCCTCTTCGCCCTCGATGAATATAAATCGACCGATCCCCAACGTGGCATGTGTTTCCTTCCTCGACGCGCCCTCAATGTGTCGGAATGCGAAATCGCTCGTGCGTACAAGATTTACGGAAATACCATCGAGAGCATTGCCTTCAAAGTCCCAAGACGAGTAAGTTCCCCAAAGCCCGCCCGCTGGAGTCAACTAACCAACCCGCCCGTAGGCTGATTCATTCCAATCCGATATCTTCCCTCCAGCACCTTCGTATGAATCTAGTCTCTCAGCCTCCGAGTTCTTCGCAGGAAAGGAAGTTAAGAGGAAAGTTGTCAACCTTGATAGCGGCGAGACCACCGCGTCTGTAGCGTCTCCAGCACCTTCATTCAGCCCCCCAGCCCCAGCTGCCGCTCCTCCCCCCAGTACTACGTTTACCGCGCCTGCGCCTTCTCCCTTATCTCCGCCTTCGTTCACCCCTACATCGGCGACGGTCGCCACGCCAACAAGTGCTACTCCTATCTCACGTTCAGTCAGCGAAGCAAGCCATTTCCCCACTCGGTCCCAAACAGTCCCTTCAACCATTGCAGAGGTTCGCCGTCTCTTTCACTTTCCACCCCGCTACGCACTGATTCTATCATCATTGTTTCATAGAGCGGCGATGGTGCTGCTGTTAAATCGGAAAACGCGAAACTGGCCGCGGAAAATGCAAAGCTCACACAGGACCTTCGTGATGCACGCGAGAAGATAAGGAACCTTGAGCTCCAAGTCGAGAGCATGCGTGCTAACGCGAGAAAGGCGGCGGAAGCGCTCCTTGAGGGTTGATCTAGATTGTCAAGTTACGGAAACTGCTTTATATACCATCCATTCGGACATTCGAGTATATCTTGACCCGAGGCATAACCATACTCGTAAATCTGTACAATTGTCCTTTTGCTCCAATCTATTCAATGTTAGGAAATATAACTCAACACGCCTCTTTCATGTTAGTAGATATAAGGGATGATGCGGTACGGCACTAGCTTTGTGTACCTCTCCCAGTCTTTGCCGTATCTGCAAGGTCAGCAACCAGGTTTAATATTTTTGCGATCAACACCCGGGGAGATGGTTGCTCACTTCTGTTTGCAGTGTTCGTTGTCCCTGCGTTCTCGATGGATAAGGAGGATTGAGAAATAAATCACGTAGAAGTATGTGATGGGCGTGTCGAACCCGGTGGGTAGAGACCACGCGAGGGCCATGAGGACATCACCTCTACGGAAGGAGCATAGTATGAGCGAACGGCCGGCATCGTGCTGACAGGGAGCTTACAAGTAATTAGGGTGCCTAGAGCGACCCCACCAGCCGGAGATTAGCAGTTTAGATCCTCTTGAGGTGGTGATATACTGAAGGTCTGCAGAGGACTTGTCAATAGGCTGTATGGACGGAGGAAGACACTACAAGGCATTACTTTTCGGATTTTTGCCGTTCCTGAAGTCATTTTTCTCTCCATTAGCCACTCGGAAGATGTAATACCCTACTGCATTGACTAGGAAGATGAAGATGGTGTTGAATAGGCCGAGCTCAATTTGTCTAAAGACCAGGTATCGGGCTTGGAGAGAGTAGACGAAGGGTATCCAGCAGAGGCATCCGAAGACGAGCATGAACCCGAGACCCTCAGTGGTGATATCCATTACAGTAAACACGGCGGTCTATTGGAGCGTAGGTAAGATTCACACCTGGAGATTACAATGTCCGCATACATACCTCGTTATAGACTGAGTCGGCGACATAGTAAACGTGAAATGCGAGAACAAGCCACATGGAGTCTGTGACATTCTTAAAGCCACCTCGGCGTACAGCTTGCTCGCAGGCCATGCTGATATCTATGAGAGCCCATAGAATCATACTGGGACGAAGCTCGTTGAATGACTTCAGATCTAACGATCCTATACCAGGGTTTAGCTCGCGGCCCATGAAAAACTGAGCTATGGATTAGCGTAAGTCAAACCTTCTGATCAATTGACTGACGTCGTAGATGTGGTTGCCAGTATTCCCGCCCAACGCAAGGAGTCTTCCTTCTCTGAAGGAGGAGGCGTAGACGTAGAATGCTTGGACGATCGACATCAACAACGATGCGGTCACAAATCCAACCCATTTCGTGTATAGAAAGGTGAACGACTGGGGTCCTTGGTATATCACGATACCAAGCGCAATAGATATGGCGCAACAAAATGTCGCAAAAGCTGGTAACGAAATTCAGTCTACTTTCCTCAGCCATTGCGGACAGACTAACCGTTGATCTTATAACCCATCCTCTGTCCATTTCGCATTGGGATCCCTTGGAAGTCATCACCAGGCAGGATAACCCAAGCGACGACGCAGAAAATGTACCACGCAAAATATATCATCGTTGCTTCAGTGTCCCAGAGGCTTCGCCACCAAACGGGGGACGCGAGAGACTCAGAGACAGGCTTCAGCCAAGATGTATAGTTTCCCGGGGGACATCCGCCAGTTTCTTCCGAACAGCCGAAATACAGAGCGTAAGTAAGAGCGGGCGCGAAGAAAGTGATGAGTAGAGTTCCTAAGGGACCGAAGAAGTGATACTCCTGGGTTTTCGGGTTGAGCTCAGTGCCATTGGGCGTGTGGGGCATAGCGGCGTCGGTATCCAGCGGCTACTGTATCTGAGATATATACTACCATAACCCACAGCGATATTGTCTGATTTTTCAAGTTTCAATATCTCGCGAGGTGGTTATGGTGCCACTTTCGAGGGCGAACGTTTACTTAAAGGTAAGCGCTAGGCGCCAAGCCCGGATGAAGGCTCGTACACCGAGTTGCTACTCCAGCAGACATCTGGTAATTGACATGTCTCCAGTTAGTGTCTGGGAAGCTCGAGTTGCTCTGGACCAAAGCTATCTGGGAGCAGTTCCCCTAATGAGGTCTCCCGAACACCGCCTTCCGTCAACTTGGCAGAATCCCATTCTGCTTGCGGGTAATCGGCTGGTACGAGCAATATAGGCATATTCAGCGCACAAAATTCACGTAGCACTTGTCGGCACATGCCACAAGGCGAAATCGGAGTTTTGACGTTGCTAGAGGAAGGTCATTCTGGTCATTATCTGATAAGAAGGGCGAACCATTAGCATCGCGACTGACGTTACAACAGCCAAACCAATGAACGTTCGTTTGCCTTCACTCTACGAAGTGGTGTTAGATAAACGTGTGCTACAGATCCCGGCGGAATACACTTACCACGGCCTTCACAATCGCAGTCCTTTCAGCACATATCGTTCCGCCTTAAAGGGCCAGCTGAGGATGAATTCTTCGTGGTCCCGCATTCAGAGGCTTACCATACGAAGCATTCTCAATATTTGCGCCCTTGATAATCTGTCCTTCCACTGTTAAGAGCGCCGCGCCGACCGGAAACTTGGAATATGGGCTGTACGAGCCCTTGATAGCTGAGTGAAACGCCCGTTAACAAAGCATTTGAACCAAAGGGGAGGCGTTAAACCATCAACGGCGCCTAGGATCAGTCGCAGTCTGTCCGATGCAGAGATCTCGAGTACGCTTGCCGGCATGGTTCAAGAGAGCGCCGTGCTCGAGGGCTGTGAAACCTGATTCTGGGTTTGAATTGGATGACTAATAGGAGAAAGGGGTGGACCCCTGAGTTGCGATTCCGTGAGTTGCGATTGCGGAGGATAACTTGCTGTTTAGTGTCATCCTGGTTCATACATAACGCATACTTAACAATCCCCATAGGATCATAGCCCACCCTATCTACCAGCTCAACAAAGTCTACTGATTTGCGCAGTACAATGAATCCTTTATCAGGTCGGCTGCCCTTTCAGCAACGATGTACACAGATGCTTGAGTGTGTGCGGAGGGAATGTGGGGCTAGTTAAAGAGGTTAGCGATGGATTACGAAACATTGAAGGTATGGCGACTCAACCAAGACAGACGCATCAACAATCCGAACTCCATCGACACCCTTTAGGCTCAAATCAGGATCTGTCACTCCCCACGAGGCATCTACCGGCGACATTGCCGCAGTCCCAGTCGGATGGAATCCAGCAATAAGGCTCGCCCGAATATACGCGTCAAGTTGATTATCATCGTCCAAGTTAACTGATGCCAAGGCTCCGAAGGGTTCGAGTACATAGCCTTTCCATGCTGGCGAGTTGAGGAATCGACGAGCGGCTCGAACAGATTCTCGTGCCGCGAAACGATCAAATTCGTGTGCGAGGGTGGCTGGGTCAATCAACGGATGGTCTAGCGGATTCGATGAGTTGAGGAAGACCGATCCACCTTGAGATGGCTATCAGACCATGCGCACGAACAGTATGCCGTCATACTTACGAGACATCGGTGTAACAATAGATGTACTGATTGAAATGAAGTTCCCAGTAGAGGGCGGAGGGAATGGTAGCCCGTTCTGTGAAAAATGTTTCAGTAATAGATTGCTCCAGAAACTGGCCAACTCACCGACACGATGAGCTCGAAATGAGGCGTGTGTGGCCCAGCAGAAGGATCTTTAACGGTCTTGAATATCGTCGCGTTGTCGGGGAGTCTCACCCATCCAAGCTGATTAGAAGTAGTGAGGGTCAGAAAACCGGTGCCGTTACTCAGCCACTGCTGCAAGTCGTCCTGAAGAAGTGTGTTATTCCGAGTAACGAATTCGAACGTGTCCACCGAGTTGGCGAACCACGCATTTGACGTTGCAGGATGGTCGGTGTAGTTACGGCCAACATCAGGGAGGTGGAGGAGAGGAGTTACACCGACGCTTGACAGCAGGTCCTTGTCACCAATCCCTGAGTGAAGTAGGATATGGGGCGTTCCGATGGTACCTGCTGAGAGAATAATCTCGAATTCAGCCTCGACCGTTCCGTTTGGTCCAATGGTGCCTAGTAGGAACCGATTAGGTTGCGAATAGCAAGTCTTGAACTCTCATGATTGCCATACCATTGATAAACTGGGCAAATTCTACTTTATTAAACGCAAGGGATTCATTGTCGTTCGAAGAGAAATTCGCAGGGAAGAGGCGAATGACTTGATTGTTTAGGAGAATGTCTAGATTGGGCCGAGCAATAACGTCCGGAGTGAGGTACGCCGTAGCCGAGCTTTCGCGTCGACCTTGCGAAGTTATGGTTGATTGCTGCCAACCAAATCCCAGTGGGTTGCCAGAGTTCATGTCGAGGTTGAAGGGAAACTCGCTGTTCTCTTGCGTCGTTTGGATGACTCGAGCATCGGTTGGCTGGCTGAATCCAGGAAGTGATACTGCTAAACTCCCATTCAAGCTATGGACAGATGGGTCAAATTGACCGTCGGTGGTGTGGTTATCGGGAGGACGAGACCACTTTTCGTTCTTGGAAGAATGGGTGTTAACAGTGAAAGCATTCAATGCACAGCAAGCACACCTTTTTGATATATGGCTGGAGTTGTTCCCATGACCATCCAATATCGCCGGTCAGGCGTGCGATTTCATCATAATCCTCTGCCGATCCTCGGGTGTAAACCATCCCGTCTAGCACCGGAGGCAGTTGTAATCATGCTGACTCGAGTAGAGCATGACTTACTGATCGAGGAACTACCACCGAGGACGTGTCCCCTCGCGAATGCGTAACTTCTGTTACCGAGGTTGACTTGTGGTGTAGTCGTAAAGTTCCAATCGTATTGAGAACCCGCGAGCCTCCCTTGGAACCAGGGGACTTCTATGTCCAAAATACCTTGGTTTCTGTTTGACCTCGTATTTGATCGCCAGCAGGAGGAAAGCAATGAATCACTCACGACGGCCCTGCTTCAATGACCAGCACTCGAACATCAGGATCTTCTGTGAGGCGATTCGCGACCACGTTGCCCGCCGTGCCTCCTGAATCAGAGGGTAACCTCAGTGAGATCAACAGGAAATATCATAGCACTTACCACCAACGACAATGAAGTCATACTTCGGAGAGACCTCGGCGTTAGACCTCAATATCCGAGCTAGGGAAGTCGTTCTAGAACATAAGAACAACGACAAGAACCATGAAATTTTGGGCATTCTAGCCGGCGGGCACATACCAACAGCTCATCAAGGCCTTTATATACTTCGGTTCGAGCTGAACGCGCGGGGATAAACGGCTAGATCAAGGTGCATTGTTGCTGATGTGCTATTGGCGGTCCTGACGAATGACGCGTCAATCTCCATCAGAACAAGTTAGGTACGTGGCGTTACAATTCGCTGCACATTCGACATCACTTCGCTGCGGCTTGCAATTGATTAGAAGGCCAGACTTAAATAGATCGTGGAGTACTCACGCAAGGATTGAATATTGACCGTTACGAGGAATACTTCGATTGTTCCAGTTCGATCACGCCGCGTTGCGCCCGTAAGGGTCGGGTACCGGCTAGCGACCGTAACGCCGAGATGTTTAGTCACGATGCTAACTAAATGGTAACTTAGACAGCATTGACTGTGAGAAAGCACTCCTTAGTGTGGTAAGTAATTGAGCTCTTTCATTACTGAGTGTGAGAAAGTTGTCTGATCGTGGAAACGTACTACTTACTACTATCACTTGATATTGAATTACTTGAATAATACCGCTCCGATGCTGGATTAACTTCACAGCTCAAGAGGTTCGGCTGGGAGGGAAAAATGATCTCTGGAACGAACGATGGCCCATCTGAATTAGTCAAGCAAGAATAAATGCTTCTTGAGGCTCATGATGCAGAAACCCACTGAAAAGAGAGATGAAAAGGTGAAATAGGGGCCTCAGCTCATTGGTAACGAGGCTGAATGAGCCGAGGTCAAGGGATAAGTAAAGTACTGAAAACGAGGCCCTTCAGATGTCGCATATAATCTGCAGTTACCCCATATTTGCTCACCAAACAGGTAACAAACGGGAGCTAATTAACAGAGAACGCCCCCTAGATCACATGCTCGGTTAGTTAGAAATGAATTATATTGAATTATTTAAACAAATAAACGATTAATTTAGAGGCGCTAGGCTCTCGAAGCGCGCGCTAAGACGTTATCGGCCGGCTGATAAGGATTTATGAGGTAATATCAGTCGGAGCAGGGTCGGAGGGACCTGATCGAACTGGAACAATCGAACGGTTCCTCGACCGTTACTGGCATGCATGACATGAGCCCTGTCGTTTTTGGAAATGACGCGCTATACTTACCGGGCCGCTCTCCGAGTTCC
Source organism: Pleurotus giganteus (assembly GCA_032158425.1). Lineage (NCBI taxonomy): Eukaryota > Fungi > Basidiomycota > Agaricomycetes > Agaricales > Pleurotaceae > Pleurotus > Pleurotus giganteus. Next base: position 2,737,596 of record JAPEHR010000005.1, read on the forward strand.
AACTAAAGTGAGATGAGAACCGTTCCTGCTAGGCTCGAATCCAGCCGTTATTGTAAGTTTTGACGGAATAAGCTGAGAGGATATACTTATAGGCTCGAATCCATATTGTAAGTTTTGACGGAATAAGCTGAGAGGATGGTAGCTATTCCGATACCTCATACTACATATCCCCTCCCCACGCAGAGGAACTAGCTACCAAGAGACTGGGATCGAGTCTAATATACTTACAATAAATTCCGATACCTCATACTACATATCCCCTCCCCACGCAGAGGAACTAGCTACCAAGAGACTGGGATCGAGTCTACGTTCCTGCACTGGTGACATAATACAAGGGCCTCCTGGACGGATTGTGATCGCATGAGTGGGTCACATAGTAGTTGACTCTCATGAATCCTGGCTCTTACCTTCGAATTTGTTCCAAATATGATCACATGAGCTTTGAATGAGAACACGCACCCAGATCTTCCCAATCCCGCAATTCTTCATACGACCACACCACCCGCGACATTAGAGAGTGAAGTTGGCTGCGTCAATCGGGGGGAAGGTTGTGGTTCGGGACGCGACAAGCATGGACAGGCTGCTTGGGAACCCGAAACACTACAAAACGATCCTGAGGTTCGTAAAGGAGACCGGCCGTCTGAAGTGGAACAAGGAGGGAGATGGGGACAGGGACGAGGAACAGGCGGATGGGTGAGGCGGGGGATCGAACTAACATCTATATTCTAGCACCTATTAACTACGTTACACCACTAACACACTAGACTAATAACCCTGCAGAGCTCCTCCGCCTAGGTCGCCACCAAGTGCATCAGGAAAACCCATCTTGGGTTTCAAGGGATCCCAATCACTTGTAAGTGCTTATAAGCTCATAAGTAGAAAAGTGCTTAAAACCCAGGGTCGGTTGGCGCTAAAATTCGAAAGCTACCATAAGCACTCACAAGCTCTTTCAAGCTCCTACAAGTGAACCCTGAAACTCACAAGTGCTTACAAGCCACTACTATAGGGCCTATAAGCACCTGCAAGTGATTGACAGTGCCTTTAAATACTTCACAGAGACTGCCAGTGCTTGAAATTCGGCATGCCACATCACATATATAACCAACCAGATGATGCAATGTCTTCATTGGTTAACAACACACTGTATATACCCCATTGACACTCATGGGTTCCAAGTTCAAGTAGATATTCCCAGAAGGGTTGAGAGTGTAATCTGTTGGACCAGGACAAACTGTATGCAGGCAGAAGAATATGGCAGCAATATCACTCCTGTAATGAGGGGGAAAAGCCTTCCATGAATGTTGACAATTATACATTTACTATGTCACATTCCTTCCACCACCTTTGTGAACATGGAGGTTGAGAAATATAGCATTGTTGACATGGAACATGAAGCATGTTGGGGTGGTCTTACTGGTTCAGTCTTTACTGACTGTTGAAGATGATTAAGGACAGATGTAGCTAGAAACCTCATGTTGGCCAGCCAAGATCACTGGCTTTGTATAGAATGGGCCAATTTGAAGGATGAATGATAATGCCATAGGGACCATAATTAATTGAAATTCTATAATGGATACAGGGCTACTGAGAGGATGTATCAAGCTAATTATTCATCATCACTGAGGGGTAGTCCATTTTCCCATATATCCTGGACAAGCTTGGTCATAGCATCCTCACTTGGTACAGCTTGAAACTCAGAATTTGACTGAGCTAGCAGGTTGCTGTTTCCCCTAACATTGGTAGTTAGCATGGGGAGTTCATGAGTTGATAAGAATACAATCTGACTTGACTTTGACCCACAATGCCCTGAGGGTCAAATCCAGGAAACTGGGCTTGCCAATGGATTCCTCTGGAGTCATTTTCTTCCTCATGGATATATCATGCTCATCATGGGCCTGGAAAACAGCACACCAACCATGCCATCTGACCATAAATCAATATGGTGCACTAAAGTGAGGATAATAAAACATACAGAGGGCCCACAGCTTCCTCAGAGAATGGTGGCACCATCTTGCCACAAGGTTCCCCACCAGAAGACCAAGTGGTTAGGGCATAATGAATCTACAAAAAAAGATTAACCATTGACAAGTGATGCATGCACTGAAGAACAAACCCCAGTTAACACAGCCAATAGCATACCACGGGGCACCATCTCAGTGTCAATCATCAACCTCTGGGCAAGGAAGTTGCCTGCCCGATTTGACAACCATACACTCCTAATAATATCAGCAATAACAGGATGCCTATAAGGCATCTTTGAAGAATAGCTCCTTGCCTATTATAAGATTAGTCACCAGATAAATGAGGTTGGATAGATATACCAGCACATCCATCTTCCCATGGTGGAAGATGGGAGGAGAAGTTGGATCATCTGTGGACAGGAGCCAGTTGATATTTGATGTGGTGAGCTCTCTTCTCTGTCCCAACATATATGGTGAGCTAATCTTGTTTCGGCAAGTAGTCTTGATAAGGTTTCGTAGATTACAGGAGATATTGTTTGTCTAAAAGAAATCATTCATAGTTAGCAAGATAGAACAGGGGTGAGGAAAGAAGTGGCAACATATGTGATCAGGTTACCACGGAGCTCATATCCTTCAGTGTCCTGGACCTTTGCCGCCATATATGCCTGACCTGCACCCTCATCTCCCAAGGATGATAAAGATCTGGCAGCCTCCCGAATACACCTCCATGACACCTCATCAGGATCAGAGGGAAAGAGCTCTGAGGTACCAATATGAAGCTTCATCTGGAGTCGGGCGGCATTGGCTAACCGGAAAGCATCTGATTGAAATGAATATCCTGCCACCTTGCCCTGTCTGGCATCATCTTCACCAGGAACAGTGGGAAGTTTCTGCTTCTTTGACCGAGGTTTCTTGTGTATAGACTGGGGAGAAAATGATGAAATCTAAAGGCAGTGTGGTATCAGGCCAGCTATAGGATGATAATATACACAAACCTTAGATGAGAACCCACAAGCAGTGGCAGACATGCCAGACAGTGAGAAGGCTTCCAATGGTTCCTCTGACATGTCAACTTTGAACTGAACATGGTCCATGGTCCCATCTCCATTAGACTTCACATCATCACCAAGGTCTGCACCTTCATCATCAGAATGCTGGGTGACCATGACTGGATGAAAAGATTCTTCCTGATCATCATCTCCATCTGCCTCTTGGGACTGGTCAAATAGAGGGCCTAGAATAACAGTCAGGACTTGCTGATATCAATGATGGCAGAATACCTGGAGAAGGACTATGATGCAAAGGGCTTCTAGTCCTTGTGGGTTGGGTCCTTGAAGATGTCGGCAGATGATACTCATGCCCAACTGATTGAGATTCTAACAACTAGATGCATCACACATGCTCAAGATACAGTGGACAGACTGACCATTAGAACCTGAATATGTCTTGTATATGTTCTTGGGGAGTGCATTCTCAATATCAGATGCATCACCTTTATCATCCATGTCCACAGCTGTCCTTTCCTTCAACACAAGGGCTCTGCTAGTCTGCCGGACTTCTATAATACCATGTTAGTGAATAGAGGGTGATGAAAAAAATCGGAGTCATAACTCTCAGCATGCTCTTCTAGCTGCTGGTCCTTCACAGCTTGCCTGGCCTTTGCAGCGGCAGACTTCTTCTGACTGGTGCCCCCAGCCTTGCCTCCTGTTGTTGAAGACTTGTTGGTTGACTTGACTGCAATAGATGACGGCTTGTTGCTCGACTTGTTGCTCGGCTTGATGGTGGTAGTGCCAGTGGACTTGTCAGGAATAGGCTTGGGATTCTGACTCCGGGTGATTGGCCGCTTGGATGGCTGACCAAAGGATGAGCACATAGCAGGATCAATGGATGGACTTACACCATCTTCGATGACTGGCTCAGAGTCATTCTGGCTCCGAGTCTTTGGCCTCTTGGATATCTGACCAAAGGTTGAGTATATAATAGGATCAGTGGAAGGACTTACAGCTTGTGGAATGGCTGGCTCCGAGTCATCTGCCCGTTGTGCCTTTCGTTTACTCCCCCTGGCCTGGGCCCATCAGCAGCATACCTGGCATGTTGTGTGAGGAGAGTACCTGGTAGTGGGTAACACTGGACATAGGTGACTCATCACCGGAAATGTCAAGGGGGATCCTAGGCTTGGCCATTATCAAGGAGGAGTCAAAGACAGAGGAAGTGGATGAAAAAATGAACCACCAATCGGAGTTTTCTACCATTTGATGAGTCAGCAATGTTATCCCCTAATAGGATAGCGTGTTTCCAAATTAGGTTGAAGGATTTAGAACACCGACAGGGGACGTTTCCGATTAGTAGACAGCATCAGCATACAAGTCCCAAGGCCCTCATCTACTGTTGGGATCTGGGTATCCACTGGAGATAGCCTTGCTTCAAAAGCTGCATTCTCTCCTCCCAAACCTTCCACTTTTCCTGAGTCGTTGTCACCACTGCCTGAAACCTATGTTGCTCTGACTCAAGGTCACTAATTTCTATCATCAGCCTCTTCAATTCTGCTTTCTTTGCCATCAATCGTTGCTTGCCAGTCTGGATGAGGTCGTGATACAAATCTTCTGTTGATTCCAGATTGTCTCGGTCATGTTGGAGAATCTTCCAGATTTTCAGAATGAGCTCATTTTGCTCATCAGTATGACCCTATTCCAAAAGTTAGTGATAGTCATCGCAATAGAAAAAATGGTACTCTTGGCTGCATCTCAGACTGGTGAAGCTCCTCATCATCCGAGGTCGGAATAATCAATTGGTGATCCGGAACTGGCTTCAATTTGGCAATGAGATCTTGAACAGCCAGCTTCTCACTTTGTGAGTGATTGCCCTGGGTAGATGGAGATGAAAAGGATGGCCATCTATTGGGAGTTGGTGAGAAATCTTCTTCATCATCTGACAAGTTAACTGAAGAGGGAGCCATGTTGTGGCAAAGAAAGGAAGATGACAAATCAGAAAAGAGCATGAATTGTTTGGCAAAGGAGCTAAGGGACAAAGTGATCATTAGCCGACCATCCATTCCAGTCTCTAGACCACTTGATCCCTTCACCATCAGAGTGAAGGACCAAGGACGCCCGTTTCCCAATATATTGCATATTTAGGTGTGTGATGTCCCTGGAGTTGAAGACAATCCAATCCCCAGACTGGACTTCAATTACTAGGCCGGGTTCAACAAGAACTAATTCTCCTCCCTGAAAGTCACCAATTGGCATGACAAGACACATGTGAAGGTCTTTGTCATCACGGTGATACCAAGTTGATACGTTAAGGTTGACCACTACCCCACTGAATGGGAACACAGGGGAGGGGGTGGCATTGGGGAGAACAGCAGAAAAAGCAGACTCAATCTTGTAATCTTCAGGGAGGAGTTGCTTAATCTAGATGTTGGGATCAATCGCTGCACATCGGCATCAGTGGAACAGGCTGACATTCTCTTGCAGCTCTGCAAAAACTGGATCAAAGCATTCCGAGAACTTGGAGTAAGTTTCAGGAAATTTTCTAATATCTGCAGAGGGCCGGGGAACCAGCCAGGAGGGCAGTAAACGTTTGAGTCCTTGCTTAGTGAGTACTGTAGGATGAATTGAAGTTGGTGCACCATCTCCCTATAATGTAATCAGCCAAGGGTGTGCAGTGATGATAAGGATCAGACATTTGTTGAGTATCGGTTGAAGTAGTCAAAGTGGAGAGCTGTCCACTTCCCATTTTGTTTCTCCCAAAGCTTCTCCCAGCCATCATCTGAGTGATCTCGTGGTGGACGTCTGTCAAGGAGATTGCCAAAGACAACCTCGGTTAGAAAGGGTAAGGAATTTCTAACCACCTCCGACATGCCAGTAGACCTGACAAAGAGGAGGTTATTGTTGGCATCAACAACATGGAGGATTGGTCCCTTCAAGCTGCAGCAATGTAGAGAAGATCAGAATGGAAAATTGAGTCAGTAACATCACTCATACCCCGATAGTACCCGGGGAATCCTTAGATATTTTGTGCTAGACTTCTTAACACCCTCCTCATTGTACCTGAGGTTGCTTGTCTCTAGCTGGGTTTATATGTTAATATAGACAAATGGAGCATTGAATGTGAATCCCACTTTTGCTTTGAGCTCCCAATAGCTGAGGACAGTTTCACCCTTAGCGGCAAGATGACGTTCATGCACAGTCTTCTTCTTCCTGTCAGTTTGGGATAATGATGGGAGTGCCGCAGATACAGTTTGAAATTTGGAGTGAATGATGTTATCTTGGGCAGTCACTGAGGTGAACAAGTGACGGCGGCCATCATCCAATAATGGCATGATAGTTGCTGTGAGCTGTGACTGAACCTCCGGATTTGCAAACTCAGTATCACCTGAATCCATCAACTGTGGTGGCTGCGGAGCCCTGAAAGAAATCTGAGTGCCCTGAAGAGCACTTTGTGTTAGAAACTGGGCCCAAAGGCTTTGGTCTCTAGCCACAGGTTGGAAGGAACTAGTGAGGGCATGAGTCAGACAGTAATACAGTGTGTTTAGAAAGACAGACCACTTTCGAATGGGTCGCAAGATGACTTCAGTCTGCTGTAAATCAGTCCAGTCCCACTCGTTCGGAAGCTGCAGGGTGGATAAGGTAACCTCATCAAAGAGCTCTGTCATGATGATGGGATGTGTGTTTCGAAGCCGGAGGAGACAGGGCAGAATGGTCTCTTGCATTAGCAGTTTGTGCTCTACAAATGAACATCAGTCAAGGGAGCAAGTGTCAGGAATAGCTGGCAATCCAACCATCAGATGGGTTCAGAAGCTCATTACATAAAATCTGCATGGTTTGGTCATCTTTGCTTGTAAACACAGAAAAGGATGGATGGGATGCGATCATCCAGAGGAGGTACATTGATCCTATGATGTGTAGGTAATAGGATGTATAATGATCATTCGGTCTTACCTGCCATGGCCAAGTGACTGCAAACATACCCCAGCCTGACCCATAGTTGCATTGTACGGTCAGTGACCATTTTGGTTGGGTCATGGCCATCAGAAAGAATTTGGTTCCTGGCCTTCCGGTATATGGCAGCAACAGATCCAGTTGCTTCTGCTTCAACAGATGGGTCCCAAGCAAGGATTTCACTAGCCATGGGTCAACAATGCTAATGGATCGAGATGAGACACCTACCCAGAGACAGCTGCAGCCAGAGACATGCAAGTCAGGATGTATATGAAGTTGGTATTGATGGTCTCATTCTTGGCATCATGACATCGAATGATTGCACCAGCAACAGGCTTCCCACTGGCAATATAATCGGCTGAGGATGCACTATTGCTATCCCCAAGTGAAAGCCAGCCTTGTCGCGCCAAAAAGCTGCCCAGTTGGTGACTCCAATGACCTACATCCAAAGGTCTGTCTTGGAGTGCAATGGCTATCAGTGATGCCATCATCTCCCTGGCCTTTGCGGGCTCTTGATTGGCTTCATCACTTTGGAGCCAAGTCGTTGATGCAGCTTTGGCACCACGGGAGTTCTGACACTTTGCACGTCGTCCAGTGTTACTGGATGATCCCTGGGACGTCAACGAAGGACTGGGTGTAGACTTGGATGATGAGGGTGAGGAAGACAGTGCCCTAGACGACGTTGCCTTAGATGACCGAGTTGAATAGGACCCTGGGAGAGAGGGAGGGGCATGGTGACTTGGGTGGCGCCGTTTGGTAGGATTTCCACTGTGGAGATCGTCATCGTGAGGACAGTCCGCACCCACTTTTCGTTTGGGTCGCAACCTGGAATTAACCAATATGGGCGGTGACTGGGTACTGGCTGTGTAAAGCAGGGGTTAATGAGGATCATATGAAAGAAACAAGTGCAAACCAATGGGGTCCTGGCCAGTTGTAGTGACCAATGGCGATGCTTGGAGAGAATGAATATGCTGGAGGTGGCTGACACAGTCCTGAATCTCAGCAGGTATATGTGCACCAGCATCTGTAAGGTCTTTGAAGAACTGTAAGAGCGTCGCAATCTGGGTAGGAGACAACATGAACAAGAAGCATAATAAGCGCCCAGGAGGGCCGAAGTCACTTCGGGCTGCATGGGCGCCTAATGGTGTCAAAGTGAAGTCACATGATCATTCTGACCGTCAGAATCTTGCCCCTATTACCCCTGAGCATCTAAGAATGGAAACGATCCGGGGTTCCTTCCTACCACCATCATGATTGCTGAAACCAAGCCAACATCATTCTTCTCCCTCCCCAATGAGCTCATTTGCATTGTAGCAATGTACTTGACATTGCAGGATATGCTCCACCTCACCCAAGTGTGCAGATTCACACAGGATGCCTTTACTGGCTTCCTATATGAATCTATTTGCTTGTACGACTTCTCAAGGTTTTGGTATTGGGCAGGTAATGAGGCAAGACTGGAAAGAGCCAAGCTTGTTCACCATGCCTCTTATCATGTCCATCGTGATATCTTCATGGTGCCAATAATGCTGGATAGCATGCCAAACCTCAAAACGCTCCATCTTCATCACTTTCCTCGTATGGATATCTTTTGGAATACCTTCCAACATCTGGTCCTCCTGGAACTCCACAATAGCAACTGCCTCCAGCTTCATGATGAATACATCCTCCCAGAGTCCCCCTTTCTTCCCTGTCTCCAAATCTTGGAGACATCGATTCCTATCGCCTCAGCATTCGCTCCAGGATGCCCGCAACTCCGTTGCCTCATCCTGGCACAACACTGCGAAATTGCCGGACATGCTGAACTTCATCTTGAGGAGTGCCAGTCACTGGCTCCCTCTCTCAACAACATTACCCACCTCAGTGTATATGGGTTTCTGCCAATGCAGCTGCTGGCTTTTACTGGCTTTCTCAAAAGGCCCTTGACATTAATGCTTCGGGAGTCTGCTCCAGTGAGTTCACTGTGACTGGTTAACACACTGGACCTTACTAATCAATCCCAAGCTGCTTGAAGTTGTGTGTCAGTTCAAGACACTTGAAGTCCTTTGTCTGGATGTCTTGCCATGGCAAAGGACAACTCTAAGTGATGATGAAGTTGGAATCTGGATCCAGCAACTTGATGGACAACTCCCCAATTTCAGGGAGATGTATTGGGATGTCTTCAGTCCATGGAATGATGCAGGCAGTGGGATACACAGATGGTTAGCAGCCAATGGAGTACAGGAGGTAGTCTCCAAGAACAATGAATGGCTGGCAAAGCCCAATAATTTTGGTCATCCTGGAGGCCAATCTCTCCACAATTTCTGTTTCCTCCCATTACTAAAATGAAGCTTGTATACAAAAAATTGGACTACAGGAATACAGAGTAACTTTGGTATACACTATGAAAGCCTCTGCTACAGGAGTTTCCGGATTTTTTTGCTAACAGGAGTGCCTTGAGACGACCCATCTGACCCATCATCCTCATCATCATCATCTGAATTAGAGGTGGCACCTTCCAGGTCTGGTGGTGTAACATCCTTACCAGGAGCTCCAGGAATGTGCTTTTGTCCATCTGATTGGCAGCATTTTACAGGGTAGAATACAAATGGAGTGATTAGACTCACCATCCATGGCAATGTCACCATCATCATCACCTTCAATCCTGGCTGGAGGTGAAGCCCTTCTGATGGCCAGGGGTGGACAGAGGTATCCAGGAACATCAGACTTGACCTTTCTCACCACAAGCTCATCATCCTCCAACTCTGGAATCAGAGACTGGAGATGCTCAATAAGGCCCATAGGGTGATACTTTCCAGTTTTCTTGAACTCCCGCAGTGCCACATTATCGAGGATGGTTTGAGCGATAATCTGCCGATATGCAGGAAGAATCTTCTCAGAGTTGGCAATGAAAGACTGGATGTGGACCAGGACCTCGCGGCCTGCAGTGGCTGCCCAGTGGGCAGAGACCTTGTCTTTGCAGAGGGATGGCAAGAACAGGGAAAGGGTCGCAAGCATGATGCAGTCCCGGAGCCCTGAGGGGGTCTCGATGGCCAGGCTGTTCTGAATGCTAGCTAAAGATGGAAGTTATTGAGGGATCCATGAGAAGCTCAACAGACTCAATACCTGGCAAGTCATCTTGAGCACCCTGTAGCAAAGCACTATAAAGGGACAGGATGCGGAGGAAGAGGTTGCAGGTTGCTTCACCATGCTGGATATTGGTGAGATCAGGATTCACACGGGTGTGGAGGAACCCATAGACAGTCGGCCTAATCCATCGGCCCTCCAGGATATGTCGTCCATAGCATACACTGCTCTCCAAGGTTACTACAGAGTGCAGTGTGTTGGGACGCATGATGCTATTTCCATGTGAGCTGAGAATGAATGGAGAAAGAATCAACTCACAATCCAACACCAGGTTGCAGGAGAATGGCCTCCCAAAGGATGTCCTTCTTCTTTGAAAGCAGGTCATCGGGGTGGATACCAATCCCAAAGGACCATGGCTTTGCTTCAGCATTTGGGTGTAGGAACTTAGCCACTACCCAGAACTTCAACCCACAGATAGTGACTATGACTGTCCCAAAGCCACATGTGTCCATATGGACGTTGTGGGAAGCACCACTAGTGGCAGCGAGGGCAAAGTCAGTGGCGGATGTTGGAAAGCTTTGAAGGACCTTGCTCCGGTCCCAGGAAGCTTGCCATGCTTGACGATCTAGCGACGATTCGGCAAGGAGGGCGAGCAGGGGGTTGCGAGGCCTGTCCATCCCTGGGAAGTGGAGGGCATTGAGTGATTTGCCATCTGGATGCGCATGAGCATCCATCAGATCCTGGAGCGTGCCTTCACGAAGGCCGTCATCTTCATTCTCCTCGGGGATGGAATCATCTATAGGAACAGTCAGTGATGTTGACAAACAAAATGGACCATACAAACCTCGAAGTTCAATTGGGGAGTCGTTTGCCCGTGGCATCCCATTCACGGCCTGGGTAAAGCTAGGAGTCGCTGCAAAGGATGGATCCTGAATCCCTGTAATCACAAGATGCTTATCCAGAGCACCAGCCTCAGACAAGACTTTGTCAAGGCTGGAGGTATCCACTGCACGTTGATAGTCACCGAATGTCATTATGTGGATGGAGCTCTTGCGTGATACTTCCTCATCATCGTGGAGGTATAAGGGCCGGCCATCGACATATCCCTTTTTGACAGCACGGAGCAATGACTGGAAGCGGTCTGCCCCACTGCCAGATGCCTAGATGGCCGGGGAGGTGAGAAATGTGGAGCCTGGAATAAAACTCACTTACATGGAATGCTGCATTGACTTCGACCTCTTCCCCGTTGGGGGTGAATAGAGTGGCCTTCGAGTGGATTCGCTAGAATGGCCCAGAGATCATAGGATGAGACAACAGAGGCAAGAAGTGGGCTTACTGGTGCAGGATCACTGACATCACTCAGTGTTTGAACCGTTCTGACATCTCTGGTCCAGCTCATTGGAATGTCAGGAGCCCGTTTGGACCTGGGTTTTCTGGGGGTGGGCCTGGCTCTTGAGGGTGGTTTTGACATTCCAGACAAAGGTTCGGATGGGGCAGCCTTGGATGGTGAAGATGTGGACTCCTCAGCTTGCATTGTGGCCTTGTATTGTGATCGTGTCTGAAACGCCTTAGGATTGTGTAGGTCAGTGAGAAAACCACATACCATTCGTTGATTGGCAGCTGCTGCTGCAAGGGATTCCTCTTCACGTTTCCTGGCCTGTGCTCTAGTCTGCAAATAAGAACTTGGAAAATTTCCAGCCTTTCTTGGACAGATGAACTCACCTCCAATCCCATGGTATCTAGGTCACCATCATCTCTCTTTCTCTTCCTTTGTCTTGTCTGAAAATCATGAGTGCTATTTCCAACATACAACCAGACATAAAACCCACTGGTGGTGCACTGGAAACAGTATCAGCTGGATCAACAGTCCCATCCTCGCCCAATTCTGTGGATGGCAGCAGCTGCGATGGCGTTGGGACCTCCTGTGAACCTGAGGCTGGTGGAGCAACCAGATCATGTTCAAGGGATGTCGCGTGGACTTTATCACGACCCAGCTCAGATGGAGCTGGTGAAAGAGATGATGATCGGTCGGAAGTGGGCAATGGAGACGGAGCCTTCCTTTCTGGTGTCGCTGGAGGTGAAACAGCCATCGGAGATACGTGCCTAGGTGGCTTTGTTGAAGTAGCTGCAGCAGACGCTGAGGATGGCAGCGCCGGGGATGAGAGGTTAGAAGAAGTACTTGCAACCGAGGCTGATGGTGGTGGGTTGATGTGGAGTGTGGAGGGACGAGGACCCCACATCTGATCCAATCGTTGTTGAACTTTCTGGGGTGACTTGGGAACACTGGCAGATGGTGAGAATGTGTCCCTGAACCAGTGTCGCCACTGCTTATGGTGATTGGAGGACTCTAAAGCACTCTGTAAAGCCATGAAGCAGCTCCACACAGTGTCAGCAGGATCATCATCCTTCCGTTCGACAATGGCAAAGACAGCCTGCCAAATAATTTCTTCAACCTCCTGAATTGGCAGCGGTTTGGGACTGCCAACTGCTTTCCATGCCTGGATGGGAGAGTGTCAGTCTAATGAAGATATTGTGAATAGAACCTTACCAGAACCATGGGAAGCCTTGCAACTGCCACATAGTGGTATGCCTTTGGCACGAGCAACGTGAGTGGGGTGATACAAACCGCGAGGTGTAGTGCGACTGATAGATATTTCGGCTTCAGCGTCTTAGCGGCAACCATGGTGGGCTTCCAGTCCAATGGGGCATCATCCGGAACATCACTAAATTGCTGATGAGTATGAATTGAATGAGGATGAAGGTGAACTCAACATTGAACAAGAGGATGCGAACTCTGCCCATGTCTTGGGCATGGAGAAGTGCTAATCATAGTTGAGATCCAGAGGTTTCAACTAAACAGAGGTGACTGACCTTTTGCATCAGACTGATGCAGAGTGCTGCTGTGACAAAATTGGTGATGATCTTGTCATAATTGGTGGTATTTTGTCGTCGGCTGAGGGATGTCACCATGTCCAAAAGCTCGGTCCGGGCTTGTTGGGGATTTACAACGGAATTGGATGTGGAAGGTTCCTTCTCCTTTAGGGAGCCTTTGAGTAAACCCTGGGCATCATGGCTATGATTTGATGATCTGAATGCAGCAAATGCCGCATCCAGGAGAACAGTCCAATCAGTGAGCCGTGCCAATACCTGATTAAGAGTGAGGAAAAGGGACTGAGGAGGCAGATGACATCATACATCCTTTCCAGCGCTGGGTAATGCCGGAATCACAGATTTGGACGCAATATTCCGCTCAGTCTGAGAAGACTGAGTGCCTGAACGATGGACGATCAAGTCTAGCACGATCAAGGACGTGAAGAGATCGCCAATGCGATCATTGGTGTTATCTACTGCCTCACTAAGCTCAGGGCCGGTTCCGATAAGTTCTTTCACATTATGGCAATAGGAGAGAGTGGAAACCTCCCCCATTGCTGCTTCAACAACATTTTGATGGTCAGTCTGCAGTGAAAACAATCAGGAACTTATGCTGTTCACTCCAGAGAATGGGAAGCACTTCAATGTCAAACTCTTCATGCAATGCACGCCAAGGAAGGCTCTGGAAGTGAGAATTGGAGAATGGCTGTTGAGCACTAAGTTTCGACATGCTGAGAGGGGATAGAGAGGGGATAGCGGAGTTTAAAATTGATTTGGCCAACAACTTGGAAACCAAACAATGGACATCAGAGTCGGTGGCCTTGATCTGTCCTGATACCACCATCCAACGTACTATTTGAGAATGAAGCAGTCTGTTGCACAGTGGAACTGGTAAGCAAGTAAGATCTTACAAGGATGCACCAAATTAATCTGTGGAATCAAGGGATGTTGACGATGACATTGAGTGTGATTTCTTGGATCCAATGTAGGATGCTCAATTCCCGGGCATTCTAAAGAAACTTAAACCAACCTCACAGGAGAGAAGATGTTGAGATGGATGACGAATTTTTCTGGTTGTCATCTTCATCCAAAGGCAGTCAGTCAAAGATGTTTGTGTACCATATCCTCAGTCCGCATATCCTCGCTGACATCGTTGACAGGGGGAGGGTGATATTAGAAGCAAATGAGAGTCCAATCAAGAAAACATATGGAGATTTGACTGAAGCCCTGCAGGCTTCACTATCCAGCGCTAATCAGGATGCTCGGGGCAGTGGAAGCCCAAGTCCAATCCGTCCAACTCAAAGCACCACCCGTCAGGTCGATGACAGCGCTGGGCTTATCGCTCATCGTGCATTCATAGGCAAAAATCCACCACAGGGGACTGATCAGGGGCGGGGTGAGATCACTGTCTCTGCCGAACCTGATAAACAGCCAACGTCGGAACTATCATCTCAAATGCACCCTGCTGGTCTACAAAATGAAGCCTCTGCCAACGCGATGGAGATCACCACGACGACGATAACTTCTATCCAAGTCCAGGACCCGAATCCAACAGGCTCATCGTCCGACGACAACTACGATGGCACCTCTGTAGAAATCAAATATCTGCAGATTGATCTCTCACTGGTTCCCCCCGAAGATATTGAAACCATCAAGGCCCTGGACGAGCTGGTGGGCCTAGCACGGCCCAATCACTTGCACCATGACCCAGACGTATGGTTCCTGAAGAGCTTCGTTGCTGCCGAGAGGGCCTTCACAAATATCAAGTCGTCGTGGCGGACTGCAAACTTCGACGAATTCCACCGCACTCATCGCCTCATTCAATTCTTGACTCCAATTGATAATCTTGTGAAGTCACTCTCACCCGGTGTACAAAAGCAGAGGGGGATTTTATTGCTCTCCAAGATGGCTCGGGCTGGTGGGAAACATCGGTCGTTTTTGGCTTCCATCCTCTTAACCCCATCTGAGGAGCTGACAAAGATGCTGGACAAGGTTCGTGTATTTGGCGTCTACAAATGGGTGCTTGATGATGGACATCCCTCAGGCGATTACAGGAATCCATCCCTTCCCCACACAAATCCATCCCCTTCCATGTCTTTCTGTCCGTTCCTTTCGCAAAATGAATGCCCGAAAATGGCTTGATGATGAGTGTATCGACGTTTTTATTGAGTCACTCCGACTCGCCATGGGTGATAATGTGGACCCGTCTGTCCTTGTCATTACATGTGGATTTTTCAACGGGAAAATCAAAGTACACCCGAATCGCATGACTCCCTTTGACTTGAGTCTGGCGGTTAACTGCCTTGGGAGGGATCCCTGGTCCCAAGAGAAAGATAAATCAGAGGTTTGTTGTCTGCCTAGGCTCCAGGAGTGGCAACAGACTGATGCCGCCCACAGCGATTCTCACAGGCCTCCCTGGCAGGCATCCAGACTATCATCATGCCAGTCTGTACTGCTTCTCACTGGATCCTTTATCGGACCATCCTTTCAGAAAGGACCATTGAGATCTGGGACAGCCTGTATGATGGGGGAGACGGTGGCACTGACATGGAAAATTTTCAGGACTTTCTTCATGCCATCGCAGCAAAGTGTCCTTCACTCGAATGGCCGAATGAGAAATTCCACGTCCGTCGACCAAAGGTGCGATGCCGTCATATACTGCATCGACTGCTCACTAATTGCCACTGTCAGCTCCCCAAGCAGGGGAATACAAATGACTGTGGAATCTATGTCATCAAGTTTGCTGAGCATCTGTTAAGGAAGTCTCACGGGGAATTCGGTGCCATCGCTGATGGTCTCCCAAATGTCGATCACATTCGTTTCCAGTTGGTGACAATGCCTGTGCCAACCAAAATGGTCGAGGCTCGGTATGAAGTTGCCAAGTTGCCTAAGGATGATGGCGACGTTGAATTTCTGTAGGTATTTGTGTAGTATATCGCAGGTGTGAATATTGTGCAATTTGTAGACTCGACCAACTGGATGCCAGATGTGGGGACTTAATCAGCTGGGGCGTTGGCAAAGTGTGACGAGGCTGACACCCCCTATTTTCAGATAGGGGTAAGATTCTCGCCGTCTGAATCAGCATGTGACTTGAGCAATAATACTTAAGCGCCCATTGAGCGCCCGTAACCAACGAAGTGACTTCGGTGAGCATGGGCGCTTATTCTTACTTGCACAGTATTCTCGCTACTGATGTTGTGACTGAGTCCTGGATAGCATCAGAGGGATTGTTTGGACTATAATGAAAGGATCTCCAGGTGAAACCAGCGGAAGCTATCCCGGACATATAGTGGATTATCATCTGATCGATGTAGGCGGGATCGACGATGGGATGGCAATATTAGGAGCCTGAATATTTGAAACTCGTCGTCTCTGCATGGCCGGCCCTGTCAATCGTAATTGCGCTATATACTCCGCATATGCTCGGAGGATGTGTTTCGATTATCCTCGACACGTTGCGTTTGATCTTATTTAGAATGCAATCAGAATATCAGCGGCAAGAATACCTTGACGTGAAGATGATTTATAATCCAAATAAGCGCAATCTTTACTTGACGAATTCCAAGGTCACCAATCATATAGGGCAATGCACACAGTGTCTCCAATGATCTCTAAGCAATCCCCACTGTGAGTGATCGAACGCATCCGAAGCCCAGCGTCCTGGTGACCTATAATTATCCATGGCAACAAACAGAACACCAAGGGGCAGGATGCGCATGTATTTACTGGCTCCTACCCCTATCTCAAGATAGGGGTGAAATTCTGGCCGTCTGAATCATCATGTGACTTCATACTTAACGCGTAAGCGCCCGTCAGGCGCCCACATCCGACGAAGTGGCTTCGGCTGGCCCGGGCGCTTATGCCATTTGGGGACGAATGCCACCCACATTTGGTGCGTTACAATGTCATTGACCTTGACGACATGAGGTGCCAGCACTACATACTTACTACCAACTCTTTCTTTCTGGATATTCCTTTTGAACTCCACCGTGAAAGGTAGCATGGCATGTAAAGGGATGCATGGGAAGCACTTCTAGCTCAGCACCATGCTGCCACGGCTGCAAGCGACGTTTCACTTGACCTCCAGAATGCCGCCAAGTCATGTACATGGCACTGGGAACGCTCCATGTGAAGCTCGAGACAGTAATTTCTACCTCCTCCAGTTCATCCAGGGCATTGAACAAGGCCTTTGCAAACTCATTTGCTTTCCACATATGCACAGGGCATAGAATTCGGATGGACTTCAGCCGAGATGCAAGGCTACATATTCCAACGAGATCCACCTGACAAAGTTAAGTCTTGTAGCAAAGGGTCCATATGAGTGAACTGACCCATGCAGGGATTGTTGCATCTGTGTACCACCCGGCTTCCTGGGTAAATCCCTGATCAACATGGCAGTATCCAATGACTAGATGCTTGATCCATGGCATGGAATCCAGGAGTGTCCGGCCAATGTGTTCTGGTATTCCCCACAAGGCCAACCGTTCCAAGTGATCCAAAGTGGCTGGAAACAGTTCATGCCAACCACCATCCCCTGCTGGAAAGCCTTGATTACCAGGGTAGCTTGATATTCCCAGTTCTGTGAGCTTCACCGTGTAGGGAATGATCTTCCAAACCATGGACAAGGGGGCATGCAGCCGTTCAAGCATTGGCAATTCAAATGGCACAACTGTGGAGTCTTCATGGGGACGAAGTAAGAGTATCCTTGTGTTTTTCCACCACCTCAAGTCAATGGCACACCTGGTGTCAATATCAGAGACTGCATCTGAGATTGTCAAGGAAGTAACCTGATATTTGGAGCAAACAACTCAATATCTTGGACCAAGGTCAGGGATGGCAATATGAGGTCCCCCTTGCTGCCAAGGAGCTCATTGATGCCTAATGGTTCATCCCTGGGGGAATGTGGAAGATGGAAGGACGCCCGCCGGACATATTTGCCTTGGTTGAATGGATTGAACTCTGCCAATACAGCTCTTGCTTCATCTTCCCCCTTGAACATGTAATCCACCTCCAAGTGCCTCCAGTAATCTGACAGTAGATCATTTTCAAGCTTGGGTTGTGCATGAAAGACTGCTTGGAAGTCTTGTCTATTCAGATATACCGTAATCATGCTCAAAAGCTCTGAGCAATTCGTGACCTTGTTGGCGGGATGGATCTTCATGGTGGTAAGGGACAGAATGAGTGGCCACATGACTTTTCAGACCACGAAAATAGGCATGTGATTTAGGGGCCATGAATTATGTAGAGGTGGGATCCTACTCGGGCGAACAAAAAGTAACCGATCACTTAGCTACCTGTCACTGAGAATTTTCAGCTTGAATTTGTATGCCATTCTCAGTACCATTCAGTAAGCTTAGCACGATATCATGTTATGGCAACTTGACCAAGAGCTTGCGTCCATCTGTCCCCACATAAACCCTGATTTCCCCTAGAATTGCCTTTTTTGGCAACTCCAAGACAATCTTTGTGCTCAAATATCTACAGAACAACAACTAGGATTGACCTATGGTAGATATATGCATGAGGTACATAGGGGAGCTACACATTGCCATAATTACCTTGTTGTGCTGGGTGGAGATGGCATGGTATTTCAGAGGCGCAAAATGATGTACTTTCCTAATCTGCTAATTGCCGTCTACGACAATTATCTCTCACACCATGGTTGAATTGGAAATAAGCCCTGCTAAGCATAACGCAAATAAATTTGAACATATCCACCATGTGAGTCTTTAAAAATCGAAAATACAGTGAAAATTAGGTGATTGGTTACTTTTTGTGGCTACGAGTACTATTCTAATTATTTACGGGCACTCTTCTTCGCACTCTTCTTCTTCCCCTTGCTTTTCTTCGTCGCAGGCTCACGGAGCAACACCGGAGGCCAATCTGGCATCTGTGGCAGAGCTTCCCTTTTGATATGTGGCTGCTCAATCCAGCGATCCACAACCTCTTTCATTCCTGCCTCTACATGCGCTCTCAACAATGGATTCGGCTTACATCTGTTGTCCACTGCCGGGATCAGTTTCTGCTCGCTGTCATCTTCCAACCTTTCCCTGAGGATCTTTTTGATGGACCCCTCGATGTCATCCTTATCCATTGACAACAGCCACACATATGGCCCCAAGGTGAGTGCTGCACGAAGGATGGTGATGGGGCTGTCAGGTGGCAGCTTTTTCAAAAACATTAACATTTGTTTTAAGATCTTGACTTATCCATGAGCGACTGGTTGTGGAGTTGAGTGGATGCACACATTACCTGTACCAAGTCGTCTTTAGGGACCTGCCGCTTTAGTGGCACCCCCATTTTGACCCGTAGGATCTTCTTGGCTTCTGAAATAAAAAATTCATAACATTGATTGCCCCTCTCTGGTGCTGCAAGGAGGAGGATCAAATCGGGGATGAGATCATGCTCAGTAATCTCCTGGAGCAAGACTGAGAGTCTGGCATCATCTATTCGGCGGTCCTCCATATCGTTGTAGTCACCCACTTCATTGTTCACCCAGCCCCCGGATGTAGTCTCCGTCCCAGCCAAGTTTCTTTCATCACTCTCATCTTCCCACTCCTCTGCCTCTGGCTCCCCTTCCTGCCAGTCCACCACCCCCTCTTCCTCTTCCTCTTCCTTGATTTCTGGGCTGTCCATCCCCTCAGGGGCAACAGGGGCAGGAGCAACAGGGGCAGGAGCAGCGCGGGTGCGAGCAAGGCGGGTGCGAGCAGCACGGGTGGGAGCAGCACGGGTGGGAGCAACACGGGTGGGAGCAACACTGGTGGGAGCAACAGGGGTGGGAGCAACACGGGTAGGAGCAACAGGGGCAATCCCTGCAGTGTCATCCTCTGAATTGCAAATTAGTTCCATGCAGTAACGATCAGCATCATCACTTACCAGTGCAAAATTCCGCTTCCTTAATTTCTGGGTCCTCAATCCCCACACTAGCTCCACGGATGATTTCGTCGGCCGCAGCTTCTTCAATGGCACCTTAATTGCACATTAGTTAGTTGAAGTGGCAATTAATCTCATAACTTACTTAGCCTCTGCTGGCCATGTTGATGGCCTGATACAGCGAACTCTTTCACCATTTTGCTGATCATGAAGACAGTTTCCTCGTCCTCTCTCTTGCCATCCACCATCCTGTAGCCTTTGAGTTTCTGCCACTTCTTGATTTTGGGGACCAGTTTCTCTGCACCGTCACGCAGGATCGACTCGTATATAACATTCCAGACGAGGTACCAGGGGGCCTCGATTTTCGACCTTAAGGCGAGGCTCAAGACCTGTTGCACTCTGTAAGCGTTCAGCCGTTGGAGGTGCCAGAACTCGCGGGTGTGAGGGAATGTTGTGTCCATGTCGTTGGTGTATATGACTCGCAGCATCGTTGAGCTCTTATATATCATCCTGTCCCTCCATGTCGTATCCAGACTTCGCCTTTCAATGATGACATGTACATCCATCATTGTATGTGATCAACATCCCTGGTATTGGATCATCCTCCCTGTGGTTGAACAGCCTCCTTGTGGTCAAACAGCATCTTTGTGGTTTCATCTGTATCAATCTGTTGGACCAGCATCCATCTGTTCAAACATCTTGATGTTACGCAATGACACATGTGGATATACTCTTCTTATGCATAGGTTATTCCGACAGTTGTTACAGTGATAGATCTGCCATCAACTTTGTGGAGCCATCATCTACCATCATGTTCATTCATCCACATTAACCTCATCTACCATCACATTTATTGATCCTTCATCTACCATCAAGTTCCATCATCCATCATCTATCATCAAGTTGACTGTCCATTCATCTACCATCAAGTTGATTGATCCATCATCTACCATCAAGTTGATTGATCCATCATCTACCATCAAGTTGATTGATTGATCAGCTACTATTGCTCATGTTCCAGCCATATTCTCAACCCTCTTCATACTGTCGTCACCATTGCTTATACCCAATGTTGTTTGGTATTTCCATCATGAGACGTACACAGCAGGATTCTCAATGCTGATTAGCCTGATTGAGGACTGGCGGTGACTTGGCAGCTTGAAAGGGAACAAGAAGAAGGATGGCATACTTATCATTGAGAAATCAGCTGTACAAAGCCGCCATTCTCTGGCCCCTGTTCACCAGGGCCTGAAAATTCATCAGCCGGCTATCTCCATTTGGGCCATGTTTGTGATCCTGATCGTGGGAAAAACATAATCTGACATATATAAGAAGCGAGTCATTCCGATCGATCATCCTCATCCCTGTCTTCGCTTATTCATTCTGTACATATCGCCATGCCGAAATCTCCATCTGCATCTTCCTCTGATAGACCCATTAGTCTTGTTTCTGCCCGACTTCGGCTTCTTCCTTCTAGCCTTCGACCTACTCCAGACAATCTTGGGTGGCTGGCATGTCATTGTTGAATGTTTGGTTTCTCCATTGCTAACTACTATGCAGAAAGGCCGATCCGAAGCCAACAAACAGTTTCCTCTCCCATATTTGCCATCCGCCATGCGCCCCTGCCGGTCCAACACCATGCAACCCCCTGAGCTTTGGTTCGGGTGGAGTATCCCAAACCTTCGCACCAGATGTGACCGACTCGGGCTGCTTGAAGGTATGGCACCCTGACTTTATCACTGAACCTTGGCCACTGACACTTCTCAGATGGTAAATGGGATGAAGACTCTGCAATGAAAGGATTAGCCACGCTTGTCAAAGATCAGCTGCCTCCTGCTAACCGTAATATTCCCCAACCCATGTAAGCTAACTCAACTCATTTTCGCCGCTATTACTCATTCTACATAGCTGTTTGTTGGTGTTCTCTGGCTCTGACACCCCCCAACCCTTTCTGGGTTTGCTTGGCAACTACATGAATAAGGTTGTTGAAGTTCCAAAGGTTATCATAGATGCATACAAAAGTGTGCTATCTCTCAATGACGATCCAGCTTGGGCCCTGGCAGCCAATTTCTTTACAGGTTGGTGGTCAGGGACCTCTCCTGTTGGCATTGCACCTGAGTCGCTTCTGAGCCGGCTGTGCTACCTATGGGATCATCAATACAAGGACATGCCAGTGGTGGGTGCCAAGGCTTCGTCTCAACGTCGTCGGAAGGTTGCATCTCCAAGTGATGGGAAGGTTGCATCTGGAAGTGGTGGGAAGAAACTGTCATTGGAAGTTGCAACTCCATCCTGTTGACTTGCAATGCTGTATTTGTATTATTGCCCATTATACATCCTGTTGTATGTACTGTCAGCTCCCTAAGTTCCGATAGGGGCCATATTCCCATCATGAAAATCAGCATGTGATCATCCCATCCCCCGGCTAAAGTTGGTTTTCCCAGGATGCCATGTGGCTGTTGATTTCCATGACATCCCTGTATGGGGTATTCTTAATATTCCACTTCTTCACTCTACTCTCAACTTCAAGATGCCCTATGTTTGTCAGATCTGTGGCTTTGTTTGCACATCTGCTTCGGGCTTTACACAGCATCTTGACAGCAAGCATGTACAGCCATCAGCTCCAGCACAATTGGAAGAGCTTCGTTTTGATGACTATTATGATGATGAGCCAGTTGTGGATGAAGACATCATGGAGATCCTCAGTGACATGGATAACCCATTCTCTCTGGTTCCTCTTCCAGATGCAAGCCTCCCTGGCATTGGTGAGGCTGGACCAGGCCCCTCTACTCAGGCTGCACGGCTTGCCAGGCTTGGGCTATGGAATGCTGAAGATGACTCCAGGCTACAGGTTGAGGAAAGGCCTAATGCTGGGCAAGTCATTGGTGTAGATCCAGCCATTAAAGCCAAATGGCTCCAACTCCACAGGCATGATCAAGATGGAGACTACAGGATGCAAAGTTCTGATAATGGTCAACACCAATTCCTTCCCTTTGCTTCAGAGCTGGACTGGAGAATTGCAGACTGGTTTGTACAAGAGGGGATAGGCCACAATGCATTTGATAGATTCCTAAGCATTCCAGGTGTGAGTGTTTATCAGCCTTACTTTTCATTGACTTGCCAATTGGAATTTCCAGATAACGGAGACACTTGGACTTCAATACAAGAATGTCCAAGGCATCCATGAGCTCATTGATGATGGCCTGCCTGCCCGGGCTGGCTTATGGCAGACAAAGTATTTGAGGTTTGATGATAGACCTGATGAAATATACACCATCCGATGGAGGGACCCATTGGATGTCATCAAAAGTCTTTGGCAGGATCCTTCACTTGCAGATGAATTTGTCTATGTCCCTAAAAAATTGTTTCGGCCTAATGAAGATGGTTCAAGAAGTCGGGTCTTTACTGAAATCTGGACAGGAGAATGGTGGCAAAACATTCAAGTATACTCCACCCATTGCCCCATTTTCAGTTTTTCACATTTCATTATTAGGATGCCCTCCCTGCAGGTCATACCCTGGCTCCAATCATCATAGCAACTGATAAAACCCATCTGACCAACTTCTCCGGCAGTAAAACGGCATATCCGATATACCTCACTCTCGGAAATATCAAGAAGAACGTCCGTCGGATGCCCTCCAGACATGCCTGTATTCTTGTTGGCTACCTCTCCTCAGACAAGATAGATCGTTCTGGTTTAAATCAGCCAGAGTGGACAGCAAGGGGCCATCAGCTGTTCCATCATTCAATGGGCATCATCATGGAATCTCTTAAGAAGGCTGGTCAGGATGGCATTCGGCTTGCTGATAGCAAGGGGAATGTCCGGATGGTGCATCCCATCCTTGGGGCCTACGTGGCGGACTACCCAGAGCAGCTTTTGGCAAGTTGCTGCTTTCAAAACACCTGCCCCAAATGCATGTGTGCAAAAGACCACTTAGAAGATGCGAAAAACTCGCCAGATCGATACCCATCTGAAACCATCGAAAGCCTGAGAACTGCCAGGTATCGAGAGGGGAATGCCTCTGAGTTTCCTACCTGGTGTCATGAAGAGTTGGTGGATGCTTTGCCTGAGGATCCCTTCTGGGCAGATCTCCCCCACACCGATATCCATGCATCCATTACCCCTGATGTTCTCCACCAGCTCTACCAGGGTGTACTCAACCACCTCATCGAGTGGACCAAAATGCTTATGAGCAAACCAGAGCTGGACTTGAGAATCAGGTCCCTTCCTCCTTTCCATGGTCTCAAGGCCTTTAAGAAGGGCATTTCCAGCCTCTCCCAAGTCACTGGCCCTGAAAGAAAGCACCTTGGGAAGGTCCTTCTTGCATGCCTGGTTGGTGTTGCACCAAGGAAGGTGATTGCATGCTATCGGCACCTCCTTGATTTCATCTACCTTGCTCAGTATAAGGCTCATGATGAAGAAACCCTTGACCTCATGGATAAAGCCCTTGAAGGATACTTCGACACCAGGCATTCTCTGGTGGAGCTCAAGATCCGAAGCCACTTTAACATCCCCAAATTTCATTCTCTCAAGCACTACACCGAATCTATCCGGTCCTTTGGCACTACAGATAACTATAACACGGAGATGTTTGAAAGGTGCCACATTGACTTTGCAAAGAATGCATGGAGAGCCACCAACTCGAGAAATGAGTTTCCTCAGATGGTGGACTGGCTCTGCAGACGAGAGAAAATGAATGCCTTCTCAGAGGAGGTCAGGCTCCGTTCTCAACTGCAGAAGCCCTCTGCCAAGCAAAAGCCACCTGGTGGAATCAGGGTTGTTACAGCAAAGCATCCCCACGCTGTGAAAACCCTGCTGGACATAGAGTCCCAACACAAGGCCTCCATGTTCATCCCATCTCTAAAATCATTCCTATCTCCCACTGGTGTTGGTCACACCCTGCCATTCAACAAGCTGGGTGTTTGGCATTCATGCAAGATTGTCCGGGGTGAGGAAGATGAAGACTGTTTTGAGAATGAGACCAAAGAACTTATCAAGGCACACCCTGGAATTCCCAAGCAGGCAAAGGATCCATTATCAGGGAAGGCCAGTTGCTTTGACAATGTGGTAGTGGTCATGAATGATAAGGCGGAGGCTACATCACTACAAGGTGTGTGCCCCCACAGTTTGCTTGCATCTACTTAGTCTTGCTTCTGTCAGGTACCAAAATTGGCCGTCTTAAGGTCATCTTCCGACTACCATCGAAGGTTTATTATAACACCCTGAATCTAGTGGATTCAAACTATTCTGAGGAGCCCTTTGCATATGTGGAATGGTATACAAAGCCATCAGCAGCCAAGCAGGTCAATGGCTTTTACCAGGTGTCAAAGGAGTTTGAGAAACGAAAAGATGGCCGCTTGGGACAGATTCGGGCTGAAATTGTGCCACTATGCCAGCTACGTCAAGCATGCATGTTGATTCCAGACTATTCACAGTATGCAGGCCTTACACCCAAGGCTAGGAAGAATGTTCTGTCTGACTGGACACCTGACTGTGTCCTAGACAATGTAGAAACATTTTTAGTGAATAATTGGACAAGCTTATATACATATCAAACATTGTACTAGTACATTTACAGCATATTCAACACAATGTAGACTCCCTCCCTAGTATGCCAGCAAGCATAAATCATCCCCTGGTTATCTTGGTTTAACTATTCTGGAATGCAAGTATACCCTCACACATCAGTGGTGCATATTAGCTTGCCAGCTTATAAGATTGCCAGCTTATTCCTTGGTCAGCTTGGTGGCTTGTCTGCTTATAAGGGCTTATGGGAGCTTATAAGTCAGGGGCAAGCTGCCAAGCACTTTCAAGCGCCTGGAAGCCCTGCCAAGTTTTCCACTATCTGATAAGCATAGATACGCCAATCGGCTTTTCCTGATGTGACGCCTAGACTGGTGCACAGACTAACCAATAGATACAGGTACATACAGGTAGATATAGTACGTACAGCAGCCCTCCGACATATGGCACAGCCGTGACGGAGGTAAAACAGAGATTCCAAAAAAAAAAAAAAAAAAAAGGTTGTGGTTGAGCCAACTCAGCCAAGAGTATAAGTCAGCCTAGACTTTATCCAATATCCGGGAGCTCCTGACTCCTAATGCTCCTGAGATGCGCGAGTCTCCCCCCGCACTCCTCAACATCTAGACAAGACGTTGGGGCTTGAAAGCTTGACCACAGTCCACTAGGGGGTATTTCAAACTGTCTTCAAATTTCCGATACTGTTTCGAACAGCCTGCGACCGTCTTGTGTGAACACTGAATCTAGCGCAGGCTCCACTTATTAGTGCTACCTGAACGACCTGGTCACCCGAATGATATGTATCAACACTATGCGTTACAACAGGTTGAACCGGAGAGCTACCTCCCCTCAGGACCTCTACAGCTTGTCAGTACGTCATCGGGCAACCTATGGGTTATTCCTCACCTCCCATTTTAGACCGGTTTCAGAAAGAAATAATTCACATAGGGCTTTATCATTGGGGGTGAGCTCGACGACTCTCCTCCAAAAGGCTTCCCAGACTTCAACGGTAAGTAATTTCTGTAGCTCCGGGGGAACATGCGGCATTTTCAAGTGTTCGATTTGGCTTGCGCAGAAGAGCACGTCGGCGAAGTCGCTGGTTATCTTCTCTCCTCGGGTTTCCTGCCTCGATGCGAAAGTTCTGATCTTGTCTACCAGAAGCAGATGAGGGTTGGCGACGACGATGAGACCGTCTATCTTGTCCGTATAATCCAAATATTCTGGTAGATGACTTTTGACTGCAACATCGATGCGGGTCGCGTTCTTCGCACCCGGGCTCAATTCC
Organism: Pleurotus giganteus; assembly: GCA_032158425.1. NCBI lineage: Eukaryota > Fungi > Basidiomycota > Agaricomycetes > Agaricales > Pleurotaceae > Pleurotus > Pleurotus giganteus. The sequence goes on from JAPEHR010000005.1 coordinate 2,764,110, forward strand.
GGCACCGTGGCGTGCCAGCGATTTTTAAATCTCTCGTGTGGTCGCACGCTGATACCTGCGCTTTGAAGCTTTGCCAGAATTCTCTTATTCAACTGGGCGACGTTGAAGTCGAGATCCTATGCAATTGTCAGAATTTACAATCATAGACGAGCATTTTCTATCCACCTTCGTTTCACGGCCATTGCCTTGGAAGATTGATGCTCCCCCGCCCATGAGAATATGTTTACCGCCTGCGTCCTGAAGCGCCTTTGCGAAAACCTTGGCGGCCTCTTTGAGACGCAGCTGGTTCGCCGATAGCATGGCGATACAACGAGATGACTGTGCACCGTAAGTATTCGCTCGGGATCAAGGATGCGCAGAATACCCAAGGAAAGATGTCTGAATTATGCGTTTTGTAGCAACTGTGGCGCAGAGCGGAATTCGAAGCGTACCCCTTTTTCATCGACGTCCCCACGTAAACGTTGAAGCCAAGTTGCTTTGTGAACCAAGCACTGTCCAGACTGAGGACGCAGACGAATATATGTCAAGGTTTATGATTCGCCACTAATAATGAGACAGTGAGTCATTCAAAAATCTTGGACCCATATAAACAAACAACGAAAAAGCGCCCACGGCGTCTCGGGCTCACCTTCCCCCTCTCCTTCCTCATCAACCGATTGGCGACGACTTGGACCCGCATGGGGGTTCATTTCTACGATGAAAGCCCTAGCCATCCCGACGAGCAGCGTGGAAGGCTGAAGCCAGGTCACTGCTTAATAGCTGCGGGCATCCCATATGTTGTTTGGGCCGAAGACGCACTATCCATCGTCCACCGCGTACCGACTGGCCTCTTTGACCAACAGCTCCTCGTGCCAGAGGACAGGGTATCCGACGCAGTCAGAGTAATATGCGAGAACAACGATTTCTCCGTGGCCGAGTCCCCTCCTGATGATACTAGTACCTGGGAAGACTATAAACTGTACAACCCCGACCGACCGTATGCCTTCCAAGGCACTCCGAGTGTTCTTCTAACCCATAACTATACTGAAGCCCCCTGCGAGACAACTTGCATGGTGGTGCACTCTGCGTCGACATTTCACTTTGATATCCACGACCTCTCTCGTACTTGTCTCAACCCAGATCCTCCGGATCCTGAATTAGCAAGCATCAGGTTCCCCACTCTTCCAGCTTTCTACGACGCACTTATCGATACTATACATGAACCGCCGCTTCCGTTCATTCACAAGAAGTTCGAAATGCATCTGCGCAACTTCCTTGCATATCTGAATCTGTACAACGTCTCGAACGATGGTATTACCAAGGCGGATGTACCTCCTGGAGAAATCGGGGTTATTCCTGCCTGCCTGCGTGTATTGGATGCGATCAAGGACGAAAACAAGCCACTCCTAACACGACGTTTTCTTCGCATACCCGAATTTGCGTTCTCCGTGAATGCCCTGGAACGCAGCCTGATTAAAGAAGCTCGTTAGTAAGTAATCCGATGATCTTTCTCCGCTCGAGTCCGGATAACTCTGCTAGTAAGGAAAAGGGAGTACCGTACCGTCGACCGCCAATTCCATACAACCCTTTGTACAGGGCGCAAGGAAAGGTGCACCCTCCACCGACTCCCCAATTGATACGGTTCGTTTAGTTTTTGGTGTCGTTACCACGCTGATGCTCGGTATTTCAGAGAGCTCAAAGACCTCCATGTGCGCCACCAAAGTGTTTACGACTGTATTCGTCGTCGGTGGCCGAGCGTTCTCCGTGGCATACGTCTCTGACTTTGTGTCCGAGTGTTACCTCAGCTATACGTAGCCTTGTTCAGATTCTAGATGATCAAATGGACTCCGAGTCCTGGAGACCCCCTGCGAAAGCCACCCGCTGGCATTCCCTCGCTTTCAGGATCTCCACAGTCCGATGTCAGTCCTTCCTGTATGCAGCATCAGAGATTGCCAAATAGACAAGCAGGATGTAGACTGATGTAGACTCTGATAGACTCAAAAGGCAATCATCTTACCCTTTCCGCAGTGACACTTGCCTCCTATAGATTGCTCACAGCGTCAGAGGTGCTCGGCAATTAGGGGCAGACACATGTCAACACATGTACAGTCGAGTAATATTGATTTATTCCTTCACGCATCTCTGCTTCGTACCATGACCACGACACCTTGCCCTATCGATTTCGGCTGGAAAAAATCAGCCGAATGGCTTCAGCAACTCGTTCGCACATGCCAGGCTGCCTCAGGGGAGCTCGAACCAAACGGTGTGATCGATATGGGCAGCCGCATTGAGGACATAATACCAATGGAGACGCAAGGACGTGTCTTCGTACGACAGGAGTTCTACGACTTCTATGACCGGCTGAAGGCATCTGATGCATCGAGGCGAAAGGGGCAGGTGGTGTGTGGTTCTCCGGGTATTGGTTCGTCTACTGCTCGAGTCCTCTGTGTCATTGATTTGATATTTTCCTGTCGTTGTCGCGCACAGGCAAGTCAGTGTTCCTTTTGTATGTCTTAGCAAGGCGTTTGAGGGAAAAGCGGATGACACTCCTGTCCACCAGGGGTGGCGACCTCTATCTCTTTCACTCGGATTCCGTCTACCTACTTGTCGGGGATTTCCTTGCCGATACACATCTCTACCCCCTCATGGCGCCTGAGGATCTCGACTCTGCCACGCGCAGAGTCTGGGTTCTAATTGACGCAGGGCCTCCATCTTCTCCGCCTCTCAATCTTACAACAAGTCCTATACTGTTTCCTGTTCACGCCGCTTCTCCCAATCGACAACACTATGGCGAGTGGACGAAGCAATCTAAGGCTTTGAGGTTCATAATGAATCCTTGGACAGAGGAAGAACTACCTCGGATGTAAGTATCAGTATCAGACAATCACTCGGCTTATACCATAGTAACAGGCTGGCATTGTACGATGACCCAAGTGTGTCGAAGCTGAGCGAGGAAGCTGTGCGTCAAGCACGTACCAAGTTTGGGCCTTGTGTCCGCGACATCATTGTCGGTCTTTCCCAGCCAACTGATTTGGCTGCAAACGTCGATCACGCGTTGCTTGTAACAAGTACCATGGCCGAGCTCATACAGTTTGCCGCGTCAGCTTGCGAGTCGTCGGAGAATGTTGAAAGCTTGTCTCATCAATTATTCTTCATCCAGCGCAGGTTCCCGTCGGCCATCGCAGCGCGTGCGGATTCTGATCAGGTCACGGTGGAGGTGAAGACACTCGACATTTTTGAGCGATTCCTGTCTGAGTATGACAGCATCACGCTTGCCGAAGCTCAACGTTTTTGCAGGCTCTGCAGCCCGTTTCCCGAAACGAGCATCCTTGCTGGTTGGCTCTTTGAGAAGATAGCAATCAAATACCTTAGTGGAGAAGCTTCAAAGCCGGGGGTCATTCAAGGAATGTATTTAATGAAGACGAGGAGAACGATGAGCGCAGATGCTAGTCCGAATCCTTCCTTCGTCTATTCCTCTTCAGCGGACGACACATCTCAACTCCATGTCGCACCGGGGAGTGTGACGCTCAAGATGACCACAGATCCTCCAGAGTCCGTCCACCCATTTCCCCATACTGAGGCCACTCTCCGTATCTCTACTCGTACGGTCACCCCTTTGAACGATTTCGCCTTCATTTATTACGACTATTTTTACGTTCTCAACGTAAAGAACAATCAATTATTCGATGCCGCATTCTTCTCTCTGTCCAACGACAACAAAGTGTCTCTGTGGATATTGCAGATGACCACGTCAGCCCGACATGGTGGGTCCCAGAATGGGTATGATATCCTGCGCGAGCTTCGTAGAAGAGGCGGGTGCCGGTGTGTGGTGAACTACGTACTGGTTGTTCCGGAGAGACCACATCAGGGTGTTATTTGGAAAATGCCGCTTGGTTGGCAATCTGACGTGGAAGGACCTGTTTATGTTCAATTCCTAGCCGTGGACAAGATTTTTGCGCCTTGACTGACGGTAACATTCCTCGGTTCTTGTTGTAGTGTATGATAGTTTCCATTCACAACCGTTGCACCATAATAAACGAGCGAGGCGAGGCTTCAGCCCACCCGTCGCTGATTCTGTCACTGATGATTTTCAACAGATGGGCAAGCACGAGGCAAAGCAGGAGGTAGACTCGGGTGGACAAAACAGGCAATCAACTTACTCTTTCTAGCAACACGGTATACTTGGTTCCTACAGACACAGGCTGTTTACCAAGTCGTCGCAGAGGGAATTGTAGCTTCAAGCAGGCTACTGAGCGTTGTATTCGTTGACAATGTTTGGAAGGGTCCGAAGCCATGGTAACGGCACGCAAGGTGCAGCTGAAGGCAACAGAGACGGCTACGAGTATCAGCACGAGGGATGTATCTATAAGTCTAAACACAATAAACTAATCGAATAAACAGTGGGTATACTCTAAGAAAGTCTGCATCAGGCGCTGGAGAGGAGATACCCCGCATGCCACGAGTACGCCATGCCCAGCATTGATATTAAAACCAGCAGGCTATTCGTGTGCAAGAGAGACGATGAAGAGGTGGTTGCGTCTCCTTTCATGCTCGAAGGAGCCCACCACCGAATCTCCGACCATAACAGCGGAAGGAATACCACAGAAGCGGTCCAAAACTATGATAAGAGCAGCAAGCTTTAGAAACGACTCTTGAGATCCAGCAGAGCCTACGTACCACATGGACACTCTTCACCAATAGCGCGGGGTATTCATGTATCCGAGGGACGGCGTAAACAGGCTTCTCGTCTGAGCGAGATCGGTTGATACGACGGGGATGTGTAAACATAACCCAGATGGCGTAGAAAGCGACAGAGAAGAAATGTCTGGCAAGAAGCATGGGCGACTCGGCAACGCTAATATGTACAATGAGCCATGCGACGGCATTGTGCGGGATGTAACTCACCCGGATAAGAGGGAAACGGGGCCGAGGATACAGTCACCTCCCATCTCGAAATATTTGAAGCACCCAGTCCGCAGGACATCAAGTTGTTCGTCTGTGCGATTGGGTGAGCCAACGTTTAAAGACGGTATTGGAATAAATATACCGTCAGCTCCGAACAAATCGTACAGAGCAAAGCTCAGGATATTAACCGTCGAAGACAGTGGCTTCCGAGACCAATGCCATTTCCGAAGAACCCTTCTAATTTCGGCCCAGTCACCTAAATTGTCCACATTGGCAAGCAAATCTCGCAGCAAGGCGACGTCATGCAAAGCCACAGTCATTCCGCCACCTGTCAGAGGATGCCGCATGTTCCATGCATCACCAACTAAGATGACGCCAGCCTTAGAGTCACGAGAGCCTTGTCTAATCGGTGGCAGGAATGAATTAGGCATACGGCGAAGGCGGTCGTTGTTGAGCGAGTTTTGGATGGGTATATGGAGAGCGGCGGGGAGTTGCGGAACAATGTGGGTGAGGATATGTGACTGCCAAAGTGTTAACGACCAAAAAATTGCAAGGAGGGGGCACGAACTTTCAAGTCGGAAGGAAGGGGCATCTTTACATCGACGAGCATACGCGTATCGTGTTCAGAAATTTGATATAGGAGCACGGGCCCATATCCCTTGACTAACGCCACGGTACCGTGATGAGGTATAGGGAGAGTAGCATCTTTCAAGATGGCCCCCACAAATTGGCTCCTCGTCGTCGGCCTTGCGCCCGCTGCCCCCATAACCTGGTTTCGGAAATTCGAAGAACCACCGTCCGCAATGATAACCAAGTCCCCAATGAACTCAGAAGGCGTCTCTGAGTCCTTCGTGCGAGCAAGAACACCAGTAACTCGCGTATCGTCTTCGAGGAGCTCGGTCACCGTAGCCTCAATGACATCGACCCCCTTCGCGCGTTTTGCAGCCGCCCGTAGTGTCATGACGAATCCCCCATGGTGAAAACTCCTTCCCTCGTGCTTGCCAGGGTACGGTATGTGCACCGACTCGCCACTCTGCACAACACAGTATCCGTGACATGGTATCGCGCCGATTCCGTCCAGACATGATTCCAAGCCTAACTGCTTCAACGCAACTACCCCTCCAGGCTGCATCAGCTCCCCGACAATCCTATCAGGCTCTGCCAGCGACCGTTCGAGCAAGGCAATCCGTAAAGGCTTCGCCCGGGGAATGGTTGAGAGTGCGTGGGCCATGGCAGAGCCAGCAATGCCGGCGCCGACGATGACGACGTCGTAACGAGATTTGGCCATTATTTCGCGTCCAAGACCAAAAAGAATGTTCGAAAACAGCCGAGCTCTAAGGGAACTTTTATGGGGACATTGGATATGTGAGCTAACATGATTTTATTTTGGAGGTGGTACCACTATCCATTCGGCCAATGCCGACCGTGGTGGACCATAGAGCTGGACCGCCTGGACAGGTCCAGGAACGGCCGAGACGCCGGCGAGATTACCACCTTGACGCCCGTGGTTGGGTATACTGGTATTACATCGTTGCATTACACTACAATGTCCATCTACATTTACTCTACATCTGAAATTAAGGCTGGTCACAATTATAACATTTAAATAATCAACGAGGGGATTGTCCAGGTCAATTTGAAGGCCCAGCCGGAGCTTCCGCGGTTCGAGGGGCTTTCGAAGTACCCTTCCGCGCAAGCTTTGGCTTCTTGGCGCTGCGTTTAGATTGTTTAGATGGGGGTGCCGCGGATACATCCGACTCCAGCTTGATTCTCTGTTCTTCAGATGCCCACCACCGGAGGAAATCTTCTTCGACCCGTCGATCCTCTTCCTCTCGTTGAATATCAACGATCGAACGCTTGTCCATCATAGGAGGTCTCGACTGTTCAAGCTCGAGCTGCTGAATCGCTATCAATGACATTCCAGACGCCTGTACGTTAGATGGGTAAGGCGGCGCAGGTGGTGACGTCCAAGCTTTCGAGGCGCTGTCTATGTGCATTAGAAATGTACGAGCAGGACAGGAGCAACCGGGGTACGCACGAGACTCGACGCGGAGTGGATGCTGGAGGCTGAGGTTGACGCGCAGGCGCATACACTGGTCCTAAACCCGGCTGAGTTGGGGGAACATTGGAAGAGGACGCTGGGCGGGAGATGGTCTTGGACTTGTTCGACTGAGCTGAGGCAGCGGGGGTCAGGGGGGTCAGGGTTCCAAGGGCAGGGAATGAAGGCAGGTTGGTATGAGAGGAAGCTGCTGGTGAGCGTTTGTTGCTCACCCCCCAAGGAGACGATGTAGGGGTGATGCGCTGGTCGCGTTGTGGAGAACGATGTTCAGACTTTGGAGAGCCGGTGGTACTCTCAGGCAGAGCGTCAGGACGTCTGACTGGCGTCGTAGGACCCTTGGAACCAGAACGTTCTTGTTCAGCCATTAATGCCTTCATATCGACGCTGTCAACCAAGGAACATTAGCGCCCAGGGAATGTTCTTGTGGGGGAAAAGCCTACCGAGGGACAGACGAAGATTTCCAAACAGCTGGCAAAGAAGACACAACAGCGGCCAGTTCATCAACTTCGTCCATAGCAAAGATATCCTCAGCTTGCGTCTGGGCTGACGAGGCAGATGGGTTCGAGGGCTGAGTGACGCCAGAGGAGCTTGTAGCACGAGTCATCGGTGCAAGCTTGGTTGCAACCGGCGGAGATAACTTCGCAGATGCCTTCCGTGCGAGCACCCGGTGAGGGTTCTTTACAACGATGGGGGTCGGAATATCTTGCATGTCCAACCAGTCTTTATGCTTTAGCATCGCATCCACAATTAGAATGCTCGAACGGGACACGGGCAGCTTTTCAGCTTGCTTGGTTCGAATGAAGTGGGCGAGCTGATCGACTAAGTCTGGGGACAAATCTTCCAGCATCCTGCTTTCGAGCATACTCTCCATGTTCACTGCCATGTACCCTTGGACGCTTGAAACCAACGGAAGTGAATGGAAGAAAGTAGCTTCGCTCAAGATGTAGCAGACATTCGTGATATTGACGAATTTGAGGATCGTGGACGAGCAAATGAGCACCAGGCGGTCGAGGAGAAGCTCGTTCTAATATGGAGAACTTCAGTAGTGATGTTCTCTTTGAATAGACTTCGTGCTTACCGCGGCAGCCATGACATCAAACATAAGATTCAAAAGTTCCTCAGGCGATTCAATAGTATCTGAAAACGCATTAGTACAGCATACGTCCCCCCTGGAGCAAGAAAAACTCACTCATGACGCTGACCATTTCTTCGTCCTCGCCACAACACAAAAACCTGAGAACAAACTGCATGGACCGCCACTCTAGATGCATCAAGTTGATCTCGATCACGCCATTCTCACCCCACCGCTTGATCGTCCAATCTTCTTCATCAAACATATTCGCAAAGAACGGAGATCGTGCTCGCAGGACCGTGGAATGGGCAGCGACATTGCGATCCTTCAGCTTGAGCAGGACATCCGGAGCCAGAGGTGAAGAGCTCAGTTGCTTACCCTTGCTGGACGCAGCGGGCTGGGTACTAGCGGACAAGGCAGCCAAGTTCGAACATAGCGATGGGAGAGGGTCACGTTTCACTGGGGACTCGAGTACGGCTGCAAGATGCGGCAACTCAAGCAGATTGGCCAATTTCCGGAGATCCTTCTTGATGCGCCCGGATTGTGCAGCCAGGTCACGGAAACGCGATAGCATTGGTGCCTTCACGCGATTATCCCACACAGCTATAACCCGGTCGGAGTATAGGTATGAGAGTAGAATAAGGACAGACAAGCTAAGGCATCCTTCAAACTGGAGAGCATAGCGACCGGAGGACGATGTAAGTGACCCATGGGGGCTCAAGGGCCCTAAGCGGATCACAATGTCACTGCTCTGCAACACATCGGCAGTGGAAAACAGCCGCAGGAGTGACGGAGACCGAGCAGCAAGGATGACTCGATGAACGGGGATTACCAGAGGTATCATGCCGGCCCCCTTACTAGACCGAACTTGAGCATAAACGTCCGCTCCGTGGCTGACGAAGGTCGACAATGGGGGAGGGAGTTGGTCGGAAAGCCCAGGGTCAGTTCTTGCCTCCATGAACTCGAGCAAGCGTCTCAATTCGGCCTGATCTTCAATGACGGCTATATCATCCTCTCCATTGTCCCCGTCACCAAAAGCGTCGCTTTCATCCGTCATCCTTCGCTTAGGTCCACCAGGGCAGTGAGTTTCCTGCGACACGAGGCTCCCATCATCTCCACCGACGTGAGGATCAGGCTGCCCGACACTGGGTAACATACACCTCATATCCTGCGCCATGTTAGGGCCTCTGACAACGATCTTCCACGGCTGAAACCCGACTCTCAGCGCGCCAAAAGCGCCAGTACTATTCGCACACACGCGGACAACGCGCTGGAGGTATGGTATGCGCTGGAACTTGAACGGCTTGCTGCTTACGCTTCGGTCTTGTATACCACCGGTAGCCTTGGTCTGAGTTGAGCGGGTGCGAACATAGACATGCCCAGATTCCGTGCAAACAATGAGAGATCCATCCGATCCGAGGGCAACATCCTTTATTTCTAAAGGTGAGTGGATGCGGACTCCAGGATCAAACTGCTTACCTTGACGGCGCTAAACTGCTTCCTAAGCGCCCAAATTCTCTGAGGCTTGACTGTTGCACGCCCGCTGCTTGGATGGCTCGAGTCACTCGCACCTGCGAAGGAAAACATGAAGACTTCGCCATTCGCAGACAGCGCAGCGAATTGATCCTCGCAGCAGGTGACTTTCTGAATATCCGCGTTTGATGTGGATTGAGGGGGCCGATACGGATAAATCTGGGCAGGGAATGCATGTGGAGGAAAGCTGAGGCCGAGGTCCAAGTAAGTAGAAGGGCCAACCAGAATGGAAACGATCGATTACCTGAGTTTGCTGCAGACGTCATTGTGTATATAGTAAACGTTGCAGGTTCCATTTTCCATCTTGAGCAGGCACACCATTGCGTTATCCTATCGCAGATGGTTATCGGAATACTTCAGCATGAGCACAAGAGGCGAACGGACCGACAAAGCGATGTCCGCGGCAGGGAATGGAAGCTTCGTCACAACCCGAGGATGCACTTGAACTGGCTGAGCCGCCTTATCGTATCCTGCCAAAAGTCCGTTATCAGCTTAAAAGAAGGCGAGGGGTATGCTCACCTAGCTGTCCATTATTCGTGCCCCACGTGAAGACTTCTTTCGAAGTCCAGCACGCCGAAGCCGTCTTGCATGCAGCGACCCCGAGCACGAAAGCCTTCTTCAGAGACCCGGGGATTTTCCTGGGCGTAGCTTGGATGGGCTCATCTTTTCGCGAAAACGCAGACATGTCCGGTCCGGACGGTGCCTCGATGACATAGCCCAGCTGCGAGAACCTGTTCAGACCCCAGCTAAAGACTTCGCCGGTACTTGTCAGCGCGAGCGTATGGTCTTGTCCAAGGGCGACTGATACGATGGTGTGCGAGTTGAAGTCGTGGAGTGGCTTGAGTGAGTATTGCTGCGCTTGTTGACCAGGTCCCAAACTAGAACGAATGAGCCTGCATCTAATTGGCCAGAGACAATGTGCTCACCGCCCGCCGCTGCCAAATCCACACAACCTCAGGTTACCCTTGCTCTCTGTCGTCACAATCGCTGGCCACGTGTAGCATTAGCGAAACCCTTGGATGAGCCACGTTCGCAATCTTACCAGTGTGCAGTTTTGACATCTGGATTTCACGCACGTTGATCGGAGCAAAACGCGCCTCGAGTGGAAGCTCGACGCTCGGAGCCTCTCGAGGTTGGATGACCACCTGATCCGGGAACGTTCTATCGTTTCCGTCACCTTGCCCAAGGGAGGCGTTTCTGTGCGAAAATTGAGTGGGTTGCGGGGAACCGAATGACTCGAAACCCACCGATTTGTCCCCCAGGTATACAACTCAGCACCACGGTGGTTTGGGTCGGGCTTGGTGTGTTCGACAGTAGAGTTGTACAGGTCGAACGCCGTGTAACCTTCAAAATCCTTGACAGAAGTGTCAATGTCTTGACGGCGCAATAGCATAAGGCTAGAAACAAATGAGAGATGGAAGCCCCGAAATTGCAAGCAGACTCACGCGGCTGGCAGGTTCCCATTGTACAGCGCCCGATGAAGAGGCGTCCAGTGACTCTCAACGTCGCAAATGTTCACGTTGATCCCGGGGTGCGCCAGGAGCATCCGCACAAAGTTCAAGCCGATAGGTTCGGTACTGGCGCACGCATAGTGCAGCACGGTCATCCCAAGCCAGTCCCTCGCATTGACGTCGCACATCATCGCCGCCGCCAACGAACTCGGCTTGCTCCACGAGCGTCCACCGCTGCTGCTGAGTCCATTCGAAGGCGCGTTCTGACTGGATGACTTGGAGTTCTCCGTAGCTTCATTGAGAAGTCGTTGAAACGCCTGGGGGTTCCTGAGGTGGTAGTAGGCATGGAGCTGGGTCATATACCAGGAATTGGGTTGGACCGCGCAACCTAGAGGCAGAATGTGTTCTGCCTACGAGATTGCAACCAGTCTTGGGTCGCTGTTCGTCGATTTGATGCGCGAAGTAAGAGTACAAGAAAAATACAGGAATTGATGGCAAAATAAAGATAAGTTAGAGGGAGATGGTGGTGGTACAAGTCAAAGCGAGGTTTCGCGATAAGACACTGCTGACGAGGCGCACATGGATATTGACCGTGGAAAATTTGCCTTTTCTTACTGTGAGAAACATGGTTGTTAACTCGACAAACAGACACAGAAAACAGATGCCCTGAAATGAAGCTACATGGTGTAATCTTGGCTATGGAGTGTTTACAGGAGCACCGTCACATAATGAGAATGGTGGGAAGTAAACAATCGGACACAGCGTCAGAGACGTATGCCACGCAGGACACTCGGCCATCGACGACGCATACAGTCATAAAGAGTGTTGTGGCGCGAATGGAAATCTTTGAGTTCTCTAAGGTGGTCGTCAGCAACGCAGCCAGAGTGAACCCAGCTAGGAACTAAAACAAACCGTAGCAACTGGGGAGTAGGCGGGGGTTCCACGTGTCCCTGCGCCCTGTACAAAGGGTGATATGGGATTGGCGGGCGACGGTATGGTATTCCCTTCTCCTCCCTGAAATACGGTGACTTCGAGTCGTTGGAGAGAAGACATCAAATCAACTTACATGCGAGCTTCTTTAATTAAACCGCGTTCTAGGGCGTTCACAGGAAAGCCAAAATCCGGAACGCCGAGAAAGCGACGTAGCAAGAAGGGTTTATTTTCATCTTTGATCGCGTCCAATACGTTCAGACAGGCGGGAATGACTCCGATTTCTCCGGGGGGAGCGTCGGCCTTGGTGATTCCATCGTTCGACACGGTGTACAGATTTAGATATGCCAGGAAATTGTGTAGATGCAAGTCGAACTTCAAATGAATAAACGGCAGTGGCGGTTCGTGTATAGTATCGATCAGTGAGTCGTAGAAGGCCGGAAGAGTGGGGAACCTGATGCTCGCCAACTCAGGTTCTGGAGGATCTGGGTTCAGACAAGTACGAGACAAGTCATCGATATCAAAATGGAAAGTCGACGCAGAGTGCACTAAAATGCGGGTCGTCTCGCTCGGGGCGTCGGCATCGCTACGGGCCAGAAGAATGCTCGGGGTGCCTTGAAAAGCAAACGGTCGGTCTGGGTTGTAAAGTTTGTAGTCTCCCCACCTATCGTCGGTGGATGACTCGGCCACTGAGAAGTCGTTGTTTTCGCAGATGACCCTGGCTGCGTCGGATACCTTGTCCTCCGGTACCAGGAGCTGTTGGTCGAAGAGCCCAGTTGGTACGCGGTGAACAATGGATAACGCGTCTTCGGCCCAAACAACATATGGGATACCGGCGGCTACTAGACAGTGACCTGGTTGCAGTCTTCCACGCTGCTCGTCGGGATGACTAGGGCTTTCATCATAGAAATGAACCGCCATGGTACTGATGAGGGGGAAAGTAGGCTGACAGGAATTAAGTTAGTTGACGCAGTCGATGTTGTTTGTTTATATGGGTCCAACTATTTCTAGCACTGGCAGATAGGGGCTGCCTGTGGCGTTTTGGAGGTGCGCTCTACAGTTGATGAGGCGTTATGTTGCCATGTGGGTGCGTCGTAATGTTCGACGCCATAAGATAAAATGTAAGGCTGAAGCGCTGAAGGGTTAGTGGTAAATGCAGTCCCCTGACTTAAAGGATTTGAGCCTTCAAGCAGCGTTTAGGGGGCTTACTTATTGGCACAATACGGACTCAACCTTGCAGCGAGTAATGGCCTCTCATACAGCGATGCACTCTACACTTCGTCTCAAGTGGACTCAACCATCGCCGCAACGCTTACGTGGAGCCATGGGGCGGTGGCGAATCGGCGGCGACAATCGACATACTGGAATTCTGCCCTGCGCCACGGGGACAACGGTGTTACATCTATACAATAAGTTAGGATACTTGAGTGAATGTATAAATTGTTGAACTGATCCACGATGGGGAACCATACCACAAACACGAAAGAGTACTCACAACATACACCAACCTCCAAACATCAATATGCCGCCACCAGTGAACTACAATCGTCTCAAAAACGCTGCCGAGAAATTCGCTAAAGCTGTTAACGCTGGAGGCGGCGAATATATTCTTATGGGCGGGGGCGCCTCTATCCTTCTAGGGAATGAGCGGGAGACAAAGGTTTATTAAAACTGATCGTGGATGGCCATAACTGACTTGTTCCAAATAGGATCTTGACTTCAACGTGTTCAGGATGAACGATGAAATTTTGGCAAAGCTTCGAAGCGAAGGCATTATAGTGCGTCCACATGAAAGCTTTCCACAACGCTGGCATGCCACTGTGCCTGAATCGAGGGTGGGGGCAAAGGATGCCACCAGCGTCGATCTCGCAGAGAAGAGCATTATAGCGCAATATCGGGGTCATACGAAGAAGTTGAAGGATATCGACGTCGTTGTCGCAGATCCCCATCTGCTTCTGGTTGACAAGATCCAAACTCTGGGAGAGAGGGCAGCTAACCGAGACAAGAAGATCGACAACGACTTCGAGGATGTGCTCTTCTGCGCAAGCAAAATCGAAGAATGGAAGATGGGTAAAGTTCCCAACAAGCTGCAAAGCTTACTTACGGACGAAGACTGGGACGCCTTTTGGAAGAGGGTCGCTGAATGCAGGCCCCGAGACAAAGGAACATGCGAGTTATTTCTTTCTGAATACGCTGGTCTGAAATGGAAGGTGAGGAACAGGTGATTTAAAGCCGGCCAAAGGATGTACTGACAAGCGGTAGAAGTGAGATAGGGTGCCCGACGGAGGCGGACACGTCCTTGAACTTTAGCCCATCTCTCATGTAACACCTATGTTTATTCGTCAATCAAATCATGCGAAGTCAGCTAACAGCACCGTACGATTTTGGAAGTCTTCCAAGCGCAGCATACTTTCGGTCAAGCTTGAACGCCACAGAAAGTGGATCATCGTAGAAATCAATCGCCTGAGTGATGGTAAGGCGTCCTCTTTGTCCGAAGGATAGGGGCCATGAGAAGTTGCAAAGTGCTCCCAACACTGAATCAGCGCGCTGCTAGTGCTCTTTCGAAAATATGCAGTCTTGGTTGAGTTTCAGCGCTACTTCCTATTGCTTGTGGACGTCGAGCTATGAGCTTTCCCTCCGCCGTCAGGCATTCTCCTATTCAAATCATTCGACTCATGAAAGCTAGCCGTCGAAGGAGGAAGACTAGTTCATGTTGTTAGATGAGAGTCGTCGTTGCAGAGGTTTATTTAGATAATGACTGGGCATGCTGAAACGCGAAGGCCAAGCTTAACTGGGCAACAGGAAGAAAAGGATGTAAATGGCTCAGCACGAGGAGAAGAACCCATGAGAGAAGGGTAAGAGAGAGAGGTTTTATATCGAATTCCATGCAGCATCCTCGGACAGCCATATGCAAAGAAGCCCGGTGATGACAGCACATCAGCCGCAAAAAAACAACGAGGACGCTTGGAGAGTCACCGGACAAAAACCAGTCAGAGGCCGAGTATCCACCGAAGACTGTCAGGTCAGTTATAGCAAATTTCGTCTGGTAGTCGATTAGATCCAAATTCATGAATCCAGGCTGAGCGTAAAAGTTTGACATCGTGCGGCATGACCACAGAGCGAGGAGGGCTTAGAAAGTCCCCTAGTCGATGGGTAGTAATAAGAGCTGACGGGGAGACCGTAAGCCACATCTATATATGATGCCATTCTCTAGAGCTTTCGTGGTGGTGGCGGAGAAGAACCACAAAGGGCGTGGCATCAAGTAGTGGCTGACGTCAGAGTCATTTGAAGAGACCCAGGATTGAACCCAACGCCATTGCAGTAATGTCAGAGTCGCCAGAAGAGCATTTGTCAGACTCGCCAAGGCTGAACGGTGAAGCATGTAAAGGCGGGCGGTGGATAGTTCAGGTTCAAGGCGACTATGCTGCAGGACATCCATGCCTTCGACTGTGTAGCTTCAGGCCCAGATAACGGGATCGCCAACTCCAATTCTGTAGCAGCGCTTGATGTTTTGAGACCAGAAAGTCGGCGGTAAGATGAAGAAAGTAGACGAATGGCGGGCGGGAGAGGGGAGAAGGTGATGGTAGGGAAGAAAGAGATGTTGAGTCTCGTGTTTGTTTATAGGTTTGGACAGGGGCAAAGTTTGCAACCCCTGTCAGCCACCCTGGTGCAGCCTCGGCGACGTGGTAGAACAATGCATCAACGATCAAGGTTGTGGTGGCGACCAAGCTTAAGCCTTAGAGTTAGGGCGAAGCTGAAGTTGACTAGAATACAGTCGATAGAAATGGTATGCTGCGCGTTTCTACGGTACAATGTTTAAGTAGAAACACTACGAGAAGAACCAGAGAATGCTACAGTTGCCATGGCTCAAAAATCTTGTCCATGGCTAGGAATTGAACGTAAACAGGCCCTGCGACGTCAGATTGCCAACCAAACGGCATATTCCAAATGACCCTCTCATGTGGTCTCTCCGGAACAACCAATACATACTTCACCACGCACGGCAACTTGATTTTTCTACGAAGCTCGCGCACGATATCATAACCATTCTTGGACCCACTCTGTCGGGCTGACGTGGTCATCTGCAATATCCACAGAGTAGCTTGGTTATCATCGGACAGAGAGAAGAAGGCGGCATCAAATAATGGGTGGTTCTTTATCTTGGGAACATAGAATGATTCGAATGAGACAGCTGCGAGATCGTTCCAAGGGGTGACTACACGAGTAGAAATGGGGAGAGTAGCTTCGACGTGGCGAGTTGGATGGATGGACTCCACGGGGCGCTCTGTGGTCATCTTAAGCGTCACACCCCAAGGTGCGACGTGGAGTTGACAGGTATCTTCCGCAGAAGATGAATAGACGAAGGAGGGATTCGGACTAGCATCCGTATTCATCATCTCCATTAGATACATTCCTTGAATGACCCCCGACGTTGAAGCTTCCCCGCTAAGGTATTTGATCGCAATCTTCTCAAAGAGCCAACCAGCAAGGATGCTGGTTTCAGGAAACGGGCTGCAAAGCCTACAAAAACGTTCAGCTTCGGCAAGCGTGATGTTGTCATACTCAGACAGAAGCCGCTCGAATATGTCGACCGTCTTGACCTCCACCACAGCATCGTCAGGGCCTATATCCTCCGCAATAGCCGATGGGAACCTGCGTTGGATGAAGAATAATCGATGAGGGACACTTTCATAATTCTCCGACTCGCACGCTGATGTGGCGATGCGAATGAGCTCGGGTATGGTCCTTGTTGCTTGTATTGCCTTTGAGATGTGGGCAGCCAAATCAGTTGGCCAGCGAATACCGCGAATGATGTCTCTGGCACAAGGCCCAAACTTGGTACGTGCTTGACGTACGGCTTCCCCGTTCAGTTGGGACACTCTCAAATCTGTGGATAGCGCCAGCCTATTACAATAGTATCAGCCGAGTGATAGTTCAATTAACTGATAACTGACATCCGATGTAGTTCTTCCTCTTTCCATGGATTCATGATTAACATAGAAGAGTCCACAGATTGCTTCGTCCACTCGTGATAGTGTCGTCGGTTGGGAGGGGCGGCGTGAACGGGAAACAGTGTAGAGGCTGTCGTAAGAGTGAGAGGCGGACCAAATGGAGTCCCTGAGTCAATTAGAACCCAGACTCTGCACCCTGCAGCGTCCTCATCGAGATCCTCAGGCGCCATGAGGGGGTAGAGATGGCTATCGACGACGAAAAGTCCGTCAAGTAGGTAGACCGAATCCGAGTAAAACAGATAGAGGTCGCCATTCCTGGCGTAAAAGAGTGTCGTCCGCTTTTCCTTCAGGCGCCTTGCCAGGGCATATAAAAGAAACACGGATTTGCCTGTACATGACACAAAAACATATCAAATCAAGGACACAGGAGATTTCAACATTGCAGACGAACCAATACCCGGGGAACCACACACCACTTGCCCACTTCGCCCCGATGCATCGGA
The DNA here is from genome assembly GCA_032158425.1 of Pleurotus giganteus. Classification (NCBI taxonomy): domain Eukaryota; kingdom Fungi; phylum Basidiomycota; class Agaricomycetes; order Agaricales; family Pleurotaceae; genus Pleurotus; species Pleurotus giganteus. The sequence goes on from JAPEHR010000005.1 coordinate 2,781,494, forward strand.
TGTCTTTAGCCGGTCATAGAAGTCGTAGAACTCCTGCCGTACGAAGACATGTCCTCGCGTCTTCATTGATATTATGTCCTCAATGCGGTTGCCCATATCGATCACACCGTTTGGTTCGAGCTCCTCGGAGGCAGCCTGACATGTGCGAACGAATTGTTGAAGCCATTCGGCTGATTTCTTCCAACCGAAATCGATAGGGCAAGGGGTTAGGGTCATGGTACGAAGAAGAAGTGCAACGGAATCAATTAATATTCCTCGCATTTTAAGGAGATCACGACTCCTGTTTTGAAGTTCCGGTACTACCTCACAGGAACACGTATGCCACGGGGATGCAGCTACCGACGATGGATACAATCGTAAAACATTGAGTGGAGGTCATTTGTCGGTCATCGGCATGGCTATAGTGAGGAAGCTGCACCGGCAATTGCGGAGGTGGCGAAGGCTCCGTATGTCCCTGCGCCTTGTACAAAGAGTGATATCCTTTTCCTTCCTAACAGTTGAATTTAGGGGTCGTTTGGATAGGGGGCAGTATGGCGACTTACTTTTGAGCCTCTTTAATCAAATCGCGTTCAAGAGCGTTCACGAGCAAGCCAAAATCTGGACTGGAAAGAAAATGATGAGTCAAAGACGGTTTATTCTCGTCCTTGACTGCCAGACAGGCCCGGGCGGGAATGATCTCCAGGGGGCCGTCCGGGCGGCGCCTTCATTGGACATGGTGGACGACTCGGGATCCGGAGGATCCACGTACGAGACAAGTCGTCGATATCAAAGTAAAATGTTGAGGCGGACAAAATACGGGTTGTCGTGGAATGGTGCCGGCTGGCGGCATCGCATGGTCACCAACATGGCTAAAGCCTGATGGGGTGAATCAGAACAGTACTATATCATCAAATCTGAGAATTGGGAGGGAATCTGAGGCTCACTGGAACAAAAGACAATGCCGGCGATAGGAAATTACTACGGTAAACCATGGGTGAAAGACGCTATCATACGCTAAAACACGTATCGGAGAATGTCAAAAATTTTGTCCATGGCCAAATACTGAACATAGACATGTCCTGCCACATCGGCTTCCCAACCAGGCGGCATCGTCCAAGTGACCGTCTCATGACGTCTCTCTGGAACAACCAATACATACTTCACATCGCAGGGATGGCCGAAAGTTCTACGAAGCTCACGAACGACGTCATAACCATTCTTGGAGCCACCATGACGCGCTGAGATGGTCATCTGCAAAATCCACAAAGTGACTCTGTCGTCGTCAGACAGCGAGAAGAAGGCAGCATCAAATAATGGATGGTTCTTTGTCTTGGGAACGTAGAAGGATGCGAGTGAAATAGTAGCGAAGTCATTCAAAGGGGTGACTTCACGAGTAGAGATAGGAAGAGTAACCTGAACACGGCGAAAGTTGATATGGATGGAACCCTCGAGAGGTTCTGGAATTATCGTACGCGTCACAGTCCAATGCCCGACATGGAGATGAGATGTATCTTCATCTGATGTTGCATAGGCGAAGGAAGGACATGAAAGCGACATGTCCACGTTCTCCATTTGAAACATTCCTTGAATGACCCCCGACTTCGAAGCTTGCCCGCTAAGGTAGTGGAACGCTAGCTTCTCGAAGAGCCAACCGGCAAGGATGCTGGTTTCGAGAGACGGACGGCAGAGCCTATAAAGATGCTGAGCATCGGCAGGCGCGATCCGATCGTACTCGGACAGAAGCCGCTCTGAAATATCGAACGTCTTTACCTCCACCACGGCCCTATCAGAAAGGGTATGCTCTGCTATGGTCGACAGGAATCTGCGCTGGACGTAGAATAATCGATGAGACACACTCTCGAGGTTCTGCGACTCGCGAGCTGATGCGACAAAGCGTATGAGGTCGGATATAGTACGTATTTCTTGGATTGCTTCCTCGATATCTTCAGCCATAGCATTTGGGTCGGCAAGACCGACAATGATGTCGCGGACACAAGGCCCAAACTTGTTACGTGCTTGACGCACGGCTTCCTTGCTCAGCTTGGACACACTTGGATCGTTGTATAACGCCAGCCTGTTACTAAAGCATAAGCCGAGCGATGTCTGATGACTGATAACTGACATCTGAGGTAGTTCTTCCTCTGTCCATGGATTCATGATGAACATCGAAGCCTTAGATTGCTTCTTCCACTCGCCATAGTGTTGTCGATTGGGAGAGGCGGCTTGAACCGGAAACAGCCTAGAAGGTATCGTAAGAGTGAGAGGCGGACTAGCTGGATCCCCTGCATCAATTAGAACCCAAACTTTGCCTGCAGCGAGATCCTCGGGTGCCATGACGGGGTAAAGATGGTTACGGGCGACGAAATCGCTGCCACGTTCGTAAACAACACCGGAGTGAAAGAGAAAGAGTTCGCCAGCAGAGCTGTAAAAAAGTGTCGTCCTTTCTTCCTTCAGACGCCTAGCCAGGGCATATAAAAGGAATACCGATTTGCCTGTGCGCGACAACGACGTGAAATATCAAATCAAGGAGGCAGCTGACTTAACATTGCAGACGAACCAATCCCAGGAGAACCACAAATCACTCGTCCCGTTTGCTCTGATGCATCAGATGCCTGCAACCGGCTGTAAAAGTCGTAGTACTCCTGCCGTACGAAGATACGTCCTCGCGTCTCCAATTTCACTATCTCCTCAATGGGGAGACCCATATCGAGCACGCCGTTTGGTTGGAGCTCCCGTGAGGCAGCCCGGCAGGCTTGAACGATTTGCTGAAGTTCATCGGTCGATTTTTGCCAGACTAAATCGGTAGGGCAAAGGGAAGTGGTCATCGTCCGAAGAAGAGATGAGTCTGAAGGAAAGACGACCCTGCACTTTACCACCCTCCAACCCCTGTCGACCTGTGCACACTGGACATGGTCAGAATGACTACTTTTGAAGATAATTACAATACATAGTGCATTCTACGCTTTATTCGATTCCGACTCCCCGCGCGCTGTCCAAGACCTCCCGCAGAGTTCGAATCATCGCCCGCCCTCCGGACTCGAGACTTATAACATGATCTCCGACGAAATAGCAACATTCAGAGATTCGGAGCCAATACTCTGATCCAGGACTCGGAGAGTGGAAGATTTCGCAAGCATCTCGCAAACAGACTCAGAGACGTATGCCACGGAGGACGTTCGGCCACCGACGACGAATACAATCGTAAAGAGTTTCGTGTCGCGAATGGAGGTCTTTGAGCTCTCTGAATCGTCAGTCACAATTGGGTAAACTACAGTCAGAAGAATCCACACGAACCTTAGCAATTGCGCAGTCGGGGGAGGATGCACTTGGCCACGGGCCCTGTAGAACGGGCTATATGGGATCGGTGGTTGATACGAAGGCAGCCCTTTTTCCTTACTAAAAGACTGCGATTGAGACTTATCTGGAGAGACAAGACGTCGACTTACTTTCGAACTTCTTTAATCAGACCACGCTCTAAAGCATTCAGAGAAAATCCAAAGTCCGGAATGCGAAGAAAGCGACGAGTCAAAAATGGTTTGTTTTCATCCTTGATTGCATCCAGCACGTGCAGACAGGCGGGTATGACCCCAATGTCTCCAGGGGCTGCGTCGGCTTTAGTGATGCCTTCGTCAGATACGGTGTACAGCGTCAAATACGCCAGGAAATTTTCTAAATGCATATCGAACTTCTTGTGAATAAAGGGAAGCGGGGGCTCATGCATAGTATCGATGAGGGCGTCGTAGAAAGCCGGAAGAGTCGGGAATCTGATGTTTGCCAGCTCAGGATCCGGAGGGTCCGGGTTCAGGCAAGTACGAGACAAGTCGTCGATGTCAAAGTGGAATGTCGACGCAGAGTGCACTACGATGCGGGTCGTCTCGCAGGGCTCCTCAGTATAGTTGTGCGTCAGAAGAACGCTGGGGGTGCCTTGGAAGGCAAACGGTCGGTCGGGGTTGAAGAGTTTGTAGTCTCCCCACCTGTCATCGGTAGATGATTCGGCCACGGAAAAGTCGTTGTTCTCGCAGATGACTTTGACTGCGTCGGTAATCTTTCCCTCTGGCACGAGGAGCTGCTGGTCGAAGAGGCCCGTCGGTACGCAATGAACAATCGATAATGCGTCCTCCGCCCAGACGACGTAGGGAATACCAGCGGCTATTAGGCAGTGGCCTGGTTTCAGTCTTCCTCGCTGCTCATCGGGGTGACTAGGGCTTTCGTCGTAGAAGTGAATCGCCATGATGGCCTAGTCTGAGTCCGAGTCAGTGTTCAAACTCAAGGTTGGGAGACATTGAGCGCTTGAGCGCTCGCTGCCATGTCCGAAGCGCCGGCGCCCTGCTGCGGAGAGCCACCCAAAAGGGTCGGACTTTGCAGGCTCCTGGCGGTCAACTGGCGGTGCTCCAGTCTCTGCTTCGCATCATGCTGGATATCGATGAGAACTCGGTGAGCCGCGTCTGCTGCTTCAATCGTAATGCAATTCACCCTGGCCTACCGCACAGGCGCTGCTTATTGCTGTCTGGGTGAATAGAGGCGTTCTCTTCTTTTCCAGCAAGTCCTGACGCTTAGTATCATGATAGATAGAAATCTTCGCTTATGGTGCGAATCATCACGAAATTTCCTCATGTGCGCACGAGCTCTAACCCTCTACAGGAATATATTCTGTCCTTGTCTGCATCTGTGCCCACCTTTTCCGGTCTCGAAGACTGCCCAATCTAGCGGTCGTGCTCTCAACAATCATCCTTTATGTGCTTTGCACGGTCAAACTCATACTGGATTTGATGCAAGTCCTGCAACCGTTCATCATAAATCCAAAGTACTCAGCAGTGACGGTATATCAAGCCGGAGCCTACATCTATGTCACCGCGAAGTACGCCCTGTTGCAATTTTGCTGCTGATGAACATCTGAAGCTAACGGCCTTCCACAGCATTATTGCAGATTCATTATTGGTGGCTAGATTGTCCTGGTTGTACAAAGAAAAAGAACTCATCTTCCGCTTATTACCCAGATCTACCGATGCTACATTATATGGAACTCAAACATCTTTGTCATCGCGCTTCCAGCGGTATTCCTTCTGGGTACAGCCGGTGAGTGGCGTATTTGATGTAATCCTCATTCCATCGTGATGACCTATCAAGTTTCGGGATACCTAACTTTTTTCACCGGCATCACCTTAATGTATATTACGCTAGCTACAAATATCCTAGTCACATCTTTATCAGGTACGTCGGTACTCGTAACCTCACAGTTCACTATCTCAAGTCACTCCAGCTGGTAGAATCTGGTGGATTAGCAGACGCTTGAGGCAATTCCTCGGCTCAAAGGTGTACTCGAAGTACAAAACCATTCTGGCAATCATGTAGGCTCTTCTCGCACTCCCCCTCCGTTGGATATAACCTATATCCCCAGGATCGAATCCGGCTTGCTTTATCCTATGTCCCTCGTTATATATATCTCTATCCACCATCTAACTTGGGCTCGTTGGACCGCTTACTGTCTTCTGTCGCAGGTGGTGGTACGTGGCTTTGATATGCTACTTTCAAATTACCCTCAACTACTGCACAGGGGATTGCCCCGACTCTGCTTCTAGTTCGGATTTGTCTGGGCTGCGATGTGTATGAGGAGAGTATGCGTTCTATGGAGGTCACGAAATCCCAAAGCTCGTCCGGAGTCGTCATCCCTCTAGACGTCGAAGACGTCCCTGCCGACGCGATTCGGCAGAGGCACACCTCGGCACGGTCACCAACGTAGCTGATCGATTGCACGGTCATGAGATGTATATTATTATCAAGCGAGCAAAACAGACGACTGGACGATATGTACTCCTAGAATCTCAGCTACATGGTCAAACCGTGCTCGCACCTGTTACACTTCTTTATTGTTGTACCTTTTGCCTCGGCTTGAAGCACGGTAACCACTCGTCTAGCGCTAGTTGGAATAGGCCTAGGCCAGCGTAGAATGGCTCTTGCGATACAGGACTGTAGAATCCGACCGTTGAGAAATTGGAATGGTTGGCATCGGGCGTGAGCAAGACCCTCATATCGGTCACATGTACCATGTTCGCGTATGTCAAGCCGAAGAACGATGTCCCCGGAGGAGATTTGTTGCATCTACCCTCGTATAAGCTGACGGAGGAAAAATAGACATTGGGAGCGTACTTGGGTACGATGACAGAAGGGGTTCGATGAGGAGAGTTGTCTTCGATCGACGCTAGCCCCTGAGTTCTCCAGGGGTCAACTATGACAGGGGCGTCAGACAGGAGCGACATTGTCGGTGGGATCATTCAACCTACATTCCCCGTTGGAAAAGAAGGTGTTTGGAGGATTCATATTCCATCCGCCATATTTGTTCACATTTTGAACTTGAGGCTGCGGAGGAAGGCCTTTAGGAAAAGTAGAGTTGCACTGCGCTTGGAATAGGTCGAGCGAGAGTAACGAAGTCTCGATGGATAAGGGATTGGAAGGGTCTCCACGTTGATAGAATCCTAAGGATATACACTTAGCCTCATATTGTGATATATATGAGAATGAAGGTCTTACCATACTCGGAGCAATATTGCCACATCCACGACATATCTGTGATCGGATCGTCCGAAACAGGAATCGAATCGTAGTCGAGTTCAGCGATCGCGACAAGGAATGCGTTGAATGCAGCTTCTTGACCGAGCTGAGATATTATACCACCCTCGAAGGCGTCCGAAGTGAAGTTTCTTGTTTCAAGCAGGTTGCAGAAAGGAAGCAGAGAAGCATTGAAGCCGTAGTACTATGGCGGCACAGTCAGTCACTGAATAGCTAGAGATGAACAAATTGGATGCTTACTTGATAGAAGTTAAGCGGATCCATTGAGACGCTCGCTGCGTTGAGGTCGCTAATCTGTGCGGCAGCTGAGATATTGTGCTCATTCGTGATGAAATGACCTGGACTGCTCAGCCTTGCGTTCATCAGGTCAAGCTTCACCGAATCTTTGAGCGTTTGGTTAGTGCCTGTCAAAATGCCATCTACGTATCTTTCGACGAAGTTGAGTATCTATCAGGAGCATACAAACGAAACAAGAAGCGTACTTCGTCACCGCTACCCAGTCAGCGGAGCAATTCCTGGTCAGACTTCTTTCCGCAACCTTATAGTAACTGGCCATGTCGATCTGAGCATGGACGGGCGCCGATGAAGCCCACGTTGCAAAGATGGTTTCGGGATTTCGCACTCGGAGAAGAGCACCACGAATCTCAGGGTACGAACCACCTAACCATACCCACGGTGTAGAAGCCGGGTGAACGGATAGGGACAGAGGAGATGATCTGTTGGTGGATGAGCCGAATGAATTTGCGAAGAAGACGACATCTTCGAGAGATTGTTCCGTTGTTAGAAATTTCCACTGATCGGCGGTCGTATTTCGCTAATAGCGCGGGGTCGCTCACTGATGGTCTGCACGAGGGGAAAGAGCGTTATCAACTTACGTTTACTGGAAACGGCAAAGATTTGCCATAGAAACGATGCTCCCATAAGATGGCAAGACCGTTGTAGCGCTTCGCAAGACGCATTGTAGCCGAGAGGCCATGGAATTCCTGCAATAATCTCAGAGAAATGACGCATGGATAATCTGAATTATACTGACCTGCAGATAATAAGGAAGGAGGGGCTCCGCATCCTGTTCCCCTGAATCGAAGACTACGTACGAAGCCTCAGAAACCGAGCCGGAGCGGACTGGAGACATATACGCACTAATGACTGGACCACCGGGCCGGAAGTAAGTCGCGTTCACCCAGAAGCGATTTTTGAATGTTTTTGAGGGTGAGTGGGCGAAATGATCAATGGGCATCTAGAATCTTGTGGGCAAGGCTCTAGGAATTGAACAACTATACTTACATCGATGAAATGCGGGCCATCTGTGGGTGAAGCTTGGCTTTCCACATTGCTCAGTAATGACAGGTTCTCCAAGGGACCTAAGCGAGGTGGCTTCAGCCTGCCTTGAGACAAGTTCTCTCGAGCTTGAACGACCGTATTGGCAGCGAGAAAAACATAAAGTAAAGTAACCTGACAAATTGTGAGTCTGGAAAGAACCATGGCGGTTGGGTAAGTCGTAGCGAAGGAGAAGACGGGGTATAAATGAGACGTTACCAATCACCAACCATTGTGCACACAACATAGATACGGTGTTGGAAACACCTCTAAAGCTGGAAGCAATACGTTATCAGGAAGCCAGCAGTCATATGTTACGACGTGCTTCCGGACCCCTCATGATGTAGCCACGCCGTCTATGGGATCGGAGACGAGAGATCTCGCGCCGCGATCAGTAGCAATTGGCGGGCCGTGGGTCTGAACTATTTTCAACACCTTCATATCCTTAGTTTAGCATTTCCGACATAGAACTACCTGGGTCCTAGATATATGGCCGCCTGATATTGATTATACCAAACATGATAGCTAAGATCGCAGAAGCCTAGCACTGAGATTCAGTCAACTTTCTTCGGTCATAGCAGAAAGACTGGCTACCGCTGACATTATCTGCCTATCTGGCATCGGCGTCCCTTTGGAGCCATCACCAGGCGGGATGCCCCAGCGACGACACAGAAAATGTACGCGCAAAAGAAATTATCTTTGCTTCGTGTCGCGGAGGCTTCGTTTCCTGGAGAACATCAGACACTTCTTTCTGAGCAGCCGAAATTCGGAAGCTTGAAGACTCGTATTCATTGGCTCTCGGTAGTCCTCTATGGAAGGCCATCGGCCAAGGGCCAAGTGATGGTTGACTGAGAGCTGAAGCGTCACGTCACGGTCACGCTGCCCCTAAAACCTTGTTACGTAACTTTGTGGCGCGAGAAAGTCTTGCCCAATTCATTGCGCTGCGCTTGTCGACGCCGGACGACGTGTCCACCAACCGCCATGATACTTCGACAATGGGCACCGCTCGCAGCGTTGCTGTGGTGCTTCTGCTGCTCAGTTTGGGCACAAAAGCCAACTCACACGATTACTTCATTTCGCAATCTTCCAGCTGGCCTGTTCTTCTTCGATGATACGGAAGTGAGTTTGGTCACGCGTACCACATGGAGCACGGATACTGACAATATATCAGGTCGCGGTATACCATGATGTGATTGATGGCGTGGTCTATGTTTCTCCAGACGAGGGGAAGACGTGGAAAGAGGCGGAGGGCGTGCCGAAAGGGGTCGCAGCCATGGTCGTCTCGCACCCATTCAATAACCGATATGTAAGTCGTCTTGGTCGTCTGGAACAGTAAACTCAGGTTTTGTAGGCATTTATATTGACGAAGGACACCAAACACTACCGTACGATCGACAGAGGAAAGTCGTGGCAGTCATTCGAGATGTCTTCTTCGCCAGCCTTGATCTCGCGACCTCTGTCCTTTCACTCGGACAAGGAAAAGTTCGAGTACATACTCTACCAGGGAACGACGTGCGAGCAGAGGGGATGGGCGCAACATTGCTATGACGAGGTGAGTATATTGCAATTGCCTTATCCATTACACCGACCCCGCTCCACAGACTTACTACACCAAGGACGCCTTCTCCACCCCCGCGAAAAAGCTTCTCAAAAACACCAGCCGTTGTCAGTTCGCTCACAGCAGCAAGGACTTTAAGCACGACGCTCACAAGGACCTTATCTTTTGCGTGGCCTATGAAACGTCTCCTGCTGCTGGGAAAAGCCAGTCCTACACCTCCTCGCGTCTGTTCTCTAGTACCGACTTTTTCGAGTCGGAGAACAAGGTAGAAGACTTGGGCATTGGGAAGAATGCTCGCGGTGTCATAGCGTTTGCCATCGTGTCCAAATATGCCGTGGTTGCGCTACGCGACCCCACTTTGGGAAATCGGGGCGAGATGCATCTGTATGTGACGGTGGATGCGAAGACGTGGGCGAAGGCACAGTTTCCTCATGCATCCTCCGCTCAGCTTCGGGAAAACGCGTACACAATGCTCGAATCCACCACGCATTCGCTCGCGGTCGACGTAGTCCTGCAAGACCAAGGCAATTTGGGGACCCTCTTCGTCAGCAATTCCAATGGAACGTTCTTCGTCGAAAGCTTGAGCAATACGAATCGGAACGATGTGGGCTTCGTGGACTACGAGAAGATCTATGGCGTGGATGGAGTTGGCATTGCGAACGTGGTGGCAAATGCGGAAGAGGTCGAGGGACGTAGGGCGCGCAAGCTACTCAAGTCTGTCATAACGTACGACGATGGAAGATCATGGCACCCCATTCGTGCACCGGGCGCTGACGACGAGGGTAACCGTGTTCGCTGCGACCCCTCCGACACGAACGACTGCTCCCTTCATCTCCATTCCGTTACCAATCCACATAACTTCGGTCGCATATTTTCTTCACCCGCGCCAGGCATTGTCATGGGCGTAGGCTCAATCGGCAAGCACCTTTTGCCGTACGAAGAGTGCGACACCTTCGTGAGCACAGACGCCGGGGTCACGTGGAAGATGATCAAGAAAGACGCCCATAAATATGAGTTTGGCGACTCGGGCAGTATCTTGGTTGTTGTGAACGACGAAGAAGGTGTAGACACTGTAAGGTACTCCACTGATCTTGGGAAATCATGGTACGTCTTTCCTTGCCGCAACGCTACCTCCGCGCCAATACATCATTAGGCAAGATTATGACATCGGTGTCAAGTTACGAGCTCGTGCACTAACCACCATTCCTGATTCTACGTCTCAGAAATTCATCTTACTCGGGCAAGTTGCGCGTAGGCATCAGAAGGATGGCATCGGCCGCTTTGTAGTTGTTTTCCTGGACTTCGCCTCGACTAGAGGGAAGAAGTGCGGCGAGAGCGATTTTGAGAAGTGGTACGCTAGGACATCGAAGGACAATCAGTGCATCATGGGTCACAAGGTGCCTGAAACTTTTTCTTGCTTCTTCAAGTCCTTGCTAATTCGGGGTGTCTTGTTAGCAATGGTACAAGCGCCGCAAGCCAGACGCGGACTGCTACGTTGGTGATAAGTTTGCTGACCCTGTTGGACATGATGAAAATTGTCAATGTGGTGACGATGATTTCGAGTGGTGAGTTCGAATTCACCTAGCTATCTACGCTGCCTCGCTGAGATCCTGTACGCAGTGATTATAACTATATCCGCAATGGCAATGAATGTGTGCCTGCCGGTCCTGAGCCTATCCCTGCTGGCGTCTGCTCTGGTGACCCCGATCAGGTTTACCAGGGATCATCAGGCTGGAGGAAGATCCCTGGCAATACTTGTGTCGGAGGTAAGCAGAAGGACGCGAAGGTCGACAAGAAGTGTTCGCAAGGTAGTCGCGTGACTCTTTTTTACTTGCCCTTTTTTACTGATTGAATTATCTTTCAAGCTCAACCACCTGAAGGCGAAGTGAGGCACCAAACGGTACGTATAGTATACTACACTGTCTCTCAAAATCCAAATGTGTACTGAAATATACATAGTTCGAGTTCCCTTCGGCCATCATGCAGCATGCTTACTTCAAGGATTCTACTGTGCGTATCCGCCCTTGGATGTTCCAAACCAGTGGTGCTGAACCTCAGCTCTTAGACTATCCTTGTTCGCCTTGCCGACCACTCAATGTGGCAATCGAGTAACGAAGGCTATACATGGAAACAGCTCTTCCCTAAAGAACGCTTCCTCGCATTTTACCACCACACATACTCAAGCGACCGTGCTTATCTCATCACGAACACTAGAACTTACTACTACACAACGGACACAGGCAGATCGTGGAATGACTTACAAGCACCTACGCCTCCGAATACCTTCCGTGCACAGGTAATACGCTTCCACCCCCAAACCGACTTCTTAATTTGGATTGGAGACCGTGATTGTGAAGGCGACGCCAAGAATTGTCATGCCGAGGCTAGCTACTCGAGGAATAATGGGAGGTCTTGGGACTATGTCGAAGGCTATGTTAGGAATTGCGCCTGGGCCAAAGACGCGGCTCTCCACACGGACCCTACCCAAATCCTCTGCGAAAGCTACAAGGACAAAAAGGGATCACAAAGATTCTTTGTCCCGGATAATGCTCTGCAGTTGGTTGGTGGATCAGGGTATTATAGAAACAAGAAGGTTCTGTTTGAGCATGTCGTTGGGTTTGCGAAGTTTTCCGAGTATCTTGTTGTGGCAGAAGTAAGTTTCTCTCCTGCTCTGCCATGTTTATGCGTGGCTTACATCTGGGGAACGTAGTTGATGCCCCAAACCAAAACGCTTGAGCTCCAAGTCTCGCTAGACGGTGTCAGATTTGCTACTGGCAGATTCCCTCCGAGCATGCATCCTGAAACTCACGTATGGTTTTTCTTTCATCTTTGCTGATCGAGTTCTCACTTTTCCGTTCACAGGCTTATACGGTTCTAGAATCTAGCACGAACTCGCTCTTCCTTCATATGACCATGTCCGAACCTCCCAGTCCTTATTGGGGTAGTCTCCTCAAATCGAACTCGAACGGAACGTACTTTGGTCTAGCCATCGAGAATGTTAACCGGGATGAACGAGGATACGTTGACTTCGAGAAGATGATTGGGCTCGACGGTATCGCACTCATCAACATCGTAGGCAATGCCAAGGAAGCCGGTGTGTCTGGTAAGAAGCTACTGAAGAGTAAGATCACCCACAACGATGGTACGTTGTTATCGTCTCTGAGATGGCGACGTTATGAACGATAGTTCAATCACTAGGAAGTACATGGAAGTCTTTATCACCGCCACCTAAGGACTCTCTTGGTAAATCATACGAATGCTCCTCCACTGTGAGCTCTCCCAGCAGTCGACTTGTTGTTTACATACTCACGCATATCTTAGTCCTGCTCGTTGCATGTTCATGGCTACACCGAGCGTGCTGATCCCCGAGCTACATACAGTAGTCCCTCCGTCGTCGGCCTTCTCATGGCTGTTGGCAACGTTGGTGAAAACCTAGCTGGCTATACTGATTCGGACACCTTCCTCAGTCGCGACGCTGGCTTCACATGGGAAGAAGTCCACAAAGACGCCCACCTCTGGGAATTCGGCGACTCTGGTTCAATTCTGATCATGGCGAACGACGAAGAACCTACTGATCACGTTCTGTTCAGTACTGACGAAGGACTGAGTTGGAGAGAGTACAAGTTCACTGATGATAGGATGCGAGTTCGGTCAATCGTGACTGTGCCTTCGGATACCAGCAGGAGGTTCATTCTCTTCGGCCAATTCCCGAGGTCTTCCAACTCGGTTGCTGTCCAGATCGACTTCTCTGCGCTAACCACGAAGCAGTGTAAGCTTACAGCTAGAACTTCGCTTCATCTGCTTTAACCCTTTCATAGGTCGACTTAACCTCGAGGATCCTGGAAATGATGATTTCGAGCTTTGGAGTCCCAGCCAAGAACGACAAGAGCGGTGCTTGTTTGGAAGACAGGTGCGTCCCCCGTTGCGGCAACCAACCCTGATTGACCCCCCTGTCAGACTCTTTATCACCGTCGACGCCGAGAAGCCAATTGTGTGGTTGGTAAAGTACCCAAGGTTGCCCAGAAAGAAGTCATGAAATGCGCGTGTGCAAGGGTGGACTTTGAATGGTCAGTTTCCAGCCTACTATCCCTCCTTGAGTTCGACCTGATGCTTCCAAATAGCGAATTCAACCATGTCAAGGACGCGGATGACAAATGTGTTCTCGTTCCAGGTGCGGAGACATTGCCCGAGGATGAGTACTCTCAGTGCAAGGATGGCGCGAGCTACTGGTACGAACGGACCGCCTATCGTAAAATACCCTACTCTTCTTGCGAGGGCGGAGACCGCATAGATCGTGGTATTGAACATCCTTGTCCCGGATTCAGCGGTCATTCTTGGCTCTTCTGGCTGTTCATGTTCTGCCTACCTTTCGCATTCACGGCATTGGTCGCCTATTGGTTCTACCGCAAGAGTGGACTTGCTCGGGGGTACGTCTCATTGCCTTCTTTTTGATGATGTGTTGGAGGTACTAAATTCGTTGCCCTAGAATGATTCGGTTACCCGGGGACGGAGGAGGAATCTATCGAGGCCGACAATCTGGAGTATTGGATACCTTGGCTTCTGTACCGTGGTTCGTCATCGGCCTTGCGGGGATTGCTTGGGAGTGGGTGTCGTCGCGCGTCGAGTCAACGGGGATCAACTTCAAGAGCCGCCGTGGATATAGAAATGTTCCGATTGATGAGGATGCGCAGATTTTAAGATTTGAGGACGAGGAGTAAAAGGACCCTTCTGAGGATATGGACAGCGGTCCGGAGGGATAGATACTTATGTTTGTTTCGTTAATTTCCCGTGTGTTACTTATTACTGTATGCTATTATTGCATTGCTATCTGGACTTTCATTAACACGGATCGAAAACCATGCCGATTCTGCGCTAGCAATACAGTCAGTTATAAAATGTCGACGACACCTCTTGAAGAGTGGGCACTGGACCGTTTATGTCGCGATGTACGCATTATCCAACCATATCGTGTTATATTCTTTGCCTGGATGATGCAAGGGGTCTTCATTCCAGTGGTATCTATATGGTGTGTATATCGTATTGTTTATAGTTTCGCCGTCGCTGGTGAATCGAATTCATCCTGAATTTCCTTGCAGACCTGTAAGAAAGCCTTCCCGACCCTTTCGAAGTCGCTGATCTATAATGACCAACATGATATAGGTGCGCACAAGGTCAACATGAATTAAGGCTAACCTCGTTGTATATCTGCGCACTACATCTAGTCCACCATTTGCCGTTATGGTAGAAGTGCGCTGAGTAGACTTTGTGATCATTCAGCAACTTTTCCTGGAGCCGGCGTGTAATCTCTGGGGAAATGGTGATGCGCCCTGGGAGGGGTAGCTCCACGTTCACCTGCGTAACAAGACATGGAAAGTCAGCATCGGTATGGATTTGATAACTGAGATTTCATACCATGTTGACAGTGAGGGAACCATCGGGGTCCATAACCGAAGTACCAAGTATCTCTGCAAGTCGCTTACCGCCAGCAATGGCAAGGTTATGGCAATAGGCACTGATCTTAGCCTCGCCGCCAAGCCACTGGCGGAAACGTATCGCTGATGGAATGTTAGCATTGGTTTTTCAGTACAGAAGCGTAGGAAGAGCTCACCATGAATTACGCTATAGAATGGCACAAAATCAGCGGTACCAGTCCCTGTGCATATTATGGTATCAACGAACTCTGGTGGGATTGATTGGTTTTTGTAGAACTTACATTCAAATTGTTCTACAAAGACCGGGGGCTGCCCGGGCGAGGCGTAAACATGAGATGTCGGAAGAGTGGACTTGATGAGATGCTGGTTTCTGCACGGAAACTTCAAGTTCTGATCTACTGCCGAGGGTAAATGACCTACCGCTTAGGCACATAAAGAACGGCGCAGCCGCGTTTGGCGTAAAGCCATTTGTGGCAGTTCTGTGTACGTTGGCCGTGTTACCAAGCGATTCTGTGTGCAAGGGTCGGCTGACTTACAGAGATCCAGAAATCAGGTCGCGATTCGGTTAGGTTGATGTTCGGCTCCTGGCCGATGGAATGGGCCGCGTCGATGACGCTATATACACCGAGTTCTGCACAGATTTTGACCATTTCTTTCCAGGGCAAGAGAACCCCAGGATTAGAGATGATACTGTCGATCACTGCTACGACCTTCTTCCCCGGAGGCTTGGACGATACAACCGACTTGAGGTGGGCTTCAAATCGGGCCAGAATTTCAGCGTGGGTCGTGGGGAAGTTTAATACGAGAAGAGAGACAGTGGGATTCGGTGGGGTATCCGAGATATATTGAACTGCACGAGAAACTGCACCGTAAGTCGTGCTGACTGAATTCTCGTCAGTCCAAGGTCCCGTAGCGAAGATAATTTGAACAAACAGTCGACAATGATGTCTCCGTTCTCCCATACAAAGTTTCGGAGGACAGTGTTCACACCGTGCGTCGCGTTCGGCACGATCACGCATTCGTCGGTCTGTACGCCGATGAATTTCGCGACCGCCTCCCTCGCTCGAGTGTAATTCGTATAGTGAGTGAAACGATGAAATAGGTCAGGGTTTCGTTCAACTTCCAACGTTGTTTTATTGCATTCTGCAAGCACCGGTAGCGGTAGCGATCCGTACGAGCCTGCACAAACGTAGATAAGAATATTTCGTCCGGGTCCGACTTTAGAGATCACTTACCGTTGTTCAAGTTAACGTATTCGGGATCGAAACCAAAATACTTCAAGGTTGCGTGCCCGAGCTCTGGGGGAGCTGATTGGCAAACCTGGTCGAGCTCGAGGGTGTTCATTGTCAAGAAATTGGTATCTAAGCTGACTCATGGTGACCGCAATGTGGGAGAACCCCCGTGTGAAGTTCTTGCTCCGGCCCTGGATCGACAGGGGCATCAGGAGCACATATTACAGAGAGAGAAGTCCATTCATTACGACATAATTTCTGGAACAAGCTATATAGTTTATGAGCTGCATGCTCAATCCTTTGATACTCTACTGGTAAAGAGCTCGGTGCGCAGTTACGAGCCTACAAGCAGAGTTCCCGTTAGTGTTGCGGGAAAAACCTAGGGTTTTTCACCGGCACACTTTTTCACTGTTAATAACCGGTTAAGCGCCCGGTTATTTACCGGCCCGAGGAAAAGCGAAATTTTGGCAGGTAAGTTACCTATCACGTGATGTTAATATAGGGGAGGCTCTGTGACAGCCCGCATTCTGTTCGTGCATTTTGATATGCTGCTGCCATGTTTGGAAAATATTGTGGAAGATTACTGAACTTTTTCACTAATTAACGCTGCTCAAAATGAGAAAATGAATGAGAGATGAATAGAAACTAGAACTGTCCGAAGCCGGAATCGAACTCGGAACCTCCCGGAACAAAATTGAGACTTGTTGGTACCATAACAACTGCGCCATCATTCTACACTGCATGACCGCCACTCATTAATATATAGCATGTTTCCCCGGACGATACTCCTTCGGAATGAGCCGTAAAGTGCCGGACGTCAGTGCATGCTTTCATGGTCGAAAATTTATTGTTTTCAATTGCTACCCTCCATTTTGATCTGACTTTGCTTCTATTAGACTTGGGTGATGGCCAAAGTTGACTTATTTCCTCCATCCAGGACTGAAACCGAAATTACTTTCCTAAAAAGGAAATTTTACCTCCTAAAAAGCACGTGACCTGGTTTTACCCCTGTAACTTACTGGTAAGTTACCGGGGTCGGAGCCCAGCCAGGTATGGCACCGGTTCCGAACCCCCCCGGAGGGTTTTTCCCGCAACACTAGTTCCCGTCACAGTGTCAGGGTTCCTTCAGGGGAGCGGTCACATGATTATGTTCCACGTTGGACGAAACGCGTGGCGGTGATTTGGCCCTCCTCCTCCGTTCTATGATACTCGCTGCCTCCGTCGTTCAAAGTGACCCGGTGCTTCCTCCGTCTTTACTGAAACTATGACCCATATCTCAAATTTCATCCATGTGGACGGCCGCGGGCTTCAATATAAATGTTCTTAGGTCCTGTCTCCAGTTCATCTGGAATTTGGGACGAACTTCATGACAATCTTTTTCCTGGGAGTTGTGAGTGAGATGTGTCAAAAGCTTCGTGGGCACGGTGACAAAGATTGCAGGGTATTCAGGACCCCACATGCTCCAGGCGCTTGTTCTGAACAACGTTCCTGATGTCACCGTTCAACACCTAATTGAGCTGGCAACCTTCGGTCAGGTCTCCCACCTCCAGTTAAGTTGTTGTAGATTTTGCGTATCGAGGTGACTGCTGACTGCGATATATAGACTATGTCTTTGGTGTCTCTGCAGCTTGACGTAGGAAACCTCGGAATATTTCTTTTTGAGAAGGCCGTTGCCCTCAGTAGCTACTGGCTCTCACAAGGCATCGCTGGTCATGGTTGGGACAACTTGGCCAAGGCAATACAATCTCTCCCAATCTCGACGACGGCTTCTCGTCGTGCCAACCAACGAGTCAAATCCATCCGATCGCAGAGCAAGCATCTCGGGAACTGGGTAATGGGGACACGGAAGGGCGACATGATTTCCGTGTTGAGTGAGCAAGAGGCGACGTGGCCAATGGTGGCCCTACTCTTACCTCTGACTGCTTCCATCTCTCCAGAAGACGCGGCAGACGTCCTAGTGGAGCTTTCTAAACCTGAGGGTAGTCCTGATGACCGGGCTCTTACCCGAGGGAACGCTAGCAGTTCCCCACAGGCGCTAACTTACGAGATTGCCCATAACATTGTCAAGGCGGCTTCTCCGTACGTTGGAGCGGGATTCGAACAGCGAGAGTTTAGCAAAACTCTGAAGTTGGTGCTCGAGGCTTTCGATAACGCAGATATTTGTCGTCATGTAGCGAACTGCTGCAAGTGGCGACCCACGCCCCAGGATATTATCACCCTCATGCGAAGCATTGCATCCGCTCGTTCGCAACCCGACGTACATGCAAACATCATTATCACCACCGCTCGAGGGATCGATGTCCTATCCTACTTCGCCATCCTCCTTTTTGATTGCTCCGTCTCCTTGTCATTCGCCAACGTTGTCAAGCCGATCGCTAGTGGGAGTGGACCCCAGATCACTATCATCATCCCTCCACCAGGCGTGAAGCAGGCGCGTGGAATACAGACTTACAACGACGCACGTATCGGTGCTCGAGGGGATGATAACAGAGCGCTTCAAGATTCTCAATGGGGCAACTTGGAAACGCGGTGGACTCTGTCGGACTATATTCACCTGCGGCTCACGTCCTGGGCGATTGGCAGCGACTTCGTCGAAACTTTCAAAGCTTTCCTTGCTGACCATATTCTATCATTTTACTGGCATGGCCATGTCTACGGTGCGATTGCCAGCCAGTTTGGCGGTGGCCTCAGCAATGCAAAAGTTGACCATACCCAAAGCAACTCTCCTCCTGCGGGACCTCCCATTCGCACCCTGTTTACGATTGATCAAATCGTTGACCGAATTCGAGCATTCGACGCTGCGCTTGGTGACGTGGTTGCTACTCGTGCTGAAGTTGAAGATCCTTTTTGGAAAAAGGAGGAATCATGTTGGGCATCGCTGGGCCCAGACGTTTTCGCATTTTGTCCTTGCGGAAGGCACAAGGGCGCCCGGTCGAATCCCCAAGTTACGGGATGCGTTGTGCAGGACCTGCATGAGCACGAGCGCTTCGTTAAAGGCGCCCTGCGTACTATCATCTTCCTTACTGCCCCCAGCGCATATCCCGGCTTACCTCTCAACTGCAATCGCACAGTACAGAGGTTGGTCTCAGGCTCACCATTCGGCCGGCACCGAGGTGAAAAGCTCGACTTGGCCCATATCCTCGAATCGGCGGCTCTCCTCCTAGGCAATCTGAGCACGGGCAGTCTTGCTGCCTCTGAGAATGTGATCGCCGTTGCCGCTTCAGGATGCTGCATCGTCCCAAACATGCTTCTTTCCTCTTCAACCGCTCCTGCGGATAACCTTATCTTCTCTGTTTCTCCAGGAGCTCTGTATTGTCGTGGGGTAGAGGTTACGTCCCTGCGAGATAGTACCTGGGCAGTATCAGGATTTCACTCGCTAGGCGGCGCCCCGGTTTCGTCAGAAGATATTAATGTTGTTCCTTCAGGCCTCTTTGGCTCTGATATTCTCGCGGATACAGGTTCCTCACCCTCCCAAATTGTGGTGGAAGCCTCTCTCAAAGACAAAGCCGGGTTTCTCGCGATTCGCGTCAATTGGAGCAAGAAAGGGGAGGACCTCATGGAATATATCGCCCCCTCCGACGTCTTTTACGGCATGACCAATCTTCCTGTTGTCCCCCCATGTCCTCACATCCGCCCAAATGAACCCATTCAGTCATCATCGTCGGATGATCGATGTCTGCTTGTGGTCGATCCTACGAGCATATACCTACACCCAATCGATGCTTGGAATTTCAAGGACTACTCTTATGCCGGTTCTGTGGGCCTCGAACGAGATAGTTGTTTTGGAGGTTTTGATGGACTGGTGGCTGTGGGTAAGGGAGACCGTGGAATGCTGTTAAGAGTCCTCAGATACCATACAGAGCGCGTTCGTGTGGGCAAGGAATGCTGTTTGGCATGCGCAGTGAAGTTTGCGAGAGAGTCGAAAGTTGCGATGCTGTATATCGAATGAAGGGTCTGATAGGCGTGGCTAAGATTGGACGGCTCAATCGGCGCGTATGTCGTTATTCTGTCGTTGATTTAAGGAATGACTTAGTAAAGCTGTATAATATATATCAGAAATAGCCCATCCCCACACCCATCTATCATCTTGATGTGATGGACGCCAGCACTTGAAGGCATACCGCAGCAAGTTGGTCCTGGTTCGTGGGGCATCTCGACAGCCTCTGCAAGGATGGAGGGATAAATACCCCGGGACGTTTGAGCACCACTTTCGAATCATGGCTCGTTGGTTTAGTCTTGTTATCCACGCGTTCGCGGTTGGCTGGTCCGCAAGACTCTTTCGTGATGTCCAAGCCCAATCAGCCGCCCCTACTATGGTCAGCGATTTCAACCAGGTAACACCCACTCGCGTGAACGAACCATAACCAGGGAGCTAATTACCGTTCCAGATGACGCCTTCGCCGAATGTCTCGTGGACGCCATGTTTCGGCGATTTTACTTGCACTCGCCTCCAGGTTCGTAACTCCGGCCCGTTTGCGCCCGGACTGAAGGCTCATACGAATGTTAGGTCCCATTGGACTATGATAATCCCAGTCAAGGGACAGCTGCAATCGCGTTTATTAGAATCGCTGCTGCCGCTCAGCCAGCCCCGAACATCTTGATTAACCCAGGTAACCACTTTATATATCGATTGAGAATGCGATGTTAATTCACTTGCCCAGGTGGACCTGGAGGCTCTGGTATTGACGCTGTGCTCTCCATCGCCCCCGCACTAGTCTCCATTTTGGGCACATCCTACAACATTATTGGCTTCGACCCACGCGGCGTCAACAACACGACACCTAACATTGACTGCTTCCCTGGAGCTCCCACCAATCGTGACATTTTCCGGCAAATTTTCATGCGCGATGTTTCGGATGCATCCTCGACTTCTCTCGCTTCCCAGTTTGCTTTCGCTGACGCGTACGGAAGATGGTGCAGTAACGTGCTTGGTGGTGCAGGACCTAACGGAACCGCCAGATTTGCTGGAACCGCAGCGGTTGCTCGAGATATGCTGATGTACGTCGAAGCTGAGCAGAACGCCTTGGGTCTGCCAAAGTCGGATGCTAAGCTCTGGTACTATGGGATCAGCTATGGCACCGTGTTGGGAGCAACCTTTGCATCTATGTTCCCTGATCGGATTGGCCGAATGGTCCTAGATGGCGTCCTGGATGCGGAAGATTACTACAACCTACAGTTTGTCAACAACTTGGTCGATGCTGATAAGATAGTAGAGAGGTTTTTCGATGATTGCGTGAAAGCGGGTCGAGATCGATGCTCATTCTGGGGACCTTCCGCGAAGGATATCCAAAACCGATTTGATAAAATCCTCGCGTCTCTCAAGGACCTCCCCATACCCGTTTGGGAGGCTCTGGACATGCCTCATCTGGCAACCTACGCTGCCTTGAAGGGTGTCCTGTTGAACTCGCTGTACTCCCCTCTCCCTGCATTTCCCGCCCTTGCAAAAGTTTTAAACGACTTGGAAAACGGCAACGGCTCTTCCCTCATTCAAGCAGCGCAAATCAACCTGGCTCCTGATCCCAATCCTCCGTTGTGGACTTCATCAGATGCGGGTACTATCATCATCTGCGTTGATGGATTCGGGAAGAACAACATCAGCACAGTTGCTGCTTACCGAGATCATGTTAACGTGCTCATGCAGGAAAGCAAATATGTCGGTGATACCTTGGGATTCTTCCCGCTTAACTGCAGATCTATGGACGTCCCACCTCCAGCGTCTGTCAGATTCTCTGGTGAGTATCTTACCTCAAAGACATCTGAGTAATGCTAACCGCGCTACAGGATCCCTCCCACCTTCCGCAGCCAATACCAGCTTCCCTATCCTGTTTATTAGCAACGTATTGGATCCAGTCACACCACTTCGCAGGTTCGTTTTTCTGCTTATCCATTCGCAATACCCAAATGTAGCTGCACTTAGTGCACGTAAAATGTCTGCAAGCTTTCCTGGGTCCGTTGTGCTAACTCAAAACGGAGTGGGCGTACGTACTCCAGCTTATTTCATGTGAAGAGTGAGACTTACACAATATTATAGCACACGTCCCTCGCTAATCCTTCAAATTGTACGTTTCAGCATATGCAAGCCTATTTCAATGGCACTGTACCCCCGAGCAACATCACCTGTGAAGTCAATACAACTCCTTTCTTCGGCAATGACTCCCCGTTGTGAAATCTCCTGTAGCGTTCCTTTTCTTTACGACTTAATTGTATCGCGTTCACTGATCCACTATCGACTACGTGTTATAACGTCGGACTCGTTTACTTCCACAACATGCTGCCGATGGCAGTACGATTTGACGCAACATTCTACCATTTATTCTCAGGTCGTGGTATCAGCACTGACTACCTTGACTTTTCACAACGATCTCGCCTCCGATGCTAGAAGACAGATGGTGGGTCTGCAACGCGGCTGGGTTCTTGGCTTGTATGTATCCATAGGTGATCCATTCGGAAACCTACAGGCTCCATTTCGCCGGGTTCTCAGTCCGACTAGTGACAAAGATCTTATCCCCATATCAATGCCGTACTAGTACAGCCCAGCACTGTCCTTCACGCGCACGAGCCTACCCTTCGCCCTCAGGTGTTTCAATGAGAGCCGCAGCAATTATGATCAAGTTCACCGGCCAAGACGGGTTCAGTTACATACAGTACGAGAAGTCAGGTAGAACCAACGATTCCGTGAATGCTGCTACAACTCGATCATTCTCGTATTCCTCGTGTTATGTACGCAGTCATGATGGAACCCCTTCGTCGGCGACCCTCGCGTTTCCAGACTGCGGTAGGATCATATGGAGAACGTATATATTGCCTCAAAGACCGTCTGCGACTTCAGTTCAGTCATGACCAGCCGTCTTCGTCTTGGTTCAATTTTTGCAGCTCTCCTGTTTTCAACACACTTCCTTGACGTTGGGGCCCAAGATGCTCATCAAGCAAACACTTCCAGTGCTGTGTTCGACTTTAGCCAGGTAGTTATCTTTCTACTTGAATATGCTATCCGATAAAGCTAATAGCAAACGTCAGATAACCCCATCGCGCGATATTTCTTGGACACCTTGCTTCGATAACTTCACATGCACTCGTCTGGAGGTCCGTGACTCGAATGCGTTTGATGAGTGCTCACCTCCAGATACAAAACATTTAGGTACCATTGGATTATGACGATCCTAGTCAAGGGACCACTGCGATTGCATTCATCCGACTTGCTGCTCCTACTCAGCCAGCCCCTAACATTCTCGTCAATCCTGGTGAGTCCTTCAGGGGGAACTTCGAATGCTATCTTACTTTATCCTCTTAGGCGGACCTGGTCTCTCTGGTGTTGACACCATCCTTTCCGCTGGCTCGACACTGGCCTCCGTCTTGGGTCCCTATAACATAATTGGCTTCGACCCACGCGGCGTCAACAACACAACCCCTAATATTGACTGTTTCCCTGGAGCTCGGAGCGCACGCGACGTGTTTCAAGCGACCTTTCCGGTTCAAAATGAAGTTCCCGATGGCTCTTCTACCTCCCTCGCTTCTCAGTTCGTCGCTGCTGACGCATATGGGAAGTGGTGCAGTAACGTGGTAGGAGGATCTAATGGCACGGCTCGATTTATTGGGACCGCCGCCGTAGCTCGGGATATGCTCTCGTACACGGAGGCAGAGCAGAGGGCTTTGGGCTTGCCAGAGTCCGAATCGAAGCTTTGGTATTACGGAATGAGTTACGGTACCGTGCTGGGGGCGACATTCGCATCGATGTTCCCTGATCGGGTCGGCCGAATGGTTCTAGACGGTGTCGCAGACGCGAAGGACTACTATGATGCGCAAGGCCGCACCAGCTTGTTTGACGCTGACGCAATCGTGCAAAGATTCTTCGACGATTGCTTCGCCGCAGGACAGGATAAATGTTCATTCTGGGGACCATCCTCGAAGGATATCAAGTCTCGATTTGACAACATCCTAGCGTCTCTCAAGGATCTTCCTGTCCCAGTTTGGGATGCACCGGGCTTGCCTCAACTTGCTACCTATTCGATTCTAAAGGCGGCAATCTTCGATGCCTTATACGCGCCTCTGGCCCGATTTCCTAACCTCGCTGATATCATGCACGACCTAGAAAACGGCAGGGGTACTCGTCTCCTTGCAGCGGCAAGATACCCTCTCGCGCCCAATCCTAATAGTTCGACCTGGTCATCATTAGATGCGGGAGCCATCACCCTTTGTGCTGATGGGTTTGGAAAGAACAATATCAGCACTATAGCAAATTATCGGAGCCACACCGACTTCCTCATGAAACAAAGCAAGTATGTCGGTGATATGTGGGGGACCCTACCACTTGTGTGTCGATCCATGAACGTCCCACCCGTTGCATCTGCCAGATACACAGGTCAGTACCTGCTGGTTACCTCGACTCCAAGGCTGATCAAATTGTTATAGGGCCTCTTCCACCATCCGCCGATAATACCAGCTTCCCTCTCCTCTTTGTCAGCAATATACTGGATCCGGTGACACCAATTCGCCAGTTCGTGCTCACCTTGAATACCTTATTTATCTCTCACCCTCACCTTCTTGATCTAGCGCTCGGACGCTGTCCTCTGGTTTCCCTGGCTCCGTTGTTCTTGCTCAGGATGGGATTGGTGTACGTGTCCTGTTGTGTTTCGGTTCCTCGTAGCAAATCGTGCTGATGTGATGCCCAAAGCACACTACTCTTTCGAATCCATCAGCATGTACAATTCAATATCTTCAAGCCTATTTCAACGGCACAGTGCCCCCGAGCAATATCACTTGTTCGGTTGACACGAAACCTTTCCTCTGAGATAGGGGTCAGGAGGGGACTTTAGTCGACTTCGAATGCGTATGGACCTTGTTATGCGGACACGATTCTTTGAGCGCATTAGGTTTTCGCAGACCAGTACATAGTGAATTCCTATCTCCCATATATCCTTTCTTATTACTCTCTCGTACTTCGGCTCTCTGAGGTGGTCAGTCTGCAGCCCCCTATTTCGCGTCCCCAATCCTCCACAAAGGCGGTGTTCTTGGACGTCGGTATGTTCGCACCTGATATCATGACGTGTATATCCCTCCAAAGGTTCAATTCAGAATTGGGAGTTGAACGTTGAACGTTGAGACTCGTGAGTTGTGACAGGCGAGTTGCATGGGCGCCAACGAGCCAACATCATACTAGACGCTCTTCGCACGCGTCATCGTTTTTACCTCCCACCATTGACCACGCCTCCTACATGTCTATGGACGATGTCGAATTTGCGTGGTCAAAGCTGAAATTTTGAAATTTGAAACGTCCTGGAGCCAGCGATTGCCCTTGATTCGCGTTGGATTACCATGTCCGATACGGCATACTTTCCGCGTATTAGATAGGGATTTGCTGCATCGCAACGCCGATCCCCCCTGCAGAGCACTCCCGCTGCTCGCGGATGTGTCGCCTGACTTGGATCCGGAGAATGTTGACGACGCATCCACCATCAATCCAAGGATCGGTTGATCGTTGATTCTGGTGATACATGAGTCCATTACACCGGATGGATTTTTGACCAGACATATGGAATTTGCGCTAGGCAAGCAGTCGTACATTGACCTCCATTTCGTTCGTTTCTTTACGAAAACGCCCTTAGAACTGGACTCTATCAGCTTTTGGGCTCCGCCTTCGTCCCTCAAAACGGTATTGCCATATACTACTCAATGCATCCTTACTGTGTTCTCTGATAGCACATTCGCAATCGAATTTTCTCCGGAAATTTCGTTGCGGTAAAGATTCCCATAGTACGGCCGCCCCGCCCTGCCCTGGTTTTATTGTCTTCAAAACGTCTTAGCCTTCCTGCTTCCATCGTACTAGCGTCATCGTCCTCTTCAACACTACCCGCTCTCTGGTGCACCCCCGCGGGCTAGTCTCGCCGCCTCTGAGAACATGATGTAAGTGTTTCAGGAGGTTATCCTTACTACGCTTCCTTTCGCGCTGAAACGACGAACAGTCTATTTTCGATCATCAACAGCCAATCCCATTTGGCCGCTCCAGTACCCCAGTTTGCGCTTCAAGATAGCTGCTAACCTACGGCTCTACAAGACGATCTCACTAATAGCTAGTTTCCAATGCTATGTAGTTTGTTTCGTCCAATATCGCGAGGTTGATGGGCTAAAATCAATGTGCATCGATTGCTTTAGCGATGAGATGGGTGTTGTCGTGAAGAACCATCAATAAGCGATCGGCCGTCGCGGCGATGTGATCGAAGCAGGGGCGACAGATTTCCTGGGCTCGCTGATCGACTCATGCGATGTGGCGGTACGTTTCTGGGTAAGTTGCCGTACTCGTCGCCAGTGTATGCTGCCCGTCTCGCGGAAGTCCTTTGCTACTTAACTGCGACGTCGGTGCGCTCAGGATTACTGCATCGATGAATTAGCAGGTATAATCGTACGGTCAGCGACAGGCTCGAGCTTCCATTTTTGTGTGCTGTACAGGCGGCCAACACTGGCAAAATAATGTTCCGTAGCCTGCACCGGACCCCGCAGTAAGTCCCCGCTCTACCTTGCAACGTTCAATGTCTTATTGGTCATTACAAACAGTCGGTCCTGCGGCAACAGCCTCCATAGAGGTCACCTACTCATCGACTACGCACTGATCTTGTTCCTTCCGAACGTCTCGGCATGTGCGCGCATATGGGGGTAATGTAACGTTAACTTGATCCTGGAGAGGGTGCACGTATATATAACCTTCACAGTGGTTCTGAAAATTCTCAGTTCCGTCATGACCTCCTCACTCGATCTTCGTCTCTTTACGCGGTTTCGCGTCTTTTACGGCCTTTTGTTGCTCTTAGGAGCTTCAACAGCCCAAAATACGACCGGGGGATCGGGGAACATGGTCACTGATTGGAGCCAGGTGTGTAGATTCACCCATCTCCATGGCCGAGAAGTTAACTGGCCGCTAGATAGCACCATCTCCCAATATCTCCTGGACCCCTTGCTTCGATAGTTTCACTTGCACTCGCCTGCAGGTTAGCGGTCCAGCTTTACTCTGATATTGCCAGTCGCTAATGCTTGTTAGGTGCCATTGGACTACGATGACCCCAGTCAGGGGACTGCTGCCATAGCCTTCGTTCGAGTTGCTGCTCCCACCCAGCCAGCCCCGAATGTTCTGATTAACCCTGGTACGGACGTTGTGTTCCATTACGCTGAATGCCGCGCTAACTCGGTCGACTAGGTGGTCCTGGTGGTTCCGGCGTCGCCATTGCCCTTACTATCGCGTCCGCCCTATCTGCTGTCTTGGGTCCTGTGAATGTGATTGGCTTCGATCCACGCGGCGTCAACAACACTACTCCTAACCTTGACTGCTTCCCTGGATCCCCACTCACCCGCGATGTCTTCCAAGTATTATTCAATAATCAAATCCCTGATTCGTCCTCCACCTCTCTGGCATCCCAGTTCGTCACCGCCGATGCATATGGAAAGTGGTGCAGCAACACAATTGGCGGCATTGGTCCCAATCGTACTGCTAGATACGTCGGTACTGCGGCTGTCGCTCGAGATATGCTTACGTTCATTGAAGCGGATCAAAGGTCCCAAGGTTTACCAGAAGCTGACGCTAAGCTATGGTACTATGGAGTCAGCTATGGAACGGTGATTGGAGCGACATTCGCGTCAATGTTCCCTGATCGAATTGGCCGAATGGTCCTCGATGGTGTCGTGGATTCGGAAGATTATTACAAGCTGCAGGCCACTACCGACATCTTCGACGCTGACAAGCTGGTCCAGGCCTTCTGCGACACTTGTTTCAGCGCAGGAAAGGACAAGTGCGCGTTCTGGGGACCTTCATCCAAAGATATCCAAGGCCGGCTCGACAAAATCCTGGCTTCCCTCAAGGAGCTCCCCATCGCAGTCTCGAATGCCCCAGACATGCCGCATATTGCTACCTATACAGACCTCAAGCTCGTCCTGCTGAGTTGTCTGTACGAGCCCTTGATATTGTTCCCGATTTTGGCGAATATTCTACATGACTTGGAGAATGGAAACGGCGCTTCACTCGTTGCGGCTGCGGGTGTTAATTTCACTCCCAAGCCAAACGATCTGGCCTGGACACCTGGAGATGCGGCTTTTATCATCAATTGTGTTGACGGGTTTGGGCAGAACAATCTCACCACATTGGACGACTTCCGGAAGCATGTCGACATTCTTACGAGCAGAAGTAAATATGTTGGTGACGCTTGGGCCTCCAACGGGCCACTCAACTGTCGATCTATGAATGTTCCACCTCCTAAAGCTGGCAGATTTAACGGTGAGTATGATCTTGACGCCTCTATCTAGCGAATGTCCTTCCTCAACATTGAATTTGTCTAGGATCCCTCCCGCCCTCTGCGGCCAACACTAGCTTCCCTATCGTCTTTGTAAGTAACACGCTCGACCCGGTGACGCCGCTTCGCAGGTTGGTACAACAGTTTTCACCTTTCTTGACCTTTGTATATTGACGTGCAAGCAACCAGTGCGCAGAAAATGTCTGCAGCCTTCCCCGGCTCCATCCTCTTAGCCCAGAATGGACTCGGCGTATGTGTTTTTGTCTTTACGTCTTGATGTTAAGCTGACGCACGGTCCTTCTACTTCTTACATACATAGCACTCTTCTCTAGCGAACCCCTCCAATTGCACCTTGCAGCACCTCCAGGCTTATTTCAGCGGCACAGTCCCCCCTAAGAATACCACATGCCAGTCGAACTTGAAGCCTTTCCTCGGGAATGATTCACCTCTACCAAGTAGATTTTAGGGTGGATTAAAACGTTCTGACGTATATGTTTCGAACTGGCTTTCTTTATTTTGCACGTATTAGGATTACATTAATATCTTACGGACACATACGCTTGGATACCTTTGTCACGACGCGGGCTCTATATAGCAATGATGATGATGCTTGACTTCGTCTACCAGATTCTCTGTGTGGTTTCGACTATCGCTGCAAGGAACTCCACTGCAGCTTTCGTGTGTACCATCTTGGACTGGGCAGTTCGTCTCTGACCTTCGAATTCGACAGATTTCAGCCATAAGTACAAGTACGAAGCATATTTACTGCTTGCACTTACTCAGTATAGGGGTGCTCCTATCTTCAAAGTCTCACACCGTCCCAACTCAAGCGCTCGTGTCCGCCTGTCTGTGGTTGCTTGACGTTCTGAAGACCGAGCAGTGGCTCGCCGGTTTTCTCAGCCTGGACGGCAATGGGACAAGGGCCAGCGTTTACCGGTACCCCTCAATTTCACTTCTTGCTACTGTCGTTCCTGTTATGCAAGCCTTCCGCCTGGTTTTGGCCGGGTTATTTTTGCTTCCTCCGAGTCCCTCAGTTGCGCCAGCGAGAACAAGACGGGGATTTCTCTACGACGCGACCTCACCATCAAAATGAGATTGAGTTATGGTGCGCCCATGCATTTACCATACATTTGGAGTATTTGACCCCGCTTTCATGCAGCACAGTGCGCACTAGTTCCACCTGTTTGGGCATTGAGTGCTGAGCACCGAACCCAAGATACTCTAGACGACTGTGGATGTGTTGTATGGACCCTGATGCTCCCTTCAGCGCTCAGCGCCCACCGCGAACCGCACAAATACCATGCACTCCTCGGCAGCTTTAAGTAAAGCCAGTTCTCATCGCGACGTTCCCGGCGCAATCTTTCTCATTCCCCATCCAGGTCTAGCCTGCATCGGCCATCACTTGAGGCAATTCGGATCTTGTCCTTTGAACCACAGCGTCGAACCACTCTCTTCCTTTCTGACGTCAGGAAAGCTTTCACACCTATCTAAAGGCGCACGTTTCAACCTCTCGCTGCCAATCCAAGAAATGAAACTTGAGCGTTGTCTTTCTCCGAGCTGAACCGTAGAGAAGATTCAGAATACCTCGGCCCTATTAACACGAGACTCAGGATCGCTATGTTTCAGCTTCCCCACTTCTCCGGTGTTCTTTGGTACTGCCACACTGATTTGACGCTAGAAGTCTCCATGCGTAGGCTGCTGCTTACAGCTCGACGTTCTTTTCGACGTTCGCCAGTTGGATCGACCTTCAAGACAGAGTGTACGAATTAGCGAGTGCTTACTCGATACGCATGACGCACCCACTCATCTATCGTATCTGAATACCGTTGAGGTCTGCTACAGCATCTCGTTTGGCGCTGCCTATGCGACCATGCGGTAAAGCTTGGTATGAGGGGCCCGTTGGAGTCGCGGACTTGGACTGGATTCCGCAGTTCCCGAAGCAGCAAAGCGCAGTCTCACCACCCTGGTCGGCACGCGATTTCCTGTAGTATCCTGCTACTATGTTACGTCGAAGGTTAATCTGATTGACATTTGCTTTCTAGTTAGCTGTGATGTGTTACCTCACTCCTTGCCAAGAAGCCATACGCGTATATATATATATACCTTCATAGACTCGCTTACACTCCGTTCACTCTTCGCACAATGCTCAGTCCTAGCATTGTCTCCCTCTTCGCCTTTTGCTGGGCCTCGGCATCTATTCTCGATGCAGTCAGAGCCCAGACAACCCCTCCATCCGGAGCTCCGGCCATGGTGACTGATTTTTCTCAGGTATCTCAACTTGAATGCAGCCATGACGAAATCCACTAACTGTTCGACAGATAGTGCCATCGCCCAATATTTCCTGGACGCCGTGTTATAACGACCTCACATGTGCTCGTCTCCAGGTTGGGATTCTGGCGCACTTGTTGACTTCCACGCTGACGATGTTTATCACAGGTCCCATTAGATTACGACGATCCCAGTCGGGGGACGGCTGCGATCGCCATGATTAGAATTGCGGCTGCTACCCAACCTGCCCCCAATGTCCTCTTCAACCCAGGTATGTCTTCCTCTGGCGCGCCAGATCCTGTTACTAACATGACGTTAGGTGGACCCGGAATTTCTGGCATTGGTGACCTCTTCGCTCTTCGAAATGATCTGGTGACCCTCTTGGGTACTTCCGTGAACATCATCGGCTTCGACCCACGTGGTGTCAATAACACTACGCCTCTCATAGACTGCTTCCCTGGACAACCTGCCACCAGATCCATCTTCCAGTCGCTATACTTTCGCGATGTCTCAGATGCCTCTTCTGCTTCGGTCGCTTCTATGTTTTATAACGCAGACGCGCTTGGAAAGTGGTGCAGCAACGTCATCGGAGGCTCGGGCCCTAATGGAACAGCCCGATTCGCTGGTACCGCCGCTGTCGCCCGCGATATGCTCACATACGCAGAAGCCGAGCAGAGAGCGTTAGGATTACCGGAGGCTGAAGCTAAAGTGTGGTATTACGGCGTCAGCTATGGAACCATTTTGGGTGCAACGTTTGCTTCGATGTTCCCCAATCGGATTGGTCGGATGATTCTAGACGGTGTCATGGACGCAGAGGACTACTACAATCTGCAATGGAAGACTAACTTGGCTGACGCCGACAAAGTGGTTCAAAAGTTCTTTGATTTCTGCTTCGAGGCGGGTCCCGAGCGATGCGCGTTCTGGGGACCCTCGTCTAGGAATATCCAAACTAGGTTCGACAAGATCGTTGCCTCTCTCAAGCGCCGGCCCATACCCGCCTGGAGGGCAGTCGGCTTGCCGCAGACTGCAACCTACACGGACTTGAAACGCGGTTTAATCCTTGCCCTGTACAACCCCCTCGTTCTGTTTCCTTTCGTGGCTGCTATCGCGGTCGAATTGGAGAATGGAATTGGGGAGTCTCTGGCGGCGGCTTTTGGCTTTAATTTGGTCACGGATCCCGCGGCATTGGCCGCCGTTCTTGGGGACGCTTCGTCTGTTATTCCTTGCGTCGACGGGTTCGGAAAGCTCAAAGTTACGAGTGTCGAAGCGTGGCAGGATCATGCTAATTACCTGATGAAGCAAAGTCGTTATGTTGGCGATGCGTGGGGACATAACCCACTTGATTGTGTATCCATGGATGTCCCGCCTCCGGCTTCCGCCGTCTATCATGGTAAGTACCTTCTGTGAGCCTTCCCGGACTGTCTCTGAGTCATTGGGTAAAACTGCAGGACCTCTCCCACCTTCCGCAAGTAATACTAGCTTCCCGATTGTCTTCCTCAGCAACACTTTGGACCCGGTGACACCTTTCCGCAGGTTTGTGTCACCTAACCGATCACTTTGACTGTTCTTTTACTCACATCACCTTAGTGCTCAGAGAATGTCGAAAGTCTTCCCCGGTTCTGTTCTCGTGGCGCAGAATGGTATCGGGGTACGTGCACTCTCTCATCTACACCAGACTTTCAGACCACTCACTGTTGCGCATTTCCACAGCATGGTACATTTGCAAACCCTTCAGCCTGTACAGCTCGACATGTCCAAGCCTATCTCAACAACGCTACGATCCCTGCGAGCAATATCACTTGCGAGGTCGATGAGAAGCCTTTCATGGCCTCAGCTAATGTGTCCGTCGCGACGAAAGCGCTTTTCCGTCGATCCTTCTTAGGCTCTGCATTACGATTATGATCACTCTTCATCAACCCTCACGTATTTAGATTTTCGCATAATACCTTCTTTCGATACCTACATTTCCATGTATGATGATACACTTTCCCCCATTATATTTATCTGCGATGCCCTTCTTCGGTAATGATTCACCCTTTTTGTAATTTATTTAGCAAGCCCGATACCCTCCTTCAACGAGATGTCATTACCAGCCTCTGACACCCTTGTCTGCTCCGATCCCTCACTTATTTATGATCACGATTCACGAGGTCAACGCTACGAGATATTCTAGGATTAATGACTATAAAGATGGCATTATAGCTCTGTCAGTGGGGTTGGATGGGATCGCTTCCAATTGCAAGTCTGAGCCCCCTTTTCGCCCCTCAGGCCTCAGGGGTTACCGAGCTTGACACGTGGATTCCCAGTTTAGTATGTATGTCCCTCGGTTTGTTCAATGCAACCAGTTGAAACGTATGGATTGAGCTTGTTTCCTACCACCATGATCTCACCCCAGTACACTTTTTGTTTCGACGCAGGCCTGATACTGCGCTCTTGAAAAACCGTGTACGCCGTTACCATGAGAAGGATCATACGATCTAAACGGTCGCACCGTCTCATTTGGGCTTCAAAACAAAGCCTATGACGATGTTTGCTATCGTGATGGCCGTTGCATCCTTTGCAGAATAGTGGACGCGTAGCACTGAGCGAAACGTCCGGGGAAACCATAGTTTGTGCTATGCAGAGACTTCCGTAATGATAACCATCGCTTACAACCCGATTGTGGCCATGTCATTGCGTTTCTCACTGTGATCTTCACCTGGGACGCTCACAATTCCTGAAGCCTTACGACACGGGAATCATAGAACGTGCAACCGGATTGTAGATCAGTACGCCACCAGAAGACTGCAGATAGCGCCCAGTTCGCGGCTGAAGAGGGTCTGGAAGCTCACCCTGCGTTTAAATTCTGGTAGTTATGCATCTTGCGCCAATGTGGCCGCCAGACGGCGGATGAGCTGATTGGTGAGTGGTACTTGCGCACTAGCGCTTCGACTAAGTACCCTTCTAGCTCTCTAGGATGTGTTTGTAAAGCGCTGTTGGCTAAATAATCCCTTGATCTTGATGTCCATCGTTGTCAATGGTACCCAGCGACAGTGCCTTCTCACTGATTCCTGTATGTCCGCCCACTTGTCCCTTCTCGATGACGGTGGCCCTCTTACGACTCGGTTTTTCGAGTCGAGCGTGTATCCGAAGGATACTATATATGGTTCCTTCGACAGCGGGTCATTTTTACATCCGACTCATCACTTCTGGGGTTATGAGCTGGACGGAAGTAAGCGGCAGCTTCCACTCACGAGTCAATTTTGCGCATCATGATCCGCATATCGGAGCAGATTCTTTTTGTACCTCACCTCTGACACGAAAACTTTCGGGGTCGAACGTCTCTTCATGCCATTATCATGTTACTAATGTAAAGTCTCATAACAACTCGACTTGTACAAGCGCTGAGTTCCTCTAGGTATCGTGCAAACCGTCAGCGGTAAAGGCTCGACGCCTTGGAAAGTATTCACGTAACAAGAGAAAGAACATCGTGGCTCGTCGCTCGCGTACCTTGTCATCGCAAGCTTCTTTTCGCCAAAGTCAAGCCGAGACTTCATGAAGGCCATTGACGTTCTCGTGTTCGCGGATGTAGGACTATACTTGGTGCTTTGTCTTCGCAGCCGCGTCAGCCTGGTTCCCCGACCCCCGGCATTTGTGCTAAAATCACTTGCGGATCAATGACTATGCCGGTCTGTAAGGCACACACCGACGATTCTGACTGTACCGCCGAGCCATTGCATAAGCGCAGCGATGATACCATAAGGTGCGTAGGTGTACTTCGCGCGATCTTTAGCACTAATGGGAGACAAAGACTGAAACTTATAGGAGAATCTCTTTCACCGCTGAATTCTTCACTTGAAATGGCATTTGCTGTCTCTTTGGGCGTGGGCGTTGGCGCTAGGACATGACTATGTCGGGGCTCGGCCGAAGCTCCATGCATCAAACCAACTTCCGTCTTCTCAACATGCGATGTCTACGGCGAAAATGTCTCTCTGTGTACATGATAGCTGAATGCACTCGGTCCCATCGCTTCGTGTTTCCAGCGTCTACTAAGGTTAGCTCCGTTGATGCTTTCCGAAGTTACGATCATGGGTGGCCCAAGTAAGGTGGGGTTCTGGCGGGCAGTCCTCACCGTTGGATGTTATATCAGCAGGCCTGATCAACTGCTCCAGCAGAATAAACGCGTAAGCGCGAATACCCCATCTGGCTCCGCCGACACACTTATTCCTGCCAATGAACCTTCTCATGAACCCGAACTTCGTACATCATCCAGGAATCGCCCCTTCTGGATGCTTGCTTTTACCTCTGTCTTTCATCCTATAAAAGGGTCAGCCTAAGGTATTAGCTTTCTCCCAGGATTCGCCATGAGTTCTCTTCTCCTCTCACTCACTGTCTCTGCAGTCATCTTAGCAGCTGGCGCCGCCATTGGACCTGTGGCTGACCTGCACATTGTGAACAAAGACCTGGCTCCTGGTACGTCTGAACCAGAAGTCAGTCATGATTGTTGCTGACCAGTCTGGTAGATGGCACCTCGAGGCCGTGAGTTCTATCGCATGCATCGTCTGCAAAGACTTATGTGCGTCTCAGAACCGTTCTCGCAGAAGGAACGTTCCCAGGCCCTCTCATCCGAGGTAACAAAGTAGGACTGTCATTGCTGCGATTCTTCTGTATCGTTCACCTTGTTCCCCAGGGCGACCATTTCCAAATCAATGTCATCGACCAATTGAACAACACTTTAATGCCGGTTGATACCAGTATAGTACGCGTCCCGAACTATTGTGTAATTGCCATTCACTCATTGAATCCACAGCATTGGCATGGTCTCTTTCAGAAAGGGACAAACTGGGCGGACGGTATGTTATTATCACCGCCTTCCATCTCGATGGCTCTGATTTCGTTGGCATCAGGACCCGCGATGGTCACACAATGTCCAATCATACCTGGCCATTCATTCCTGTGCGTACGATCTGATGGATCTTTATGCGAGTGCTCACATATAGAACATCGGTTTAGCTATGATTTCCATGTACCCGATCAGGCGGGCACCTTCTGGTATTCTTCTCGTTGTCCCGCATTTATCCTTCTTATTCGGGTCGTAGGTATCATTCTCATCTAGGCGTCCAATACTGTGATGGACTTCGTGGTCCGTTCGTCGTTTACGACCCAAATGACCCCCATAAGGTACGCCTCAATATCTATATCGTAGTTTCTTGTCTAACAGATGACTAGGCTTTATACGACGTGGACGATGAGTCTACGGTACTGACTCTCGGAGACTGGTATCATGTACCGTCGTCCCAAGTGAGTAGCATCCTGTCTGACTCTCTACCATTCTCACAGCGACGATTGCTCAGGCCGTAGGCGCCCCTCACTCTGATTCCACCCTGTTCAATGGCAAGGGTCGTTTCGTGGATAATCCTACCTCGGACCTCTATGTCATGAATGTAGAACATGGGAAGCGCTACCGAATTCGTCTCATCAACACCGCGTGTGATCCTTGGTTCGATTTTGCTATCGACGGACACAATTTCACAGTCATCGAAGCGGATGGCGAGAGTACCAAACCCCACAATGTGGACGGTCTCCGGATCTTTGCTGGTAAGAATTGTCCTCCGTTAACTTTCCACCCGCGCTTCTCACTCTATATAGGCCAGCGTTACTCTATCGTCCTCACCGCTAGCCAATCTGGCGGCAACTACTGGATTCGCGCTAATCCCAACCCTGCTTCCGGTAACCCTGGCTTCACCGGCGGAATCAACTCGGCTATCTTGCGGTATCAAGACGCTCCGATCGCCGAGCCCACCACGAATCTAACGACACCTGCGAACCCGCTCAACGAGCAAGACCTTGTTGCTTTGACCAACCCCACTGTCCCAGGAACTCATACCTTGGGCGCTGCAGATATTAATATCGCCCTGAATATAGCATTCGATGCAGCTCAGGGCTTGTTCACCGTCAATAATACGGCGTTTGTCCCTCCCAGTACGTCTATATCTGTTTTCATACTGCATCCTGCTAAGCTGACTGATTGTTAGATGTTCCCGTGTTGTTGCAGATTTTGTCTGGTGCTCGTACTGCTCAGGATTTGCTTCCTTCCGGCAGTGTGTACACCTTGGAGCCGAACAAGGTTGTAGAGCTTACCCTTCTTCCCTTCGGCTTCGCTGGCCCTGTGAGTGCTTCCCTCTACTCTGTTTCCATCTGACTTATCCCCCTTCCTAGCACCCCATACATCTCCACGGTGTGAGTCACACCCTCCGAGGTTGAGATGAATTATTGATCAATTTTCTTGTGCTAGCATTCGTTCTATGTTGTCAAGAGTGCTGGGACTACTCAGTTGAATTGGGATAATGCAGTCCGCCGTGATGTTGTCGCCCTTGGAACTGCCGCGGGTGATAATGTCGTCATTCGCTTCGTGACTGATAACTCTGGGCCTTGGTTCGTGTTCGATTTTCCATGCATTGTGCTCCGTGACTGATGCCGTGGCTCCGTAGGTTCCTCCATTGGTAACGAT
This sequence comes from Pleurotus giganteus, assembly GCA_032158425.1. Taxonomy (NCBI): domain Eukaryota; kingdom Fungi; phylum Basidiomycota; class Agaricomycetes; order Agaricales; family Pleurotaceae; genus Pleurotus; species Pleurotus giganteus. Next base: position 2,818,606 of record JAPEHR010000005.1, read on the forward strand.
CATGTTCCTCAAGTTTTATTTCATTGCTAACGACTAACTTCAAGCCACATCGACTGGCATCTTGACCTGTAAGTCTAATCCTCGCAATCTTCCAATGCAATCATCTCACCTCCTTCACTCGTAGGGGATTCGCTGTGGTTTTCGCCGAGGACACGCAAGGAACTCCAGCTGCCAACCCGGTGCCTCGTGAGTGTCAATCTTGTCATTCATCGAAGTTGACACGCTGACTGTCGCTCCAGAAGCATGGCAGGACCTCTGCCCGCTTTACAACGGAAGCAGCCCGCAAGCGCTTACCCAAGGCACGAATGACAATGGCCGTCAGCCGGTTTAGTCGTGGAATCGTTCTCGTTCACGTCAATGTATGCGCGAGCTTTAGCAGGTTCTTCGCGTTTTCGGTTTCGTATTTATAATAAAAGCTATTTTCTTTGCTTATCTGTCACCAGTCCACTGTACAGTGTCCAGTCCCTGTAAATGTCCATCCAATAAACCACGTCGGGCGATAGCGAGCTCACAAACCAGCGGATAACGTCACGACATCTGTCAACCAAACCCGAAATTCCTTTATTAGGCAAGTAGAGGTGCGGCATCGCTGGTCAAGTTCGTGGCAACTGACGTAGTGCCCACCGGCGGGGAGCAAGCCCTACGCCCTACCGACGAGGTATAAAAGACGAGCAGATCCCCTCCTTCGGTCCCCAGCATCTCTGCTTCCTACCACCACAGTCCACACTTACGCATACATCCTATCTTCTTCGCCCAGCCTATCATGACTCGTCTTCGTCTTTCTGTCGTCGTTCTTGCCTTGGCTCTCGTCGCGAACGCATCGTTTGCTCCTCGTGCGGACACCAACAGTAGCTCGAACAGCACGGACCCTACCGCCAATGTCACGAACATTCTCAGCAATGTACCGGTCCTTGGGGGCGGCTCGGGCGGCGGAAATAATGGCACGAACGGTACCAGTAGCAACCCCACAACGCTCTTTACTAGCCTAGTGTGCTGCAATAAAACAACGGTACGTGGAAAGCCATCGCACGTTTTCCATTGATGACATGGTCACTCATCTAATCGACAGACCGAGTCCGCCCTGGCGAATGATCCCCCCACTTTAGTCGCTATTGCGGGCCTGATTGTGGCTCTTGTCACCGGTACTCCAAGTGAGTGCTACGCTCCAGTAGGGACATGGTGCTGACACCTCTTCAGTTTATGCGGCTATTTGTTCCATCCCTTCGGTGCCTGTCTGCTCCGGCACCGGGTCCGCTCCTTTGTCGTGCGTCGCATCGGTGGTCAATGGTACAGTTACTAGCGGAGGCTGGTGAGTATGGCTTTCCAAAACGATTACGGATGCAGATTAATAGTTTCCCTCAGCACCCCCGCGTCTAATACTACGAAGGCTGAGTGAACTACATCTCTATCACGTCTACATGTATATGTCTCTCAGTGACTGTAGTTATACCCCGGTGGAAATGTCTATTACGATGATATTAGAAGCGGTTCAGAACGGCTGATCAATCGATCATGAGCAGACCATCTGCCGCATCGTTGCCATACTCTTTCAAACAAACAAGTAGGTGCTACCGGCAACTTTGGTAGCTGATTCCCAGCGACAAGCCAATGTTCTCAATCCTGGGCGAAGGGGGGCTTAGCGACTGGACGGAGGCCGTCAGCCAAGACGCCTAAGTACCATTCAGGGTCGCTAGGAGGTGCCTGTTGTGGATCCGCTCCAATATCGCGCCAAGTCACAGTGTCCTAGTACTCAACAATGATGCCGATGATGGTTTCGTTCGCGCTCACAATGCAGCTATCTTCACCACCCCAGCCAGCCTACTTGTTCTTTTTTTGTTCAGAACCTTACCGAAGAAGAACAACGCCAGCTCAGTCTGGAGGTGATGAGAAAGCAAGGCGAGCCACTGTACTTGAGTATGGAGGAGTTGGAGGTTTGACATTCCCATGACCGCAGAGCTCTCAATGTTGCTCTGTGGATGTGGTCGTCATTGGGTCGTCAGCTACTTTCTTCAGAAGCAAATAAACTCAGCTTGCGAGGCGATACCAGCAGCACTAAGGCTTGTGCACGCTACGCGGGATATTGGCCAGTTCGACGACGCTAACCTCGGAAGTGCTATGCCAACCCGCGGGATCTGCCAGGAGCGAAGAGATTGGCATTTATTGACCGTGAGACACTAAAGGATTCGCACGATCATGATCAGTAGAATCGATATTATTGCCAAATGGCATTCTTTATCCTTACTTTGAACTCTGGCGACCAGAGAAACTTGGAGCATTTTCACTTCGCTGCAAGGAACCGATGTCAGTGAAGAAGGGACTTCCTTTGCTGAGGGCGACGCAGGATCGAGTGCCACTGATGCTCTTGCATCGCGCGAAGGAACCCCGCCCCTTTGACAAATTTTGCTCAGAAAAGGACGACGGCGCAACGTGAGCAATTTCCTACCTTGCTCACCGTTTGCTTGTCTCAGAACTACTAACGTATGTGCTTGTGGACCTGATCGTGTGTCTTCCTCAGGTCGCGACTTCTTCTACTGAAAATCATTGAACACTGGTGACGACGACAAGTCCAGCCGCAGCCTTTCTCCATTTGCGATGGTACGTGTTGGGCAACTCCCATGGTCGTTGTTTCAGTCCGCGTTAACATGGAAAAGACTTCACAAGATGCCTATGCACTTTCGTCTAGCTTCGCCACTTGCTCCTGGCAAGTCGGGTCAGGATATTAATTGCTGCTGCGCACCACTGCCTCCCTATCACGAATTGTTTCCATGGGTCTGCCTCGAACCGACACTCGCGTAACAGACGTAGCAGAAGCGACCGAGTGCCAGTCAATGCCACCAACCCCATGGTCCAGGAGGAGGGAGGTTGTCTACCACGCTGCGGTAGAATACTGTTCATACATTCTCAATGCTGGATCGAGTGCTGAACCTGTTCTATCAGATCGGAGGCCGTGAAGCCGCTTGCTGCGGAATGCTCCTTGAACGGTTTATTATCGCCATGTTGTGAATTATAGTACTTGGAAGTGAGGTGTCGACACCGCATTTTTTTCGTCCCCCGTGCAACATTCGTTCGATATATTTCTGGACGGACAATCATCAACCCTTCATATTGGAACCGCAGCAAAACTCTTACATCCGTGATACTCTCGACTGAAGTCAGCCGTGCAATTTCAACATACTCCCACGTTGCACTGCAGACCTTGAGCAAGCCGGAGAGCACTGCTTAGGTGCTTTCATGCCGTCGGAAATGCACGCCTATATAATCTCCTTTCGAGCGTCACAACGAATCCATCAATCCATACATGGTCCCTCGTCTTCATCTTGGTCTCGGCCTTGTTGCCTGTTGGGGCTCCAGCATCTGCTCGCAAGCTGTCGCCCAAAATACTACGGGTCCGCCCCTTCGTCCCGCCATCGTCAACGACTTCAATGAGGTAGGATAGCTTGCCGGAGCAATTCGTCGCAAAGAATGCTCATTGTTGACTACAGATAACTCCATCACTAAATGTCTCTTGGACACCGTGTTTCGGTAACTTCACCTGTACCCGCCTCCAGGTTAGTAACCCCATTTGACGTGCTCACACTTAATATCTCTGACAACTCGACCAGGTCCCATTGGATTATGACGATCCCACTGCCGGGAACGCAGCAGTTGCATTTATTAGGATCGCCGCTGCCACGCAGCCAGCCCCGAGCATTCTGATCAACCCGGGTTTGACTTTCACTTGTTGTCGCGACTAGGCCCCTAATACAACTTGCTCAGGTGGGCCCGGAAACTCTGGCGTTGACCTTGTGCTTTCGCTTGCCTCTGCATTCGTCTCCGTGTTGGGAACTTCCGTTAACATCGTCAGTTTCGACCCGCGTGGCGTTAACAACACGACGCCTGCCATAGACTGTTTCCCAGGCGCCCCCACTACCCGCGACCTCTTCCAACAGCTTTATAAACGCGAGCTTCCTGACGCGTCCTCCACCTCTCTCGCTTCTCAGTTCGTCGCCGCCGACGCATACGGGAGATGGTGTAGTAACGTTCTTGGAGGCATTGGTCCGAACGGGACTGCTAGATACGCTGGAACCCCCGCCGTCGCTCGAGATTTGCTCTCGTTCACAGAAGCTGAGCAGAGGGCTCTGGGCTTGCCGGAGTCAGAATCCAAACTCTGGAGCTATGGGTTCAGTTACGGTACAGTGCTGGGAGCTACTTTCGCTTCCATGTTCCCGGATCGCGTTGGCCGGATGGTTCTCGACGGCGTCTTGGACGGAGAAGACTATTATAACTTGCAGTGGTTCAACAACTTGGCCGACGCCGACGGGGTCGTCCAGAAATTCTTCGACGATTGTTTTGGAGCGGGACAGGAACGATGCCCCTTTTGGGGACCTTCTTCGATGGACATCCAAACGCGATTCGACAAGATCCTTACGTCCCTCAAAGAACTTCCGATCTCAGTTCCTGATGCGCCAGATATGCCTCATATCGCTACGTACGCAGACCTCAAACACCTCCTGCTGAATGCTCTATACAATCCCCTGCCTTTATTCCCTGTCCTCGCGCAAGTCTTGCATGACTTGGAGAATGGAAATGGCACTTCGCTGATCGCGGCGGCAGTGATTAATCTCGCACCCAATCCCAATCCCCCTGCTTGGTCGGCAGGAGACGCAGTAAACATCATCCCATGTGTTGATGGATTTGGAAAATTTAATATCAGTACGGTAGACATCTTCCAGGGGCATGTCGATTCTCTTGTAAAAGAGAGCAGGTATGTCGGAGATGCTTGGGCATATATTCCGCTCCAGTGCCGATCCATGGATGTTCAGCCTCCGCCATCTGGCAGGTTCTCGGGTACGTGCCCTCTCTCATTGTTCCTTACATGTGAGAATCCTGAGTCTGCATCAGGATCGCTCCCTCCTTCTGCTGCCAATACCAGCTTCCCTCTGCTCTTTGTGAACAACATATTAGACCCGGTCACTCCACTGCGCAAGTTCGTCTTCACTCATATGTCTCTTCGCTTGTTTCTTATGCATGCATACTCCCCAGCGCGCACAAAATTTCTTCTGGCTTCCCTCGCTCTGTCGTTCTCGCACAAGACGGTATTGGTGTACGTCCGCCTGCTGTTGGTAGTACATACATACTGACACCGACTCTACAGCACACAACCTTTGCAAACCCGTCCAGTTGCACAGTACAACATGTCCAAGCCTATTTCAACAATGGCACCTTGCCTCCCAGCAACGTAACCTGTGAGGTCGATACCAAACCTTTCTTTGGAAATGATTCCCCCCTGGGGCGTTAGAGGAGGTAATCTCATTGGATAAAACGACGTTATAGTGAGTTTTTCCTCGATGTATCGTGTGCGCATTGCTCAATGCCGTGGCACCCCAAGGGGACCTATGTACCGTAGCCCCTAACGGAAGGTAGGTACTTACTTAGGAGTTGATGCTTGTGACTGTGGGAACAATTTTCGTGACTTAGCGAAGCTTAGCAATACCAATTGTTTCAAATAATAAATTAATAATTCCAACATCCTAACTCAAGATTGACGTAGCTAAGTCCTCAACTCGACATTCTCCTTGAGTTACACGATTGACTGTGGAAGAAATAACTTACTGTGGGAAACCCTTGCGATCGGTGTTGACCTGCTCGGCGCCTCAGCATCGCTGCGAACAGTGAAACTTTCTCCTCACTTCGTCTCCATCATCATCGAGAATCTACGTGAAGAAAGCATAAGCCAGAACGAAACCGCCCCCGTCGGTCCCGGCATCATTAATGACGAACTCGTCGTTTTTTGCTTCAGTACTCTGCTGCTGTGGTCAAAGAAGCACGTCTCCGGTATGTGAATATCCTTACGAGATTATTCTCTCCCAGATAAGAGGAGGGCGAGTTGACGGATCATTTGTAGGATGTATTAGATGAGACTTCGCGTCTTTTACCAGCTGTCGAAGATCTACCCTCGTGAGTGGTCTAGTCTTTATCTCGTCATTCCGCCACCTAATAAACACTCCCCGTACTTCGACATTTTTTTTGTAATCGCCACTGAAGGCCCGATGCGTCGAATATCGTCGTTGTAGACCAGCAGCGTCTTCGGGACAGATGGACTTCAATTGTTCGTGCAAAGGAAGGGTGAGATGTTTCAATTGGTCTAAGCACCTCCGTGCCCCAGCGCGCGTAATTATATTATAACTCATTTTTTTTGTTTTTCATGTGCAGGAAGATGGTCAACGTAAACGCTGCGCTTCCATTCAACCTACACAACCAAGCTCTTCCGCATCATAGTCACACTCACAGCGCCTCGGCGTCTCGCTCTAGATCCCTTTCAGCCGACAGACACAGACACCCATCATCAACCTCTTCCAGAGACCCTTATGCCACGATATCGCGAGCGAATGGAATGCTGCTCGCTCCATCATCATCCAGCCGTTCGACAGACCTTCGCGCTGCTGCGGGTTTTGACATGGGAGTTGGTGAAGGAGGCGTCGAAGGGCGTGGAGGTGGAGTCATGGAGGAGGGGACCGGGATGGAGAGTCGTGTGAGGAGTCCGTTGTTAGGACTGCGGTTGGTGAATCTGGACGGTGTTGCTGTGGGCCCCAGTTCGAGTGCAAGTATGCGAGAGGGAGGGAGGGGGAGACCAGGTTGGAGCGGTCCTGCCGTTGACCCGAGTGGGAGCTCCCATTCGCGCGGGCGGACCGCAGGTGGGGGCGATGATGAGATGACGCCTCGACCGCCTGGAATAGTCACCAGGGTGTGTAGATGTTGATTTCCCGCTTGATTTGCCATGCTTATTTTATTCTTCGCCGTAACCAAGCCTCAGGAGATAAAGCTTAACATCGGAGATGCTGGCGCGATTACAGTCAGCTGGGGCGATTGATACCCTCGTTATTTGTTTTTTTTCTACGTTCTCTTACCTTTGGTATGTCGCCTTAGCACACTCGATCAGTTTTGTAACCCGCCGATTTTTATCTCAATTCGCCCATTGCGCATTTCCCCGTCCATCCAGGAACCGCCCCAGGATTCAAATTTAAACACCAGGACGTTCAAGTTGGGAACTTCCATTAGCATTATTGGTTTCGTCGCTTCCATATTCCCCGCTCGCATTGGCTGAGTGATACTCGATGGCGTCGTGGACTCGGAAGACTACGACTCTATAATCTACAATAGATTTTCGCGGATTGTTTTAAAGCCGGGCGAGCAGGCGACCTTGGGGAACCCTCTACGAAGAATATCCAGACCCGATTTGACAAAGTCCTTACCTCTCTTAGGGCATTGTCAGTGGACACTAGTCGCAGCCCCTGAGTGCCCCTGCATCACGAGACTACTCCCCTAAGCTTAAGCAACAACGCAACCCTCCAGAGCTCCAACCTCGAGGAGCTCCGTGGTTTATCTCTGGGCGGCCACCTTGTAGCAACCCTCTAGGCGTACCCTTCCCCTTCAGAATCTGCCAGCAGTCTTCGTCAATCTCCACTATCTCCACTGCTGCGGGAGTGCGCAAGGGACTCCTCCTGGCGGCATCGACTCCCATCAGGTCGGCCTTGGAAACTACGTCAGTCTGATTACTTAGCGGCCAGTGGCCAACATTTGTGTGCCCTCGGTATGCAGCTATGAAGTGGAGAAACAACGAACAGCAGAGGAATGACTTGGAGAAATGCCAGCGCGAAGGTCGGCTATGTTAAAGGATCCTAGATGCTCATCGATGCTTGTTGTGAATCTATTATGACGATACAATCAATGCTCCAATATTTACGACCGCACTATGGGACGCCGAAAGGTGCGTGTATTGGGTGGTGCAAGATGCTGATAGCAATCTGTGCCGGGAGTTCTTCACATCGGTCGCACTGATTGTACGTGAAAATCTCAAGATGATTGTGATATGAATTGATCCATATCATTGTCAAGATGTGTTTGCGTCTAATTCGGAGCCCCTGTCTCTCCTCCGTTGTTCATTTCACACCGGCTTTTTCATTTTCCTGGCTAGTCTGAGGTCGCTATTGTTGAATATGTCTGGAACTCTTGAATTCTTGCTTAGCGTACGTTGTCTTGACACACGGAAGTGGTATCTGAGGACTTCGACAAGCGTAAGGATCGGAACAATAAACCCGAGACATCAAGGGGATAAGCTATTGTATAAATATGAATCGGACCACCACATCCATCTTCGCGCTTTTCCTCTTACCTCCATCTTGACGCCCACTGGCATTCGATCATCGTCCCCCCGAGACATCGAACGCACCACAAATTTCAGCGATGGCCTCGGTAACTGATAAGGCACAGCGGCGAAAGAAATTTGAAGACGCTTGGGAGGTCATTCGCGATGAGCTCGTCGAGCATCTTGCTGGAGAGGGAATGCCAGCCGACGCGCAGGAATGGTACAAGAAGGTGCGTACGCAGTTGGTCCCTCGGGATATGAGTCTTTTGCCACTTTTCGGTTCAAATGGTCCTTCCCAAACGGAGTTGCGATGTCTCGCGGGTTTCACTCCCTTTGCGCCGATTTGTGAGTAATCGGACGGTAACTAATCCCTTTCGTTGCCTAGAACCTTGACTACAACGTCCCCGGTGGTAAACTCAACCGTGGATTGTCTGTCGTCGACACGGTCGAGATCCTCAAAGCCCGTCCTCTGACCGATGAGGAATACTTCCAAGCGGCTGTGCTCGGCTGGTGTGTGGAACTGCTACAGGCGTATTTCCTGGTTGCGGACGATATGATGGATGGCTCGATAACACGGCGCTCACAGCCTTGCTGGTACCGCGTGTCTGGCGTAGGCAACATCGCGATCAACGATTCCTTCATGCTTGGGTCGGCGATCTACTGGCTTCTCAGGAAGCACTTCCGCCAATCATCTTGCTACGTTGATCTCCTCGAAGTCTTCCATGAGGTATACATGCCATCGCTTGTCAGATTCTGTCGATTGACCTCCTTCGCGTAGACGACGTACCAGACGGAAATGGGACAGCTGATCGACCTGATCACCGCGTCGGAGGACCATGTGGACTTGTCCAAATTCTCCTTGAAGAAGTGAGTGCCCCTCTATGCCCCCTTTCGTCCCGGTGCTAACAGTTTTGTAGGCACAGTCTGATTGTCATTTACAAGACCGCGTACTACTCCTTTTACCTCCCCGTCGCGTGTGCATTGTATTTGTGCAATGTGCCTCCGTCTTACATCCCCTCAAACGAACCATTCTCATCGGATAAACCAATTCACCCCTACGACATCGCCAGAGACATCCTCATCCCCTTGGGAGAATATTTCCAGGTCCAAGACGACTTCCTCGACTACTCCGCACCTCCCGAAATCCTTGGTAAAATCGGCACCGATATCATTGACAACAAGTGTTCTTGGGTGATCAATACCGCCCTCGGCCTCGTCACCCCGGAGCAGAGGAAAGTTCTGGATGTCAACTACGGTCGCAAAGGGAAAGATGAAGAACAGAGAGTAAAGGATATCTTCAAGGCTGTTGGCATCGAGCAGAAATACGCCGATTACGAGCAGCAGATCTACACGAAGCTGACGCAACAAATTGAGCAGATTCCTGAAGGCACGAAGGAGGGCGAGCTGAAGAGAGAAGTTTTCACCAGTTTCTTGAGCAAGATTTACAAGCGAAGCAAGTAAACGTAGTATGGACAACGTCATTGTACCAAGTAGAAAAGATGTTCAACTAAGAGCCGGTTATCGGCTACTGTCATTGCCGACTCGGAGAGCCTGGAAGTGAGCGCTTGACGCAACGTCACTCCTCATCAAAATTAACCTTCTCGCGTCACATTTTCACCCAGCGCTGTCGAACTTACTTCCCTCTTGGTTCCCACCGGCGTTCAGGTCCACACGTACCTTGGTCTTCTTAGCGATGCACAACCTTGCGGTCGCAGACATATTTTGCAGCAAGAGTGGGCCAGTTTTTCACTTCGGAAATGAAGCCCGGTATCCGCTTGCCAGAGTGAATTCACTGTCCAGCTATTTCGAATGCTAGTGACAACCATCTGTACTAAGCTGTCGCCTAGCGTGGCGTAGTAAATCATCTGGTCACTCAGTCGCTAAGCATTTTCACGTCCCTAAGTCCCGCTGAGGAGATGGGCATCCACATATAGCTTTATTGACCGTAAGTTACCCGGAAAGGATCCTGTTCGTTTGTGGGTAAGGACCTTGTTACTTCCTCGATTATTGCTTCCACTTTGGACCCTCGCGACTGTCTTCGTGAGAATGGAGGGGCATACGTTCCTGCAAGACTACCCTGGCCAATGCCCGAATATGATCGAGGAAGGATTTGCCACCGTGACCCCCAAATTCGGTACAACAGAATAGGTATCCCCGGTCACCTCGCACGGTGACCGTTCCTGCAGACTACCACAGATAAGTAGCCGTGAATAGCCGTGAAGTACGAGTAAGTCGGAGCGGTGGTAGGTATTAGCTCACCTACCCTCTCATACTCGTTGATGAGTTTAATAAGGTTGATTTAGCGCTTCATTAATCCCACCAGTCGGCCCAGCTCTCCGTATTGTCTTTGAAGGGTCTATTCGGAGCTAAACAATAGAGTAGCTAAGGAACCATTTGTCCATATTCGTTCACAAAGGGCTGGTCTTCTTCAAGGTGCCTAGCGCCATCGAAGGAACCCCAGAGAAGCTGGACCCTTTCTTGTTACATTCCAGATCGCCTCTGCCCGCTGAAGCCTGTTGAACGGCGCATCAAAACGTCGAGTTGAATTAACACGAGAAATAGAAAGCCAGCGCGCTCGTGTCCGGTACAACGGCCAGATGCAAGCGACGCCAAACTATTAAGGATGTCCACTAAGTATCCTAGGCAACAACAAGAGATGCATATGGTAGAGAAAACAGGGGAGCGAAGATCCTACGATGTCACAGGTACAAGTAAGGTAAAGGGATGTGCGGTTGCTACTGATGGTACAGATGGGAGATGAATGATGGGTTCCGGAGATATGGTTCAGATGACAGAAGAGAGTAAGTGGACAAGTCCGTGAGGTAGGCTAGTAGGTGATACAGGAAGGGATGCGAGGGAATCCTGAATGCGGTAGACTACAATGCACTGGTGGGAACGAGCTAAGCACAGGGTATAGCAGGCGGAAGAAAGCATGTGGTGAAGCGAGGGTATAGAAATGAGCAATCGGGGGTATTCTTGAGGAGCATGTGCGACAGCGGCGGCGACACAGACGAAGACGTCATTGCCATCATCATCGTCGTCGGTGGATTATTCAAATCAAGTTGTAAGACTCTTGAATTCTCGTGTACTGGTAGTCTGGGTGAGGTTCAATGTTTTTAGGGAAGTAAGACGCGGTTTGGGGGACTTACTGGTCATGAAGCTATCGGTGGAGAAGACCGACAGAGTGGCCATACCATCGCGGAGGCTCGCGAGAAGAGATTCTTCGCCGCTGATCGTGGCGGTTGGCGTCAGACTACCTTCGCCGGTCCTTAGTCGTGAAATTTCGTCGATGAACACTTGACATGCCATGGACCACAGAGTCTGTCACCGAAAAAATTGTCAGAATTCACCGGTCAAGAAGGCGGCGAAGCACACTTACGCCCATAATTGGATTAATGTACATTAACTGAGATAGATTCGCTTTGCCCAAGCCAACGATCGCTCGAGCAGCGCTTAAACACTTATGCTTTGATGAAGTATCCGAATACGAGAAATTACTGTGAAGCTTGATCACGGAGGCTTCACCCAGCGCTCGAGTGATGATGTGGGTTCGAATTTCGGAGGAGAGGGGATGATCACCGGTGTCTGGAAAGGGCTGAAGATCTTCTCGGAACTTGTGAATTAGGCGATCGAGGGAGTGAAAGGCGTTGGAGAATGCCGTTGATTCATGGGGATACATGTCTAGCATCATATTCTAAATTTAGTAGCGAAAATGAGAGAAAAGAAGGTGCCGACTTACGAGGTCTCCACTGACCAGCGAGGTACGCCGCACGGTGAAATAGAACAGCACCCTTTACATGCATAGAAGTCGCCGAAAATTCTCCAATGGCCACTTGAGGGACCTCACTTAGGAAGTCGCGAACAGTGAAAGTACTATGGGTATCCTGAGGAGGCAGGTATCCCTATTGAGTTGTTAGTTTGGCGAGTGACATGAATAAGAATGATGGAAGCACGTTACCTCACGGTAGGTTCCTATGTCAAGAGGCCACGGGGAATCGATCAACACGCCAGACGCCTCTAATGCGCCACATAGTCTCGTCGGCGGATCGAGTGCTACTGCGAGGGTCTTATGCAAAGTGAACACCGCCCAAAACCCATTTATCCTTTCACCTTCATCAATTTCGTCTTGAGATGGATGCGGTAAGACCGGCAAATTTAGAAGTACTCCAATGGTAGGCGGTGACATGGCAAAATTACTTCGGATCCGGTGGAAATTGCATCCGAGTGCCAATGAAACCGCGATGCTAGTATGACATTTAGCTTCGAGGAAGCGCCCATTACGAAAGAAGTAGTTGGCGAGGAGCACTTCAGCTTGCATGAGGTGGAGAACCCTATGGGGGTGAGTTGTGGTGCTGGAGAGATCGGTGCCAGTATGCTGCAGGGCACGGGACAAGAAGAGTTCTAGGTGGATATAGTAAGGGCTTGTAGGTGAAAGGTGAACGCCCCAGAGGTATACGGTACTAAGGAGAGCCGGTGAAGGGCGCTGAACGTGACCGAACGGAAGTTGGGAAAGGGCAGCCACGCGAAACCGAGTCGGATGCAGAAAAAAGCCAAACTGCGAAGCATGGGGTAGAAAATTGTCAAGTCTACCGATGCAGGATGTCATCAACGGCGAATTTCACATTATATAGGCAGCAAGCAACTTACAACGTTGTGATGACCAGCATTGGAGGCTCCTAGATGATGTAATGAATTATTCACGGGTCAGCATCGTGTTCAGGTTAGAAACACGTACATCGATGCCGAAAAAGGATGATATAGTATCAGACTCAGAAGAAGATGTTGAATGACGCTCGCTGGGTTCTATTAAGCTGTGAGTACTGAGTCATAACCGCAATGAGCTGTTGAACTGTACTGACCGAGTGACTGACTAGAACTAGAGGACACGGGCGAGTATAGCGATAAAGCACTATAAGCCGCGGCTGGCTGAGGTTGTATTAGTTGACTCTGGGTAGTATATGGGTCGTGAAGGGGGACGGAAGGAGTATAATCCTGAGGTCGCTCGAGTTCTTTTATCCGGGTTTCGAGGCGAGCAATTGTCTCCTCCAGAGCCCGTGTTCGAGAGCGGCCTTGAACATCCGTGTAGTCGCATTCGTCCTCCTTCGGATTTCTCTCGCAAGGACCGCATATCGGTTTAACACCGTCACATTTCTAAGAAATTATACAGCCGTTAGTTCAGACTGGGTACGCCATTTGTTGCAATTTAGAAAACATACGATTTTCAGGAACCTGTTCAAGTAATATACATGAAACATGAACGATGGAGTAACAAGGAGCAGCTACCTGCAATTAACGCATGCCTTTCCACGTCGCAATGGCCTGGAGGATGATATGCCCGCTGGCGGCTTCTTCGACACTTGAGGATGCATCCTGATCGAGGCGGGCGAACTTGAAACTTGTCGCGCATACGCGTTTGACCCAGACACGGAGAGCTCCTTTATATAGGAACCGAGTCATGCCGGAAGCTACGCCAATGCCAGTCTTCATTGTCTGCGCTGCGGCACTGGTTGCAGAGATTCAAATCTTCGCAATCGAGATCTTCGAGGCTGTGTTGCTTCTGACCCCCGATGCCAAACAAAGACCACGTGGGTTATCGGAGCTTTGGTTTGGGCGTCCCAACCTTTATGCTCGTACCGCCTTTGCACACCTAGTCCTTTCAGCCACCTCGCCTTTCAGTGGGGATCACTTGTTGCCGGCTCCCTTGCTCGAAGCTTGAGCTAGCGTTTTCCTGCCCTTGAAACCGTCCGGTTACCCTCCCGCTCCTCGTTGTACCGAGGCTTCGGCAACAATGGGAAGGACTACCCGTTCTGCTTATCCTTAACTTTCATTTCCGAGAGGATGCAACGCGAATTAGCTTACTCTATTGCCCCAGAATTTTTCTTCTGTTTATTAGAGAGCAGGAGGAGTTAGCGGAGGGGTAAACCATGCCTGGTTTTCTCCCCATTGAGCCCGGTGCGCTGTAATACCAATTTATATTATTAAGGAGTCTCATGGAAGTAGAGAACCAGGCCGTCATAGATTATCACACCGACGGGGAATGTCCCCGCTCTTGTGCTACGTTTTCTTGTGCTCAAAATCGATGACTTGGGATTTATCGAGCAATCTGCTTCAGAGACTGACGGTGCGATGGGCACCGCCCACTATTGATGGCGTTTTTGGACTTTCTCGGTCACCTCCACTATCTATCAGCACCATCATTAAAACATCGAACGTAGGCGGTTTGTCTAATTTCAAACTTGCGTTTCTCATGTTCTGCAGTTTTGTCGACGATGAATGAATTTCTCAACCTCCTAATGTTCCCCTAAGCGCCCATCTAATACAACCTACCATATATGGTACCAACAGGACTTCTTCAATGAACAATTAGTACGAGCATTGTGTTCGAGTCGCCGCAGCCCTCAGTTTATTCGATATGACCATTGCCACTGCTCACAATGCCCCGTCATATGAGGCGAACACTGTGGCCCAACCATTCTATGCCAATTTTCCAGGTTTGTCTCGCGTGATTTCATATGACCTTTGTTTGTTCTCGTTCCAAACCCATGAATTCATTTCTGACTTTTATTTTTCAATAGACCATTGTGTTGCGTTCGGCACTCACCGCCCGCAGGAAAACCCAGTACCCACTATGACTCTTTCCGGATTCTGTTGACACCCCAGATTTCCGACCGTTCGCCTACGGGAATCTCCCATGCTGTTCGTTTGACTCAGACGTCATTCCAGTATACCGGCAACGGGTCTTAAGTGTGGTCTCTATGCACCTAGCCTGCGTGGGATGGTAGTCCATGGCCTGCCTCGTGTCGGTCCACGCCAGTCACCAATTTCATAAGTCTGCCTCGAGGCAGCCACACGCGGCATGGCGCAGCTAATTTTCCGCTCCTACCACAGCCTTTGACTCCCCGCCACGATGTACGCGCGGACATGAGTCCCCTCCTCTGACTAGCTAGGCATTGGCTTCTCTAGCCCTTCTTTCTGTGCTCGGTCTCGATCCCCTTCCGAGTGCTGGACGCAGGTACGTGACTCAATCGCGTTTATTACCGTCGGGTGAATTCCCGCTCTGCACAGGTCCATCGGATCGTTCGGATACTTCGAATAGCTCATACGCACGCTCGCCAAGCAGGGGATCTCCCGGGTGTGGTAGACCTGCTAGGCCCTAGGATCCACTCCGGATTCATAAGTTGCTCCATGATCACTTTGTCGCCCCTTCAGGTACCTGGAAGCTTTTCGGGACAAATTCACCACTACAGCTTTGGTTCTAAGAGGCTTTGACCGCTTCCTGTCCTGCCATGGCAATCACGATACGCAGATCACATAACAATTCCCAATTCCCGGTACGGAGTCTACAATGTTCTAGCCTCTCTGTGTCACCTTTTTTTTCCTTTCCAAGAGCGCACAGTTAGATGTCAGTTCTTGAAATAGAATCATCGAATCATTTGGTCGCCTATTCAGCAGGGCTATTTTTACCGTCGTTTCAACGTGTTCCGTCAAGGTCTTTGCCACCGTACGGGCGGTGGCAACCCACGTCCATGTTTCTTGTCCGTGCACAAAGGACCAACTGACCCTTCATATTTGGAGGCTTCAAGGCGGCTGAATCCTCAACTTCTGGGAAGAATGCGGATGAAGAGTGGTAATTATGTGCTTTCGCTGGAAGCCTACTCCCGGTCGTACAACGATGGTACTCGGTGGTGGTAGTACATCGATTTTAATTCAATATTTAACTTTCATTCCCCACCGTGCTGTTTATTACTTCCCCTCGTAGTTGTCGTTACTCTGAGTCTCCGTCACGCATACACCGTAACACGTGCCGCCAACGAATGGGTTGGCAATGTTTAGTGCGGCTTCTTTTGCACACCATATGGTCGCGGCGTGATGCGTTTTGATAGCTTCACTGACTTTTGATAGGCCTGATATTCCCGATCTACTCGAATGTCTCAGCGCAGTAATGAAGATTGGAAGAAAGCAGTTGAGTCGCACATACGCCTAGTACACGATTTGGGAACGGCGATCTCTATCAATAACACATTTACATCCTCGCAATCTGAGGAAACCCTCGCCCAGTACATCGATCATACCCTTTTAAAATCTGATGCTTCAGCATCGCAAATAGATCAGCTCTGTGATGAAGCAATTCGCTACAAGTTCAAGGTTCTTCCTCCTTCTATTTCCTTATCTTCCCAAACTGATCTAGATAAACTCTAGTCTTGCTGTGTGAACGGAGTGAATATCCCGCAGGTTGCCAAGCGTCTGCAAGGATCGAACAGTATACCCTGTGCGGTAGTAGGATTCCCACTGGGCGCTTCAAAGTCGATCGTAAAGGCCTTGTGAGTGAAGTGACTCAAAAGCTTAGGCGATCATATCCATATCTAACACTTCTTTATTCTTTCCAACGCCCAGCGAGACCAAAGAAGCCACCCAAGATGGCGCTCAAGAAATCGACATGGTCATCAACGTCGGAGCGCTCAGAGAAGGAAATTACCGCCTGGTATACGAGGACATCAAGGCCGTGGTAGACGCTGCCTCTGGAATCACGGTCAAGGTGATCCTTGAGACCGTCTTTCTAACGGATGATGAGAAGATTGCAGCTTGTTTCTTAGCCGCAGAAGCTGGCGCCGCCTTCGTGAAGACGTGCACAGGCTTCTGTGGAGGTGGGGCTAGTGTTGAAGATGTAGCTTTGATGAAAAAGTCGGTCGCTTACAAGTCCGATGGAGTGAAGGTCAAAGCATCCGCCGGGATTCGAAGCCTTGATAAATGCGTGGAGCTTATCCAAGCTGGTGCGGATAGGATTGGAACGTGAGTGCTTCTTGCTTCGAGATAGGGTCTTTCTCTAGAGGAGGATATGTTTTCGCATGCTCAGTGTCGCTGACGAAATTATGATGCCAGATCCTCGGGTGTTTCCATCATGAACAAGGCTGGGGCAGGAGATGCAGCGTACTGAGGGGGCCGAATAACAGTCTAAAACAAGAGGGACTTCGATATCCTGGAGTTCGGGTGGATTATCGATATGCTATGGGTCGGATATTACCGTTCATTGTTGATATCGTCGGGGGCATTCTCGCGGGGGAAGTCGTACGCTTACCGAACAACCATCTATTTGCTCCACATCGTCGCATCTATCGTGTTCTAAGCAGTTTGCCTCTTCCAAGTCAGATACCGTGCAGGAAGCCAGCTAGGGCGTTCCCATTCATTTCCCGTCATGTTTGAAAGGACCATTTGAGACACGACCTCCGCGCTGCAGCCACACCACACGTTGTTAACGCAAACAATTATTTCAAATTGCAGTGTGAAACCATACCAAGCAAAAGCCCGAGGCATGCCGTGGCCAGTATATCCCCCCGAAATGTATTGACCAAGGAATTCATTGTTGTCTATGTTTGGCCGAAGGACGGGACCAACCTGAGTGTGGCTGAGCGGGACTCGAGGCACAACACAAGGGATACGCACGAATGGGTCCCTCGTCTTAGTATAGCCCATAATTCCCGTCTTTGCGCCGACATCAAAGGAGTGTCAGCGCCTAGAACTTTGCGTCGTAGTGTATTTGACATACCCACTCCATTTCCGGCCGCGTCCCTTGCGAATACAGCCTCGGAAACACACCGGGGAGAAAGTCCCTCAGAGTCTTACCAATTACATCGTTCACGGTCGAATCATCCGTGTCGTAATATTCAAACTTGGATGCGGCCTCTCTCCCTCCTCCCAGGATTACCAACGGCTTGTCGCCATCATCGGCGACCGGTCTGGGGAACCAATATTCAAACCCTTCATTTCCATCCCACGATGACTTGGTAATTTCGGCACTAGAAGCGGATGCACGGACAGCTATTATTTGCCCCCGAGTGGGGATGATACCTTCAGGTCCGCTCATATGCGGGAGTAGGTGGCTAGCATAAGCGTTGGTGGCGTGGATCACATATGAGCAATCCACCGCGGCCCTAGGCGTTCGGAGAGACCAGCGACGTGCACTCGCGGATGAATTTGCCGGTAGTGGGGAGACGGCCTCGACGGGGGTGTTTGTGTGAATGCGAAGGGACATTTTCGGGGTGAGCTTCCTTGCGAGATGGTAGAGCTGCGTCACAAATTTGAGGGGCCAGAGATTGTAACTCGGGAAGTGAAAACCAGGGTAGGAAGTGCCATATCGCTGTGTCCACAAGGTGAGCAACGGCTAAAAGTATCAGTGAATACCCACAGTTTCCATCTCGTCCCGACTTAGCCATTCGACGCGACTCAAATCGGCGCGGGCTTTCTTTGCTGCTTCGAAATCCTTCTTCGCTTGCTCGATTTCTTGCGCAGTAAATAGTAGGGTGGTGTGGCCGCCCGCAACCAGATCTACGGCGTCTTCTGAGCCTTCGTCTTTAATTATCTTCACGATCTGGGACATTGTATATTGTTCGAGAGCCAAAGAACGAAGAGCTTCTTCAGTGCCGTAAGCGGACTCAACGAGTGAGAAATCCAGAAACGCCGCGGGAGTCAGATGTCCGCCATTTCTACCTGTTCACTGCTGTCAGGCAGCATCTAACTCGAGCGGTAGGTAACAAACCGGTGGCGCCAGAGCCTGACTGCGTGTTAGCCATCCAATTTTGAATTCCAAACAGATATGTGACTCACAAAAGTCGCGTGCCTCAAGGATCACAACTTTGAGGCTATCAATATCCGTTGATGCCTTTACCGACTTCGCCAAGTGGTAGGCGGCAGACACTCCGGTGATTCCGGAGCCAATGATGCAGATGTCTGCGTCGGGTGTCAAGGGCCCATCACTGCCCTCTTTCGCTAATGGGTTGGCACCAGGTGAGTCTATCCAGAAAGATTTCGTCGGGCTGGGCACCGGGAGACTGGCCGGCTCGTGGCTACCCGGGAGGAAGGATTCGACAACAGCCTGAGCGTCGTCGAAGCGATTGAGAGGTACAGATAGCACACCCATGGTAGCGAATGTCGCAAATATGAGCCCTCGAACCATTCAAATCCAGTATTTCACTTGAAACGAGTCAAAGGACTGGATGCCTCCTCCGAGTCCGACCTCGCGGTTATTTGAGGGAGGGCGCTTGATTTTCCGACGATTCCGGCCGTCACGGTGTGGTGACTTCCAGAACTCCAGAACTGAACTCGAACGACTGCAAATTGATGTGGCTAGCCTACTGTCTGTCGGATATTGTGTGCCATCCCCGCACTTATGGCAGCGATCTTTTTTCTCCAGTGATACTATGGCCTTACTCTGTGGTCGTCACGGTCTCGTTGGCCACAGCACCACGTTCGAATAAAAATGCAAAGTGTGGCTTCCAACGACTTCACCAACTCTTCTTCGCCTTTTCAACCATCTGTCGCCACATATGACCTCCTTGCGCGAGAAATACACCCTTGCCAAGCGTATAATACGCGAAAGAATCGCCGCCTCTCGTGATCCGCCAGATTCGCTGGATTCACCAATTTTCCAAGGCTTACCGCGTAAAAAGAGAATCAACGTCCTCAAAGAACTCGGCTTGTATCAGTTACTTGATCGGTTTCTCAGAGAAGAACGCAATAGCCAGCCTCTGCATCCCGGAAATGGACACCGTCGCGCCAGAGATGTCAATGAACGATCGGTCCCAGTTGCCGCACACAGCCGTTCTACTACCGGGTCCGAAGTTTCGAGTCAGTCTACGAAATCTAAGGTCGATTTCATGACCTCTGTGCTGGAGAGCAAACGTTCTGCCAGGGATTCCATTTCCTCTCCGTCCAGCGCCACCCTGGTAACCTCAGAACTTGCAGATGTTCATCCTATCGAAGAGGAGCGTGCATCTGGACCCAATGAAGATCAGCAAAATATATCCACGGGCGAAGCTGCACACGACCCGCTTAAATCTCATGGACAAACCCACCCCACGACCCTTGAGGACGGGGAGATTTTTGAAGAACTTGAAGAAGGCGAGATTCGTGAGACCGAAGCGCCACTTACTATCACCCCCACAGAAACGAGAGCCCAGCCTAGACCAGAGGATCTCAGTAACGAGCCGCACACTGCCGTAACCGCCAACTTGAAGGACGTTCCAAGCAATGGTTCCAGTGACGGTGGAAATCCCAAAGCCAATAGCACGCTCAGTGGTGGCATCTCTCACGACCAATCCACTCAACCCCACCAGCATGCCTTACTCCTCTCCGACGGGGAACGACAGCCGCCCATTGAAGCACCCCATGTCAACGGTTCGGTCAAACGAACCAAAGTAGCTCCTGGTGGTTACCACAGGCATGAAGGCAAGCCTCCCGACCACGAGTCTGTCCGCTCCACAAACCCAGTCAACTTGGCTCCTCGTGCAAGGCCCACGACCCGCAAGACCATGCCCGTCTTCATAGACTACTCCCGCATCAGCGAGCGATTATCGGTGACGAGATTCGGACACGTTCGGCCTCATTGCTTCGAATATCCAACGAGTTCCCTGAGGTCCACCGCGACAAGCCTCGCCGAACCATCAGTCAAGGGACTTTGCGTCGGCCGTGCTCGGTACTGAGATATTGCTTCTGACGACCCTTTCGCAGCCAGGCATCGTACTATGTCGTCGATTTTTTGTGATCGTAATACGCCATCGGGTGCATTGCCACTCGACTCCAATCTATACACATGCATGTTCGTTGCACAGGATGGCCTGACGTAGACCCAATCGTTCCTGGCAGTTAACGACACATGTTGATGCGCCGACTCCTCGTGTAGATGGACGGTGAATATCCCTGAGTCCGAAGGCTACATGTGTCGGCTTTTGACTTGAATCGATGAGATCATTTGTACCGCTCGGCTCCAAGGCTTGACTAAGTGGCGGCCGCCACTGTGCAAATGAGCGATTTTATTTTTACCTAGATTCGACTTGGGCAGAGGGCAAAGGCTCAGTATCCGGATGCAAGCGGATCCAACTCTATGAATGACAATACGGAAGGTGAGCAGGACCGGTGGGAATAGTGTACAGATGCAGGATGATGAACGTATACAAGTAGTAAATCCGAACTATGCCCTTTGATCAGGTCTTGGCTCTGAGCATGACGGTGAGGATAGGCATCGGAAGAATAGCTGAAGGGATACTCACGACTCCACTGTACACTCAGGATAAGGTTATCATAACCCATGCCATGCACTTTCTCCATGGCTTTCTGAGCCGCCGCCCGGTCTTCAAAGCTGACGAAGGCGAATCCTTTACCGGCACCCGTCTCCCTGTCACGACCAACATACACTCTCGCCACACGACCGAAGTTACCGAACAGCTCGCGTAGATCGTTTTCTTGCGTATCTTCCGATACGTTTGTGACACGGAGGGTGGGCAGGTCATCCCGGTTTCCAGCACCACGCATTGACTCGCCAGCCCCCCGGCCAGCGCCTCGCATCGAAGGTGGGACATATTTGCCAGTAGAATTAGACGCGCCGCTAGCGGTTGGTGCAGGTGCGCTGTCAGAAGGCGGCAGATCCTCGTCTGGTCCAAGACCATCTAAACGGCGGGAGAATATTGAGCAGCTGGAGGGAGAGGAAAAGCTAGGCTACGCACCACCCGACTTTAGTCCAGCAAGGGTATCCTTGTAAGGACATTTGGCAGTAAAATGCTCTCCGGAACATAGACGACAGACGACTTTGCCAGCACCAGCAGCCTTGAGCTGTGACTTCATGTTTTGAGAAGCTGAAGGTTCCGGTTCCGCACTCTAACATGAGGATCAACAGCAGCAATAAAATGAAAGGTTCGCCACGGACCTTGTTGCCTGCACTGAGCTTGAGAAAGAGCTCTTCGCCGACGGTGGTGGTCGCGCGATCCGGTCCAGGTGAGTGTCCCTTCTCCAGTCCAAACTTGGCCCATTTTTTGCGCTCGGCAACCTTGTGTTCGACGACAGACTTTTGCAAGGTTCGTTTTATGCGACGTGTGATCTGCCAAAAGGTCAAATTAGCTGCATCCCAGTGTCACTATATGCTGAGGCTCACTTTGACTTTCTTTCCCTTCTCGTTTATTGCATATTCCACCGTCGTTCTGATACCATTTTCGTCGACAAAATCTTCGACCTTGTTCGGGGTCTCTACTCGCTCTGATTGGGATCAAAGTACGATGATTCGAGATAGCACTGACCTAGCTCATCTACATCATCGGCCCAGGATGTTTTTGCTACACTGATTCCAAACTGAAATGAGTTCCAAGAATGCTCTGTGGTTTGGGGGGAAATTTACGCGGTGGGCGCCATCGTGTTGGGTGTCTGAACGAAAGAGAGGCTATCAACAAACTTGTGGATCCCACGGTCAATATTCTATGTCTCACGATAAGTAACCTGAGATTAGCTTCCCTATCTATGTCAGGGGAACTCCCACAGCATGGAGTCGCTCTTCAACACCATTGTAAGGAGATCATCATATATTTGCTGTTTTACATAGTCGGACAGCGTGTGAGAGAGAAAGCAAATACAGGCAGGGCCCAATGAACTGAATGCTCAAGGCTTTGAATCCTTGGTCAATCGGACGACGAACTACAGCTCTCAATCAGCTCTGCCCATTTTCTAAACAGACGGGAAGACTCACAGCGCCCCGTTCTATGGTGTTGATGACAATGTTTCCACTAGGGAACAAACCGTAGCTCGACCAGCTTCCAACGAAGGAAAGGGCTCCTCCTCCAGGCAAGTCATCGTCCTCAGGGTAAACATCAAAGAATCCAAGCTCCTTCACGCTATTCCCAGTCGGATCTCTCGGAATGGAGGAAATATCGACCACGCGCAAGCCAGCGCCGTAGTTCGACTGGAAGACTTTGCCGTTGGCGATGTATTGGTTGTGGTCGATGGTGACGTTAGGAGTCTTGAAGAGGCCGGTTTGTTTGGGATTGTGCAGGTCTGAGATGTCCCAGATGTAGGTGACGGCGTGGCCATCAGCAGCTGGGCCTTGCGCTCGGACTTCGTCGTACTCATCGTCGAGGATGAGGTACTGTTGCCATTTGCGATCCAGAACCCATCTAGTAAACGGAGCTTTAGTGTCAGAATGGAGGATGAAGTGAGTATTTACCCTTGGTGAGTATACGTCGCACCCTCATATCCAGTTCTGGAGATGATCGTCGCGTTGGCTTTGTCGGTGACATCTGCGAATTAGAATTTTAAGCATGCGAAGAGCCGGGAAGGTTGTAGCCAAACGAACTGTATATGGTCAAGGTATCTTCATTATAACCGTAGCAGACATCTTGTCCGACATATCGGCGGTCAGGACCACGATATATGAGACATTGGGCACTAAAAAAGATGTTGATACAGACACAACGAACTCGTAAATGGACACCTACTCGTGTACATAGCCGTCTTCAGCTTGATACCCCGCTAGCGTAGGATTAGACGGATCCTTAATATCGATGAAGACAAGACCGGAGCGGAATTCGCTATCCCTAGGCTGAGCACCCACAGAGACGACGTATCCGCGGTCCCAGTTGATAACGATGTTGTGAGTCCGGCCGACAGGAAGGCCCTTGAACAAGCCAGTAAGGTCCGTCTCGGGGTTAAACGTTTTCGGTTTTTCTGAAGGCTTGATTCTCAAAATCTTGCGGAGATCGAAGATTTGGATGTGGTGGTTTACAGCCTCGGAGCCGACGATGAGCCAGTTATCGAGGACACGAAGTTCTATGACGAACGAAGGAAAAAATCATTGGTATGGCGTGAGTTGAAGAGGGACCTGGACGCACCTCTCCAGATGGCTGGTTGAGCGCCAGGCGTCTGAGGAAGACGACCAAGATAGTCGAGCTTCCCGTCTCTAGTCACCTCGGCAAAGGCGGCGCCGTCGGCTTGCGCGATGATAATGTATTCACGACCTCTATACACCCAGCCCCAAGAGCTGCTTCCACGACCAGTTGCGCTGCCTAGATCAGCGTGAGAGTAGAACGAGTACAGATCAATGTTGCTGCAGCGGAACTCGCCAGCCTTGCCTAGCGCGGAAGAAATGTCAAAATCCAGCTCATGACAAGGCGCTCAGACTCACCATTAACGCAAGGCACGTGATCCGTAACTGTCTTGTATTGGGAAGCATTGAAGACACCTCGGGCAGCCTGCGTATCCCAAAAGGCGTGTTTCGAGTCCATGATCTCCTGATGGACTTGTCCGCTCTCATAGGCTTTCCGGAGGGGAGGATCGGGGATTTCCTTAGTCAACGCTGCGGATATGATGGCAATGAAAACGAGCGAGACTTGCAGAAGGCGCGCCATGGTGGTTTAGCGGGGGGACCTGGGAATGGGGAAGCAAAAAGCACAAATGGCTCGCCGCTAAAATACCTCGACGGTGATAGATAATATCATTCAATGAGCCGGTTGCGCAACCTATCAAGACATTGAGCACTATGGAAAGCCAATAGTCACCTCGCGCAACCGATTGGTTCTCGAGTAGAAGCGACCGGGGAATCCATGTGGCGAAGGCCTTGGCTACCTTGTGGATTCGGAAATAGTGGCGTCTTTGCGGAGGCAGATTAGGTGCATAAGATTCATAATCCAGTTATCTCCTGGGTATCCTTGAGGATTCTCTTCTTAGCCCGAACGACCATATGTAATCGAAGCCATGAACGAGGTGGGATAAGGTGAGGTCGATATTTGTCAAGATTGTTTGAAGCTGGATATGCGGAGATACACGTATATGTACAGCTAACCAGGTGGTCTCGTGTACTCCTTCCGCTGGGTATGGAGGTTCACATGAGCAGTACATACGAGCTTCCTGGAACTCGGAATGCGCGGAGAGGAGGCGTCCAACTGTTCGAAGATCCTTTGCGGTTTGGCAACGTTCTTGAAGATAAATGGGCAGGCGACCAGAGTTCAAGCTGACTTCAAGGCGAGTGAAGGTACGACCGGGAAGGGGTCCAAAATGGGACGGCGGTTCGGAGTCCAAGTCCGGAGTCCGGCAGTAACAAGCACGTGACCCAGCTTTTTGATGTTCGACAGGGGCAAATGCTGATCCTAAGCGCCCGCTCTTCCTAGTGCCATGTCGCGCATGGATTCCAACACTTGAATTTTCGCCCCTCCTCCCCTCCAGGTTCAGAACTCGACAAATACATCCGCTGTAAGCAAAGGTTGCAGATTCAGCACTTGTCGTTCAGCTGCAAAATTTGAGCCAAGGCAATCCCTACGAAGATTCGCCGTTTGAACTTTGATCAAAGGACAAATGCAGTCGAAAATTGAACTTTGGTCTGCTGATGGCTTCTAATCGCAATATACAGGTGAGGGTCTGATCAACCAGAGTGGAGCAACCGCTTGTACTGATATTTCCATGTTCTTGATTGGTTCCTAGGGTCATTTGATTGTCGGTTTGGGGGGCTTCTAAGCCCTTTGGCGCGCCATGTGTCCTTGACACCTGCATGACATCTGTCTCGTTGGATCGGTGGTATGGCGGTTTACCTTTCTGGCGCTTCATTTGGTATGTCAACTTGACGGCTCCCGCGAACCACTCTTAGACGAATTCGAGTCGATGTTATCAGACGTGGACGAAATGATATCGAACTACCTGGTATCCAATTACAATCCAGAATCAAGGACGAAAGTACATACGGACGGTCATTACTGATTTCTTCTTTCAGGGCGCCTCAACAGCTACAGTAAGGATTCCTTTTGCTTCACGAGAACTTGGGTTGAAGCCTTCAGTTGCAGTCTGAAGTGGGTAGTTGTTTTCCGCGGTTCGACAGTCACAAACAATGGATAGTGTTGTTCGCACCACTGTTCGATTTTCCCGCACATGACGGAGATGCCAACCAAGTTTGGGTCGTCTGGGCTTGCTCTCGCGTGGATGCGTCGGGCGTAGTCTCGGTAGATGTAAGCGACTTCGCGACAGTTTGTTGCCCGCATTGCCAGCTAAAACGATGTCGACAGGAATCAATATAAAGCAGAGGCGATGGATTGTAACATACCGAAGCAGCTTCAGCTTTCCGAATCTTGATGTTCCTTCGGAACAAGCTAGGATTCATAAAGCAACGCTCGAGTGAAGCCATAGCTATGGCCTGCGGAATCGCGACGAAGGTAAATATGCTTCGGTTCTTGAGGGCTTTCAGATAGTCCAGCGAGCCCGTTGCGTGTCTTAGAGCATCAACAACCATCCCACTCACCGCCCACAGAGCCCTCTTCTTCACATCCTTCCCTCCCGGCGCATCCCAGCCGCTGCCCATCTCTTTCATCTCCTGAAACCCGTACTCCTTCCGCCCCCAAATCTCCCGAGGCCAGAAATACATAGTCGCGTCGACGTCTTCGCGATAAGACAGGATGGTGTGGGCTTTTTGAAGGAAGACCCCAGCGTTACTGGAGAGTTCGACTTGGTCTTTGAGCCACGGGTCTTCCTTACCCGAAGCAGCGAAAAGGATGGAGAGGCCTTCACCTACCAGGCCAGCGACGTAGTGACAATAGAGGTCGTATTCTTCGATGCTTTCGCGGCAGACTGAGCCTCTTATGGCGTTCTTGTCAGCGAAGTCGGCCATACCGGATCCCATCCTCTCTGTGATAGAGATGATCACGTCACGGTCCCTTGGAAGTGGAAGGCGATTAGCACGCAGGCACGGTCGGTTCAGAAAGGCTTACTCTGGTGCGAGGCGGCCGACTTCCTCTATGACGACGTCGTATTCCACGAGCATCTGTCTGTCCTTCTCGTCGGGTCCGCAACCGTCGAACGTCCAGCCTGGTATGAGGGTCTTCTCATGAAACGAGCGAAGCAGAGGCTGCTTGATGTCGTTGGGTATCGTCAGGTCATCTTCAATGGTATCAAGACCTCGTCCTACGAGGTAAAATAAGCAAACCTACGAATCACAAATTCCAATCAGCGAGAGCACCACGAAAACGTGCCAGGACAACACCGCCTACCACTCGTCCCATGTCACCTTCGAGTTGCTTAATGACCCCCGCGAAAGTTGTACTTTGCTCATCTAAAAATTCCCAACATCGTCTCATCGTCTTTCTGTCCCATCCGGTGGTAGCGTGCTCCTTCGGCGAAGTGATGTCGCGTTTCTCTCGTTGGTGCCGGTAGAATTGGACCAAGGTCTTGAATTCTAGCGGGTGGGCGAGCATCGAGAGGACGTTTGGCATCGGTGGTGTCACCAGCGTTTAGTGGACTCGATTGAGGGGAGTTGCAAGTGATGCGCGAGTGCATGCCCTGCAATTATAGGATGGTACACGGACTGACAAATTCTTTACCTTGACGCTAGGTACGCTGCCATGACGGCTAGCTCGCAGCCCACGAGCTTTATTCAAATTCCAACCGTGTATTAATATCTGTTGCGTCGGTAAGCCGACTCGGCGCCCCTGACTGGGACCACTTGTTCGTATGGCAATCACTGTTCCTGACGCAATATGTCAGATTTGACCTCTCTACGAGACCCATCAATACCTCGACGATCCTACTGTCCTCGACGGGCAGGGATCGAGTCAGAGTTCGAGTAGACCCTAGAATTGGGCTGCTTTATCATCTACTGGCAGTCGAGATGCGTCTTTCTCCAAGATGCTGAGTGTCTTTATTGCCTATGTGATCGACTTGATGCAATTAGATCGAGGTGTACCCAGTGCAAAAGTTCTCCTCGATGCGATAAGCGAAATCGGATACATAGAAATGGCGATTTCGAACGTGACTGGCGACAAGAAGACAAATTTACTGTTGAGAGGATCAAGGTACAAAGCAGGATGTCACTGCTGGTTGATGTCGCCCTGGCAGTCAGGAAACAGCTGCTCAAACTCTAAACCTTTATATTTAAATAGGAATAAGGCTCCCACGGTAAGTCAAGCTTATCTCACGATCAGTGCTGAAAATATCACATTTCTTCGGGGTCTCCCACTAATCCTATTCACTGATTTATACCACATTGCCCGACTTCAAACCAAGGGGTCATTGGCAGCCTTCATTGTAGACATGACAAAGGGACTCGGGGCTGCTCCGTCGCTCGACAGTACGCTCTCTCTTCTCTTTCCCTCTCCTCCTTCCTTTTTCGGAATTTATTTATTTATTTTTATTTTCCCCACCGCTATGAGCACCGAGCCGAAACCCAGGCCTAATTGCTTAAGCGCCCAAGGCTCGATGGTTCCACACCTCCCCTCCTCTGCGCACAATATCTGAGCCGAGTCCGCAAATTCTGCTATACACATGAGGGAAGCGGACCCTTTGTTACGCATTTGCTATTCGGAAGATTCAAGAGTCGGCGTTGTTTACAGTTTGCTGCTACTAACAACAATGAAGTTACTTCCGTTGGAGAATTAATGTTACTATTACCTGCACTGGTGCAAAGGTATGAAGCACGAGTAAAGCTGGATGCATAGTAAAGGCGATTTCGTTGGAGCCTGATGACAATCAGGCACATTTAAATTTCATGTCGAAATATTGCGGCGGGTACTGTAATGGGTGGGCGTTAAATGAAGGTACCTATTTGATGATTAATCAGGAAGAAGATTCCCGCGGTAAGTAGAGTCAAGTCTCCCACGGTCAGTAAAATCGCTGACCACGGTCTTTGCCAGGTGCCTACTCTTCCTCTGGCTTTCACAATGGATTCACACCTTTCGCCCCCTCCTCACCTCCAGGTTACTTCTTCAACACCCATATCCGCCAAACAGGCTCGAATCCAAATAAACAACTTTCTTTCTGACTATCAGTCTCGCAATATCGGAGCAAAAGCCGCTGATTCTGCGCTTGTTGTTCAGCTACAAAAATTGAGCAAGGCGATCCATGAGGAGAGAAGGCAAAAGTCTGCCTCCTTCGGAGGGGGGAAGACAGGTTGAAATATACAAGTGAAAGAGGTAGAGCCTTCGCTACACATCCGTTCTTCGGAAGAACTGATTCTTAGTTCCTACAGCTATATTGTCGGCTTTGGAGGCATTCTTCGACTTTGGCATGCCATGCCATGTGTTCTTGAGAGCTGCATAGCATAGCGTCTCTTTGGATTGGTGCTATGACACCTTCGGTTGACTTTTGTGGCGCTTCATTTTGTATGTCAAACGCTCCCGCGAACCAGTCTTACGCAAATTCGGTTGGTTGAGATCAGACTTGGAGTGAAACGATACCGAATTACTTGGCGTCCAACTACAATCCGTAATCAAGAACAAAAAATACATACAGATGGCATTATGAATTTCTTCTTTCACTGCCGGTCATTCGAGCACTGCTACAGCAAGGTTTTCTTTTGCTTCACGAGAACTTGCGTTGAGCCCTTCAGTTGCAGTTTGAAGTACGTGCCGCTCTTCCGCGGCTCGACGGTCACGAGCGATGGGTAGTGTTGTTCGCACCACTGCTCGATCTTCCCGCAGGCGACCGAGATGCCAACCAAATTTGGGTCGTCTGGGCTTGCTCTCGCGTGGATGCGTCTGGCGTAGTAGCGGTATA
Source organism: Pleurotus giganteus (assembly GCA_032158425.1). Taxonomy (NCBI): domain Eukaryota; kingdom Fungi; phylum Basidiomycota; class Agaricomycetes; order Agaricales; family Pleurotaceae; genus Pleurotus; species Pleurotus giganteus. The sequence goes on from JAPEHR010000005.1 coordinate 2,848,013, forward strand.
TGTAAGCTACGTCACGACAGTTCGTTGCTCGCATTATCAGCTAACAAGATTCTCGGATTTAGCAGGATTGAGGGAATGATGAACTCGGAGGATGACATACCGACGCCGCTTCAGCTTTCCGAATCTTGATGTTCCTTCGGAACAGATTAGGATTCATGAAGGAACGCTCGAGCGTAGCCATGAATATCGTTTGCGGACCCGCGACGAAGGTAAATATACTTTGGTTCTTGAGGGCTTTCATATAATCCAGCGAATCCGTGGCATGCCTGAGAGCATCTACAACCATCCCACTCAGCGCCCACAAGGCCCTCCTCTTCACATCCTTCCCACCGGGCGCATCCCAGCCACTACACATCTCCTTCATTTCCTGAAAGCCGTACTCCTTCCGCCCCCAGATCTCTCGAGGCCAGAAATACCGATGTTCGTCGACGTCTTCACGATAAGACGGGATGATGTGGACTTTTTGGAGGAAAAGGCCGACGGAGTTGGATAGCTCGGGCTGGTCTTTGAACCAAGGCGATTCTTTCTTCGACGCAGCGAACAGGCCTGAGAGGCCTTCCCCGATCAAGCCAGCGGCGTAATGGCAGTAGAGGTCGTAATCTTCAACTGTTTCGCAGTAGACGGAGCCATTTGTCGCTGCTCTGTGCGCAAAGTCGGCCATACCGGACCCCATTTTCTCCACGGTAGAGATAATCACTTCACGGTACCTGGAAGGTGATTCAGTAGAGCCGGGAACGGCAGGGCTGATACAGGAAAGCTCACTCTGGCGCCAGACGGCCGAGTTCCTCTATCACGACGTCGTATTCTACGAGGAGTTGCCTGTCCCTCTCGTTGGGACCGTTACCGTCGAACTTCCATCCTGGTGTCAGAACGTTTTCATGGAACGACCGTAGCAATGGTTGCTTGACTTCGTCGGATATCGTCGCATCGTCTTCAATGGTATCGAGACCTCGTAATGCCAGATAAAGCAAACAAACCTACAAGTCGATCAGGACCAAGGAACCGCAATTCGCCGACACAACGTACCACTCTACCCATGTCATCCTCAAGCTCCCTAATGACCGCCGCAAACGATGTACTCTGTTCATCCAAAAATTCCCAACACCGTCTCATCGTCTTTCTGTCCCATCCCGTCGTAGCGTGTTCCTGCGGCGACGAAATGTCACGTTTCTTCTTTTGGTGTACGTAGAATCGGACTAGAGTCCTGAACTCTAGCGGATGGGTGAGCAGTGAGAGAACATTCGGCATCGGTGACAATGTAGATCGCGGCGACAGTGGTGGTATAATTAATAGCGCTTGGTCAGCCGACTTGAGAGGTTGCAAGCGACGCCTCGAGTTGAGTGGCCGCCGTACCCTGCAATTATATATGCACCTACATAGGCTAAAACAATTACCTGCATGCTAGGTAAGTCGCTGCGACAACGGACATGATAGCTAGCCTGCAGCTCGCGAGGTCTAATCGAATTGCAGCCGTGTAAACCCTTGAATCCCTGACAGTGATTTCTGTTGTCGAGCTGAATATTTCCATGTCGAGCACGCTAAGTTGACGGTGACCCTGATCCCTTGCCTGTCTGACGTTCGCCTCATCAGTGGCAATCCCTCCTCCTGACAAAATATGTCACAGTAGCACGCAGAGCTTATCAAGACTTGACCATCCTGTCGCCCCGGCGATGTGCGTAGGCGAATCAGAATTAGACTAGATAGAGTAGACCCTAGAATTGGGCTGCCCCGACGTACTAGTGACAATCGCAATGCGCATTTCTCCGGGATACTGAGTCCCCTGGATTCACTAGCGGTCGACTTGGCGGATGCGCCACCATCGGGTCCGCCATAGTTACCAGCGCTAGCTACTCACGCATGGATCCGCAACAAGCCTCAGACCGAAGCAGCTGCTGGGCGGGTGAGAGTGCATCACGGCGCCACGGAATTTTTCAACGGAGAAAAATGTCCAAAGAGTCCCATCTTGTAAACACCCGAGTCCTTGGTTTTTGTAAGTACGGTGCCAATCTGAATGTTTAACCAATGACCTCAACTTGCTGGGGGCACAGCTGAGATTCCCACTCCCACTGGTCAAACCATTCACATCCGCATGTCCGTGTTGACCAGTAACATTCATGATCCCCTCCCCCTTCTTCCGACATCTTGTTCCTGCGTGATCCCCACAATCCTCGTCCGCGCATGAAACACCACCACAGGGGAGTCCCAGTACTCCCACGGTCAGAGCCGACCACCTCACTTCAGACGCTACGGAATTCGAGATTCTCCCCATCGCGTTGTCCCTCAATGTTTCGACCACTGACCTGCAGGAACGTTCAGGACTCAGGATTCGTCACGAAGGGTGAGCGCGAAAGTGTGCTCATCTCCGCTCACCGCGATCCTCTTCAGGCAAGTCTTGTCGATTGGAAATGGGAGGGTCCTGGATGTCACGGCACTGTCGGGACTCTTGGTATTGGATATCCTCGAGACAACCAGGATCTGGTCGTTCTAAATCATCGTCTGGCTCGCTGTCCGACTGCGATGGCATTGCTTGATTGCCGAGGAGACTGTTGTGGTGAGGTGGAGGTGTTCGAAGACGATCGTGTTCGGGGTTACTAAAGTCACCGGAACCCCCTGGTGCAGGCGATTCCGTAGGCTCCTGGACACACGCATGAGCATTGCTATAACATAAAATAGATTGCGTACCTCGGAATCAAGTCGACGGCGCTTGGCCGTGTGAGATGTGGGACTTGCCTGAGATTGGGGGGGTGCTTCGAGGACGATTCCGGTGGCGAGTTTTGGTTTTCGTGGATACATGGGCGCCATCACATTTCTCGCAAGTACAAGGCACTTTCTTGCCCATATTGACGCGTACAAACTTCACCAAAGTCGCAGCACCGTCACTTGAATTATGTGTGTAAGGACACAGTGACCGAGACGCGTAGATATAGTGACGTAGGAACAGTATGTGTGGGCGCACAAGCAAAATCGGGACGACGCCTCGTGTGAACCTCGTGTGAACTCATACCTTCCCAGAAAGAGACATCGCGTCGTATAATCCCAGCTACACTCAGCAAAAGTCCCCATCCCTCCAGTTTCATCCAGATTTCCCCAGAGCGGGTTTTCACTGGGCATGAAGCCACACGCCGATGCCTCCCGGGCGAAGAACAAGGCGACCAAGAAAGAAGATAAAGAAGATGCTCCGAAGAAGAAACTCAACTGGTACGCGATGAAAGCAGCAAAGTCAGCAGGTCCAAGTGCCCCTGGCTCGAAGCAGGTACCGGAGCCTGCGTCTGAAGATTGCCTCGCGGGGCTGTGTTTCGTCTTTACCGGAGAGCTGAGCAGCTTCTCAAGGGACGAGTCGATTGACATTGCCAAGCGTTTCGGGGGGTGAGTGCGTCTCTAGAGTCTGTTACTCGTCTCTAACGCATTACAGTCGTGTAACGCTCCAGCCTTCCAGCAAAACAGACTTCATTGTCCTGGGCGAGAATGCGGGCCCGTCTAAACTCGCCGCGATCCAGAAGCATAAACTCAAGACGCTCTCGGAGGATGAATTTTTGAATCTCATAGCCACCAGGAAAGGGCCGGGGAACGGTAAAGGGTATGATGAGAAGACGAAGAAGAAGATGGAGAAGGAGCAGGAAGCTATTCGGCAGGCGGCAAAGGAGATGGCACAAAGGGAGAAGAAGGCGGCAAAGAGTGAGGGTACCAGTAAGGGCGGGTCATCGTGAGTGTCGTTTCTTATTCGTTCTGACTGGACGATAACGACTAGTATCAGTTCGAATATTGACAGTCAACTCTGGACAACACGATATGCTCCTCAATCGCTGAAGGAGATCTGCGGCAACAAAGGCCAAGTCGAAAAGCTCCAACAATGGCTGACGGATTGGTTCGTCTATCTTCTCAGCTTGGTCTTGGCCTCACCGTTCTTCTAGGCCCAAAAGTCTCAAGGCTGGCTTCACGAAACCGGGCAAAAACGCTATGAACACTTACCGTGCTGTTCTTATCACGGGTCCGCCTGGCATCGGGAAGACGACGAGCGCGCATCTTTGCGCGAAGCTGGCTGGGTTCACGCCGATCGAACTGAACGCTAGCGACGCAAGGAGTAAGAAGTTGGTGGAGGTAAGGTCAAACTTTGGCCGAGGAATCTGGCTGATTCGTGGTCTCTAAGAATGGCATGAATATCAACAACAAATCTCTTGACGGATATCTGGCTGGTGGTTCAAATCACAGTGTACGTCCTCCTCTAATTTCTGTCTTCGCGTTCTTACGTCTCCGATCCTAGACCAACTCGGCAGGTGTTGCAATAACCGACAGGACTTGCCTTATCATGGACGAAGTCGATGGAATGTCTGCTGGAGACCGCGGTGGTGTCGGCGCTATGAACGCTTTGATCAAGAAGACCAAGATCCCCATAATATGTATCGCAAACGACAAGGGAGCTCAGAAGCTTAAACCCCTGCAGTATACGACTTTTGGTATGACTTTTAGGAAGTATGTCGTCACGCTTTGCCATCCTTCCTTGTAATTGGCTTACTGGGTTTATCCAGGCCAGAAGCTACTGCCATTCGGTCAAGACTGCTCACGATTGCGTACAAGTACGTTCATTGAAACTGTCTGTCTACATTCTGATGTAATTTCGCGGTCGTTAGGGAAAAGTTGAAGATTCCTGCGAATGTCCTCGATCAGCTCATCCAAGGCGCGCAGTCCGATATTCGTCAGGTGATCAACATGCTTTCGACGTGGAAACTATCCAGCGACTCGATGACCTTCGATGAGGGCAAAGCTCTGTATGGTATTAGCATTGTCTTGCTGATCCATCTGTCTAATCTTCTATTGTTCTTAAACAGCGCGAAGGTCAATGAGAAGCACTCGATTTTGACACCCTTTGATGTTACCCAGAAGATGCTTGGACCGTATCTCTTCTCTCATACCGCTCGGGAAACACTGGCCGACAAGATGGAGCTTTACTTCCATGACCATGCTTTCATCCCTTTATTCATTCAGGTAAATCCTCGTTCCAAGGTCTTGGAGCTGTGCTAAGCATTAGCTCGTATGTAGGAGAACTATATGAAGACCCAACCAGCTCGAGTCCGAAGCATGGATGGGCCAGAAAAGGATTTGAAGCAATTAGACTTGATGGACCGTGCTGCGTCGTCCATATCAGATGGTGACCTTGTTGACGCACTGATCCATGGGTGCGTGGCCCTCTCATCTTGCATATGTCCATCTGAATCGGCTATAGCCCCGAGCAACATTGGTCGCTGATGCCTCTCCATGCCGTTTGCTCTACTGTTTGTCCCTCTTCATTTCTATACGGCGCTGGCGCTGGCTACGGCGGTCCAAATGCTATGTCCTTCCCTCAGTACGCCCCACACCTTCTTGTTTCCTGTCACCCACTCTAAGCCCTCTTTGTAGATGGCTGGGCCAGAACTCTAAGCAAGGAAAGTTAAACCGTCAGTTGACGGATGTGCAAGTCCGAATGCGCCTGAAGGTCTCGGCTGACAAGGTCGAAATACGACAGTCGTATCTTCCTGCTTTGTTCCCCTACATTGTTAAGCCGTTGGTCGACGAAGGGGCTGTGAGTTTCCATCATCACCTTCCTTCCCTGCGTTAGTCTGATTCACGTCATATATAAGCCTGCGATTGACGATGTCATTGAGCGCATGGATGGGTATTACCTTTCGAAGGACGATTGGGACACTGTCATCGAATTGGGCGTCGATCAGAACAAAGATGAGAATGTCTTGAAGCAGATATCCTCAGCTACGAAGGCGGCATTCACGAGGAAGTGGGTTTTCTTGTCGTTTCGATATTCAGCTCTGTTCTTGATGGCTTATCATAGGTATAATTCGAGCGAACATCCGATACCCTTCCATAAAGCCTTCGACCTCAGAAAGGCTCCGAAGAAACTCGCTGCGGCTGGCCCTGCGCCTGACATTGAGGATGCCTTCGAGGTTTGTGCTCACCCAACCTCATTGTCGTTACTGAGAGTCGTTTCTCTTCTTTTCTGCATAGCTCGATGATAACATCATTGATGAGCCCTCAGAAGATGAGAAGGCGGACAAAGATCCGGATGATATCAGCCATGATAAGCTCTTCAAGGCGGCTAAGAAGAAGGCTCCTGCTGCTAAGAACGCTGTCGCTAGTTCTTCGAAGGCTCGAAGTAAGAAGAAGAAGGATCCATCGTAGTGTTGGTTTCTCTGCATCGGACTTGTTGGGCTATCTTAGCGTTATTTGGTGACTAGAATATATCCCATTTGTTTCTTGTCTTCTAGCACCTATCGCATCTGTATTAAGTGTGTATATTCAGGGCAACCCTTCCGTACCGCTGCGCTTCATGTGGGTGTCGTTTCGCTCTTTGCGCCCTTATTAACATTAACGACATTGATAGCTTGGACAGGGCGAAGATGAAGAGGGATGGTCTGCTGCAAAAAGATCTGAGCCACTATCTCAAATCAGATGGCCACCCTCGAGCCTCAGTGATAACACAAAGTCATGGGTATGCACGTAGGACGCATCTTTCACGGCTAAAACTGATTTAGCCTCGCGGTTCGCCTGCTCAAGTTTTTCTACCCCTATAAACGCGCCACACGTGACTCAGGGACCAGAGAAATGTGGTCATCTGTGACGTCGACTCCTAGTTCTCGTGAGCTAAAACTATACAATTTAGCTCTCTGCGATGTTTCACTCTTTGCGCTTCCCATCATGTCTTCCGTTGTTGCAGCTGCGAAACAGGCGGTGCTGAGTGTTACAAGCAACCCCAAGATCGCCCAGTTGGACCAGTTCAGTATCACGCCTTCGTCGTCGACGAGGTTAACCACAGATCATGGAGTCTCAGTGCCAAATACGGATACCTGGTACGTTGTTATGCCGGAGGATCGTGTTTAGTGATGGTGAGCAGAGTTATCCAGGTTGAAGGTTGTCGATGGGGAGAACGGCGGACCTGCTTTGTTGGAAGATCAGATCGCTAGGGAAAAAATCACTCGTTTTGACCACGAACGCATTCCTGAACGGGTTGTGCATGCCCGAGGCGCAGGCGCACACGGCTACTTCAAAGTGTTCGACTCGAGCGCCGAACAGTACACGTCCACCAAAGTGCTGACCGAACCATCGCGTACTACGCCCGTCTTCGTCAGGTTCAGTACTGTCCAGGGCCCTAGGGGTAGTGCGGTAAGGATAGGTAAATCACCTTGGGCACCTTCTGACGAACTTACTTCAGGATACTGTTCGCGATGTGCGTGGTTTCGCCACCAAGTTCTACACTGAAGAAGGGAACTGGGATATCGTCGGTAACAACATTCCAGTTTTCTTCATTCAAGATGCGATAAAGTTTCCCGATGTTGTTCACGCCGTGAAGCCTGAACCACAATTCGAAGTGCCCACCGGGCAAAGTGCTCACAACAATTTCTGGGATTTTGCCGGACTACAGCCTGAGAGTACGTGCTACTCACGCCGGATGTGACTCTATGACTCTATCTTCGCTCATTTCTACATCTAGCTGCTCATATGATCATGTGGATTATGTCCGATCGCGCGATACCACGCTCTTTCAGGATGATGCAAGGCTTCGGTGTCAACACTTTCACCTTGATCAACGCCGCTAACCAGAAGCACTTCGTCAAGTTCCATTGGGTCCCTGAGCTCGGAGTTCACTCCCTAATGTGGGATGAGGCGTTGAAAATCGGCGGTCAAGATCCTGGCATGTTTCGCGTCTCTACTTTCTGTAGCCTCCCTCTTATCCTTCCATGATTGCAGATTTCCACCGCAAAGGCCTGAATGAGGCCATCGAATCGGGTGCGTTCCCGAAATGGAAGCTTGGAATTCAAGTCATCCCTGAAGCCAAGGAGCACGACTTTCATTTTGACGTACTCGATGCTACTAAGTTGTGGCCGGAGGAAATGGTACCTCTCCATTTCATCGGCGAGATGGTTCTCAATAAGACGGTGGACGAATTCTTCCCCGAAGTCGAACAAGTCGCTTTCTGCACCGCTAACATTGTTCCCGGTATCGGCTTCAGTGATGACCCCCTCTTACAGGGCCGCAACTTTAGCTACTTCGATACCCAGATCAGCCGTCTCGGTGTCAATTGGCAGGAGGTGAGTCCCCTGTTACTTGGTATATTCAGTGACGAATGCGCCTGCGCCCACAGATTCCCATCAATCGGCCCTTGTGTCCTGTGATGAACTTCCAGCGGGACGGGCAAATGCAGATGAAGATCCACAAGAACAATATCAATTATTGGCCCAACCGCAAGGATGTTAATCGGCCAGTCCCTATCGAAGAGGAAGGCTTCCAAGAGTGCGTGTAGTTTCTTGTCAACCTTTCATGCCCTGACGTCTTTCACATAGCAACGTACGGAAGATCAATGGAATCGCTGAGCGCATGCGGGGCGCCAAGTTCAATGAACATTTCACTCAGCCGCAACACTTCTACAACTCCCTTTCTCCGCCGGAGCAGGCCCATCTCCAGTCTGCGTTGGCCTTCGAGTTGAGCCACTGCGATGATCCTGTTGTCTACCACACATACATCAACATTCTGAACAATATCGACCACGAGTTGGCTAAGAAAATAGCCGTCTCCGTTGGCGGCGATGTACCCGATAAACCAGGAGGAGAGAACAAAGGACAGAGGAGCGGGCGATTGAGTCAGGAGTATTACATGCCACATGAGCCCACCATCAAAAGCAGACGCATTGCCATTATGGTCGCTGATGGTTTTAACCAAGCTGAAGTCATAGCGATCAAGGGGCTCGTTAAGTCTGCTCACGCAAACGCATTCATCATTGGTCCTAGGCGAGGCAAGGTCTTTGCGTCGGGCGAGCCCGTATCATCGAAGTCAGGAGGTATTGAGGCAGATCATCATTACGAGGGTCAGAGGAGTACTTTGTTCGATGCGATTATTGTACCGAGCAGCGAACATGCTGAGGTGTTGAGAAAGAATGGACGAGCCGTTCACTGGGTTAGGGAGGCGTTTGGTCATTGCAAGGCTATTGGGGCAATTGGCGAAGGTGAGTAATCGGTCTTTTAACGTTGGTCGTTTACTGATGGCGGTTACAGGCGTCAAGTTCATCCAAGACGCCATCGGCCTGTCGGAAGTTCAATACGCGTCGGTCGGGGGCAGAGCCACGGACGTTGTGGCGTCATATGGTGTTGTCACCACTGCTAAGTATGGGGTTTCATCAGCCGCGACTGATTTTTCGAAGATGGTTTTGCGTATCGGAAAAGATGAGCAAGGCTTTATGGAAAGGTTCACGTATGAGGTTAGCCAGCACAGATGCTATAAGAGGGAGCAAGATGGGTTGACCGCGATGGTCTCATTTTGAATCAATTGTGTACATTAGGATTACGTTTGGCTTGTGTACTTTTAGTTTGTTTTTACCTCTTGTCAGGCCTGAGATTGCCTGGACGCTACGCGTCTGCCTTTGGAAGGTGCAATGCTACTGCCCCACTTGCATCTGACGGAATACGCTACATATGTTATAGCAGGAGCGACCATTCTTCGCCTACAGAGGTGCAAGGATACATTCATAAGGTATACGGAAGAGAGGGATGTGAATAGGAGTCAGGGGCCTGAATGAGGTAAAAATCTTGGACCTAGGCCGACGACTACTAGAGGCAATTACAACGAGTATGGACGCACAAGATTGGGAACACCTTCCCGAATATTCAGGATGCCCTTGGCGTGAATCTGTGGGAGATTGAGGGCATAGAAGTTGGGAGTTTGGGGCGCACTCCAGAATGTGACTGACACAAGGGCAGCAGTGCGATGCAAGGCCAAGAAGAAATCTTCGAGGGCCCCTGCAACCTTCCAGTCAATTCGAGATGGAGGTGCTATGAAAACATGAAGATGTTTTATGGATTCTGGATCCACTAGTTTTCGGATTATGGGTTCGATCTCGGATATCTCAGCGGAGGCCGATCCCAGTAGGAGATAAAGCTTGGTAGCGATTAATTTGTGCCAAGGGCCAGAACGAACTTGAGCGAGATGGTGAACACAGATCAAAGCGCAAGCTAGAGGCAGGTACTCACGGAAGGCAGGCTGGACAAAAGCGATGAGGGAATCCACACGATGTTGGATAGTGGAAAGCAGTGGCAGTGCACCAGCAGCCGCTATTATTGCTACCGTTCGAAGATTGGGCATATGACGCTGGTCGGGATTGGTTCGTAGATAACATCTCTCTATGATAAGAGTATCTAGCACGGGGAGCTGGACGGACGATACTTCGTCCAAATCTCTGGGCCGTTGCTGCGATTCAGGATTATTTGAAACGTCCTTGAGAGTGAGTATTTGGAGAGTCAGTGAGAATAGCTGAAGTACGTGAAGGAGGCTAGCGGGATGAGGGCAGCTGAAATTGCTGAGATGAAGTTGAGTCACAGTGAAGTGGCTCCCTTGCAAGGACAGCGCGTGAAGAATGGGCGGGGAAAAGATGTTCACGTATTCAAGGCGCAGACTCTTGATTAGAGGGAACGAATCAAGAAATTCTACGATATGATCATCCCTGAGCCAGCTGTGTTCCGATGCTCCGACATTTAGTGGTCCCAATTTCGGGACTCCAAAGTTGAGTTCGCGAACGTAGGGACGGAGATGGGGTGACTGCAGCAAGAATAACCGATATGCTCGGCGATACCGCGTTTGGTGTTGGATATCGACGGAATGAAATTGTAAAGGCCTGCATAGGTAGGCCCATGAACGACAGGTGAGGGAACAGCTTCTGAGGTGCAGATCGCCCTGTGGTTGACGATCAAGCTCCTCGAGGAAAAGGCGGATGATTTCATTAGGGAAGACTGGAGCCTAGGAAGCCGGTCGCTGTAAAGTGGACACTCGAGAGATACGTGGACCAGACTCTGGATTGTGGTGGTAAGAAGATAAGGTACATACAACGTGCTCGTAGCTAGAAGTAAGTATGCGGCATATCACGTGTCAGGGTCCAATAGGGGACAGGGGTGAGTGTAATGTAGCTACGCTACACTCTTCCCAACCCTCTGAGATGAAAACTACCTAGCCTACTTAATGTTCATCGCCTCCAGTGAAACACCGGATCCCATGTCCATGTTCCGCTGACAACACTCCCGTTTTGAGCGCAAGATGTCTCTTGAGGGTCTTCGGAACTTGACCGTTACATCTTCTTCTTCGTCGTCTTCACAGTCGTCGTCGTCTTCGTAGGTCTCGTCGTCATCGTCTTCGTAGGTCTCGTCGTTGTCGTCTTCGTAGATCTCGTAGGTTTCCGTCGTTCGTTAGCAGCCGCTCTAGCTGCTTCTTCTGCTTCCCAAATGTCTAAGGCCTCACAGTCTTCTAGATCGGCTTCATCCATCCAGGTGTCATGCTTCGCTGTATAGCCTCGCCAGCGGACGCACAGTCGACGCTTCCCATGGAGCTTCTTCTCGTCGACGATGCGGTCGATGTAGTATTCGGCCTGTCCATTCACGACCACGGGTTCGGGTTCCTGCAAGGCTCGTGCGGGGAACAACGCATCGTCGTTCGGTCTGTGTCGTCGAAGTTGGCTGCGGTGGAAAGTGGTGAAAAACCGGGCGCCAGGAATCTCGAGCTTGTAAGTAGAAGAATCGGGAAACGCCTCGAGGACTTTCCAGGGGCCATCAAAGCGAGGCATCAGCTTCGCTGTTCGGTGGTCACCGTTAGACATATATTCGCGTCTACGATTGGCGGTCGAGAGGTACGCGAAGTCGCCAACGTGGAATTCGTCCTTACGTGGACACTCGAGAGATACGTGGACCAGACTCTGGATTGTGGTGGTAAGAAGATAAGGTACATACAACGTGCTCGTAGCTAGAAGTAAGTATGCGGCATATCACGTGTCAGGGTCCAATAGGGGACAGGGGTGAGTGTAATGTAGCTACGCTACAGTCGCAGGGTATTCCGCTGGCGAGGTAATATCGCGTTTATTAAATTTCTGGCCCACGTAGAACTGGATGAGAGTTCTAAGTTCTAATGGATGTGCGAGCAATGAGAGGACGTTCAGCATCGGTAACAGCGTCAAACGCAGCGAGGATGGTGGGATAGGTGTTTGCGATCAACCAAGGGAATTCGAGTCATCGCCTCTCAAGTTATAGCGGCCATACCCTGCAATTATATACGGACTAAAATATCTTGACGCTAGGTAAGCTGCGACAACGGTCATGATAGCTAGCTTGCAGCTCACAAGGTCTAATCGAACTGCAGCCGCGTAAACCCTTGGATCCCTGATATCGATTTCTGTTGGGGAGTTAGATATTTCCATGTCGAGCACATTAAGGTGACGGATGTCCCTGACTCTTGTCTGTCTGACATTCGCTTCATCAGTGACAATCCCTCTTCCTGACAAGATATCTCACAGCAGCACGGATAGCTTATCAAGACTTCACGATCCTGTCGTGCCCGCGACGGGGCGTCAGACTAGATAGAGTAGACCCTAGAATTGGGCTTCCCCGACGTACTAGTGGCAATCGCAATGCGCATTTCCCCGAGAGACTAAGTGCCCTCACTTCACTAGCGACATTGTCGAGTTGGCGGGTCCATGAAGGACAGCCTGGTAATCAAGCAACCACGAAACCACTGAGTCACGCGTCACGGCCTATTACGCAGCGCAACTTGCCTCGTAAAAAAGGTCCAAGATGATGCAACTCATCTAGGAAACCGACAACAAACCGACAAATCAGTGACTGTTTGTGGTACCGTATGGTGTCAATCTGACTGTCTGCACCTAAGCTATATATAATAAGCAGCCTCGGTGATAGCAACTTCTACTGGACGAAACCAATAAGTCACGGCGTACTAATCACAGCGCAACTTGCCTTTGTGAAAAGATCCAAGATGATGCGCGTTATCAGCCAAATCACTATCTGGCACTGCTACGGTGCTGGATGGTGAACAGCCCGGGCGATGCCGTCCACATTGCCGAACCCACCGTTTCTACAGTCAGTAGGTTTATCCCACGGTCAGTGAGAAAGGATAGGCATTAGGAGACCCCCCTATGGCCCCTGACCTGCTGCAGATTTATTTCCTGGAGTACGAGCTCAGAGTACTCCAACCATGCTGGTATATAAGATCTATCAAATAGTGTTAACATTACAGATACTCCAAAAAGCATCGGCGAACGAATGTCAAATATTACATGTCATCTCATCCACCACCACCAACGCAAACAGCAGGCGCAGCACTACGGGAAAAATTAAGCAGAAAGAATTGAATGTCGAGGCGCTCGAAAGTCCACTGGTGGAAGTCGAAAGAGAAGCAGAGAGCGCTCACGAAGCGAAATATAGCACGGTGTACACCACGGCAACGGACACCAGACCCATCAGCAACATAGCACCGCCCACATACATGTACACCTCCCACGTCGAGCCATTCGCATCCTCGTGTCTCTGTTGACCAACGACATCTCTAATCCCCGCCTCCCTCTTTCTGATATCAGCCTTGCGATCCTGTTCTTGCGTCATCCGCATAATCCGTGTCCGAGCATCTTTCTCATTAAACACCGTTGCGGGGGATGAGCCCTCAGTAGTGGACTGGAGGATGCTGATGAACGAAGGGTAGTGGTGTTCGCACCATTGTTCGATTTTACCGCAGGCGACGGAGATGCGCAGGAAGTTTGGGTCGTCTGGGACTGCCTTTGCATGTATGCGTCGGGCATAGTCCCGGAAGATATAAGCGACTTCGCGAGGGTTCGTTGAGCGCATTATCAGCTAAAACTAAAATGAGAACAGTTCATGATTTGACAAAAGATTCCAACACACCGAAGCAGCTTCAGCTTTCCGAATCTTGATGTTCCGTTGGAACATAGCGGGATTCATGAAGCAGAGTTCGAGCGTCGCCATAGCCATCGTCTGCGGAATAGCGCAGAAATTGAACACGCTTTGATTCTTGAGGACCCTCAGATAATCCAGCGAATCAGTCGCATGTCTCAGAGCGTCAACGACCATCCCACTCTGCGCCCACATCGCCCGCTTCTTCACGTCCTCGCCGTTCGGCCCGTCCCACACGCACATCTCCTTCATCTCCCTAAACCCATACTCCTTCTTCCCCCAAATTTCACGAGGCCAGAAGTACCGGTGCTGTTCGGTGTCTTCGCGGTAGTCACGGATAATGTTGGTTTTCTGGAGCATGAGGCCAGTCGAGTTGGATAGTTCGAGCTGGTCTCTGATCCAAGGGGCCTCTTTCTTGGAAGCGGAAAAGAGGCCCGAGAGGCCCTCGCCGACTAGACCGGCGACGTAGTGGCAGTAGAGGTCGTACTCTTCGACAGTTTCGAGGTAAATTGAGCCGGTGGTGGCGGCTTTGTGAGCGTAGTCGGCCATGCCGGACGCCATCTTCTCTGCAATGGAAATAATCACTTCGCGGTACCTGCAATAACAGTCAGAACGTAGAGTCGAAACGTTGGCGGTTCAGGAAGGCTTACTCTGGTGCCAAACGACCGACTTCGTCCACGACGACGTCGTACTCTTCGAGGAGTTGCCGATCCTTCTCCTCAGGCCCGTTACCGCCGAACTTCCATCCTGGCGTTAAAGTCTTTTCATGGAACGAACGTAATATGGGTTGTTTGATTTCGTCGGGTATCGTCATGTCGTCTTCAATGGTATCAAGGCCTCGCAATACGAGGTAAAATAAACAAATCTACAAATTCCTCAAGTCAACGAAAAACAAAAACGGGTGTCGCAGGTCGGTGACAACGTACCACTCTAGCCAAATCGCCTTCAAGCTCCTTGATGACCGCCGAAAAGCTTCTACTTGTTTGATCCAAGAACTCCCAACACCGTCTCATGGATCGTCGGTCCCATCCGGACGTGGGGTATTCCTTTATTGAAGTAATGTCGCGTTTCTGTTCATGGTACAAGTAGAACTGGACTAGAGTTCTGAACTCTAGCGGGTGCGTGAGTAGGAGAGTGAGCATTGGAAGGACGTTGGGCATCGTGGGCAACGGTGACGGCGGTGGCGACGGTGGTGGTCGAGACGAAGGGGGGCAGGGATGGGGATTGCCTGATTTTTCCCAATATTATTATATTCATGATCGTACGATCACACGGCCGTTAGCCAAAAATAACTGCGAGAATATATTAATATTACGTTAGCATGGCTCGGCATCCCGCGGCCAGCCAATAAGATGCGAGAGCTCACCCTTTCAGCTCTGCCGCCTGGTTTGGCTTGCCCTTACTTCCTCGCTGCTTTCCGCCCTATTGCCTGCAAATTGGAATCTAAATCATTATCATTAGTACTCATTCCATGAGTCGACATGCCCACCTTGTCGAATCAGGGTCACGGTTCAACAAGCACCGGTACCCACCTCAAACTCAGAGTTGCAGACTTCATGGAATATTCATGACACAAGGTTCTGATAGGCACTAAGAGTGTCACCGGGCACAAGGGCCTCAAGTGTCTATAGGTCGCTTGATGGGGGATAGCATGCTCGTTGACTAGCTAGTAGCTAGGCACTGGTTCGGCAAACGGCTGCTCTCGCAAAACGAACAAAGTCATGTCAGACTACGATGAGGTTTACGCACTCCATTTAGCAGAATTTTACCATTTTGCGGATGCCTCGGGTATCATTTATCATATGTACAGTAAACGGTCATGATCACTCAGCATCATACCAGAAGACCGCAAAGTTTCGCCAACGGTGGCTCGAGTAGCATGGCGTGGCACCTACAAACCATAAGAGAGTTCCTTGTCACGGTACTTTATGCCATATTGCCCACCGGTAGGTGTAGAAAGAATGGAGAGATCATCCATGCGAAAGGGACAGACTACGGGTTGAAATTTTCCTTTCTTTGTCAATAATCCGTTACTTGCCTGTTAGATATGTTGCGCTCGAGCGAATATCGCGCAGCGAGTTCTATTATATGTCGATGGTGATGGGTCCAAGCTCCCTTCAACCCGCAGAGCTGTAGTCACTTTGTGACCAGCATCGAATAAGGGGCGATCAGGGGTGATCTCCTGTATTGGGCGTCTATTGCAATCCAAAGCTTCTCCAGTCTTCCAGAGGGCGGCATCCTGTTGATCCAACCGATAGAACCGAGCCAAATTGATGTCGACTCAGAGAGTCATGTCAATTTCAGACTGCGATCTGTTGATGAGAGCTTCATCGCCCTTCCCGGGACGCCAGCGCACAGTTACATCGTGCACTGGAGCACACTTGGAGTTACTTACAAGTGAATCAATCAAATGAACACCAAACGAGCTTCTGACACCGCGGAGAACATACATAATAATCAATGAAACTAGAACGCGAGTGATATAAAGGGGAAGGCGTAGCGCTGGGCGTGATGCTGAGATGAGATGACACACGCATATATTACATTGAGAGAATCCATCCGGAAGGAATGTAGAAACGTTGATTGTGCTAATTCCTCTTCTTCTTGGCCGCTATTGAAAATAATGATGAACAATCATCCAACCAAAGCCCCGAAAGACCAACTCACCTCCAGTCTTACCCCTCGAAGGCGCCTTCCTCTTCCCACCAATATCGGCATCTTCTTCGTCGACATCGCCATCTCCTTCCATCTCCACATCGACTTTGCTCGCCTTCTTCGTTTGTCCTTTGGTCCTACTACGACTCTTGGCTTTCTTTAAGGGATGAGGGACAATCGGAGCGCCGGGATCGTCGATACATTCGGGGCAGAACCATTCGCCTTCGGGGACAGCATCTAATGGGGGATCAAGGCACCTCAGGTGGTACGGTCCATCGCACTGTTGTTGTTGCCATCAATTCAATTGTATCATGCTAGAAGCCCCAAGATTGGGGACCGAATGCAAGGAAAGGAATAGCGCGAACCTTGTCGCACTCAAGTGGAGGATCGTCTTCGCCGTTATCATTGTTACATTCAATGCATAGTTCGGGCGGCTCGACGTCAACGGGATGTCGGGGTAGATCAGACAGCTTGTCATTGGGCGAAGCCAAGAATAGCGTCGTGTTTTGGCCCGCTGCGACGCTAGATTCATAGCGGGAAACGGTTAGGAGCTCGTAAGAGAATGGAAAGGGGATCGGGAAAGGAAGCAGACCAAGATGTAACATACTTACTCGAAAACGGCGATTCCGTTTAACGGATTATTGCGTGTTGGTTTTGTGGCACTCTTAGGTTCCTCCGGCCCAAGACCCAGCTCACCTACGAAACAATGGCATGCGCGTGAGGAAAGAATGAAGGTGGAGCGTACCATTGGCAGCGTTCTGGCCCCAACATATCGTCATGACGCCACCATCCTCGTCTGTACTTAAAGCCCAATGGGTGACTCCGCCAGACGTGATGTGGGTCATCTTGCAACCCCTGCGAATAAACGAAATGATCAGGATGAGCGCTTGATACAGGAAGGAAGGAGGTTAGGATATGGCACAACTTACATGATATCCTGCATGTATCGGAAGGAGGAGTACGGTGAACCACTCGATCCTACCAGCAGTCAGCAACGAATCAACAGTGGGCAGCCATCTTCATACCATCACCACTGTTTTTCCACTAAGCGCCGGCGTTGCGTGTCAATGCAGCTGCACGAAGATAGGCTGACTGACTGACCTTCCCTGCCATCCAGTACATGCCCTGCTTGTCAATGACCGCTGAATTCGTCGGACCGGCTGCAACTGAAGCGCCCATGGTAGCCTCGTTGGGCCCGACAAACTGCGGGACGGCCCATCAGATGAAATGATAATTTTGCGGGTGGAGCGAAAGCTACCTGGGGAACAGGTTTGGGCTTGAGAGCGTCGACTTGATTGCCCAAGCCGAGTCGACAATAACCGTTATAACCCCATACATACACGACACTATAACGACGCAAAACGGATGGAGGGTGCATTGAAGATTGATCCGTTGAATCACGAGAAGCAGACGGGCTTACCCCGTCGAGTCAAGCGCGATGGTGTGCTGTTGTCCAGAAGAGATTTGAACAATCTCTTTCCCCAGTAGCTCTTTGACGATGACTGCATGATGAGCAATCAGATTTGATTTCGTGCGAAGGCAAGAGTGTTGGCGTACGTACTCGGCTCTGCATAGTTATCGAAGACCGTCTTATTCCCCGTCATGATCCGTTCCCCCGTGTTTCCATTGCCAAGCTGGCCTTTTTCAGCACTTCCAAAGGCAAACACTGGCGTACGTGAGTAGGGGGGTTCGATACTGAAGTCATACGCCGACATGGGACAAACCTTTGCCGGATTTCGCTAGAGCGACTGAAAAGTTGATGCCAGCTGCAACTTGGATGACGGATTCCTTGTTCCCTTCGTGAGTGAAGCCATGCACCAGTTTGAACGCCTGGACTTCGGGACATGGAGAATGGCCGCACTACACGCCAGGGAAATCATTGTTGCCGTTTACTAAGGGTTCAACGTTCATGGCTTGAAAACGTAAAGGCTCACCTGGCCAGCAGCGTTCGCGCCCGCACTCCAAACTTGCCCATCACTCCCAACCAACAGCGAATGATTCCTCCCACCGGCGGCGTGTACAAACTTTGTTCCCTTCGCCGCACCGAGTTCAGTCGGTGTCAACCTCGCTGGCGCATCCTCCGATACAGCCTCTACCCCAGCGACTCCCAACGCCGAAAACCCATTCCTTCCAAACAGCCACGCATTCCCCTCCACGTCCAAAACGATGCAGTGACATCCACAGCATGAAGTATGAACTGAAACCGCCTTTACGTTGCTCAGCGACCGAAGAATATGAGGTTCCAGAAGATCCGGACTGCTGGAAACAGAAGTAGTTACGAAAGAGACACGTCGTTGGTTGGGCAGCGATAAGATGGTGTGAAATACTAGCTCACGGTGGTTGCGCGGCTTCGCCCTTACCACCACGCTCTTTGCGACCTAATTTTGTCCTGCAGGCATCGGATGTGCAGCTTCAGCCGCCGGCGATTCTCCAGTTCATTTTGCATTGAAACCCTCACCAATCAGTGCCGCCACAAATCAACACTATATAAAGGTATCATCATCAGATACAAGGTCTCAATCGATGATGCGAGCGATAATCACCTCGACCCCATTGAGGTTCGCTGGAAGAAGTCGCTGGTTCGTTGCTCATTTCAGCGGGCTGAGACGGAACGGGGAACCGAGTCTGATTGAGCGGCAATTCCTTCTTTTGTTCCGGTGCACCTGCCGTAACACTTCAGGGGACTGCAGTTCGGGGCTGTCGCTGTTGCCAGCGTCCAGGTTGGCGATTTTTATGCCAATGGTAAGTTCAGTCGCGTATGTTGCGGGCCAGAATGGCAAACTAACATCATTATGAGAAGGCCTCGCGGACAGTTTTGTGATAGAAACTCTTAGGCGTTGTACGCCATCTTACCACCAGCGAAATCTGAAGTGATTCCAACTCCTCTACGACCTCCTTGGATAATGAGACCACATGTAGGTTCGTAATGAGTCTCCTCGTCGTCTTCATTCTTAGCTCCTAATTTTCTGCATCACGTGTACTTAGAACTTAGGGGTTGCTCAGTGGCGGCATTGGTTCAACGCCTGCAACAAACTCGCTAGCGCATGTTCAACAACTATCTCGCTCTCTCTCGCTCCGCGGACTCCTAGAAGCGCCCATGTGCGCTAAATTGCTCTTTTTCAGCTTGCTAGCAGGCTACGCTCTCATATACGCTGCCTCGGCGATGCCAATCACGGATAGAATGCACGCTAAGATCCCGCCTCGACCCAAGGTTCTGATTATCCTGAATTTTGCGCTCCTACTTCGCTCATCTCAGCACCGATGACCTGCTCACTCTCCACCTGGGTCGCAATAGAATCAGGTGTTCCCGACGCCGTAGTGATATTTCTCCGTCAAACCCCGTATGCCTCTTCATGTGGGGAAAGCTAGGTCCAATCAGTAGGTGGCCCGCCACAGGTATGTAGACCATCATTCACAATACGACAAATGATATAGCAGTTACACGGAACCAGGTACTAGCTTCGATTCTCGCCTCCTCCAATGCAACTTACTAAATTTGTGGAGACATAATGCGCTCTATTTCCGACGATTTCTATCATCAGCCTAGTTCACCGTCTGCCTTCATTGTCCTATGACGACTTATTTGCCACATATGTCTTCCCGACTTGCGGTTTCTCGCTGCCGAGGATGGTAAATATGGCTAGCTAGCGCCAATGTCGATGGCTTTAAAACGGGGTGCTACCATCACTGGTGATCGGTGCATGACAATGGCCGCCTTGTTATCCTTCACCTTGTTGTTCATCACTGTTTCCAACGGGCTGGTCCTAAACTCTAGCTCGGAGACTCACAGTAGTTACGACTTCATCATTGTTGGTGGTGCGTGACTATGAACGACGCACTCTACGATCTGCTGACATAAATGAAGGTGGAACGGCGGGATGTGTCATTGCAAGCAGGTTAACCGAAAACAACAACACTAAAGTTCTTGTGATCGAAGCAGGCGGGCTGTAAGTGGCTTCGACGGCTACATAGCACTCCGGTCGAAGTCGTGCTCTTTCTAGCAACCAGGGAATACTGGATGCAGAGGTACCTTTCCTCTGGACAAACTTAGCAGGCTCTGCGTTCGACTGGAACTTCACCACAATACCCCAGACAGGATTAGACGGTAGGACGCTCGGGTATTCTCGCGGCTATGTCCTTGGTGGCAGCTCCACAATCAGTGCGTACCCCTCCGTCATCCCTGATAGATCTAACCTGATCGCGCTAGATGGCATGACTTATACTAGGGGATCGGACGAAGACTGGGACAGGATAGCCAACATTACAGGCGACAGCGGGTGGTCCTGGGATGCTGTTCAGCAATATATTCGAAAAGTACGCGATGATTTATACGATGTATTCCACGACATTGACACATCCGTATGTTATCAAGAATGAGAAATGGTCAGATCCGTCAGATCATCATGACACCACGGGTCAGTTCAACCCCTCAGTGCACGGCTTCGACGGAGTTACCGCTGTCTCTCTCCCCGGTTTCCCTCGACCCATCGACTCTAGAGTTATTCAAACAACGCAACAAAGTTCTGAGTTTCCTTTCAACTTGGACATCAATGCGGGGAATCAGATTGGCATTGGTCAGTCGCACCTGGTAATATCTGGTGGAGAGTAGCACCCTTACGGGCTGATACTATAGGCTGGCATCAGGCTACGGTTACGACGCAAGGGAGACGTGCCAGTGCCGCGACGTCTTACCTTTCTGCGCAAGTCCTCAACAGAGACAACCTCCATATTTTGCTGCACAATCAAGTCACACAGTTGTTGTCGACAGGCTCGAGCGGTAATCTTACCTTCAACTCCGTGCAATTTGTACAACGCATCAACGGTGCGGGCTCTCCTTTTACTGCATATATATATGATTCTGATCCACCTACAGGCGTGGTAGGCCCGAACAAGACAGCCAGGGCCACTAAAGAAATCGTCCTCTCCGGAGGATCCATAAGCACCCCTCACATCCTCCTTCACTCAGGCATCGGCGATCCCAGCGCACTTTCCGCTCTCAACATCTCATCAACTCTCCCCCTCCCATCCGTCGGAAAGAACCTTACCGATCATGCCAGCGTCATCAACATATGGTCGGTCAACTCAACCGATACTTTCGAACAGGTCACTCGAAATACCACGCTGTTTGACGCGTATCTCTCTGAGTGGCAGAATAATGGGACCGGATATCTCGTGGATGTCGTCAACAACCATATTGGCTTTTTGCGACTACCGGATAATTCGAGTATTTTTAACACGGTAAGCGATCCTTCTCCTGGGCCGCATACAGGGCATTACGAATTTCTTATAACGGTGAGAATTTGTCATACATCTGTTGTGAAACCAAATTAATGCCGCGCCGTCTTGTAGAACGGGTTGCCGACATTTACCCCACCTCCAACCGGTAATTACTTGTGCATCGCTACGTTCTTGCTCACACCGCTCTCCCGTAAGCGCTTCGCTCCAACTCAACTAGAAACTCCAACCAATTGTTCGTCTTGACACCTCCGTTATCTAGGTGGCTCAATTACCCTGGGATCATCCAATCCGTTAGACACGCCTGTCATAGATATCGGCTCGCTGACGACCGACTTCGACGTCTTCACCCTCCGTGAAGCAATTCGTGCTGCTCAGCGTTTCCTTGATACTCCAGCTTGGAATGGATACATCCTCGGTCCATTCGGTGGCCTCGCCTCCGTTGACCTCCAAAACGACACCCAACTTACCAACTATATACGCTCAAATGCCGTCGCAGGCGCACATGCGGTGTCGACTGCGGCAATGTCCCCGCAGAACGCATCGTGGGGAGTAGTAGACCCTGATTTGAAAGTGAAGGGCGTACGTGGGTTGCGCATCGTTGATGCTTCCGTCATCGTAAGAGAACCACTACTTACGCCTTGATTGTTACTGAAAGGAGATGCAATGCAGCCATTCATACCTTCAGGTCACATACAGGCCGCAGTCTATGTTGTGGCAGAACGCGCCTCTGATATCATTCAAGGAGCTTGGGGATTATAAGCTGCGTGAGTAAGGTGTAATATTATTAAATTACAAGGAAGCTCAATAATCGTCTGTGTGGATGTTAGCATGTATGAAGGAGATGAAGGCGAAGGGGCGATGCCGAGACCGCGCAGCCTAGGGGTAGTATGTTCTTGATGTGCGGACTTGTAAAATAAGTAGTCGAAACATAGGACGACGAGAAACTGTGTCGGCAATACTGGGCGCCGGTACAAAGCCGAAACGAAGATAGAGGGTACTGAGGGACGAAGTGGGTCCGAACGGGATAGCGTGAACTAGCTGGCGCGACACCGGAAAGCAGATGTGGCAAAAAGTATGACGATAACGCAAATAGGGGTGTCTCCTTAGACTCCTGACACTGCAGAGATTACCAACGACATGTTTCCTTTGCTCCCTTTTCCATGGTAATGGCAATGACGGTGATAGTGTATAAAAGGTGAACTGGTATTGTGTTGCCAACAAGACTTCTAGTTCAACAGTGGATAGCACGCCATGTATGGTGGAGACTAGGGGACTGGAAGCCAAGCTTAATCGGAAGGACATAGAAGACTAATAGGAAGCGATTGCAACGTCAAATTGGCAGCGTATGGCCAATAAAGGGCGATGCATCTTGAAACGGATTTGAATTTTGATGGCCGCGAATGCAAGTCAGGGACATTTCTACGAGCAAGGAGCGGAAAGACTTGCACTCACAAAGTGCGGCATAGAAACTATCTCCGTCTAAATGGGACGGGCGAATTATCACCAAAGAAAGGCGTGACATCAACCTGACATGACACGTTGTTAGGCGGAATCGTGCCACTAAAATATGCTCGAATGTGTTGGTATGTGCAATTGGAAGGGTTTGAAAGCGTTGTGTGCTAATGAACCAATGTGTCAATGCAGAACGGAGATGAGGAGGGATGGCACAATGACGTACACCAACACCGTTCTGCGAGATGACCACGGAATGGAGAAAGCCAGCCGACATTTTGCGGGCGCTGCATGATTGTTGAGGAAACAACGGAAAAAATGAACGGAAATGCTCACTTTTGAATTGGGGTTACAGGGTCTAACATATTGCTAACGAACAGAAGAGGGAAGCTTGTATTGGTAGCCGAGGGAGGAAGAGATCCTGACGGCCGACGGAATTGATTCATGGAGTAAAGTGAAAAGGGAAGACACGCACCCGAGAACCTGGCAGATGGTGGTGGTGGAACATCCATGGATCGACAATTGAGTGGAATATTCGCCCAAGTATCTCCAACATACTTGCTTTCTCTGACAAGAGAGTCAACACGCTTCTGATAGGCCGCGACAGTGCTAATGTTGTTCTTTCCGAACCCGTCAACGCAGAGGATGATAGTGGACGCGTCTCCTCGCGTCCAAAGAGGGGTATTTGGATTGGGAGCGAGATTAATACCTGCTGCCTGTAAAAGTGAAGTGCCGTTGCCATTTTCTAAGTCATGCAAGACTTGGGCGAGGACAGGGAATAGAGACAGGGGAGTGTATAGAGCATTCAGCAGGACGTGTTTGAGATCTGCGTACGTAGCGACATGAGGCATATCCGGTGCGTCAGAGACTGGAATTGGAAGTTCTTTGAGAGAGGCAAGGATCTTGTCAAATCGGGTCTGGATATCTTTTGCAGAGGGTCCCCAAAACGAGCATCGTTCGCGTCCGGCTTTGAAACAATCATCGAAGAATCTCTGGACAATCTTGTCGGTGTCGGCCAAGTTGTTGAGCCACTGCAAATTGTAATAGTCTTCGGCGTCGGAAACGCCATCAAGGACCATTCGACCAACGCGATTCGGAAACATAGATGCGAAAGTCGCTCCTAGCACGGTACCGTAGCTAAGCCCGTAGTACCACAGCTTGGATTCTGACTCCGGCAAACCCAGAGCTCTCTGCTCAGCTTCTGTGTACGAGAGCATATCTCGAGCGACGGCAGGGGTCCCAACATATCTAGCAGTGCCATTAGGTCCCGTGCCACCAAGTACATTGCTGCACCACCTCCCGTAGGCGTCAGCATAAGCGAACTGAGAAGCAAGCGAGGCTGAGGATGAGTCGGGGACATCACGTAAAAGGAGCACTGTGAATATATCACGAGCATGAGGAGCTCCGGGGAAGCAGTCAATGTTGGGCGTCGTGTTGTTGACCCCGCGTGGGTCAAAGCTGACGATGTTCACGGAGGTACCTAAAAGAGAAACCAATGCGGGGGCAAGGGAAAGCACGATGTCGACACCAGAGACGCCCGGTCCACCTGAAGGAGGTATTGGTATGATACTGTGAACCATATTTGACTTGAGCATACCCGGGTTAATCAGAATGTTCGGGGCTGGCTGAGTGGCAGCAGCGATTCTGATGAAGGCGATTGCGGTCGTCCCTCGACTAGGATCGTCGTAGTCCAATGGTACCTAATGGTGACGGTAATGGGGTGGATGCAAAAACGAATGGATTGGCGCAACTAACTTGTAGTCGGGAGCAAGTGAAGGTATCAAAACATGGCGTCCAGGAGATATTAGCAGATGGGGTTATCTATAGCTGGGATTTAGCATCCTTTGTCCGGCACACTTCATGTTGAAGCGACCTACCTCGCTGAATGAATGAATCATAGTTGGAGCTTCAGATGGGCTTGAGGGTGACTGAGCAGCCGCATCAAAGAACAGGGTCGAGCACCAGAAAGCTACAAGGAGACGAAGGGGAGTGATAGGCAAGGTCATGAATCGATGCATAGTAAAGCCAGTGTTCGTCGACGTCGTTATATATACTCAAATCCTCATGCGACGCACATGGGCTCCCGCAGCAACAGAACAGGTGTTGATGTCCGTAGGGAAGGATCGATGGATGAAGAGCGGACGAACTGGTGACGAGGCAGTAGAACAACGCTCGCCGTTGACAAGCTGACAAGTTTGATGACACAAAAGTCTATGGTGCAGTTCTCGTGACCCGCGAGGCGCTCGCAATTTCTGTATCAATTCCTATTATTGCCATATGTAGGAAGAACGAGGGCGAAATGCTGTGTGGACATTAGTAACTCAAGCTTCTCTCTGGCCGAGGTTCACAGCTAGGGCTTACTAGGCCTCCCATTGGAGCTATTTCGAGCACGGCGGAACCGCGAACGACGTTCAGGGCAGAAGAAGTTGGGAACTAGAAAGGTTAAGTGTTCATGACTTAAATTGTCCGTGAATGGTGCGAGGAATATGATAGATCGTAAGTACACCTGCCTACGCGGTACCGCTATTAATGGAAAGGACTTCGCTTTCGGATTCCCTTCAGAGAGTAAAATTACGGCCAACGAAGGGTCGCAAGTCAGCCTGGCAAGTGATGTTGTTGGGTGGAACAGTGCCATTGAAATATGCTTGTACATGTTGAGTGATGCAACGCGAAGGGTTCGCGAGTGTTGCATGCTGATTGGAGGTGTATCAGAGACTGATTCAAACTGAGATGAAGAAAACTTACGCCGATATCCTCCTGTGCGAGAACGACGGAGCCAGGGAAGAAGGTCGACATTCTTCGAGCACTGCATGGACGTCATACAGTCTGACACAAATTAGAACTGAAGAAATAGGACGCTCACCTGTGAATTGGGGTAACCGGATCCAATGTGGTACTCATAAAGACGATTGGGAAGCTGGTATTCTTTGCGGAAGGCGGGAGAGGTCCTGTAGCACCATCAGTGACCATTTAGCGATGAGATCCCAGGTTGAAAGAGGATGCTCACCGCGATACACGGCAGAGGCCGGAGGTGGTACGTCCATGGATAAACAGTCGAGAGGGAGATGGCCCCAAGTATCACCGACATAGCGACTTTGCTTCATCAAAGCGTTGGCGTGGTTCCGCCACGCTTCGAGACTTGTAAGATTGAACTTCCCAAACCCGTCGACACAAGGAATGACAGATCCAGCATCTCCAGGGATGCTGAGTACCATATCGCGATCAGGCGTCAGACTGAAGGTTGATGCGATGAGCAGACCGGAGCCATCCCCATTTTCCACGCTACGCAGCACTCCGGCGAATATTGGGAATAGAGCGACGGGTCCGTATAGCGAGATCAGTAAAAATTGTTTCAGGTCAGCGTAGGTTGCTACATAGGGCATGTCCGGAGCTTGCCAAACAGGCAATGGCCGCTCCTTGAGAGAGGCGACGATGCGATCGAACCGAGACTTGATATCCTTGACAGAAGGCCCCCAGAACGCACATCGCTCGGCCCCTGCGTCGAAGCAATATTGGAAGAATTTCTCTACCACTTTGTCAGCGTCGGCCAAGTTAGTCTTCCACTGCAGGTTGTAGTAGTCTTCTGCATCCATGACACCGTCTAGAACCATCCGGCCAATCCGATCGGGGAACATCGAAGCAAATGTTGCACCCAGAATCGTGCCATAGCTGACGCCGTAATACCACAACTTCGCTTCGGATTCGGGTAATCCTAGGGCTCTCTGCTCAGCCTCTGCGTAGGTGAGCATGTCTCGAGCGACGGCTGCCGTGCCAGCGAACCTTGCTGTTCCGTTAGGGCCAGTACCTCCTATGACGTTGTTGCACCACTTCCCGTATGCTTCGGCAAAAGAGAATTGCGTCGCGAGGGAAGTAGATGAGCCATCTGAAACGTCGCGAAAATAGACATTCCGAAAGACAGTACGAGTTTGGTGAGCGCCAGGAAAGCAGTCTATGGGAGGGGTCGTGCTATTGACGCCGCGTGGGTCAAATCCGATGATGTTCACGGAGGTACCAAGGACAGAAACCAATGTAGAACCTAAGGACAGTATCTCTGCAGCGCCGGAACCTCCAGGTCCACCTAACAACGTCTCAACACAATCAACAATGCGATATAACTAAGTCATACCTGGATTGAAAAGAACATTTGGGGCCGGTTGAGTGGCGGCGGCGATTCTGACCATCGCAATTGCTGCTGTACCTTGGCTGGGGTCATCGTAATCTAAAGGGACCTAACGCAGTCGGTGAGCATTATTAGTTTGGATGTAGGCGGAAAAATAGGGATACTCACCTGGAGACGCGTGCAGGTGAAGTTGCCAAAACAAGGTGTCCATGCAACGTCAGGTGACGGTGTTATCTAGTGGGGGTAATTAGCCTCATACGCTTGGGATCAACATGGTCGTTGCATACCTGGTTCCAATCCTCAACCATGGCTGGAGTTTCGGGTGGAGTGGCTTGGGCTTCGACTACATCCAAGGCCAACGACCAGGACCAGTAGATCCAAAGGATAGAAGCGAGCTTAAGGCTGAGCTTAATAGCCATTGAGGGTTGCAACTAACCACTAAGCCTCAGAGATTTTATATACAGTCCCGGCCAAAGGCGATGCGCGACCCAAGTGCTTTCGAAGCATGTTGTCAGCATGCAGTACGACCTCAGGAATAAAGGATTCTCCTGAAAATCGTAGAAATTCGCGACACTCGGGCGCTGCTGCGGCAGGTTCAGCCTAAGATATGCAGGCTTGGCAAGCACCGCAAAGCCATGAAACTACGACGAGTGCCCGACATCCCCCATCGAGGAAGACGATCGGCGCGGCCAAGATGCAAAACAGGCGTTTTCATAGCCGCGGAACCTTCGATTAGTCTATGGAAGCTTCAATATGATGGACGAGCCGATCTTTAGTTGCTTGAACGTGCGTATGACGGGAATAACTGTTACTCATTTCGGTAAGGTCAGAACGATTAAATAAAAGAGCTTCACGTACATGAAGTAAGGGCATTACCAGTCCCTTCAGCAGACGCTGCGAGCGATGCACCGAAGTGCGATTTTGCACTGATCCACGAAAAGTTGAAGATCGACGGATATATTGGTTTGGACCAGTCAAATATGGAGTCGTTTGTCGACCTTTCATTCACGAACAAGTTCCGTTGCTCACAAAAGGGGCAGGATCTTCACGTGGACTTGTGGCCGCCGGAGGTGCGCAGTAATGTGTGGTCGTGTCAAGCGGTGCTAGCTCGTATGACTGGGCTCGGAGGGTCTCCCATTTCACGTCCCGCCCAACCACACTAATAACAACTCGACAAGCGTGGGAGGGCGCACAGGGAAAACTGTATGACAAGGGGGCAATGTAAGTGAGAGCTCCAAGATGGTAACGATGGGAAGCATGAGGTACGGCGCTGTATGGCAGCGAAATTTCCCAACCCGACGGGCAAATATTTGAAATGACTTTGATGAACCGGCGACGATAGCAAGACAAAGAGAGCTCATGCCACGATCCGACCGACGTGGACTGGCAAGATGACCTTCACAATACCTGAAGGCTCAATTAACTAACATAAAGGTACAGCCGAGCTCGCAGTCAATACACTACTCACGAAGGGGGTCTCCAAGATGATACGTCATGTAGAGTATTCGAATTCCGGCCGTAATAAACGGTTGCAATTACACTTTGTATGGGTCCGACAAATATCAACATCGGGGTGAGTACCACGTTTATCATAGATTTCGTAGCTCACCTTCATTACCACGGCTTGTAAGCTTTAGCTTGTCAATTCGAGGGTGACACTCATAGAGCGGGTCAATAAATGGTACGTGCGCGTAGTCCTTACCCCATCGTCTGATGCGGAGCCAGCCCGCTTCCACTGGTACTTTTTCCAGGGCATAATACCTGGAAAATCAACTAGAAAAGCCGCGACGACGCAACCAGGAACACCGGGAAGGCTACGATAAAGGTTGGGTCATCGCCCGCAAAGTAGATCCGCGGATAAGCCTTGCTGCATTGCTAGTGGTGCAGAATTGGCCAACGTCTACACACAAATGGACTCGGTCGCCGTCGAGAACGTTGGCTTGGAAGATGCTTAGAAGGAAAGCCGGAGTCCAGCGCCTAATCCGGGATCGGAGGCGTGGGAGTCTTCAGAGCAACTCCTGAGACGTCGACTCCTGAGTTGCAGTCTGCAGAACGGAACCGTCATGTCGACGTCCACCAACACGGGTGTACGGCGCGTGCGAGATACCTCCCCATCTGAACCTCAGGATGCTCCATCTCGTAAGAAGCTGAGAACAGACGAGGTAGCTGATGCCTCCTATTCATCTTGTCCAGCCTCGTCAATGTCCATACCTCAGGGGCCCGACATCCAAGTCTCGTTACCTGCGTACCGCGAAGGCTGGGATCCTATGTATACTCGCCACACTGAAGTACTGCCAGAGTGGAAAGAATGGGCCGAGTTCTACCATTACTGGTGGGGTCCCAACTCAGCGGGCAAAATCCATTTGGATGCAGTTGGCTGCGAGGACAAGCTCACCAACCGTGTCGTAGAAGTATCGCAACCCGATGTCTGGGAGGGTCTACAAATTCTGGATGAGTCAAACGGGCGAATACTGCTAATTCCAGGATTCACCTCGCTCTACGAGAAACTGGTGCCTGCTGCTGAGAGGGACCCTAATCTCCATATCGTCCTCTGCGGCCAGCCGGGGATAGGTTGGCAGCATTCGCTTTCGAACACACATACCTTCGACTGACATCGTTAAACAGGCAAGTCGTATTTTAACGTATATGCACTTTTGCGACGGATGGTAGAGGGGCGTCGCGTGTTGTTTTCGACCACGGGCGGTACAACATACCTGTTTGACGAGTTCGGTATTGCGAATCAGAGCAAGGATTTGCTCACTTTTGAAAAGATACCTCGATCTGATGGTGCCGGCTTCTGCTCCCGCACATGGTCCCTTGTGGATGCCAACGCTAGAGGTGACGCAGAAACATCTGCTTTGACTGCTCCGAGTAGAATCTTCAGTATCCTCGCTACCTCGCCACTCGTCAAAAGATATAAACATTTGATGAAGCACTTCGGCACTGTTATCCAGTTAATGCGGCCTTGGGATGTTGAAGAACTTCATGCCCTGTACGTGCAACCGCCCATTCTGTTTGACTGTGTGATGCCTATCTGCTTGACAGTTTGTCAAACCCCAAGCTTTGGGTACCAGAATTGGGCCTGGAGGACATTGGGCCATACCTGAACATGGAGAAGCTCAAGGAGCTCGTCGCACGGACTGGTCCCTGTCCATACGACCTCTGGATGTACTTGAGTGACCGGCCCAAATGGGAGTACGCGATTGACTCTGCCGTGTATTCGCTTAAGAGCCCCCAGGCGATTATCAACCTCGCTACCGAGCCA
This sequence comes from Pleurotus giganteus, assembly GCA_032158425.1. NCBI lineage: Eukaryota > Fungi > Basidiomycota > Agaricomycetes > Agaricales > Pleurotaceae > Pleurotus > Pleurotus giganteus. Next base: position 2,878,461 of record JAPEHR010000005.1, read on the forward strand.
TTCACGAATACGAGCATGGATTGGCAGTCACTTTTCCTGATCGACGTCGCTGTCCTTAGCGCCAGGCCTTCCCCGTGCGGCTTCTTACTGAGTGACCTCCCATCCGTTCGGCTGAAGTCATCGTTCATATTATCGAGGATACGGAAACGTTTCAGCTATCTTGATGTTGAGGCCGCGGAGCGACTGGCCGACTCCACGAGGTGTTTCGATGGAGGAAGCGCCCTTATAGGCTGGATTTTTGAGGCGCTCGCTACATGGTATCTGACCCAACAGCACACTGGCACGGTTACTATTTTCTCCCAACTCTTTCCGATGACCTGCACAACACAAGACAGGGGTCATCATCGTTTTCAACATTTTCGAGACAATTCAGAAGGAATTACACTTAGAGCGTATAACTTGATTCATGTCGAGTGATATCTCATTTTATTGACAGTGGCTGACAGGCTCGAAGTCCACGGTGATTCTGGCGATATCAAATATGTAAAAGACAACGCAGAATCAGGCAGTTTCACGTATCAACAAACTGGACTCACTTCATTGCCTCTCATAAACAGGAAAGTTGTTCATTATCACGACATCGCCTCCTTGGGCCAATCTCGGTATTTGGATTGGTATCATTACTACGTCCCCTCCTGTCGCAACCCGTTCTTCGATTCATTTCTCTTGGAGTGGACTTCTCAGCAAGCCGTCGTCTGGGTTTTCCGGATGGCCATAGCGAAGGAGGACGTCGATGGATCCGTCGAAGGTGTGGAGCAGCTACACGAGTTGATAGAAGGCGTCCGATCAATCTATTCAAAGACGAATCCACTCACCGTTGGCGTGAAATACGTGCTTGTTGCACCGTACATGCGAGGCGTGGGTGTGAAGTGGACCATGCCCAAGGGATGGGAGAACCTGGAAGGCGAGGTCTATGTGCAGTATGTCAACGTGACGGGCTTTCAATGCCCGTACGACGATTTCTTCCAGCGCCTCCCCTTTTACTAGTCTTCGATGTCGTTGAGCTCCAGAGTGTACCTCTAGCCGGATTGTAGATGGGTGTTTAGGACTGGAATGTTGCAAATAGAAGGATTGTACTCGTACCTGTGGCGGGTGCGAATCGGACTCTTCAAGCATGGATGGCCAAGACAGTCCGAGATCTCCAACGTAGATGTGGAGTGAATCTGGAATCGCCATATATGAAGGTGGAAGCTGTCGGCATTGGTGAAACATAAGTATCGATGCCTGCCTGAGGGCAAACGAGGCCAAATCCATTGGAGATAGGAACTATCAAAAGGATTTCAGCTCAACTACCTGCGAATCAATTTCAATTCAATGAACGTAATAAGATTGAGATTGCATGGTGTCCATAGAATAGTAGAGGGAATTCGACAAGGGTAGATCGTAAATAGACCGAAGCTCAAGCGCACTCTTGTCCAAAGGGTAGCCTGGAGACGAAAAGACTTTCCTTCGGAGTAAAATTGCGACCAAAGAAAGGTCGCCGCTCAACTTGCCAACGGATATTACGGAGGTGGGTAGTGCCGTTGATATGCTTGGAAATACTGAACGATGCCGTTTGGAGGTTTTGCAATAGCCATCAGCGACTAACTCGAGTTGAAGCAAAGAACACTTACGCCGTTATCCTCCTGTGCGAGAAGGACAGTGCAAGTGCAGAAGGTCGACATTCTTCGAGCACTGTATGCATGTCACGCGATCAGACACATTTAAGACGTAAAAAGGAATATGGTGCAAACCTTCGAGCGAAACCGTTCTCAAATTTCTGCAACGACTTTGGCCTGCCCATCCTTTGGGAGGGAACCAGGCATGTGGGACTTGAGCGGACATGGGAGATCAATAAATCGAATCGATTACAGGCTGAGGTTTGGGACATGGCAGATGGGGAAAAAGTTTGTACTTTCGATGCATATCGTCGCGACACCTCCATCCCTATTCATGAAAGTGAGTGCTAGACCATCGATTTAGTCAACACAACACACCTAATCGTCCTTTCATACTTCGGGGAACAAAACAAAAACATCAGATACGAGCGACCATTCTCTATATCTCTCGGCGACGTCATTCAGGCGTAGGGGGACTGCTTCGAGAGAGAACCTTCAGATATTCGCGTGGAACCCGTTATTTGAGTCGTGAAGGGTTCAACCATGATATGTTTGAGGACTTCGTCTTCTTTGACTACTCGATAGGTCACAGCCTATTTTCGTCGCAGGCCGTATGTCTCACTGGCGCCTTGATATTGGGGACGAGATTCTTGTGAAAGGTAATGATTGTTTTGCATCGTCGAGAACTTTGAGGAGGGCGCCTAATCCAGCCAAGGAGCATGGGAGCAACACCCCTGAGGCCCCCCTATCATGACACCACACGAAGTCATGGACTCGGAAGGAATCTGCTTGGCGACGATAGTTAGCATGGTGGATACACCTAGCGTTCGCTTCGACGAATGCAAGATTGCAATTGATTGTGACATTCTCAACAGGGCCCGTACGATTGCTTGAGACTTACCCATCCGAGTGACTGGTTCACGGAGATGGTGGTTCAAAAGTCGCTACTATTTACGCCTTAGAGTTTTGCTAAGGAGGGTACATTGTGGATAGGGACAATTAGATAGGAAGCTTGATAAATGCCTAACTGTAAGACAACACTGGGGACGCGCAGTGCATACAAGGCACCTTGGCACGAAAGAATATTTCCTTTAGAATGACACATTACGGCCAATGAAAGGTCGAGCATCAGTTTGGCAAGTAATATTGCCGGGGGGAACAGTGCCGTTGAGATACGCTTGAAAGTTCTGAGCGGCGCAACTTGAAATGCTTGAAATAATACAATGCTTCGAGTGATGCATCAGTGATTGCTTCGAGTTGGGACAAAGATCACTTACGCCCATATCCTCTTGAGCGAGAACCACGGAGCCAGGAAAAAATGTAGACATCCTTCGAGCACTGGATGCATGTCCTTCGGTCAGATATATACGGTGAAAAGCGGAAATTGCGAACCTGCGAATTGGGGTCAGCGGATCCAGTCTGTTGCTTGCAAAGAGCAGTGGGAAGCTGGTATTGTTTGCGGAAGGAGGGAGAGGTCCTGTAGGATCAAAAACGACTATCAATGATGAGATCATAACGTGAGATAAAAAGCATACCAGTAAACACGGCAGAGTCAGGAGGCGGTACGTCCATGGATACACAATCCAGTGGAGTGCGTCGCCCAGTATCACCAACATAACGACTTTGCTCGATTAAAGCGCTGGTGTGCTCCCGCCATGCCTCAAGACTTGTGACATTGTTCTTACCAAACCCATCAACACAAGCAATAACGGATCGAGCATCTCCAATGGAGTCTGTGAAGGGATCCGGAACCAAATCAACGCCCGCTTCAACGAGCAGAGTTGTACCATTCCCATTCGCCAGGTCGCGCAACACAGTGGCTAATTTTGGGAATGAAAAGTGGGGTGTGTATAGTGTGGCCAGCAGAAATTGCTTTAGGTCCGTGTAGGTCGCTACGTAGGGCATGTCTGGCAACGTCCAAACAGGTAATGGCCGTTCCTTGAGGGAGGCAATGATGTCGTCGAACCGGGACTTGATATCTTGAACGGAAGGCCCCCAGAATGCACACCGTTCCGAGCCTGCTTCGAAGCAATACTCGAAGAATTTCTCCACCACCTCGTCCGCATCAGCCAAGTTACTCCTCCATTGTAGTTGGTAGTAATCCTCTGCATCCATAACTCCGTCCAGTATCATCCGTCCAACCCGATCGGGAAACATTGCCGCAAATGTTACTCCCAGAATAGTGCCGTAGCTGGCTCCATAATACCATACCTTCGCCTCGGATTCTGGCAGGCTTAAGGCTCTCTGCTCGGCCTCTGCGTATGTTAGCATATCCCGAGCGACGGCAGCCGTGCCAGCGAATCTGGCTGTTCCATTCGGGCCAGTACCTCCAATGACGTTGCTGCACCATTTCCCATATGCCTCGGCCGTATAGAATTGCGTAGCGAGGGAGGCGGATGAAGCATCTGAAACTTCACGAAAATAGAGCGTCTGGAAGAGAGTACCAGTGGCACGCGCGTTAGGAAAGCAGTCAATGGGAGGGGTAGTGTTATTGACGCCGCGCGGGTCGAAGCTGATGATGTTCACCGAGGTACCCAAGAGGGTAACAAGGAGAGGAGCTAGCAATGGGAGGTTTCCAACGCCAGAAACTCCTGGTCCACCTAATGGCATGTTACTACGATCAACAAGAGCGAGAATTAAAGTAGTACCCGGATTGAAAAGAACATTCGGAGCTGGTTGAGTGACCGCCGCAATTCTGATCATCGCAATTGATGCTGTTCCTCGACTAGGATCATCGTAATCTAAAGGCACCTAGCGCGGGTGAAATATCAGTTTCAACTGATGACGGTTACATAGGTAAACTAACCTGGAGACGAGTGCAAGTGAAATTATCAAAACATGGCGTCCAAGCAATGTCTGGCGCCGGTGTTATCTGGCGATGGCAATTAGCTCTCATGACTTGAATCGGTGCGGTTGTTGCATACCTGGTCCCACTCCTGAATCATCGTCGGAGCCTCAGGTGGAGGAGTGGTCTGCGCTTTGGCTGCATCGAAAGCCAACACTGCAAAGGCAATGAAGTTCAGGCTGAGCATGTGAAGTAGGATGAACTGCAAGTAGTACCTGTCCTTAGAGAGTATATATATGACCGTCCAAGCGCCATATACGCCGATAGATGACAAAATCACCTTTGGACAAGTGCTTGGAAGAGGGCTCTTCGAAATTTCGAAGAGCTCGAGCCGTCTGGGAGCCGTTATGTCAGGGTCAGTGGAGGACATCGCTCTGGGATGCGATGGCTTGGCTTGCACTGCGGAAACCACGCAATAACCCTAAGTGCTTGCCGTCCCCCATAGAGGAAGAAGACCATGACGAGGAGATGCTGTCAACACGCGATGGGATATTTTCATAGCATCTTGGACTGACGTAACTTGGCGATGTCCGACTCGATTCGTTGGATGCTATACGTGAAATGTGGATTGCTTTGGCTTAGCTGAGCTCCGAAGACTCATAGCACCCCACTCACCGTCCAAAATAAGCTCACTACCAGTGCGTCATTTCTCCCGAACCGACGGAGCCGACACCAGTAGATTCTGCTGAATGCTGCATCGGAGCGTCCTGGGAGCGATACATTTACAGTTGCGGACTGTCAGATATGTAGTGCACATCAGTGAAACAGAGATTCAACCCGCCGTCACCAACACAATGCTTCTATGGTCGCAGACCGAAGGACGTATTGCCAAGGAGTCTTGGGAGAGTCGCATGTACGTGGAGCTGCGGAGCAAGCACGCGGCCTTAGAAAGACGCTGAAGATGCATGTCAGCTGTACTATCCAATGGGACTAGCCTCGTATGACTGACTTGGAGCACTTGACTAGTATGGAGTGCATATTGGCCGAAGGCAATAACGAGTCGTCAAATGGAGCGAGGACTCTACCGTAGTTACGGCAGGCAGGAGGTGTATAATCGGGGGATAGAATAAGGCTGTCCAAGACCATAAGTTCATACAAGAAACACGATAATTACAGGGTACATACTGTACATGAGTGGAGATTCCAGCCCGTAAAAAACCATCTACCAGGATATGAGGGCTTCGCCGTCAGCGGTAGAGAATGATTGTAATCTGGACTGAACACTTCAGCATCCGACTTCGAAGCTATGGCCGAAGCGTCAGCCTCGTTCTCGTAGTTAATTCTGTACGGTCGTGTTCGTGAAACTCACCGTTGCCGTAGAACATACTAAAAACAGTGGTTCGATAATGCTGTCAAACGCGGCCAGTCCGAAATAAGTTCCTGGACATAGTTCCTTGCATATTTGGCAACGGCGGACTGGTCGAAGGCTTGGTTAAATGGCTTCACTGACATCGAGAATATGGTTGAGAGCAAGAAGCGAGCGCCTAATCTGTCCCACACGCAAGGAACGCCCCGGTGGGCTCCATTCCTTAACTAAGTTGGCTGGCAAGTTGTCGAGTGCACCAAAGCACAAGTAGCCACACGAGAGGGTGTAAATGACTGTCACATGTGTGTTTCAATCCCGCCATGAGGCACCATGTCTCTCTAAGCAAGATACTTTGGCTGTAAGGAAATTATGAGGGAGACTGGCTAAGCATACTAAGGAACAAACAGTACAGCGCGAGAAAATCGTTCCTTCAGCTCGACACATTACGGTCGGGGCCGGCTGGGTGGCAGCCGCAATTCTGATCATCGCAATTGCTGCTGTTCCTCGACTAGGATCATCGTAATCTAAAGGCACCTAACGCGGGTGAAATATCAGTTTCAACTGATAACGGTTGCATAGGGAGACTAACCTGAAGACGAGTGCAAGTGAAATTATCAAAACATGGCGTCCAAGCAATGTTTAGTGACGGTGTTATCTGAGCCGTCCATTGATTCCACCGGTGCGGCATGCTGAGCAAACGCAGGGCATTGTCCTCTCCCTTCGGCGCAAAACACGAGAGGCGAACGGGCCTTGTGACCGATATCGTTTGCGAAAGGGAAGGATTCAAGTTTCTGCTCTAGTTCCGAAGCTTGCTGTTGATCTTTATGCCGCGGAGCATGCTGACGACGAAGTGGTATGATACGGTATAGTGTGATTCGTATTTTTGGAGATGGGTCGGATGTCGGCCGCGGTTGAAACCCTGAAACGATGCCGTACGACACGATGGGCGATGCGAGACGGTAGGGAGTAGTGAGTAGCGATTAGTAGTTCCAGGGTTCAACGTTGATCCAGGACGAAGTAGGGTATCGGAGGACTTGAGCATGTCCAGAATAGTATGTGCGAGAACTTCCTGCAACTGCGTGTAAGTGCATTCGACGGCTGAAATATCACGGAGAGAGGAGGCTGCGAAAGCAGCTGAAGTCGAGTCGCCACAATTGAGGAGCTAAAAATAGAATATATCGCGGGCGACTGGTATCACAGTGAACACGGGCAGTGAACGCCACAGTCGTGTTTTGAACGTGAAAAGAACGAAGGGTCGATCCAGTTGGGCACCGAAGGCGTCGGGCTGGCTACCTCTGCTATGAGCATAAAAGCAAAGGGAGCGAAGGGAAAGTTCCTCAGCACTTCGGTCGCTTTCACAGTTTCAAGCAGATACCGCTGATACATCCTCGACCTCCTCATCACCAAGATGGTCATGCTTAACAACTTCTTCGCTCTCGCTTCCATGCTCGCCCTCGGCTCCGCTTTCGCCGCAGCCGCGCCATCCACCACCACCAATGCTGCGGAGAGCGCCATCGTTTCTCGTCCCGCGGCAGGGTGCTGCTTCAAGATGTGCGGCCTTGGCCCAGTTAACGGCCCACCTGAATCAGGTCGCTGTAAGTGCTACTACATACTAACGGATTCCTGAACATGAGCTTGAACGCTTACGACTGGTCTATGGGATACTTCTAGGCATTTGCATGAGCCGTTGCACGTCTGTTCGCGATGATTGTGACGCGTCTTGCAAGGATCTGTAATTTTGATTCGCAGAGTCGCAGCGAGGGGATGGGGGAGCGCAGAAAAGAAAAGATGGCTGATTGTAGTCATCACCATCATCGTCAACGTCATTAAAAACTCGTCGATTCCGAGATGGTCAGCTCAAAAAATTCAGTCAGCTATTCCAAGGTCGACTTGGGATGCACCTAAACGACCGTCGGTAAGATGATGCATCATCATGCTGGGGACATAGTGGACCACAAGTTTGATTGTACTACATAGGCATCCACAGTGCAGCGTACAATGCTCGGGACGAAACAGTTTTACTTCACATGGACACATTACGGCCAATGAATGGTAGCACGTCGGCTCGGCAAGTGATATTGCTTTGGGGAATAGTGCCATTGACATACGCTTGGAAGTGTTGAATAGTGCAGCTTGAAGGGTTTGAGATAATAGCATGCTTCGAATGACGTATTAGTGGCAGACTCGAGCCGAGAGACAGACCACTCACGCCAATATCATCCTGAGCGAGAACCACAGAGCCAGGAAAGAAGGTCGACATCCTTCGAGCACTGCATGCACGTCACACGGTCAGACATATCAACAATGAAAAGCAGAAATGCGAACCTGCGAATTGGGGTGACCGGATCCAATGTGTTGCTAGTAAAGAGGAGTGGAAAGCTAGTGTTCTTTGCAGAGGGCGGGAGAGGTCCTGAGATGTCATCAGTAGCCAGACCGTCGCACAGAAAGAAGACACGTACCACGATAGACGGCAGAGTCTGGAGGAGGCACATCCATCGCTACACAGTCGAGCGGGTTGTGTCCCCAAGTATCGCCGACATAACGACTCTGCTTGATTAAAGCATTGGCATGCTCTCGCCATGCTTCGAGACTTGTGACATTGTTCTTACCGAACCCGTCAACACAAGGAATAACAGATCCAGCATCCCCAGAAGTTCCGAGTACTGTGAATGGATCGGGGGCCAAATTGATGCGAGCGGCCTTGATCAGAGATGTACCATTCCCATTCCATAGGTCACGCAACACGATGGCTAATACTGGGAACAGGAAGAGGGGGGCGTATAACGATAGCACCAGAAACTGCTTCAGATCTCCGTAGGTCGCTACGTGGGGCATGTCCGGAGTGTTCCACGCAGGCACTGGACGTTCCTTAACAGTGGCAATGACGTCGTCGAATCTAGCCTGGATATCTTGAACGGATGGTCCCCAGAAGGCACACCGTTCAGAGCCTGCTTCGAAACAATATTCGAAGAACTTGTCCACCACTTTATCCGCATCTGCCAAGTTGCTCCTCCACTGCAGCTGGTAGTAATCTTCTGCATCCATCACTCCGTCAAGGATCATCCGCCCAACCCGATCGGGGAACATCGACGCGAATGTTACTCCTAGAACGGTGCCGTAGCTGACGCCATAGAACCACACCTTAGCGTCTGCTTCTGGCAACCCTAACGCTCTCTGTTCGGCCTCCGCATATGTCAGCATATCTCGAGAGACAGCGGCGGAACCAGCAAATCTAGCTGTTCCATTTGGCCCCGTTCCTCCAATGACATTGCTACACCACTTCCCGTATGCCTCGGCGGTGAAGAATTGCGTGGCGAGGGAGGTAGATGAGCCATCCGAAACGTCGCGGAAATAGAGCGTCCGAAAAATAGTACGAGCCCCATGTGCATCAGGAAAGCAGTCTATGGGAGGTGTTGTGTTGTTGACGCCGCGTGGGTCAAATCCGATGATGTTCACCGAAGGACTCAAGAGAGAAACCAATGTGGGAGCTAGGTCCAAGAAGCTTGAAACGCCCGAACCTCCTGGTCCACCTAATGACATGCTAGAATAAATAGTGTAGCGTATCGGAGGCGAAGCAGTACCGGGGTTATAAAGAACATTCGGAGCTGGTTGAGTGACTGCCGCAATTCTGATCATCGCGATTGCCGCTGTTCCTCGACTTGGGTCATCGTAATCTAAAGGAACCTGAAACGTCAACAGTCATCGTTAGCTGGAATGCAGATGAACAAACAGAGAGACTAACCTGGAGGCGAGTGCAGGTGTAGTGGCTGGCAAAACACGGCGTCCATGCAACGTCTGGTGACGGTGTGATCTGCCGATGACGATATAACTACTTACACTTGGATCCAGGTGGTTGTCACATACCTCACTCCAATCCTGAATCATCCTCGGAGCCTCAGGCGGCGGAGCGGTTTGTGCTCTGGCTACTTCGAGAGTCAACAACGAAGACCAGCAGATCGCAAGACTAAAGAAGTTAAGGCTAAACATAGGAGGGATGAGGGATAATCCCTTCTGCTTCGACGAGATTATATATACGACCTTCCAGGCTCCACATGTGCCAACGGATGACCAAATCACTTTCGAACGGGTGCTTAGAAGAGGTCTGGTGAGAAATCGGAGGGTTCTTGCCGTCTGGGGAGCCGTTACGAGAGGCTCAGTCGAAGCTGCATTGCTCTGAGAAATGAAGGCTTGGCTTGCACCGCAACACGGCTACAAATGATCGCCATTCCCCGCAGAGGAAGATGACCATGGTGGGGAGGTGCCGCCCAGGCGCGCCGGGGTATATCCATGGCCTACGAAGCTTCGACTGGCATCACCTGGCGATGTCCGAATCCATTCTATGGTTCGCCCGAATGTGATATCGCCGAGTTTAGTTGAGGTCCGAGGATCCAAAGTCAGCGCATTGCCTCCCGCGCTGCAGAATTGCCACCTTCAGTGGATCCCGTAGAACGATGCACAAGGGCCTTCTCGCAGTGGTAAATCTGCAGCTGTACGAAATTGTCAGACACGACCACCGAACAAAGAGTTAACTTGCCAATACGCTCCAGTTTTCGCAGAGCGGAAGATATTCCGCCAAGGAGAGTTGCGTGGGCATGGAGCCATGGCGGAAGGACACAGGGCTTGAGTAGAAGCTGAAGGTGTAATAGGTTAAGAGTCGATAGCATGAGTGTGCGTACGGGTAGGATGGGGCAAAATTGAAGCGAAACTCTACGGTAGGCAAGGAAGAAAGGAAGTGATACATCGGGGGGTAGAATAAGAACCGTCTCAAATATCAGACCATACGATAAACACTATAGTTACAGCGTACATACATGAGTGGAGATTACAACTTGTCTAGGCGTTCTACTAGTAAATCGTGATGGTGAAGGGAAGAAGGGAAAAGCGGCAGCGAAGGAGAACGACGAGAATTTTAGTTTGGTACTTCAGCGTCCGTCTTCGAGGATATGGCCGAGGGATCAGGCTCGTGGTTATCTTTGATCGCCAGGGCATCGTTTTCAACACGGATCGTCGCGACATCTCCATCCCTAATAACAAAGATGAGTCCCAAGATCATAAAGATATCCATCAATACAACATACCTGATAGTCCCTTTCAACAGCTTCTGCGCAAGAGGGAATAGAACATCCGTTCTAACAATCCTTGCAATGGCCCTGGCACCATACACGTCCGAGTAACCATGCTCAGCAAGCCACTCCCTTGCCTTGTCGTCCACGTCGATGGTTATACGCCTGCCCTTCAATCGCTCGGCGACATCATTCAGGCGGAGGGAGACTACATCCAGAATCGAGCGCTTGGATAGCTTGTTGAAAACTAGCATCGAGTCCAATCGGTTGATGAGCTCCGGTGGGAAGTATTCAGTGGTGCGTTCGAGGACCTCATCCCTAGCCTGCTGGGTCACAATGCCATTTTCATCGCAGGCCGTGTGGTGAGCGAGAATGTCAGAGCCGAGATTACTGGTCAAACATATGATGGTGTTCTGAAAATATTGATGAGGCGACACCATCGTGAGGAGGGTCTGTGAAGCTTACCTTGAAATCCACCTTTCGACCTTGACTATCAGTGATACTTCCCTCGTCCAAGATCTGCAGTAGAATCATCGCAACATCTTTGTGCGCTTTCTCGAGCTCGTCCAGGAGGATGACGGCTGCCATATAGATTAGCAAGGAGTCAGCAGGATGGGAGGACGGCTAAGCTTACCATAGGGCTTGCGTCGAACGGCTTCTGTCAATTGACCTAGCGGGAGCGGGTGAGGGTTGCATTTATGTGACTGGTCAAGTGAACTTACCGCCTTCCTCAAAGCCAACATAGCCGGGCGCAGCGCCAATCAGGCGCGACATAGTATGTCGATCATGATACTCCGACATGTTGATGTTAATCCTACAAATGGCACGCATGTCAGCTTTCACTTGACGCCACGAACCAGGAAAGGTGAGCTCACAAGCCTCGTTGTTCGTCGTTGAACAAGAATCCAGCTAGAGCTTTGCATAGCTCAGTCTAATCGCAGTGGTCAGTTCATGGTCTCGAAGATCGAGCCAATCATGGGTTTACCTTGCCAACACCAGTGGGCCCAAGGAATAGGAAGGATGCAACAGGGCGATTGGGAGCCTGTAGGCCAGCTCGAGACATCCGTACAGCATCGCTAACAGCAGACAACACATGATCTTGTCCAACAACCCTCTTGCGTAGTGTATCCTCCATCTAAAAAGGTGCTTAAGTTAGGATGGCGTTCGAAGACGATGCAAAACAATAACCCACATGGACCAGCCTATCCCGTTCTCCCTTCAGCAAGTTCTGAACAGGAATACCAGTCGCTTTCGCGACGACGCGAGCAATATCGTTAGACGTCACCCGATCGTGTAGCATTGCCAAAGGTGACTCCTGATCTTCGCCGCTGCGCTCTTCCTCGCTAGGAAGCTGCCGCTCTAGTTCGGGGATGGTAGAGAAGCGAAGCCGACTAGCAAGTTCGTAATTGCCCTGCCGCTGAGCGACTTCAAGCTGGTATTTCGTCTCCTCGAGGCGCTGCTTGAGATCCTTAATACGGTCCAGACGGGAACGTTCTATGAAATTGAGGCACGATCAACCACTGTGCTAGCGAGAAAAGGGGTTGCAATGACTCACCAGCTTGCCATATTGTAGTCAGCTCAGAGGCTTGTTCCCTCTTTGAATGAAGAGTGTCCTCTACTTTCTTACGACGCTCAACGGAGAAAACGTCAGTTTCATTCTTTAGACTCTCCAGCTCAATATGCAGCGTCATAATCTCTCGATCAAGCGCCTCGAGCTCATCTGGCTTGGATTCTTGTGCAAGACGCAGAGCGGATGCAGCTTCATCAACCAGGTCGATAGCCTTGTCCGGAAGAAAACGGTCAGAGATATACCGAGCACCGTATACGGCGGCTGGATGCGTGCCGTGGCTTGTTAGCCAGCAGATAGTGAGACATGCAGGATTGTACTAACCTGTTACTAGGGCACTGTCGGAAATCTCTACCCCGTGATGGACTTCGTATCTCGGCTTCAAGCCACGGAGGATGGAGATGGTGGATTCTACAGTTGGCTCGTCGATTGTCACAGGTTGGAACCGGCGCTCAAGCGCAGCATCCTTGCCGATCGTCTTGCGATATTCGTCGGCTAAGGTCTGGTAAGCAGGGAAGCTCAGGGGAGTGGGGAGTAATGCTTACGCGTGGTAGCGCCAACGAGCTGAAGTCCTCGTGCAAGGGCAGGTTTGATCATTTGACCAGCGTCAATGCTCCCTTCCGTCTTCCCAAGGTTGAAAAGGGTGTCTATAGGAGAGTGAGTAAAGGTGAATTATCACTTTTCCGATGGGTCCGAACTCACGGAGTTCGTCGATGAAACATATGACGTTGCCTGCCTAACGACGCATGAGTTACACATATGAGAAGGATGGGAAGCCCGATGTACTCACCTCTTCCTCAATGTCCCGAATGAGATTCTTGAACTTCTCTTCAAATTGACCCCGAATGCCGGAGCCCGCGACAATGGCCGCTAAATCAATCGACAAGACACGTTTATTTTGAAGAGACTATTCAAGTTGATATTGACGAACTTTCAACAATGAAAATGGGGATTACATACCTCCGGGACTTCTTTCGCAACGATCCGACTAGCAAGCCCCTCTAGAATGGCCGTCTTCCCAACACCTGGAGGCCCAATTAACTACGAGACGTGAATGTACGGCCTAACTCACAGTATATGCGTTACTCACGACGGGATTGGACTTCGTTCTCCGAGACAAGACTGAGGAACTGTAAGCGCGATAATTCAGTGCTATGAAACTGCTGCAAACTCACTTTGAATGGTCCGACGGATTTCTGCATCAACTTGAGTACGCGATGCCTTCTGAGAGGGTAGGTAGCTCACCTTCATCGCGGCCGATAGTAGGGTCTAGCTTCCCATTCTTTGCCAGTTCAGTGAGGTCGACGCTCTATCTCACCGAGTCAGCAATGGCCCCAGTACATAAATGATAACTATACGCACATACTCCTTCAACGCGTCACCCTTCTGATGCTGAGGCTGCATCATAAAGCTAGGAAACCCTCCTCCAGCTCCACCTTTTCCTGGAGGCGGCGCAGCATAATGCCTCACAGAGGACAATACCGGGAATAGTCGCGTTGGTGCTAGAGGGAACACCGACGTCGGGCTGCGAAGAAGAGTCGTTCGACGGAAAACGCGGCCTGCACGTGATAAGTCCCTGGAAGCAATTCGCTGCATCGTGGGTGACGGAGAAGAGATTGAAATTGACGTTTAAATGGTCTTGCTCGTCGTCCAGAACATCGAGGAAAGCACCAGAAAGCCCAGCGCCTAACTCTGTGCACCCGAACCGTGGGAGTCGTCATGAGACATCCCCTGATGGGCCCCTGACACTCTCATAACCGCAGGACGGTGACAATGATGTTTCTGCCCAATGGTCAAGATCGTCGGGAGAGTCCTCAATGTTAGTGACATGTTTGGTATCCTACTGCCTGAGAAGAACAAGAGTTTCGGAAGAATACCTGGAGATATCAAGCTTGAGAGTGAGCGATCCTGGACTAGGAAAATTACAGTTCTACGCATTGTCAGTGCGATGAATATCCTTACTGAGCCCTCCGTAAGGCAGCTCCCAAGTCAGTATACCAAGTCGCTCCTAGCGCTCCGGCCTGAAGAAATATGCAACTGCATCACTGAATTTAGAAATTTACCTTCCGAAAATGGAATGAGATTTTGAAAACAACCGCGGTGACAATCCAGAGGAAAGTTGTGATACACCAAAGAGAAAGGTTGCGTAGCTGAGTGATCTTTTTGTTAGAAAGTTCTGGAGCCACAAACGTGGCGAATTCGACAGACAATGAAAGAAGACACGCGGAGTGGCACAAAGGCCACACTGTGAGGCGTATAAAAGACGGTAGATGCGAACGAAAAGAAAGACGCGGCCTTCAGTGTCTTGCTATCTCCCTTCCTCTCCTCCCAACAATCCCCCAGAGCCCGTCGACACTACGCCACTTTCCGCTATGTCTTTGGAATTCACCATCCCCACCGAGGACAGCCCCGTCAAAGATGTTCAAGCCAGCGCGTCCGATCGCGAGGCCCCGCTGCAGCACAAAGCCAGCGTCGAGCAGTCGTACCCGCTAGCATCGTCAAATAACCCTTCCTTCGCCGACATCCTGGCCCACCTGGCAAAGACCAAAATCTCGTCCAGCCCTCTCGGTCTTAGGGTCTACGAATCTGACGGCTCTGGCTACGTCGCAGGTTGGGACACCTCAGACACCGACGACGACAGCGACTGGGACAAGGACGAATGGAGCTCAGCCGTGTCTGAGCAATCTGATAGCTCTATGTCCGATGATGAAGCAGAGTGGAGTTCCGCCGCGTCGCATTGCAGCAGCAGCGATGACGAAGGTTACGAGGATGCAGGCAGCGATGATTCAGACGATGAAGGGGACGATGAAGGGGAGGAGAGGGTGAATCGGTTTTGTAGGCTCCGAGAATTCGGAGTGGCGACTCGGTCAAGCTCGCGGTCGCCGCTCATGACGAAGAAGGTGGAGCACGAGTTGTAGATTTGCATTCGGGAGACGAATTGATTTCGTCTTACTTCATTCCTACTCTGTCTGGTCTTCTACATAGCTTCGCCTGGTTCCTTTGTCATTCCGTGTCCTTTGGGATTTTCGTAAATTATTAGACTGCCATTCTGGAATGGTTTTCGAGGGATACTTACATTGTCCGCCTAATTGGTGTCAACCACAAGGGTCGAATATGTGTGGCCCAAGCATTGAGATATTTAAACGCGTCGGTGGCCACACATCACAACCTCTTCCACCTCCAATTACACACTATCATGGCGATAGCAAACCTCGACCTTACCTTACGTCGGCTGCGCGACAACTCTGCGGAGTACGACCGAAAGCAATGGTACACATCCATGGCAGTCGCCGACATACTCGTCAGAGGCGTACAGCAGCGAAAGAAGTTCTTTCCCGCATCTCTTCACGACCCAGTCTTTAATATGTTCGGGGTCTTGAATTTACAGGGGAGGATGTGGGCGTTACATCTGGCAGGAATGAAGGACTTGATGGAGAAGTTTACTCAGGAGGAAAGCCAGGAGGAGGAGAATTGGGATGACGAGACGGTGGTCGAGCCGGTAATTGAAGAAGGGAGTGCTCAGCAAGAGAAAAAGGAAATCGAAGACGATTTGCCAGAAGAAGATAGCGACGACGAGGCCGACCACAGGAAACACCAGCCAGTAGATGAAGATGGCGGGGACGATGCCAGCGAGGGCGATTGCCCTTCGTACAAGATGGGGCCGCCGTACAAGAATGCCAGAATAAGCTATATGAGATACCGAGTTCGGGCCACAAGGGGCAGTGACAAGTCGGCGACCGTTCCTGTCAAAAGACATGGTAAAGATGGTGGAAGGGCTGAAGTAGTTGTAGACGACTCACCTATAAAGGAACCTCCGCGCAAGAGGTTAAGAATTAGCCGTAGCTGTGCGAGACACACAGTCCGGGACTAGGAAGGAAGAAAGGAAGAAAGGAGATTACTGTACGATACGATGTATACTAGGGCTTCGGCGTCAATGGAAGGGTAAACACGTAACGGCGAATTGACAGTGTTACAAATGACATTCTGATGACGCAGCTGACCACAGGAAATACCAGCCTGTAGATGAAGCCGTTAACGAGGAGGACGAATGCCTGTGGTACACCAACTCAGGGAGCATCAAATAGCAGACTAGTCCATTGAACGGTCGTAGTCCAGAAGGGGAAGATTGAGGAAGCGGTAGTGAGCCTGTATGAGGGATAACGATTGAGAATCAGCGCTTTAGCTATAGCTATGGAAGACGTGCGGTCACGGATTGAGGAATGCGGAATGAGATGTTGTAAATTCGGCATTCAATATTCAATAAAGTTACACAACTTATGTTAGATCTTCGCTGCGTCCATCAGAGAACAGCCACGGCAACTTCTGCACACACATTCATACGTGGTATCGATGAATTGACCCTTCCTATGGTAATATGGTCTTCTTCTTGGGACTTCCTAACTTTCAGTGATGGGGTAGCGGCGTAACTCACAGGCTCACGTACCGAGCGGGCAGCCCTGCTGGTCCATAACGATAAGGAAGCGACGACGATGGTGGAAGTCCTCGTGTTGTACTCGGGCGAAAACGGGGATCAAAGAGGTGGGCGAATGTAGGCTCCTGTCGTTGTCGATTTGCACTGGCCTTTGGAACTTTGGCAGCCTTCGGTCGTTTTGCAGGCCCTGGTCGCTTTGCAGGTTCCGATCGTTTTGTCGGCTCCTGTCGCTCTGCAGACTCTGGCGGTTTCTGTGCCTTCGCTCGTTCGGAGCGTTCATGTGCGTCAATGTGTTTGATAACACGACCAACGATACGATCCTCTAACCCTCCCAGAAACTCGATGAGATGACCGGCCGCAGCTTCAACATTGTCAGCGTTCACTCCTCTGGATGAAGTGGCTAACTCTCTGGTCCCCGGTTGTGCACCGTTGCCGCCATCAACAGCCTTCCTCTTCTGTCCGGATGTGCTGGGTGCATCGGGACAAAGACATGCCTTCATCGCATCAAGCGCCCTTTCCCGAGCTCGAGCAGCGCGTTCAGATGCCAACGACACCTCTTGGCTCGCACGAATAGCCTCCTCCAAAGCAGCCGCAGCAACTTTCCTCTTTTCCTCCTCTCGCTGTTTTCGAAGCTCCTGTGCGCGTTTCATCTTGGGCTGAAGTTGAGAACATTTTAACTTGAGCTCCTCGATCTCGGCATCGATTTTAGCATGTTCAGCGTCGCTGTCCATAGGCGTGGTATCACTGAGAGAGACGATGTTGTAGTGGTGGAGCTTGGGTGGGAACCGAAGTTGAAGCGGTGAGCGCTTCTTGGCATCGGACGCCGTGAGCCTGCCGCGGGTATGTGGTCTACCTTAGTGGGCATCTCCGCGCGATGTTTCACTGTCCCCTCAACGCCTTGTCGAAACGAGCTCACGCCGGGAGTTACGAACACATTAGTGAAGGTACTGAATCTCATGCGTAGCTCTATTCGTCGTATCGCGATGATAGACAGAGGATCAAGCAGGACCATGCATCGAATAACCGTGGCCAAGAAGAGGGAAAGGTCAAGGAAGACGCCGACTCGTATGCCCCACTAGCAGGAAGTGAGAAATGAAGAACGAAACTCATGTACAGTGTGCGTGTACAAGCAGTAGGGATTCCGGGTGTCAATAGAAGGGTGAACATGTAACTTAGCGGCGAATTGATAGTGTATATATACTCGAGTATATATCAGCAATATGACCAGTGCTATCATCCAATTGCATCAAAAAAACATCTATAGGTACATGGGTGAAGTGCATGCAATAGAGAGGTTGACGAACAAACAAGAACATGAATAACCGCTGACATCGACTGGAAGCTCGATTACACCCGTCTGGCATCCATCGGTGGATGACCCAAACTGCCAGGCAGACTAGGATCAATGAAAAGCATTATACCCAAGTTGTTTGATCTGGTGCGTACCATTCATCGCATCTGCAAGCACTTGAAGGTCTGGTGGGGTCTAGGAAGCCCTGCCAAAGGGTCCCGGGATGTGGTAGCAGTACGCTTAAGTGCAATGATCGTTTGAGGCCCGCTCCAGATCCCACGCGGCTGAGGGAAAGCACCAGCACCTCTCTCCCTGATCTTCTCCAACGCCGGCGCCTTTTCCGCTACCAGCTGGCCGCACGATCCATTATCGCCATCCGACGCCGATGCCTGCTTCGATTCCGACCGCCTGCTCGCTCCATCATCGTCATCGTCATCCGAAGTTGATAGTTCCGTCAAATCCGAAGAGGACTCAGCATCATCATCGCCCGGTTGTTTTGCAATTTTTGGGCGTTTTGCAGGCGGTGGTCGCTTTTCAACTTTCGGTCGCTTTGCATGCTCTAGTCGCTCTGAGGATTTGTCGATGTGATCGATGACACGTTTAACGATGCGATCCTCCAATCCGCCCAACGCCTGCACAAGATGATCGGTCGAAACCGCGACGGTCGCTCCTTGCGATTTTTTGGTCTTCGTGGACTGAGAAGCCCCTGGGGCTTGGCCGACAGCCTTCCTCTTTCCTCCAATGTTTGGCATGACGGGCGCATGCCCATCAGGAAAGAGACAGGCCTTCATCGCAGCAAGCGCCTTTTCCCGAGCTCGAGAGGCTCGTTCAGACACCACCGTCGCCGCTTGGCTCGTCCGGATAGCCTCTTCCAGCGCATCAGCTGCAACCTTCTTCCTTTCCTCTTCACGCTGCTTTCGAAGGTCCCCCGCTTGTGTGATCTTGGACTGAAGTTGAGTACATCGCAGCTTGAGTTCTTCCAGCTCAGCAATTTCAGCATGTATGGGGTCGTTAACTTCCATCTGCGATATTGCTAGCTCGGGGGGCGACGATCACCTGTGGTAATGGATTCGTAAATGAAAGCGAAAGATTGACTCTAGATAGTGACATGCACGTTGCAAAAGTACTACAGTAGTAGCGCCGGTCTTCTGCGTCCTTCAAGAAGCGCCAGTCCCTGGAGCCCGCGGAGAAGGACAGACCAGCCTTGAGTTATGTACATAATTGAAGGAGCTGCTCGGAAAAAGGAGGAGAGCGAAGATTGATTAATGATTGGCCAGAGGATATAGCGAAGTTGACCACAAGGAATAGAAATACCAGGAGGTGAAGAGGATGATGGGACCGCCATACAAAAATATAGAATAAGCTAAGCAAGACGTCGAGTTGGGGGTCAAAAGTGGAAGTATCAAGCAGCAGACCATTTCAATGGATAACCGCAGGCAAGAGGGGGAAATGATCGAAGCAGAAGACTCGTATATACGAAGAGACCCCCGCGCAAGAGGCTGAGAATTAGATAGCTGGGAAGACATATAGTCAGGGATTCGCACTCAGGTGCGAAATGGCGAAGGTTCGAGAAGGGTGCCAGGAAGGAAAAATGTGGTACAATATGCATGTATACTAGATCTATGCTGGCGGGAAGTCCATTGGCACCCATGCAAAGTCAACGCTTCGACGGTATGGGTCAAGGCCAGGACGAGGGGCTCTGGGCATATCTTGTTTCAGTCAACTCGTAAGGCGTAGTCCATGGATTCACGTACCGATGCCAATATGATACGGCAAACACTGATCGTCGTGGAGGCCCCGGCTGTGTCGCAGGGCCGAGTGGCACCAAACTCGCAGATTCTGGCTGTTTTGGAGAGCCAGCTTGTTTTGCAGGCTCTTGTAACTTGGCACGCCGTGGTCGTTTTGCAGAGGGGGCGTCTGGTTGTTTTGCAGATGATGGTCGTTTGTCAGCCTCTGGCTCTTTCGCATGTTCCAGCCGCTTCGAGCGTTTATCAATGTGCTCGATAACGCGTCCCACGATGCGTTCCTCTAGCCCTCCCAAAAGCTCGATAAGATGAGCGGCTGCGCCTTCAACGTTCGCTGCTTGGGATGACGACCTTGAATCTCTCGTCTCCGTAGGTTGGGCGTCGTCGGCATCGACAGCCTTCCTCTTTCGTCCGTTCGAGGTGAGAGATACATCAGGACAAAGGCAAGCCTTCATGATGTCGAGCGCCTCCTCCCGAGCTCGAGAAGCGCGTTCAGATGCCAACGACGCCTCTTGACTCGTGCGGATAGCCTTTTCCAACGCAGCAGCAACGACCTTACTCCTTTCCTCGTCACGATGCTTTTGGAGCTCTTGCCCGCGTTTCATCTTGGATTGCAGCTGAGAGCATCGCTCCTTGAGCTCTTCCAGCTCGGTATCAACTTCAGTAGCGTGATCGTGGTTGTTCTCCATCGGGTGGAACTGACGAGGGCGGCGATGGTGCGTCGGGATGTGGGTTGAACTACTAGTGTGTGCCAGTGTGGGGAAAGTGACAGGGCGCTCATGTGACCTGAATCAGTCTCCCGTGATAGGAGGCCCTTTAGGGGCAGCAAAAGTCATGATGCATGATGCATGATGGCCCAAAGCCAAGTGAGTCGAGCGGAACCACAACATCTGATGAATTCCGGAGCGGGAATCAGAGCACAACCACACTGTAAGGGAAGTGGAAGGGTGCGTGCGAGAAATCCAGCTGGATTGCGGCCCCCGCGCCCAGCAGCGAGGATGCGAAGCTGTGAGCCGTATCCCCCTCCCGCGGGATACACCATGATGCATGATGGCGAACACGAATAGGTTCGTGACCTCTCCGCGCATGTTTCTGTTGGGAAACCCTGTGAATAATCGAGTAGGGCCGGCATGCGGCAATACCTACTACTGTTTACTTATGCATCGAACCACGATGAACATGCTTTCCCTTCTGAAGAGACCGAATGAATTTAGAAAGCAAACTTTGCAAGGCATGTAACGAAGAATTAGCCTCGAAGCTAATTCCATGTAAAGTGAGCAATTTCCTCAAAGGCTCGCTTCTCAGGCTAATGGATGGCACAGACAGTACATGGCATTGATATTCACTAGGATCCAATGCATCTGTATCGTAAGGTTGACCTGAAAATGAATCAACACTTGACAAACACGCTAACAGTGGCGTAGACGCAGCATCATGAGAAGACAAGCACCGGAGACAACATGGTCTGAGATCATTTCTCTAAGTTGCGGCACGGAACTTGCGCCGGACGTTGCAACATCATGCGAGGCTGCTAAGCTAATGAGTGATGGGTGTGGCATACTCTTGAGCGTAGAATAAAAAGAAGAGAGCGGATGTGTCTTAGAAAAAGATCGAATGATTGGATGTGAATGGGCGCGCAAAGCATTGAGCAAAGATGTGAGGTCATCAGCGTCACTATCGGAGGAAGCACCAAAGGCCTTCGTCGCAATATATAAAGTCACGACGTCCGGCTGTGCATGAGAGATGAGCAGGTTAATTGCGTGGAAAGATAGATGAAGAGCCGACTCAGAAGAGTCAGCGACACGCTGACAAGCTGATGGCTGAAAGGATGAAGCTTCGTTGCGCCGGAGAGAACATGATGCATAAAGATACACCAAGAGGTAGGAAGCAATGAAGCAGGGTCAAGCCCATGCAATCTCATATGAACATGTAAATTATGCGCATCCGGACTTAACACATAAAGAGGTGACGAGGAATTGGTGAGGATAGCCCTGAGCAAGTCAGTCCGACAATTTTGAATGACGGAGGCAAGGGAAGCAGCGGTCAAAGGAGTCACACAAGGAGCAGAGGGTCCGGACGAAGAGATGGCAACGGGGTTTAAGCGTCCATAAGCGTTATGTGTAATAGGCCTATATATCGTCACGATGGGCGACAGGAAACGACACTTTTAAAGGTAAATAAGCATATTCAGATGTAATATCACCTAGATAGACTCACGAGTTATATCAACGCCAGCCTCACGGGCTAATGCCATCCAATCCCTGCCTAAAACGACGTCGGAAGGCGAACCAAGGCAAATACGACGGAAGGTGAGCATTGTGGTGAAGCTGCCCGCCGGCGTTGGAGTCTGAACGACGAGCGTTTCCGTGGAAGCAATGAACACCGACAAAGGATGTTCAGGTGACAGTGTGAGGTAGGACTGAGTACACAGCACGTCGAGGGTGGAGGGTAAAACATGGCCAGCGATACGGGAGGTGAAACAAGTCGCCAAGGAATGCAAAGAAAGGAACGCAAGGTGGGAATGTATTTATAAAATGATCTCAGGATCATATGACGTTTTCAGTTGATCCTCGGTAAAAACCTACTTTACACTGTGTAATTTACAGTAGTAGGAATTTGAACTCGCTGGCGCCCGCAAAAGCGCCCGCTACGGGGACTTGGATTCGTACTAGAGTGCTCTGCACTTTTTGATCCCGGACCTTTAGGTGCTTGTTGCTGTCGTCGCCATTCCCGACGATGCGGACTAGCGTTCGCCGACGCTTCGGTGAATATCCAGCCGGCCGCGCGTCTCAGCCGACCATCACCGCAGCACCGGGATTACGCGTACTTCGGCCACACGACGGCCCACCTAAACTCCTCCTAAAAGAGACGCTGGTGTCATGCCATCCTTCCAAACTATCGTCTTCTCTATTGCCATTGCCCTCCTTGCGACCCAAATTCCGTGGAACATGCACGCCTTGAACGCCCTCAAGACCGCCCATTCGGCTAAGCCACTGAACTCCCCCGTCGCTGTGCGTATATTCGTATCCTGACATCAAATTGCGACGTAAGTGTTGAGGAACAACGTAGGTTTTCGTTGGGGGAACAGCTGGCATTGGCGCTGCTCTCGCCGTAAAAACAGCCAAGTACTCGAACAACCCCGAGATTCACCTCGTCGGTCGTAACAAGGTCGCAGCAGACAAGGTTATCGCCGAGCTGAAGGCGGTCAACTCGGGAGGCCATTACCATTTCCACCAGTGCGTTCTCCTCTCTTGTGTCCTTCGTCTCAATTCACGAAAACCATCCCAGATGCGATGTCTCCTTGCTATCCAACGCCCGTTTACTCGCCTCTTCCCTATCTCAGTCTCTCCCCAAGATCAACCTTCTTGTCCTCTCGCCTGGTATCCTATCTATGAACCCTCGCACTGAAACCTCGGAGGGCCACGATGTCAAGATGGTGTTGCACTACTATACCCGCGCGCTCTTCCTTCAGACACTTGTTCCGAACCTCAAGGCCGCTACAGACGCTGGCGAGGACGCACGCGCCATGAGCATTCTCGACAGCGTGCGCGGCGATTACCGTAAACTCAACTGGAACGATCTTGAGCTCAAGAATAGCTTCAGTCTCGCAGCAGCAGCATCGCATTGCATGGCTATGACGGATGTCTCTGTTCAGGTCCGTCTCTCGCATCACTTCCTTGGCTTGGTCTGAAATGCTTATCTATTGTATTAGCGATTCGCACGCCTTTACCCAACAGTTTCGTTCCAGCACTCTTACCCATCCCTAGTTGCGACCGACCTTCACCGCGGGTTACCGTGGTACGCATCCGGCCCTACCAACGTCTTGAGCAAAATTTTCGGAAGCAGCCCCGAGGACTGCGCGGAGTACTTCTTTGATACCCTGTGGAACGATACGATGAAGACAGGCGCTCACTTCGTTGATGCGAAGGGGAAGGAGTTCAAGGGCAAGGTGGACAGTAGTGATGAGGTACAAGAGAAGATCTGGACGCATACGGAGAGCATCATTGGCAAGCTATGAGTGATTTGGTATGTGATCATTCATGGTTCGAGGCTGTGAAGATGTTCAGCCGTTCTTTAGGTCGCTATTCTATTTCGCTTGATACCCCGCTTAGTTGTTTGTATCATACCATATGCATTTTCTAGTCTCGTTCTTCTATGTCCGCGCGATGCTCTACAGCCGTTGATAAGGATCTGCCACTCAGCCTGCGCGTACTTCTGCCGTGACCTGCTCGCCAGCTGACTTGCTGATACGTCATACCGTGGCATAGCTCGCCTAAAGTCCTAAACTCGTAAGTGACACCACTTGCTTGGCAGTCCAAGGTCACTGAAACTATTTGCTTCCATCCAGAAGGGCTAGCCCATTCAGAACAATGTCTGACCTACGTATCCGTGATCCTGAAAGCGACATCTACTCTATAAGTGTCCTATCTAGCCTAATGGCTGCAAAACATTAATGGTATGTAGACTGTCTTATCATCTCGGTATCCTGGCGAAAACTTAAACAATAATTTTTGACAACGCCGCTCGAATCGTTTCAAGCAATCCTACACACGACCACATCAACTCTTGCGGCCCAAACCCTCTGCTAAGATGGGGATACTCACCGCTCCAGTGAGACTTGCCGGAAAACGTCTCGATTGCCTGGACCGCAGTCTCTACACTCGTCATCAAGCTGGCTTCACCAGACTCCGGCGAAACCGGCGGCACACCGCCAAGGACAGCCTCGATCTCACTAACGATCGACATCACGCCGATAGACCAAAGATGCTATATTTCGATCACAGTTGCATCAGTGAATGACATCATCGATCAAGTCATCAAGCTTACCCCAAATATCGGGTTCACGAAGTCCAGGTGTGTGACTTCGCTTCTGTTGATGGTGTCGACGATACCGTTGGCTGAGTTCAGTACTTTGGACCTGGAGGACGCGTCTACAGAGGTTGATATGCTGTTGAGCTTGATTCGTGCCGCGAAGGCGACTGTACGGGCGAGGGTGACTGGCATGCTGTCTAGCCCCGTTGCTGACGCGCCCGAAGCTAATTGGGACTCTGTGAACCGTTCGATGACCCCGTCCAATGCAATCACATTGGCCCGAAGATTCGCGACTTCATTCGGTGGTGCGTCTACATGTCATTGCAGAGTGAGAATTCCTTCGATTGATTGAGAAGAACTAACCTGGCCGTGGTTGCAGCGTCAAATAGACGGCTCGTTCGAGTAGGACACTGGCTTTGGCCAGCAACGTTGCAACTGCTCCAACCGGCGCATCTGGCATTGCGAGAAAAGCTTGAACGGTGGCTTGGGATTGCGCCCCATGAACTGCGGTCTGCACGATGCGATGTAAGTCTGTCGCAACGCGCAAGCACCAACAAGTACTTACATCTTCGTATGTATCCAGTGGCCATGGCGTATCGATTTGGAAATCGGAAGAATTGTAAGGAATGTCCGAGGGGGCTCCGTATACAGAGGTCCATAGATTGTTCAGGGTGACAACGGCCCAAACAGCGTCGATTCGTTCGCCCTGGTCGATGGGGTCTGTCGTCGGCTTCCATATGGTCGCGCAAATTCCTTCATTCTGCCCAGGTCCTCCTACCTTATGCAATTGCGAGCCCATGACAAGCCCTACCGCAATACTGGTATGATACCGTCCCTCCGCGGCACGTCCTTTATGGAAGAAATAATAGGCGAGGAGGACTTCGGCTTGGATTTTGTGGAGTACGACGTCCGGATTATCCCAAGCAAGAGTTTGGCATGCCTGGTCGATGGCACGAGAGAGGTAGAGTTGCTCGTATCCCACATGCTTCTGAGAGTCTGACAAACATACACCCCACAGGTAGACAGAGATCATGAGGGCGGGCAGCGGTGGTGCATTACCACCCTCTTCCTTCACCTTGCGCACAAATTTGGGAAGGTTCAAGAAGAAACCGATATGTTGGCAATGGTGAACGAAGGTATGCACTCTGTTACATTAGAGAGCTAAGTGTTGTGTTGGTCTAATTACGCGGGGCTTCACTTACAAGGCTTCCATCACTGCCGCAGGGGGGTCCTGTAAAACCTGCTCCGTCAGCTGCTTGACATTTAAGTTTTAAAGCAGCTGCGTACCTCTTGCCGACGGCCGGAATGTCTCCTGACGAAGCTCGGCTCAGTCGGATCTATATGTCCCTCAGTCCTTGCAGGTCCTGAGTCGGCATCACAGGGGCTTACCGACAAATGGACTGGGATTACTGATGCCACCTGATGCGACATTCCGCACGGTGGCGTCGCCTCCGCCGCAGGCCGAGACTCGAGGTCCAAAAAAGGAGTTAAGGCTTCCAAGAGGTTTGTGGGGTGCGCCGTTCGAAGAGTCGCTGTACGGATGTCGCAGTGTAATGGACTGAGGCGCGCAATTTGGGTTTTCAAGCTCTTGGATACGACTCTCAATCAAAGCGATGGTTTCTTCCATGATATGCGTCTGAGAGCGTCCTGCGTCGGCATATTCGCAATCGGAGAAGGTGCCTTGGGAGCGACCACACGGTCCACATATCGGCCGCATCCCGTCACATCTCTGCCATGGGCGTCAGTATCGAGGGCAGTTTGGAGACAGCGGCGACTCACGATCTTTCTTCTCCTGATCGACACCGCATAGTCATGTCAACATATCAACATCCAGGACATCTCCCCGACGCGGCTGGCATCACTCACCTGCAATTCGTGCACGCTCTCCCTCTCGGTAGGGTTGAAGGGGATCCATCTTCGCGTTGGCCTCCTGACGTGGGCATTTGGTCGAATATTACTTGGACTGCGACTCTCTAGGTGTCGGTGTATACGATGATGCGTTCCTCTTCGAAGGATTATATAGCCCATACCGTCGTTGGGGAACATGCTCCGGCGCCTCTGCATCGTCCATAATCAAGTCATGCTCATCGAGCAATGACGAGGAAACGCGTCGTGGTGCTGACAAGCGTCGGAGAGTTTGAAGCCCCTAAGTGGTGTCGAGAGAGTCGGGTTTCCTTCTGGGGATCGTCCGTCAGTCAGCGGCCAGGGAAAAATGTTCTCAGTTTGGGTAGATCGTAAGGCGCGATGGGAGATGGATTCCCTTCGCAAGCAACCTCGGCGGTCGATAATTTAGTAATCATCGCGATGACGGGTGTTTCGGTTGTTGGGTTTCAGAGGAAACAAACTGCAAGAGTCTACGGGACCTTTACTCAGCTGGACCCTGAGTTTGTCAGTCTGCTCGTGACTAAGGATTTTGGACAGCTTGGCGGGGGCGTTGCTAAGTTTACGAATATGCTAATCTCACTTGATGACTAGGACGGCAACGAGAATATTCGGAGGGAGCATAAATTAGAAATACAACTAAAACATGAGTGGGGCGGCAGCTAAAATAATTCCAAGTTCGCCAGTGAAAGGAACCCCTGAATAATACCCCTATGCGATTACGCAGTGAGAGACTTGTTGTAGGTCGGGCAAAGAGTCGACCACGATTCTACGACGGGTTCTACTCAGCACGGTAAATCAAGCTGTGACTAAGGCTACATACCTGGAGGTGGATTATCAAGCGCTGCTTGTCCAGTGGACTCTGCAAACACTGCCGCGAAGCCACTACAATCATAAATGAGCCCAGCGATATCAGTGCTGCAGGAAAGGCTCACTTCTCGAGATGCCAATCTATATGACTGGAAAGAAATAAGAAATAAAGAATATGCGCAAAAGAGAGGTACGAAGCACATACCAATGCAAGAACCATGGCCCCGAGTTGTCCGCAACGAATCGGATAGTGACATTATCTGTTGGTTCAGTTCCTGTGGACACGACATCCCTTCGAACAGGGTTTGCATAGTTGTACGTGCTGCTACCTGCGCTCCTAACAACAGAGAACGCATGCTGGGCTGGCATTAGGAAATATGGAAGCACTCGGTCATTAAGGGACTCACGCCGTGAAGATGAATTGGATGCTGGCAAACGAGTAAGTTCATCAGCTGAGCATGGAGGAACTAGGGCAGCGCACCGGGCCAAATATCGCAAGGGCCGGCATACTGAGCTCGACGACCTGCCCGGACTCGATATCATAAATAGATCCAGAAGGGGCGAGTTCATGAGCATCACGTGTGCCTGACAAGATCTGCAAGAGCACGGGTACTGTGGGCGGTATAAACGTTACCCCATTGATGGTGAACAAAATCGAAGTTGTATTAAATTCGAACGCCAGGTTGATATTGACGTCCGCACCACCGGGGAATGGCTTCCCAGGAGCGGCGGCATTGGTGAGTGCGTGGAGGTTTTGCTCGAGAAGGGGGTTTGTCGAGTTTGTTTGGGTAGTGGTGGGGTAGGAGGTGGGTGCTCCTCTATACCGGAGGATGGCAGAGTTCATGTTGTTGTCGAAGCCAGGATCACCTGAGTTGGGGTTTGCGCGGATCCAGTAGTTCCCAACTGTTTGGTTAGCATTGACCACGATTGAATAGCGCTGCCCTGTGTGGCGAGGGGATTCAATGTAATGTAGATGATGAAATCGGTTTGTCATACCAGGATGTATCTGGAGTTGATCGACTAAACATTTGTACAGACGATCAGGTCCATCCTTGCAAAAGGGAAGAAGACGCCCACCGTCAATGGGTACCGTGTTCTGACCATCGGCTTCAATCACGGTGAACGTGTGGCTATCTATGGAGAACATGTAGTTGGAATCACAACCGCCGTTGATGATACGAATACGATAGCGCTGTCCGTGGACTACGTTTTGGACGTATAGGGGGGAATCAGGGCCATGTAAGGAGTGACCAAGACCGTTGAATGTGGTAGAGTCGGGATGAGGTATTCCGGTGGCCTGCGGCGAAGGAAGATGGTACCTTCAAGAGAGTGTCCATCAATGTCATTTAAACCGTGAACAAATCGACCTACCAATCACCGAGCATCAAAACGGTAGACTCTAAAATTGTCTTAGGATATATATATCAACGAGCAGTGGTGAGGTACCGACCGTCATCTATGTCGTAAAGGCTCTTATGCGGGTCATTGTCATCATAAATTACTAGCGGACCCCGCAGTCCATCGCAATATTGAGTTGAAAGGTGTGAGTGATACCTTGTAGAGGGCAAGTTTAGATATGATAGGCTAAACCGAAGCTCAAAAGCATACCAGAAGGTTCCAGCTTGACCGGGGGCACTAAAGTCATACAAGAAGGACTCTCCGGGAATGATTGGGCACTGATTGACCATCGCAACACCTGTAAAAGGTATGAAATTGAACGCAGGTCTGAGAACGAGTGAAATGGGAACACGAACCGTCAGCCCAGTTAGTACCTGCCTGGAACAAGCCGTGCCAATGCTAGAGGCAAGCTTAAATTAGCCAAGGACTATACAAGAGTCCAGAGCAACTGCTTACTATGCTTGTGTCCACGGCCATGGTAGTATCGGATAATTGGTTGACCACATTTAGTTGGAAATGATCGCCCTACGTTGCGAAATGATGACTAAATCGTAGGGAGCACCGTGAGGGGACCACATACCATCTTTCCCTGGATCAAAGGCCCGGGCAATGTACCACCAGCAAGTACGGTACTAAGGCATAGGTCAGAAGTCACAACGGCGTAATATGAGGGATCAAGGCTCACGAGCGGTTGAAACCATCTGTACCAACGGGTTAGAAGATAACCAATGCCAGAGACTAAGTTGG
Organism: Pleurotus giganteus; assembly: GCA_032158425.1. NCBI lineage: Eukaryota > Fungi > Basidiomycota > Agaricomycetes > Agaricales > Pleurotaceae > Pleurotus > Pleurotus giganteus. The sequence continues at coordinate 2,907,956 of JAPEHR010000005.1, forward strand.
AAGGTGGACTGTACCTGGAGCGATAACCTTGTTCACGATGTTCAGGGTACCGGTTGGACCGATCGCTGCCTCGACGCATCCAAGAACCAATGCGAGAGCCACAAACGACGTCAACGAAAGAGCCATTTCAAAGTGAGCTGCCCTGCTCTGTCGAGAACCAAAGTGACATCTTTTATAGCTGAGGTCCATACAAAAATTCGCCTGCCATGTTGAAGCGCCTTAAGCCGACGCCGGTACCGCGAACCCGTCGTAAGCCTTCACTCGAGTGCATCGCCAAGGACATCAGAGTGGGTACTTGAAGATGACAAGTCGCGAAGACAGCATGGGAAGCAAGCATGTGCCCATTGGCACCTTCTCTGCCTAAACGGGCTCGAGAAGCTGTCGCCATTGTCAGTCACTCCCGCTCTTATGACCCAGGCTGACACCCAACTGGGGGAGAGACGCAACAGGCGCATGGTAGACCTACTCCATAATTCAGCGAACGACAACAGTCGGCCTTCAGCATGGGTCTGAACCAAAATTATCATTGAATATTCTGTCGAAGATGGATAGCAGTGACCCATCAGCAAAATGCAAGTTGCCTGGCGGAGGGCAAATTAGGCCGCACCAGCCACTATTAGTGCCACCAGACACTGTAAGGCTTCCAGTCGTGGTGCACGCCTAACTACGGCCTGACAGGAGGGTAACGGTTTTCGCCAGTCACTATAATGCTCACCCTGCTGATGACATTGGTCATTCTGATGAGACCCATATCGCCCGCCACACTGGCCAAATGAAGCATTTCGGTGATATTCGCACCAGGTTTACTTTCCCGTTCCCTTCTCAAATCATCGGTCATCAGGTAAATATGTTCAAAGTAATAATAATTCTTTTACTGACTATATACACACGCGATCGTAATTATGGAAATACACTATTACACCTCATGAGAACCAACGCACGCTCTGGGAATGGTCATGGAATCAGTGGTGAGCTCCCGTATTAGTGGAAGGATGGTCGTTGACAAGGTTCAAGCTTAGATCGGGTGGAATGGGAGCGGTGGCGTAATAATCTAGGCATGTATAGTTGAGCTGGTTGTCTGAAGTTAGAATGCATGCGATGACCGCACATACCTTGACCCAATGTCCATGTGTCCATCACCAGCACCTCCAATAGATGGGAACATCAAGACTAGGAAAGCCAAAACAGTCAGCGAAGTACGCATATATCCACTTATAACTCACCCGACAGCGAAGTCATCCGAAGAAAGACCATCTACTATGTTCGAGGTATGGGAGGGATGGCAACCTGAGCATGCTTGGGTACCGACATGGACGAGGGACTGGAGCAGAAGTCGACAACGGTGTTGTGATGGGGGCACGGTGGTGGTTCTGAGGCAAGAGGGACGAAGATGGGCGGTCAATTATATATCTGCACGGTGTTTTGCTTTGTTTGGATCGTGTCGGGCAATTGCTCGACGTGCGCGGGAGTTGGCGGTAGGTTGTGGGCAGACTAAGTCGAGAACGAGAAAGAGTGCGTAAAGATCGTGCGGGCATTACCGGCCAAGCCTTGAGCGGGTTGGGCTTGGATTTGTCACTGACAAGTCAGGCTGGTGTAGGCTAATATGATACGAGCCAACATGAGCCTCGCCTGGTAGGGGATTGGTAGGGGGGATGGAAGCGCGAGGTAAGGTGGATGGGGGCAATGTTGAAGACCCCCCAGTGTGACGCACACTACAAGTCAATAACAAAATTCTCACGGTCTATACACCTCTGATTAGTCACTAATGATTCCGTCGCAAGCATGACAAGCCTAACAAGCGCCACCAGGGGACCACCTTTTTGCTGATGCCCGCCTGATGATACGGCCCCGAGTTATGGGGGCGGACAATAAGTCGTTCTACGTACCCGTCGCCCGGCGCCAGTGTTCCTGCACAACTTGGAAGCGCTTTTTTGGCCATGTCTCCTCCTTTGACGCACCGCCCCATATCCGCGATCGATGGGCGCGTTTACTGATTTAGATTGAGGGTTACCGACGATTTGCTACAGCCTGTTCACCGACTCCTCCGGCAATCACACGAGAGTCTTCGTTGAGTTCGTTAGTCCCACGACAGTAGTCGGGCCACTGACATTGAAGTTGTTATCGTCAGGCGGCTCCGTTCTCACCGCTTGTAGCGAATCATGGTTCGCAAACGTCGCGTAGCATGTGTACCTGGGAGGTCCTGTAATAAATAGGCCAAAAATACCCCACTTGATACGATCGGGCCGCCTACTGATATAGAATAGCAGCCCCACCAATTGCACCTTAGTTTCAGTATCAAAATGAGTACGCGGGGTAGGTTCAGAGGGTTGCGGTGCTCCGGGTTAAAGAGGATCACTAATGGGTCAGTGGGAGTGTGGTACGATATAATGCAGAGCAGGTGAACTCACCGGCACCTTCTGACTCTTAGTCCAATCATCGATATTCAATGCTTCCTTCGTGGACCCGTGGACTTGTGCGTGAAGGCACGCTTGGTCCGGACTATCACCCACCACGCGAGACAACTTCGGGAATGACGCAAATGGGACCTCCATGTGGAATCGATCTAGCAATCACATTAGTCTCACAATTGATTTACTTCCAAGATAACCTGATGATAGCCCGTTATCCTGATTCGTCTACATTCGCCAATCCATTTGGATAAGGACAGATAGAGCTACACAATCAGTTCACAATAATCGAATATCTAAATCGGCCCTCCAGGCCCGCAACGCCATACCATCAGTACGACAGGGTAGGACCATGCCGTATCACAAGAGCGTATACGTGCGAAGCGGAATCAACCCCTGTAAGGCATTGCAATCATTCATCGTCGTCGTGCTCGCGTCCGGTCAGGATAGCAAACGTTTCGAGTTCTGCTCGGGTTGCCCGGTGATGCTGGAAGCGCAAGGCTGGCGTATCGTAGAAGAAATATAGCTCGGCTTCGTAGTGTTCCGCGCGAACTGAGATAAGCATTCTGTGGGAGAGGACGGCGCAGACGCCGAAGAAGAATCCGGTGCCTATTTCCGTTAGGATGACCTGGGATGGAGGTGGGATTGAGGGGACGCTGGCTCAGACTGGTCGTCGAACGACGCCTACCTTATTGACTAGCCACATAATTTGGTTGGCAAGGTAAATCCAGAACATGCTGAGAGGTTTTGTCAACGAGTCGGCCCTGGCAACGCAGTGGTACTCAGCTCACACGAAGAAGTACCAGACGGAGTCTTTTGTCAGGCGTCGCACTAGGCCCAAATAGCCTCCGGAACGATGGTACGACCACGCCTTGTAGAGGGACATGCAGAGGAGAATGAATTCCGCGCACAGAGAGGACGTCCAGCTGAAGGCTATCCACGGTGAGTGTAAAGGGTCTGCATCAGCACAGATGAACAATCCGGGAGCAGGTTCATTGGTAACTGAGCAGGGTAATTGATTATCAAATCAATGTGCGCGAGGCGGAAGAAGAAAGGAGCTGGCTCACCGATTACCCCGTCCTTTGGCCATCCGATTAACATACCCATCACGGCCGCTTCAGACGCAGCGAGAAAGACGAAGAAGGCTAGAACACGCTTGTTCCGCTCGTACAAAGCATAAAGTCGGAGCTCAAGGATGGCTACAGCAAATGCCATCAGCCATTACCGTAAAGTTAGGAGTACGTGCGCACCATGTGTGGTAAGTACTTGTACGACGAGACCTGTTTCTTGCCAATGAAAGAACGATTTACCTAATACGAGTTAGTAAACGAGGAAAATGCGATTGTATTTAATTCAGCTCACATCTAACGTCATTATTCAGTACAAACTGCTGAATTAGGATCGGAGTTAACAAACAACTGTGAGAAGAGCAATGAATGGGCTCGGCAGCAATTGTTTCAAGGGGAATAGCACTCACCTGGGGAGTGACATCTTCTCGCATGAAGACTTGAAGTGCTCGTTATCAGAAATTGAAGGGGGGGGAAGCGAAGAAATTGCGCACAATACGCATCGGTCCTGCGGAAAACAAACCTTGAGTTTGATCATGGAAGCGGGGATATTGCACCCAAGCTTACACATTAAAAAGAAGGCTGTAGTACCGGCTCTGATTTGCAGAGTGAGATCGTACCAGCTAACTGAAGGTAAAAAATAAACACACCCAAAGAAAAAGAGCCTTGGTCACAGACCAACGCTTTCGCTGGATGGTGCTACAGTCAGTAAACTAGTGTGGGAGCCGAACAACAAGACGGAATCACCCAAAACAAGTCGACCTAAAGCAAGTGTGTCAGCGCCGGGAGGAATTGTGTATATGGATCTGACCTCATTTCGAAACTGAAGAACTGCGGTGTAACTTTGAGTGGAGAAGGACAATACCGAGAGATGAACTTGGCCCACAAAATTCGTACACAACAAGCACAGCAGCGGCAACTTCGCATTGGTCAGCATGAATAATGGTTGCCATATGGACTCGATACATACACTGACAATACCGAACTGCTCGCGCGTCGAGAAACGGAGTCAGGTCAAGCCCAACCATGGGCTAAGCTGAGGCGGAAATGAAGAAACGAGATGGAAAATGGAGAGAAAGCATCAGAGGGAAATAGAGTGCTCGCGATAGCTGAAAGGGTCGTATGGGTACTGAGAAATTGTAGGTTAAACCATCTGATTCCGATAAGCGGGCACCACGCTATATGTGTTCGGTTGATGTCCCGGTAGTACTAGCGTGGAGGTAAGAAATGTGCACGGTACAGCCAAGCTACACATTCTATTGGGGTTTTACGTCCTCGGTTTGCCATCTAGCCTCGCTGCTGGTAAGAAAGGGTCATACGAGAGTGGGTAATATAGCTACTCACGAGTTCCGCTGCATCTTTTTCTCCAGGAGATTATTTCCAAGCGGCCGTAGTCACTGTGGCTGTCGTCGAACATTTGAATGGTGGTTGTTCATGAACCTCCTATCTCACGTGCCTTGTGACAGTGTGACTCTTGCTCATTCTCCAGTACCGTGACACTTCGCGAAAACAATCCTTTGTGCAACACCACCACGACCTCTTCACGACCTCCTCACGACGCGATGTTCAACCCAAATTTTTCGGTGGCAGGGATGCCTGCAAATGCAGGCGGCCATCATGTGCACCCTAATTGGAACAACCCAGCTCCAAATGCATTTGCCGACAGTTTAGCTCCGCCGAGAGGCCATTACCAGCCTGGGTACATGTTGGTGAGCCACTCAAGTTTGCACTATGGCTATATATGCTAATACGGTGACAAATGAAGTCTGCATCTCAGAACCATGTACGTTTCTCCAGCTTGGGACAGGTTGGGGTACTCATCCATCGTTTAGAACTCGCCACAAGGAAACCAACGAGCAGACGAGGTACCCGTCGTGCCAACGAAAGCGAAATTGAACAATGTTCTTTCAAGGGGCCCGAAGTCAGATTTTGGGATGTCATCGATGTTTGAGAGTTCCAGGAAACGACAGACAATTACTGACGAGGACGCTCCGCCTACCGCCTCTGTTAATGATCTACCATCTGAGCTCCCTTTTGACACCCCGTCACGAACTAGACCAAAAGTAAGTTCTAGATTGTCTATGTATGCTCCGTCATAACCCACTCGCGCAGCACACGAAAGATCTTTCATTTCCTAGACGCCATGCCCGGACGCCGTCAATCCCACAAGCTGTTCAGCCGTCGTATATCATCGTATTCGGTTACCCACCGGACAAATTCAGTCAAACCGTGGAATACTTCAAATCGCTAGGGGAATCGACCGATGTGGACCCTAACACTGAAATAACGAACTGTTTCCGCATTGGATACAAAGATGCTGGTGATGCACTACGGGCTATTAGGAAGAACGGGGAGGTTTTGGGTGGCGCCTGGATGGTAGGCGCCAAATGGGCTGTGAGTCCGGTCACTTAGGAAGCCTGAGGGTAAAAGTTAACTCACCGATTTCTAAGGACCCAGCACAGGCGGAGGTTATCCTTGGGCAAGCTGTCACAATCCGTGGCTCCATCATGACGACGCCCGTAGCCACCGATCAAAGCCAGTCGCCTTCTAATGCGATGGCGGTTGACTCACCTTCCCAACCCACAATAGTTGGGTCGTCATCATCGCCAGCCTTGTCTGTTGGGACTCCTCTCAAGTTAGCGCCGTCGTCCTCAGCATTTAGAAGGCCGGGCAGTGAGAAGTCTACACCTCACCATGCCCCTAATGCTTTCAACACGCCGTTGAAGTCTTCTCCAGCACAAGCATCTCCGAGTAAAGGGATGCTAGGGCAAGTATCGGATCTAATTTTCGGATGGTAGAGAACATTGGTTTCCCTTTTGATGCTGGGCAGTTATTTCCTGTATTGTCGCGATTGCGAGCTAGTCACTATGTAGAGATTCGCACCAGATTTCTGGCACCTCGTTTCGATAGCAGGTAACTAACCTGATGGGCTTCTGAACCGGTCGGCCTTGTTTAGTTCCCGAGGACCACCTTCGTCCGAAGAAACCGCTGTTATTCCGTCGCCCTTCGTCGACGGATGTTCACTTGTACGCCCTGCGTGGGGTGTCTAGCATTTATCGCCACACTCGCTGATGCATATCGTTGTTAGGTCTCTCCTGCTCTCCAACTTGCGGTCACCTCGTGCGTCCCGGTACCATGAGGGCACCGTGCGTCGTCTCGCCCCTATGCGACGGAACATGGAGCCTGGAACGCTCAACGCCCCTTTCTTTGCATGCTGTTCGAACTAAGGTACTTGCATTTCCTTTCTCGTTTCGATAGGCAGTAACTGCGGTTTTCTCGCCTATCGCCTGGAAGTCCATGTTAATGCATCGCCGAGGCATCAAATAGGACCCAGGTTACGAACTTAGCTTTCCTTGTTGCTTGGCAATGCCGATGCACTATGCCTCCGAACATGCGTTCCCCGCGTGCCTCGTACTTTGTGCCCCCCGATTTGTTTGAGATCCGACTTCCTCTGCCGCCTCACTTGTCTAGGAAATGCCATCCCCGTCTATTGGAGGCTCATTACTCTCCTGTTTTGCTCATAAGTATACTCTGGCTGTGGCGCGCACCAATCGTGGGATTATGGTGGCCACTTATGCTTCTGAAAGCATCATTTGGGCTTGAGGCCAAATATACGTCTAGTTGTTTATTTTTGCCTGGCAAAGCGGAAGGGACCGCGAGTGTATATCAGCCATGTCTCAAGGTTGGGAAGATCCTTCATCCCTCCTGTGAACTGCTCTCTGTCTCATTCTGAGGCTGCCCGTTTCACCATCGTTGATATAGCTTTCCCTCCTAGTTCGAAGATGCAAGTAGAGAAGAGATTACGGGTTGCGATATGGTGAGAGGCTCCTTCGCATCCATACCCAGCATCAGTTCTGACCATGGATTCAGCGGCGCGGGCATCGCGGGACTCGTTTGTGCATTGGGCCTATCTGCTTACCCAGATCTCGAGGTGAATATCTACGAAAGTGCTTCCGTGCTTACTGAAGTCGGGGCGGGGATTGGACTTTGGGCGCGTAAGTTGCTCTTCGTTAGCAGCGGAATTGTCGCTGAGACGCATCTCTGTAGGTGCTTGGGACATTCTCCGTAGGCTTGGCCTTGAGCAAGACTTGACCAAGCTGCTCGGTGAACAACGCCCAAACGACGGTCCTCGTAAAGCTTCCCTACTCTCCGTCAATCTCTGCTAGGCTGATACGGATCTAGTGATAGCGTTCCAACTCCGTAAGAGTGACCAGCCACGGGGAACGCACTTTTACTCCATCATGGCTACAGGTTAGTTCGATTTGGATGCCCTAATGCCCTTCTGAATGATGTTACACTGGTGCTTTTGTAGGTCCCATGCAAAGCTTTCATCGTGCCGAGTTTCAGCAAGCTCTGCTGCAGAAGCTTTCGCACTCCACGGCCTGCCGACTCCACTACGCCAAACGTTTGTGTACGTTTAAGGAAGCGTCGATGGGGGGAGTCTTGCTTCTATTTGAAGACGGCTCATCTGACCTGTGTGATGTTCTCATCGGCGCGGACGGCATCAAGTCTGCCGTTCGGAAGACCCTGGTAGAGGCGGAGGCCCGCTTGGCCTTATCTGACAGGCGCTTTGTAGATGCGAGTCGTATATTGGAGGGTATCCAGCCAGCATGGAGTGGCACAGTGGTTTATCGTTCTGTTGTTCCTATCGAGACGCTGCGAGCCCGTTCTCCGGCCCATAGTGCCCTCTTTAATGCGACATTGGTATGTGTGCCCCTCTGAGAGTATTTATAGGTGCTGATCGGAGACCTTTGCTATCAGTATCTAGGAAAAGATGCTGTATGTGAATATCGGAAGCTGGCCCACCCAACACTCACGATTTCTGTTGATAGTATATCGTCGGGTACCCGATACGCAAGGGAACCCACATCAATGTCGGTGCCTTCATCACGAGACATGATATGGAGAATACGGCGTATGACGGCCCTTGGAGAGCGAAAGGGAATAAGAGTGAGATGATGAGATATTTTTCCGACTGGGAACAGGAGGCCCAGGTTCTCATCGATGTCAGTTCGTCTCTTTGATGGTCAATTGCGGCCTTTAATGTCTTCTCACTTTAGTGCACCGAGGATCTCGTTAAATGGCCTATTCACTGTGCGCGACCTTTGAAGACATACGTGGCTGATCGTGCGGTGATCATAGGCGATGCGGTAGGTCTTTTCCACTGGTAGATTGTCGTATGCTCACACACTTTATGCAGGCTCATGCCATGCTCCCACATCAAGGCGCGGGCGCTGGGCAAGCCATAGAAGTGAGTGTTCATCTGCGTTGCAATTAGATAGATGATATCGTGGTTGACGTAGACTCTGAATTCGCAGGACGCTTTCGCTCTATCCCTCCTCTTAGGCAATCCGCGCACAACTCGCCAGACATTGCCCGAGGTTCTTCGCGTATATGATGGGATCCGGAGACCTATTTCTCAAGATATCGCCAGGAGTTCGAGGCTTAGCGGCCAGTTGATGTCTTTTCACCCTCCTGCTCTTGAGAACCTGGAGGTCGACCTTGATCACGTTTTGGCGCACATAGGCAACACCATGCAAGAGAAGATGGAATGGCTGTGGCTTTCTACCGTCGATAACTCGATGGAAGATATGATGCGCAAATATGACGCGCAGCTGGCCGTCACTCCCAAGCTGTAACTCGTATGTACATACATTTCGAAACTTTAGATGTCGTGCAACTTCTGCTTGTGGCGGATCGTGTGAGTCCGACTGAGGCGGAGGAGAATGTGGGAATGTTTGTTTTGATGCGACGTCGCTTAGAGGAGTGACATGTTGAGCATGCTACGGCGCCAACGCTGCTGGTCGTACCTGTCCTCTATGGGATCGTAGGAGCGTCTTCGACGCCAACATGTCCTTGGTGATTCATCCTCCCAATTCCATCAAGTTTAACCGTGAGTCAGATGTTACCTGAAAACTTGATGACGCTTTCTGAGCCGGCGACCCGCCATTTATCAGGCCCGTTCACGAAGAAGCAAAGGAAATGCATCCTTACCTTGGCCAACAATAACTCGCAAACTGTCGCCTTCAAAGCGAAGACAAATGCGCCGAAGGTAGTAGCACCCTTTCATCGTAGCTTCGTAGCGAGGGATTGAAATTGACGGGATGTGAAGCTTTATATGGTTCGGCCGAATTCGGGAACCATCGAAGCTGGTGAACGGATCAACGTAGTGCGTACGTCGCAGATCGCAGCGCTCATTCTTGGATGGAACTGACCCCGAGCACACAGTGACCAAATTGATCACGGAGAAGGAGCCACCCTTGGATCAGCCATGTGGCGACAAGTTTATGTTTGAGAGCGCTATCGTTTCAAAACCTGACGGTATCTTCAGCCTGGACTCTGCCTTTGTATGTTTCCAATGAGCGGCTACTAGTGATTTGACGAACGATGCATAGTGGGATAAACGAAAGAAAAAGAACAAGCTTCATTCCCAGAAGATTCCTATCGAATTTTTACCCGAGGTGGAGCTCGCTAAAGGGCAGCTTGTTCGCCTATATCCTAGCACGGCGTTGACATTTTGGGGTACGTGTGATGGCATCTACCGTTTTCTCCCTGACCCTGGGCAGGACCTTGGACGGAGGAGGCTGAAACTACACTGGCAATTGAGAACATTGGGTTAGAGCCTGTTGCGTACAAGATCAGAACAACCAATATTCATGTGAGCTTCCTGTTCAATCACGCCGTCGTTCAGCTCTACAACCATCTTCCTAGGATTTTCATGTTAGTCCAAACATGGGAAGGATCGAGTCCTTAGAGGAATGTGAGATCCGAAGTACGCCACCTTCTGGGTTATGTGGCGTCAATGGTTAACGTTAATCGTCCGACAGTTGTGAGGAAAAAGTTCAAGTCGAATCTCACTGCGGAAGAGATTGTCGCTCGATCCCATAAATTTCAGATAATGTCAACTATCATTGCTCCAGGACGACGTGACCTTTCCATCGAGGAACTGGTATGACCGTGTTTCTCCACCTACGCTTCCTTTCCTCAGTCATTGACTTCAGTTTTCATGGGCCGAGTCCGATCCTGAACACAAGGTATATGGGCACCGACTCAAAGTCCGATACCCTGACCAGATTGGCATTGAAGACGATGACACGCTCGTGGGCAGTCATGACTTCAAAGACTCGGTTTCGTCCCCTAAGGCGTTGAGTGCTCGCCTAGTCATCACCCTCCTTGGTTAACTAACGTTCGTGGCTCAGATCTAACAGCCGCGTCGCACTCGATGCAAGCTACATTGATGATCAGAACGCTGATGAAGGCGACAAGAGGTACAGTTGGCTTTCAGGCACTTTTCGAAGACTGTTGCGTTGACAATCGCACCTTGTTTGGACACTCTCTTCTCCTGCTTCTCTATCACCCTAGCTACGGCATGATCTAGTTAATGCGCCTATACTATCCATCGCATATTACCCATTCCCCTCGAACCTGGGCGATTGTTCTATGGTAGGGATTGACGGAGGCTTTCCCGATAGAGGCGATAACCGGTACCCCTGCACTTGTGGACGCCTGTTTGCGGCTGGAACCGTTCTTTTATCGACCACGCCTGGGTCTTAAACCACGGCGGGTTGTCCTTTCAATCTTCCGACAGTAGTGAATGACGGCAATCTGTTCAAACAAAACCCGGCTATCGGAGTCTCAAATATTTTACACGGAGCAACAATATAACCTCACAGTGGCTTGAGGGCGGACGGCGCGGAGCCATAATCGGTTAGCGGAGCTACGTTTCGACCATTCCGTACCCCTATAAATTTATTTGAGCAAGGTCATCTAATCCGATGCTGGGCATCTACCGTGGCGACTGACCACTTTGGATTCTACAGAGAGTAACGTGCTTTTGTGCGTCAGCGGCGAGGGCCTATGACAAATACGTGGTGCGTGCGCTGCGCGGATGACATCGATGACCCTATACAGCTTTGCTGCGTCCGGATATTATAAATCTCCCTCAAATGGTACTCTCGTTCTCCGCTCCTTGTCATGATTTCACCAGTCTGCCATGCTAGTACCCTACTACTCATACTCATAACACAAGCGATTGTCCGTCGCGGTGCAAATGCGCAAGTCATCACCGACGGAAGTAACACTGGCCAAGTGTCCAGTACTGTGACCGGGAGGATAGTCGGAGTGGTGTTGATCGTCATATTCGGTGAGCTGCTTCATGGCAAGGCGCGGTGCGCGCTTGGATTGGCGATGGCTAACTACGGCGGCAGCTGTCCTAGCATCATGGGTCATCCTGAGTGTGCTGATGCTGAGGCGAAGACGTAGAGGAGTCCCGATGCTTCCCTCAGTATTAGGAAACCGAACTCCACGATACACACTTTCGTATCAACAGTCTCGACGACCATCTCATTCGTATTACGACGATTCACATTTTGAGAACGCGGTACGTTGGAATAGTCACGGAATTTTCCTGAAGGGCCATTTGCTCACCTCGGACGCTAGGAACATGAGGGTGGTCGGAGGACTCCTGTTGCAGCGCCGCCTTATGGTGATCCTAACTATATCAAGGTAAGCCATTAATCAGTTATCGAATAAACCACCACTCACGAGTGAGTACTACAGCTGCCGTCGCCTCCGCCGCCTGCATACCAGTCGAATGACACTCCTAGTGCCCCGGTGATTCGATAGGGGGGAGGCCTGCCCGAGAACACTATCATTCCACTTGGTTTTAATCTCACGGTTTATTGACGATTAATCGATATGTACTTCAATACCTTATCACCGCCCAGCACCCAAAAGCTCGAATATTTTCACTCCATGCGTTGGGAGATCCCCTGGGCTTTAGTCGACCCGGATTTGTTCAAACACAGGCCTATTTCCATGGGCCAATTTATTTAGGTATGCCGCTGAACGAGAGGGCTGTAGCAAAAGATGTACATTCATTGAATGGTAGTTACGTCAACGGAAGCCAGGGCTTCGAAGATAGAGCTATTCGTGAGTGCTACGTGAATGGTCACCGCCTACGAAACTACGGTGAGGTTAGCGGGCTGGGAATAAAATCCATAGCAAACGGGAGTCATTAGGTGTGAACGAAGTGATGATAACCCTCGGAGTGCTTGAACTTTGAAACTGGAGGAAGGCCATGTGCTGAGGGGAATTGATAACAGTCAAATTTACTGGGCTCCGGCGCCGCTTCTCAAACCAACATGTGAACGTGAACCTTGTGTTGCAAATATTAGCCAGTTCGAGCACACGTACTAACTAACGAAGAGACACAGGCCACTCTTCCGCCACTCTGAAGGAGGGACAAGGCCGGCAGGAATACTTCCATGCGTCTCCTAACTCCTGTCATGATGTTTTTCCTTCCGAGTTTTCGGCGCTTAGTCTGTCGCGATTCCTTCAGATGACATTGATGCTGCGGTTACCACCCGAGATTCTCAGTGCAAACCTCGATACCAAAACCCTTCTGCGCCTCCTCTGCGCCTCACGTCTGTTCAAGGCTGTCGCGGAACCTTTTTTATTCAGCGACGTATTCCCTTGAATCTGCTCGAAGAATTCGGTCTCGGGTTCAGGCCTTTAGGAAGAGAACCATCATTGACCATGGACGTCTCGCATTACGCGTCCATGCCGTTACAACCGTCGAACTCGATTTCATTCAAACTGTCCTTCCTTTGCTCTATAACTTACGTCGCCTCAAGCTCAGATTGATTATCAAACCCCAACTCCTGTCCGAATCTTTGTCTCGTTCGACGAAGCTCGCCCACTTTACATAATCGTGATTTCCATCTTGCAGGGGCGGTCATGTCCACGTTCATGACTTTCTTGGAGTCTCAACCGGCGCTTGAGTATCTCCACTTCATCTGTCATTTCCGTCAGGAAATTACACTATCCGAGGATGCGCTTAGGCTCCGTACCCTCACCATTGTCATTCCGAAGCGTATGCTAGAAAGAGATGGCGATGTGAGCGCTGGTGATGTGACTCTGGCATTCAGGCAGCTTCCTACGCTACGCGTCTTGGAAGTTGACTGGCTTGAGTTTGTGTATTGTGAGCATCCGACTCCGCCGACATCTAGATTCTTTCGTTATCACTGCGACGATGAAGCTAGTGCCCGAGCTCCTGTGCTTGACCGTGATTGGCGAAGTTCCTCGCCTTTATTATGGCTCAGATGTAAATCGGAAGGCTAGCCTTCTTGGCGAGAGGCTAAATTAGATTCAGTGCACTGGAGTGGGTGCATTCGTGTTCTTCGTTGGGATAGCTTGCTGATATTTGACTCTAGTAATTCCACTATCTCATGATTAACCCTTTCGACTAATTCCAACCTTTGTATGACATCCAAAGAACGTATAGACTGAGAGCGGTAGCTCGGTAGCTGTTTGCAAAGCCATGATTGTACTTGACACACATTTGTCGACTGCAGTAAATATTCAATTATCTTCGTGTTTTTTCTGCGATGCTGTAGTTCACCATGATGTACTCTTCTATCTTGAAAATGTTCCATCATGTTCGGTTTCTCCTTTAATATGGAGTCCGCACTGGTAACTTTCCTTCTCCTGCCGCTGGCACTGCCTCCTAACTCCTATCAAGATTGTTCCGTTTTGTCCGAGTAACAGCTGGGCACGTTTCCTCCACACCGCATCCGAGTCAATGTTGCTGCCTCCCGAAATCCTGGCATTTATCTTCAGTGCCAACCTCGATACCAAGATCCTTCTGCGCCTACTTCGCGTCTCACGCCTGTTCAAGTCTGTGGCGGAACCTCTCTTGTTCAGCGATGTAGTGTTCCCCCTTGAAGATCGTCAAACAACTCGGTCTCGGGTTGAGGCCTTTAGGAAAAGAGTCACCGTTGACGATGGACGTCTCGCGTTACGCGTCTGTGCCATTACAGTTGTCGAACTCGATTACATTCAAACTGTCCTTCCTTTGCTACATAACTTACGTCGCCTCAAGCTCAGATTGATCATCAAACCCCAATTGCTGTCTGCGTCTTTTTCTCCATCGACGAAGCTCACGCACTTCAAATGCCATTCCTATCTTCAACAGTCGGTCATGTCCAAGCTTATGACTTTTTTGGAATCTCAGCCGGCACTTGAATATCTCCACTTCAGTTACGACCAGGAAGTTGTATTATCCGAGGATGCACTACCTATGCTCCATACCCTTATCGCTGGTACTAGGTCAGCATTTTCCATCCTCCCCGGGCGAAACATTCAGCACTTGGAATTGTTTATCATGAACACCACCGAACTCCCTCCTGCCGATCCTGCTTTCGACAAGCTGTTAACCCTCTCGTGCTTTGGAGCAGACTATAAGATGTTTTCCCAGGTGGCAGTCTGCTTCCCTAATGTGAAATAATTGGAGCTCATTTGTGACCTGGTCAGTTTTGTTGCCGCTTTATGCACTTTTAGTGTGCTGATTTTGTTTGCGACCAGTTCGGAGATGCAACCCTATTCACCATCCTGGAAGATCTCCGTTCCCTTTCAGTGACGAAAGTCAAATATATTTCGATTGTCGCTCGGAAGCGGATGCCAAAAAGCGGCGACATTGTTGATGCCGTGAAGGGGGGATTCAGGGACCTTCCTACACTGCGCGTCTTGGATGTTGAGTGGTTCGAGTCTACGAGATCCGACTTCTTTCGTTATCGTGTCGACGGCGAAGCGGGTGCCCGGCTTTCCGTGCTTGATGACGATTGGCGAAACTCCTCCCCTCCACCGTGGGAGAGACGTAACCTGGAAGGCTGGCCTTCATGGTGGGAGTATAAACTAGATTCAGTGCATTGGGTGCGTTCGTGTTCTTCATTGAGATAGTCTACTGATATCTGACTCAAGTAATCCCTCAATCCTTTCGGCCGACCCAATCTTGGTATCTCATCCCAATCCATGGATAGGTTGGGGTAGCTGTCTGCGCTGATGCACAGTTGTCGACAAGCTTTCAATGTCTCTACAGTCGTGTATCTCTGCGACGCCGCTCGTCGCCAGGCTGATGTATTCTTCTATCTCGCACAAATGTCCCAGAAGCTCGGCTTCTAGCCTTCTTGTCCCCGTCTCCTCCTCGTTCACCATACATACATACTGGAGCAGGGTCCGTTCTTGACCCTTGTATTGAGGCCCGACGAAGCGCCCTTTCTGTTCGAGTCACTCCTCCCATTATCCATGTCAACAATCGCTCTTCTACCTTCCATTCACAATTCGTCAGTCATATTTTTTATGATGCTCAAAATTTCAACATTCCACACCACATCGCCACATCGATGTTGCTACCTGCCGAGATCCTGGACTTTATCTTCAGTGCCAACCTCGATACCAAGACTCTGCTTTGCGTCTCTCATCCGTTCAAGTCTGAGGCAGAACCTCTCTTGTTCAACAACGTAGTGCTCCCCCCATGAAGATCCTCAAAACATTCGGTCTCGAGTTGAGGCCTTTAGGAAGACTGACGATGGACGTCTCGCGTTACGCGTCCATTCCGTTACAGCTGTTCAGCTACGCCACGTTCAAACAGTTCTTCCTTTGCTACCCCAATTGATCGCCTCGGTTCACCGGCCTTAACCTGAATCCCCAACTCTTATAACGCTTGTCCCCCTCGACGTATCTCACGCATTTAAGTGCCTTGAGGATGTTAACAACGTGACCACGTTCATGAATCTCAACCAACACGAGTATCTCCAATTATTCGGACACGGTAACGAGGCTGTAGAACTTGTACTATCCGAGGGCGCGCTACATAGGCTCTATGCCCTCATTACTCGAACTAGACCAGGATTGGTCATCCTACCTGGGCGGAATGTTCAGCACTGGGAATTGATTATCCATCGATGGGACGAGTTATCCACTGCCGACGCTGCTTTCGAGAAGGTGTTGACCCTCTCGTGCTGCGGGGGAGGATTATGGGAAGTCGATACAGTTCGCAGCCTGCTTCCCCAACCTGAAATATCTGGAGCTCAGCCCCTGCTATGTCCGTCCAGTTGCTACTATTAGCACTGAAGTAATTGATTGTGTTTGTTACCAGGTCGGATATCGAGCGCTTTCGGACATCTGGCAACGCCTCCGTCCACTTTTCGCGACCAAAGTTGAATATCTTTCGATTATCCTGCCGATGATACAAGAAAGTGATCACGATGACGCTACGTGTCTTAGATGTTGAATGGACGATGAATGAGTAGACCGAATACGATAGAACGGCGACTTACAATAGCGAAACCGTGACTGGATTCTAGTTGTTGGAAGGGGCTCGTCGGCCATTAAGCGTGGCAGCGGTTAAAGCTGAAACTGTAGAGTAACTCGGATGTGAAGAGAGTACTTTAGTAACGAACTTGAAAACTCAGTAATAGTGACCATTTCCCTCATCAGTGAGGGCGGTGCCGTAGAGAATCAAGGATGCGCCGGAGTAGGTTTACTAGCTAGCGCGAGCGCTTCCTTAGGTTGTTGGAGTACGAGATTTCAAGTGCAAACTAACACTGCCACACCGCATGGTTTTATCTAATCATGCTCAATCTATTGTAACGTAGGTATAAGTAGCGTACGTAGTTGAATAGAACACCTCGCGCGTTTGCGAGGGTTCCCTGCTAATTACCCGAGTAAGCGACGCTGAACCGCTTATTTTAACATAGGTAGAGTGCGAATCTCTGAAATCCCGAGTCGACGTCCGTTACTATGTCCACTAGAACGTGACGAAGAGTTGCGATTCGTGTGTTCACAAGCGACAGGACTCAGAGCTGATCGTCGCGACTCAAGCGCCCATACCTTAGGGGTAGTCTCGTGGTGCAGGGGCCCTCAGGAGGCGAAGGGAAGGCTTCTTGCATGGAAGCTGAAAGGCCGCCATGATAGGTGGCTGCATAAGCGGATCGAAGACGCTTGCGCCGATTTCGAAGCGAGGCAAATTCTCCTTCTAGTAGACCGTCTGTCATTTGCAGAACGAAACAGGGAAGCACATGGTGACTCACGAACTTCCAAACGGTGAAGCTCTCAGAAAGGACATAGGACACCGGGCATCTAACTGCGACGAAGTGGTGATGGAAGAGATCCAAAGCCAAAGTGTGGGCGAAAGGAGGTAAAATAAATGAATCAGGCTCGACCACACTGTTTGAACGGGGGATTATCATGAAGCCTTTTAAATTATTCAGCTCCGATGTAAGTTAACGGCGCTGTGAATTGCCTTCTCGCGTGAATTACAAGGAGACAGTATACATCAATGCCCAAGTATTGGCAATAAAACAGCAAAACTTACTAGACCTTGCTACTTTGCGCGAGGGTGAGCTTCAGGGGCGATTAGACTTGGGTGGCTGGTAGAGTTCGTAACAATGTGTCAGTATATATCAACCGAGATTTCCGGTTTACATGGACACCAGTTCGAACGGTTCTTCATTCGTTCTCCTATGTACAAGGACATTAGGGGCTATGGTAGGTCTCCTTGGGATGCCACGACATTAAGCAAGTTGCGTATGAACCATTGAGAACGAACTTACTATGGCGATGTTTTTACCAATGACACTACCTCCGCTGAAGTCCCAAGGGAGAATCATTTCCAAAGAAAGGTGTGGTATCGACCTCACAGGTTACGTTGCTGGGAGGCATGGTGCCATTGTTGAAATAGGCTTGGACATATTGGATCGTGCATTTGGAAGGGTTTGAAAGCGTTGGGTGCTACGAAGTCGGCATTAGTATGTATCTACCACCGACGGCAGGACGACTTACACCAAGACCGTCTTGTGCGAGAACAACGGACCGAGGGAAGCCGGAAGCCATTTTGTGAGCGCTATGCATCTATAAGAAGCAAGCAAAAATCCATATGAATGAATACGAACTTGCGCAGCGGCGTTACTGGGTCTAGTACATTGCTCACGAAGAGCAGAGGGAAGCTGGTATTCGCAGCAGAAGGCGGGAGAGATCCTGAAACATATTCAGAACGAACTCATAAGGAACATTGAGAAGCGGGGGTACACACCAGAGAACCTGGCAGATGGTGGCGGCGGAACGTCCATCGATCGACACTGGAGTGGAATATACGCCCATGCATCTCCAACATACCGGGATTCTCTGACAAGAGACTCAACATGCTTCTGGAAGGTACCCACCGTGCTGATGTTGTATTTTCCAAATCCATCGACGCATGGGATGATATTTCCTGCGTCTCCCGGAGTCCAAGCAGAGGGATTGGGATTAGGAGCGAAATTAATTCCGGCCGCATCAATAAGCGAAGTACCGTTACCGACTTCCAAGTCATGCATGACTTGCGCGAGGACGGGGAATAGAGATAAGGGGTAGTACAACGCGTTCAGAAGTACGTGCTTCAGGTCTGCGTAGGTCGCGATATGAGGCATGTCCGAGGCGTCCCAGACCGGGATCGGGAGTTCTTTGAGAGAGGTAAGGATCTTGTCGAATCGCGTTTGGATATCCTTTGCAGAGGGTCCCCAAAACGGGCATCGTTCGGGGCCGGCTTTGAAACAATCGTCAAAGAATCTCTGGACAATCTTGTCGGCGTCGGCCAAGTTGTTAAACCACCGCAAGTTATAATAGTCTTCTCCGTCCACGACGCCGTCGAGAACCATTCGGCCAATGCGATCCGGAAACGTGGAAGCGAAAGTAGCTCCCAGCACAGTACCATAACTGAACCCATAGTACCAAAGCTTCGATTCGGACTCCGGCAAGGCCAAAGCCCTCTGCTCAGCCTCTGTGTACGAGAGCATATCTCGAGCGACGGTGAGGGTTCCAACATATCTAGCAGTGCCGTTCGGACCAGTGCCTCCAAGGACATTACTGCACCATCTCCCGTATGCATCGGCGGCGACAAACTGAGAAGCAAGAGAGGTGGATGACGCATCAGGGAGCTCGCGTTTAAACAGCTGTTGGAAGATGTCGCGGGTTGTGGGGGCGCCTGGAAAACAGTCTATGGTAGGGGTCGTGTTGTTGACGCCCCGCGGATCGAAACCGACAATGTTAACGGAGGTTCCCAACAGGGAGACCAATGTAGGGGCGAGAGAAAGAACGATGCCAACACCAGAACCTCCGGGCCCACCTTAGCAAGTCGGATCAGCGGCACATTCACCCCAATAAACGAAGTGATACCTGGGTTAATTAGAATGTTCGGGGCTGGCTGGGTGGCAGCGGCGATTTTGATGAACGCGACTTCGGCAGTCGCCCCAGCGGGATTATCGTAGTCCAGTGGTACCTATTCGAGCTATCAGATCTCGAAATATGGTACTTCAAATGGGGCTACCAACCTGGAGGCGGGTACAGGTGAAGTTCCCGTAACACGGTGTCCAAGAGACATTTGGTGATGGAGCGATCTGTAGACAGCGAACATCCTTAGCCACGATTCCTTCGGCCAGCCGTCATATAAGATACCTCATTGAAGTCATTGATAATGGCAGGACGTTCAGGTGGAATGGTAGCATTTTGGGCGCGAGCTTCCAAGAAATGACTGGAGACCCAGCAAACCGCAAGGACATCCACAAGGAAGTTGAGACGAAGGACCATGTCTGGATCGATGATTCGTTGTGGCCACGAACAGATATTATATAGGCGAAATCCAAAATGTAGTCCCGACGGGATGAAAACTACTCTTTGGCTTGTTCAAGGTCGTCGGAGTATTTCGAGATTGCCCGGCTGACTTCAGACGACGATGTCACTGATGGAAGAGATGTGCTGCGGTTCCACTATCAAGGGCAATTCTCGGTGCAAAATATGCCGAACGAATGTTGCGCAGGGGACGAAAAAAATGCAGTGTCGACTCCTTGCGATTCCAAGCACTTTGTTTCACAGCAAGGCCATAATAAACCGTTCATCGAGACGCAGCCCGCAGCAGGTGGTACCACGAGTCTAACGCCTTCCAATCCGATAATCAATACGGTGCTGAGAAGGCATGAATCATTTCGTCAACATATGAGAAGTTCTCTACCAGAGTTGATTGAGGGCTCGGTAGCCTCCGACTGGCACTTGTCCTTGTCACGGTGTCTTTCTATGGAGACTTCTGCTCGCTGAATGGTGGTTCGAGGCAGGCCTGTCGAAACGAACGGGTGGAGTGATAGGGACGCATAGGTGCGCAGCAGAAGTATCCTGATCCGCGAGAGCTAGGCTAAATCATATAGGCTCTTCCGAGGTCTTCAGTTTTAACGTGGGATGAAACAAAGACCCACGCGTACCATTGTAAACGGAGGAGGACTGCGGCTAGAGTTTGTCAACTAGGCGCTGTGTGGCGGGAAAGCCCGGGAAAATCCGGACGTTTGTAGGAGTGACTCCTTAGTGTCCCCTGACTCAACGCGTCTAGCTGTCCCGCCCATGTACTAGAAAAATCATCAACAGCATCAGACGTACATAATTGTAAGAGGTAGACGGACCACGACCGTGGCGGCCGATTGATTCATGAGTTGAGGCGTGGGACAATGATCAGGCGCTATTATAGTATTACTGTAAGAGCGGCCACCGCTGAACTTGAACGTTGACTATGACTCCTTTTCCAAACGAAATCCTTCTTGCTTTCTTCGCTGAATTTCATCTGACTACTCTCATTGCGGCTCGGGGCGTTTGTCGAAATTGGCGCAATCTCCTCGATTTCGCCGACATCCACCCCTCTAGAAAGTCTCTGCTCGAAATCTACTTGCAGATCATCGCAGAACCTTGGTTCGTAGAGAGTCGACCATGGGTCCTCGACAACCTCGTTCCGTTCGATCGTGAAGCCTACGTTGATGCCATCCTCAAACAGCACCACTACCTTCCTGAAGACTTTCGAATCTGGATCTTGGAGTGGCCTGCGAAGGCAGTTATAGGAGGAATCTGGCCAGGGTTGCCGGAAATCATTAGTGACGATGTCGGGCCCAATGACATCGGAAGACGAGGGTGGAATCTGATGGGCTGCGCTAAACCCCTGGTGTGCATGGTCAAGCATATTAACAATGACTTGGATGTCGGCGGCGCACATGATGACACACAACTAGTTGAACCGCTTCCGGGCCTACCGCTCTTTGAGGACGAGGGAAATCTTGGGAGATGGATTCTGCTGGATACAGGGAGATATCGTGACCAGGTCCTGTGGGCAGGCAGAGGAGATACGTTTGCTGCGACGGACGGACCCGAATTTTGCGTGCGTAGATGGCCGAATTGGATCGATTATATGAACCAAGACGAGCTGCCGAGGCTTCGTTGTAAGTACCCGAGCTCGAAGAGGGTCAGAGTGTCGATGCTCAGGTGGACATTCCCACCCAACGGCTATAGGATACCTTTTATGACTTGGTCGGCTAAACAGAAACCATATAGGCGTTCCCGTAATTAGGGTAAATAATCAGCTCACAGCAGTTCCTCATAATTTCAACTTGGAATTCGCACTGAAAGCGTGAGACCCACTCTTTATCAAAAGATTGTCTAGAATGCGGACCTTCGGACCTTCCGAGGCCGCACGGTCCTCTCGTCGCGGAAGAATTCCGTTCTGAAGCCATCAGGACCATGCTGCACGGGTTTCATGGCATAGGCTATGGGAGAGGGCTTCATAGCTCTATCTGGAGACTTTGGATCCAAGAAGGGAAGCCTGCGTCCACCAATTCGCAACCCGTCATTTTATGAGAGAAGGGAGTATCCGAGCGAACTACAGTGCTACGCAAGAGATTCAAGCACAACACCATACGCGCCGCCTTCATATGTAGAAAAGGAACCGATGGCATGTGCGACTTCACTCATCAGTGACGGCGGCGAGTCAAAGTACGCTGGCGGTTTGTTGGTGGTAGTGTGAGT
This sequence comes from Pleurotus giganteus, assembly GCA_032158425.1. Classification (NCBI taxonomy): domain Eukaryota; kingdom Fungi; phylum Basidiomycota; class Agaricomycetes; order Agaricales; family Pleurotaceae; genus Pleurotus; species Pleurotus giganteus. The sequence continues at coordinate 2,930,082 of JAPEHR010000005.1, forward strand.
TCGATGGGAAGAAAAGACGAACAGCGTCGAACCAGCTTGAATCCATATGCAGAATCAGCTCGGTCGGTGTTGGACTGATCGTGAGAATCCTTCGTTGTCTCACGATCAATCAATATTTACGGCTTAGCTTCCTTGAGCTGCACGCATGTGCAACCACCACCCAACCACGAAATCGCCGATTCCGACAAATGTCATTGATTGTCGAGGAGCTATAATGTAATGATCCCCGTGACGAAAATAGCGTACCTTGGTGAGAGAACTTGTCCTCATTCGAAGGCGTCTCGTGATGTTCATTGACAACCATATATAACCTCCTCAGGACGTCTTGCACACGGTGAATGGCCTGTACAGAGCTTGCTTGGACCATGGCATAGCATTTCGTCCTTTTACTTGCCATTTCGACGTCAAGGATCATGGCTTTCTTTGTTCACGGTTGCGCCGCCATCGTGGTTGCTTACTTGACTCTCTTCGAACTGGTCACATCCTCTGTCCAAGCATTACCGTTGCTGAAATCTGCCCACAAGCGGTTGGCGTGCTGATTCTCTTCTGAAGACGTTAGCTGACGAGCCAGCATCTTTGCTTCAGAACCACGATCTGTAATGGCCACGCAGAACTCTGTGACCGAAGCTACGGGAATGTTACATTTCTTGGAGCTCACGATTCCTTCGCTTTCAGCTCCAATCCTTTGGCTCGTACGTACCTATGACTTCTACCAATCGACCCTGCACGTCTTTACATCGTACTCGAATACAGTGGCTCGAGATCAAGAAGTGAATATCACTCAACAGTTGAACCTCGGCGTTCGTTTACTACAAGCTCAATCACATCTGTCAGCACCTGAGGTTGATGTATTACCCGTTGTCGTTTACTGATGAACATCTAGCAAAGATGGATTGCTACACTTCTGTCATACGTGTGAGTCGTTGTCGTCTCCTTGATGCGACCATCTTGATCTTGTTGTCCCCGTCAGCATGTGTATGGGAAGCACAGTTCCTACACGCAATCGCGTCTAACGCCAGTCCTAGTCGCTCTTCGACGGGGGAACCGTTCTTTCGTATCTCCAGATTGTCAAGTCCTTCCTCGATACCCATCCTAGTGAGGTCCTGACCCTCTTGTTCACTAATCCGGAAGGTATAACCGTGTCGGGCCCATGGAAAGATGTATTCAATAACGCTGGTAGTTGTGACGCAAAATGACAGCGGTCTTTCAATTTGACATACCCTTAGGCCTCACCGATATTCACTCCACCACCGAGCGATATACCAATACAACGCGACGACTGGCCTACCCTCGGAAGTATGATCGACTCTGGACGCCGCTTAGTCGTTTTCTTCGACGCCGGCGCCGCTCCAAATCAGAATCCCACGATCTTACCTGAGTTCGCAATGGTACGGTCTTCTACGTTTGTCGGATGTGGGAATAACGCTATCCATTAGATCTGGGAGACCCCATTTAGCGTGACAAATTCTTCATTTCCGTGTTCCGTTAACCGTATAAGCGGTCCACTCCAAACAGAAGACCACATGTATCTCATTAACCACTCGTTAAACGTGAATATCCTTCCAATCGGGGACGGCGTGATTATCAGCGACCCGCTTCAGGCTGGTACAACAAATAGTCTCGCCTCGTACGTGCCCGCCCTCTCTTTTCTAAACGCCGCTCTCAATCTCTCACTGATATCATTGTGCGCTTCAGGATACAAGCTAATGTCTATTTGTGTGCACCCCTTGCGGGGAACCGAAACCCGAACTTCATCCTGTTGGACTTCGTGAATGTTGGAGAAGGTTTCCGAGCCGTGGAGCTGTTCAATGGCTTCGAGTGCGTATAATGATGTTGTTCTGTAATCCTCTTCATCAGACGTTTCGCTGGTTAGGACGTCTCATACCAACTCGTCGACACCTGGCCAGAGTGACAACAATGGGTCCCACAAGCCAAATGGCGATGTCAGACGAGCGCAGATGGGTATATCTGATAGAGCGTGGCTAACTATTTTTCATTCGTTACTGGTGTATTTGCTATTCTGAGTGCTTGAGTTTGCTGAATCTTGCTTTGGCGGAAATTATTTCCAATCAGGCTAATGATGAGGATAGACGCGATGATTATTATAATAATACAAGGTTTGTTTCATATAGTACACATTATTAGGCGATTATTTGCTTCCATTCAGACTTTCACGGAAGAGGTGAAACCATTAAGTGCTCTTAGCCGGTGTGCTGGGGAAGGTATATAATGATCAGATGATGCCATGACCTAATCCTGTCGGAACTCACCAAGTCGCGCCGCTGCTACCTTCCGAAGCAGAGTCGAGGACGCAGCAAATAAGCTTTCCGACGTCGCAAACGGCAGTTTCCGCCAGATAGCATTGATCTGAAGCATCGTCAGCATTAGAGACTGTGATGCCCGAGCTGTAGCACTCACCGCTGCTGGCACCGCCAAGTAAACCATCGAGCAAACCAGCAATGCTTGCCAAGGTGGTCTGGTCACCGGCAATCGCTGCAATGGCCTGGAGGTTTGTGATCAATGACACCATCCAACGAAACACTTTGCCACACTTGCCGTTTCCAGATTGCAGCACAACAAGGTGTCACCGTTATCGCATAAGTCGGAGGACACTCCACCGACCTGGCGGGGCAACACGGTCGCACTGGCATAGAGAGACAAGGTCATAGCGACGAGAGAGGCGCGGAGGTTGAACATGGTGATAGAGCGAAGTGATATGAGAAGTGACTAGAGTGGTTGTGAGGAAGATTGTAGTGCTGTTGGTGGTGAGGTCGAAAGGCAAGAATACGTGCCATTTTATACCTTTTTGCTGCCCCTAGCCATAAGGTTTGCCTTAGTGTATCCCCCATTTTCAGTTAGACATCAACGCTGCGGAGGGAAATGCGTCACAAGTGTGGTGCCCTCGCGAAAGAGATGAACGATCCGCTCACCTAGCGGAGCCATCTCCACCGACTTTCCCACTTGCTCGACGGTCGTTGTGGCGCTCATTACGCTGATAGTTGGAGCCGCCATAGTCCGACCCCGCCTCGTCGGCCCTGCACTTACTATCATTGGATCTGCGCAAGGAGAAGTACGACATTTAGTGTCATTTCGTGGATCCTACTCCTAAACAAACGCCGATTCGACCGCCATTGCTACGCCATGAACTCTCCACTTTGCGCCCCTTTCCCGCCCCTCTTGGCGGTCCCTATGACTGACTCCTGAACGACCCCTAGCGTAGACGAGGAGCTGTTGGGCGGCTTGTCTATCTCATTTCCTGCAGGTATGAAACAAAGAGATGAGCGGTGTATATTAACAATGGAACGAATCACATAGATAGCAGGTTGATTAATGTCGATGATATCGGTATATACAAAAATTCGAGTCTGTGCTTTGCCGCCGTCGCAGCTTGCAACGATTCCTGAGTCTAAGCTGGCTGAATGTTCTTGTTATTAGTGCCCTGAGTAAGGGGCTTGGGATGGCTTCCATCGTAGAGCGGGCATAGGTCCTTCCATGCCTCTGAAGCGACGTCAGCTTCAACGATAGCAGAAGACGAGAGGCACTAACGGGGTACGGGATTAGCCGCTGGGGTTCCTTGAGGGTCCTCTGCGAATACGACAGCAAATCCTCTGCGACGGAATTGAGATTTAATAGTTGACAGATCACGTAGACTCAAACGTACAAGTCGAGATGCCAGTCGATGTGGCTAATGGTACTGGTTAGCAGTAATACGGGACTGAAAACAAAATCTTTACCAGTGGAGGAACCTACGGTACAGTCAATAAGTGATTGAAATCACATCATAGACCGGTGAATACGAACCAAGGGCCCGGATTATTAGTGACGAACCGAATGACGACGTTATCACCTGCAGCAGTTCCAAGGGCGACAACGTCACGTCGGACTGCCTTGTCCCAGTTTAACTGAGTGGTTCCGGCGCTCTTAACAACATAGAACGCGTGCTAGCACAAGGAAGTCAATACAGAAGTCATTCTGAGCGAGATAGAGCGACATACACCATGAAGATGAATCGGGTGCTGAATGCAACTGGTAAGAGCTAGATGCAAGCCTTGGAGAAAAAGGGAAGACTCACGGGACCAGCAAAACCGAAGGGAAGAAGAGTGATCTCTACGACCTTGTTCCGCTCCAAGGTATAGACACTGCCAGGGGGAAGCAGATCCTGAGCGGTACGAGCGCCAGACAAAATCTGTAACAATACGGGGACACCTGTCGAAGCAGATAGACGATCAGCTTAGTTCCTACAGTATCCCATACGTAGATATCCTTACTTGGAGGCACAAACGATGTTCCGTTAATGGTAAACAAGACGCGTGCTGCATCAAATGATATATTGAGAGCGATGTTGATATCTGCGGCTCCCAGTGCGTGAGTTCCTGGGACGGTGGGATTGGTGAAAGCGACGAGGTCTTTCTCGTTAAGTGGGTTTGTAGGCGTTGTCAAGTTCGTAGTCGGCTCAGCGACGGGAGCACCTCGATAACGCAGGATAGCAGAGTTGATTCCACCGTTGAAGCCAGGATTTCCCGACGCAGGGTTAGGATTCCCGCGAATCCAGTAGTTTCCGATAGGTTGATTGGCAGATAGGACGATAGAGTAACGTTGGCCTGCGCACGATATTGAAGACGGAAAGGGTATGTAAGGAAGGACACTCTTACCTGCGAAAATTCGGAGACCATCCGCAGGGTGGGGCTGTGTGCTCACACCATCCGCCTCAATGACAGTGAAAGTGTGGCCGTCGATAGCGAAATCAAAGAAAGGATCACAGGCGATGTTGATGAGGCGGATTCGGTAACGTTTCTTGGGAATTACATTCATGACATAAAGGTCCGCCGTAGGATTGTCAATGAAGCGGCCCTTGCCGTTGAAGAGTGTAGAATCGGAATGAGGGACACCCGTGACCTAACGTGTATTAATTTTGAGAATATAGTAAGGTTTCATTAATTGAAGGCTCCTTACCTGAGAAGAGGGTACGTGATACCAGTCACCGATGGTGAGCACCGTAGACTCGTCATCAACATCATACAAAGGCTAGTAAGTTGTGTTGGACACATGCTTATCGTCGTCGTACGGCCTAAAGCATACCTTGTGGGGGTCGTAGGGATCGTAGACGACGAACGGGCCACGAAGGCCGTCGCAATATTGGGTTCCTAGATGAGAATGATACCTTATTTTAGAGTAAGAAGATGGACGAGGGCAAGATGAAGAGAAGGTCACCAAAAGGTGCCCGCTTGATCGGGTACGTGGAAATCGTAGCTACACAAGTAGAGCAAGTTAGTACTGGCGCGTTCCTAGCACAAACTTTACCACACACAGGAAGGCATGATCAGGGATGATAGGGCATTGAGTGACCATTGCCGGGCCTGATGCCATCAACGTTAGAGCAACCAAGGTGCCAGTCAATGATGATCACGTACCGTCCGCCCAGTTGGTCCCCTCTTGGAAGATTCCGTGCCAGTGCTATGCGTACGGTTAGCAAGAGTGAGCCGTGTACCCTTAAACAACTTACAATGCTAGTATCGACTTCCATCACACTATTATTCAATCGATCAATGACATTGATTCGAAAGTGATCGCCCTGAAGCGTAAGGTTGAGCCCTATAGTCAGAAGCAGGAAATTAACAAGCTAACCTTGTTGCCTCGAATGAGAGGGCCGGGGAAAGTTCCTCCCGCAAGGACGGTTCTGAGACATGGTTAGGAAATCGAAATCAGGTGCTACTACGCACAGAACTCACGGCCTCGAGGTGCCATCTAGAAACGATGTTCACTAACGAATACGATGGACCCATGATTGTGACGCACCAGGAGCTAAGTCTTTGTTGACGATGGCCAGGTCAGTCACAGGCCCGATGGCGGCACCAGCGGTCAGGATAACCGCAGAGATGGTCAGTGCGAGGAGCGGAAGAGAACTCATGATGGATCCTGGGGGAAAGCGCAACCTCAGTTGCATGCAATCTTTTATACGTTTGAGCGCGGTAGATGCATCAAAAGAGTGTATCCAGAAGAGGCCATTCTAGCCCTAATTCAACGAGCTTCGGCTTCATGAGAAGGTCGAGTGACGGGAAGTACGTACACCATCCGAGCCAGAGGGGGTATTCGCGCCTTCGCGCCCGTTCTGGTGGAGCAATGTTGCTGAGAAATGATGCAGCAGCATACATATAGACGCAATCGTCTAGACCAAGCTCTATTCGCTCCAGATGCGACAACCTCTGTAAATGAGCTGCTGCACTTGATAGATATTTTGATATGGAAGGGGATAGAGTAGAGTAGATGGAGGTATCACGTTCATGGAGAGCCATATAGGCAGTGTAAGGCCCAAGGTGAACTGATACGAGAAGTATTCGACTTGATGGAGGACCGGTGGCGCACTTAGACTCATTTCTGACACCAAAATATGAGTCAGGCGTGTGCTTTATGTCCCAGTTGTCATTGGTGCGGGAAATCCTACTCGACAGCAATGCAATAAGCTGTTACGAACCTAATCCTTTCGTTTCAGCTTTTCCAATTAGTGACCGCCCAGGATCCCGAAAGGTCTAGTAACGTACCCATGGTTTTCCAACGCATCGTACGGCGATACAGCCAAAATCGTTGGTGTGTGCCTGCGTGCCATCCATCGCTGATGATTCGTATTTGTGGCGCCCGGAGACGAGGGGGATGGAGACGAGGGGCGCTGACGGATGGCTGATGGACGAAAATAAACTGGTCGGGCGCTTCGTCGTCACCAAACCTTGTGGGTGTGTCCACAGAGTCTTCTTACAAAGGAGAAGGTCCTATGAGGATTCCATTTACGGGCCATTCTTAGCGGATGGTTCACCAGATCAAGCGAAGTAAGCACCTGCCGTGAAAAGGCCGCACACCTTGGTCTGCTACACATCGCAACCGGATTAGGATGCGCAAAATTGACTCGCCGAAGACAGTACCGCTTACCTGCAGACTCTGGGAGGCACATGGCCAGGAACTAACAAGCCGGTTGTCAAAATGAAGCAGTGGTCAGAGGGCGAAATACACTAGTAATACACTCGAGTTCCTTGTGATGCGATCGTCGCACTGACATGAATGAGACGGACATAGAGTGTCAATAAACCAATAAGGAACCTACGTGGCCCGAAGTACGGGATCAATGATAGATGGTCGCCGTACTGGAAGAGTCGAAGAAAGTCGAAGAAAGCTAGACCAGGGCTATCAATGCAACATTTCCGATGGAAACGGTATTACAATAGCCTTAGCAAGAGTGACATCAATGAAAGAGCTGATATAGAGGGCTAAGAAGTACATACCAGACAACTGGCGGTTTATGGCGAGGCCAGGTCAACCACTGTATACGGGGACGGCGCATGCGATTGAGTAAACTCAGCAATGGCGAATCCAGAGACATTAGTAGGCACCCGGTCGCGCCCTTGAATCATGGGGAGTTACTAGGCCGTGGTGACGACGTGGATACTGGTTTCATTTCAAAACCCTGCAATAGCTTAACAAGTATAAGAAACATCTCAGAATCGCGCATTCTGTAAAGGCGGAAACGGCGCTGGATTTCAGGATTGAGTTTGACGCGGTCGTCAATAGACGGCGTAATAGACGGCGGGAGCACAGCATCATAGAAGGCATAGCAACGACCTCAAACTGTTGGCTCCTGGTCGCGTTGTAGTGATGGTCGTGGTTCAAGATGTAGATGAGCGAGCGCGCGTGGTGTGGGGAGCGGGGCTTGCCGAAATGCAGGCGCCCAGTGTTTGAAAAAGGGGTTAGGGGAGCGACCACTGGCGGTGCTTGGTTGCATCCAAATAGATCATTATTTCATACGACAAGCAGTGTCGTTTGCCAAAAGGCAGTAAACTACCGTGTTTACACCTTGGCGGCTATGACATCGAACGACTGAACTTCTGGTTCTCCGCTCAGAAGCTCCTTGCCAGGCCCAAACAGTGCTGCAGCCACCTTGCCATTAAGATGTGCCTGCCTACCATCCTCAGATGGAAATGCATCGATAATGGCAAACGTGTCGGGCTTATCAGGAAACTCCACCGCAAACCAGACGAGTGTATCCGGTTCGGACTCGACCAATGGAAGAGCATTCTACAAGAATAGAGAAATGAACCGTCTAGAGCACCCACTCTAATCCGCGAATGAAATGACGTACCACGAGAAATTCCTTGAGTGCATCACTCTTCTCGGGTTTTGCCTTGAGAATTACGTGCAGGCCGCATGAGACAGAAGCACCGTCAACCACTTTACTCGCTAAATAAACCAACGATTCGACGGATGGTGGTGCCGCAAGGAGCGATGGCACCTCCTTCCCAAAGGCTTGGCTAGTCTTTCCTTGGAGATGTGCTTGACGTGCCTCCTCAGTAGGAAAGGTATCGAAAATCAAGAAGGATGAAGACGACGCCAACTGAGAGGGTGCAGTAAACTTGACGGCGAACCATTGCAATGTATCGGGCTCATCTCTCGTGAGATCGCAGCCAGATTTGAGGAATGAAACAAGAGTTGAAGATGAGGCGTTGTCTTTGGCTGATAGAGGTACGTAGTACCCGAGCTTGACTACGTTCATTACGGCGTGGTGAGCTTGTACATCCGATGGGCAAGCCTGGCAGAGATACGTACTCTCGGAAGGCATTTGCTTTGTGGCAGATATCGTGAGGCAACGTGAGACTGATATGCTTTTATCTGTCGCTCAATCGTCAGAAAGATTGCCCCCGATCAACCGAATCGCTGAGCACGCTAGTCCACTGTTGGCACTGGGTTAGCCACGGAATCTATATATACAGGACGTCCTTACTCAGAGTGGACCTGTGACATCCTACACCCAGCAAATACTTACCTCGGCCCATCTTCGTGCGGGCGTGTCTGAGAGAGTACAGATTACAGCACTATGAAAATAGCTTCGGTCCGAGAGGTGGGTTCGCCATGGTGGGTCCGTTGTGGTGTGGTAGTGTGGCTTATGTCGTGGTAGCAGTGATAGTTAGGGCTTGTCCGTGAGTACGAGGATGTCCATGGACGTCCACGGGTCCCCTGACCTGGTCTGCCATGCAAAAGACGCGATAGCAACATTCAAGCGCGTCTGACTGGAAGAACACACTACCTCTTTATTACCATCCACTCACGGGCCGACTTCAAAAACCAGGGGCATACAGGTAGACTATGGACGATGATACTTTTTCCGATGCATAGCCTGTATACGTCGCAGAGAAAATGCGGGGAAGCAAGCTGAATGGTTCTCGGATCGCTTGTACCCACCGGCACACGATTCTATATACACAATGAATCAAGAAGGTTAGTGACTACCGCTACGTGTAAATATGTTGGGTACTGACTTATGGCGCATTTCCCCTTAACACACTCCACCGCGTTAACGTGGGGCATCTCAGTACAATCCCTCCCCGCTGTACCGTCCGCCCAGGTGCCGAAGCCCTCAGAGGGGCAGCCTCCGCAGGACCTAAACAAAAACATATAAAGGAAGCGTCCTCAAGGTACGATGCAGGGAGAGGCATACCAAAGATCGTTAGCAACAGGTTTACACTCATAACCGACTTTCGTGCGGACACCGTAGCGCATCGTAAACACGGGACAAGCTTCCCCCCTCTAACAGGACAACTTGGTATGCTCTCCGCGTCTCGTCGCACGGTATGAGTTCCAGGAGCACAAGACTCCGTATAGAGAAAAGGGGGCAACGCGAGCGGCCTATACACCATCAAGAAGAAGAAGGGAGCGAGGAAGCCGTAGAGTGAGAAACACGGGAGAAAAAGTCCTTGGTCAATCAGGATGCTCGGGAATATCGACCCCTTTCGACAATATTTCGATCTCGGAGGCCCCCACGGACCACATTCGTCTTGAAATTTCAATCAAAGAGTGCGTTAAAAAGCTGACGCACTCACGTTGCGAACAGGCGCAGCTGAGTGTAGGGAGCTCTGGAGGTAAGTTCTTGTTCTCGGCCCAGTAGCATTGACGCCAGCGCTTGAGATGATTTGACTCAACCTCAACCATCGCCTGTATTTGACCCCGACGTGTAATGGGGTACGAACTGTGGCACTGATCAACGAAGTCGAACTAACCAGGCCTGGAAAGCGGTGCATATGACTTACTTGAGGCCGAGCTTAGCAGCCCTAGCAATTCTATCCTGAATACAGCTACGAGAAAGGTCCTTCGAGCCGCATCATGTTGCACAGGAACTCAACCCGGGACTCTCAGACGTGGAGGGATTTGGCGACAGGCTTTTGTTCGCAGCTGGTTCTACAATGAATCCAAGTGAGAACAGCATATCCAGATATTCGAGGTCATGGGGATTTACACTCTTCCAAGGCTCGAGCCGCTCATATACGCGTTTTCGACAGACAACGGCCATTGGCGACGAAATTGGGAGACTGAGAGAAGGGTGAGAGAAGGAAAGTGTTTGGATTGACCGTGTGATACATGATTCTCACGATCAGTAGGTTCGTAACTTAGCTACCGAAGGCATTATGTTCAATACTGGTTAGGGCATCGTCTCTGTTGTTCGCTTACTTCTACCACTCCAAATAGGGTACAAAAAGGTCCTACAAGCCTGGGGCTCTCCTGCGACATCGTTCATGGACTGGGTCAAGAAGGAGCTCTACGTCGCGCAAGCCAGATTGCCCCCGAGATTCGCAACACATTGATCTAGTCGAAGAGGTTAGTAACAGTTTCATGCTGTAAATAGCAAGCAGGGTACTGACTTAGATCGGCAATAAGGTAACTTCCTTGGGGCGTGCCTTTGCATCTGTACATATAGTAGGTGAGTATGTACTGCACCATCAGCCGAAGTAATGAGTACGCACGAGCAGGTCATAAAGGCACCCGTACGAATACCGCAACCGCTGCACGAACCACCATAGCCGCCGCTAAAAATGTCATTCAACATCTAAACCATTGCCCGTATATCTAACAAGGACACTTGACTCACTTCGCTGCGCAAACTAGGTTGCTATTATAATTGGCTATGCACTTGTTGAGGTCGATCGTACTGTCCTTATAGCCACCATGACCGTCACCACAGTGGGCTACTAGGTAGTGGTTGTCTTTGATGTAATAGTTGGAACAGCTGCTGGCGAACCATCCTGCACCCATCGCCGTCGGTGCAAGAACAGCGAAAGAGAGGAAAGCGTAGAGTGACAACAAGAGCTGCATATTGTTGAGAGCGTACACTCGGATGAATATGTGTGGGTGTAGAGGTGCTAGACACTCGAGTGGCTGAGCCAACAATTCAGAGCCCAAGTGCGTATTTATAGAGGATCCGCTAACAGCTAACAGAAGGGGTCTGTTAATCCCTGGCTGAGTGAGATTGTCCTCCAGATGAAACATGGATGGCCGGCGAAGAGTACGTCATTCGGGAATTATTCACCTTGGAAAATTTAAACTAGCATCATCCTGCTGTGATGCGGGATATTCGGTAAGTAATTCGCCGTAAGCCAGGCGAGCCGGAGCGAAAGCTACAGCCGCCAAGTTACGTTGAAGCGTCAGTGAAGTCCGAAGAAGTGTTAGGCCCAAAGTCCAGTTGGACTCTACCTACACATTGCACTCGTTGATGAGCAAAGAACACGAATATCTAGCGGACGGCCTTACGAGCAGCGGTATATTATGGCCTACGATGGTCATTGCCGAAGCTTACACGGAACGTAATCCGAAGACGACAAGGTTGTGATGAGTCCGTCATTGATGGATAGAAGGCTGAACCGGGAAAATCAAGCCGCGAGTGTGTTATGTGGTGGTATACTCAGGAGAAGGCCATACGAAGCAGCAGCGTCCTAGTCGAAGAAGCTGCTACGTAAGTCCACTGTCCACATGGGTCCCTCCGACGGCTACTACGCCTACCCCCAGTAGGGGCTTGTCAAGTTCCGAAGACAGAGGAAATATAGCGGGCCGCGGGCCTGGCAAGCATATGTCGATTACTAAGTACGCCGATGGAGAAGGAAGGGGATCAAAGCAGCGGTGACCTCGTTATCGGGGCAATATAGCCTAAATCTAGAAGAGAAACCTAGAAGTCAAAGAGTGGGATGACCGTAATTTTCAAGTCAAGACAACGGACGACCAACTGCGCTGAAATTTGGCAACGACGATGTACGAGATAGCGGCAGTAGAATGCTATTGCATGTATGCCGCCAGTTCACGGCCAGAGGCAGTTCGGCGCTTGTTTCTGTAGGCAGGAATTAGCGCCCTTGAAAAGTCCGCAAACACAGCCTCCGATTCACTTTCTTCCTTCCCATCATCTGGATCGACGCAGTGCGCACAGTGAGTTCCTTCAGTTCCTCCCATTTCATCCTTCCTTCTCTATCTCTATGATGAACAAAACATCACATTCAAGCTCAACAGTCATATACGGAACTCCCGTATTTGATGACCCAACTTCTGCAATACTGATAAAAATTTTTATTCCTCTTTTCCTATGTTTTCCCCCCGACGAAGTTGAACCTAGCTAATTCATTCCGATTTTCTAGGTACCCGCGGGTTCTCGCTGATAGGAACTTTACTATACGATGTCATTTTCTACCAATGTTAATTGCATTCCGAACGATGCTGAAGAAGTTGTTTACATCCTGAGCCTGAGGGCCTGCGCGGGACTCACCTTTTCGGATCCCAATTAAGCCATAGGGCCACGACGTCGATTTTCTGCCATGTCTTCAAACCAACGCCCACCATCGATGTTCCCGCTGATGCGTTACCTGGTCTAGTGTTTCTAATTAAGGAATCGGCTAGGAAATAGCTTCGACACCGTCACGTTGAGTCACCGTGGTCAACCTACTGAAGGTACGGTGCCTCTCCTGCTAAGTTCCTTCTCATCTGAGGCATCATCAGTAGAGACATCGGGTGATTCGTCGGCATCTACCTCCTGGTTCCAATGTGATGCCAAACTTCGCAGCCGCACCTACAGTTTGAGTTCGGCTTTTGTACCGCGCTGTATGGAGCATGGAACGTCCGGATGTTCCGTATCGTGTAAGTGCCGTTTGTTGTGAGCCATAAAATCGGCTGACAACTGCATCAGGGCGACAAGACATCTTCTTGACTCAGCAACTGGGTGTATCAATTGCACCGCTCGCCCGCATCAACTGCGCTTTCAACCTCCTATGTAGTTATCGGATCCGGGTTGGGATCGACGGGCACAGCGGGCATCATCAGCTCCTCATTGACACTGACATTTGCGTTATCGCCTGTTTCGTTGCGCTGAAACCATCGCAGGCCTCGGAGACTCTCAAGCTCTCGTCGATGCAGCCAACAAGTTACAAAGGAAGTCCAAGCCATCTGCATCATCTACGGTGCTAGTGACGGTGTGGATATTGGCGCTTTCGATAACACCATCCTCGATCAGCGGGTAAATCCGGCGCTGGTGGTGCTGGTGGTGCTGGAGCTGGTGGCGACGCTCCTGCTGACGGTGCTGAGCGCTGAGGGCGGCCCCGCTGCAGACTCCCCTGCGTCTTCGGCAAACGCTGTTTAACCCCGTTAGCAGTTGGGTGTTGTGTTGTCCCTCGTATTACTGTAGCTGAGCGTCGCCCCTTTCTGATACCTTGGTCTCTGGGATGTGCTCTCTTAATGCCAGCAGTCGTTTGTCAACTATAGCTTTTTGGGAATTGCAACCCAAATCTGATAGCGCTTGGGAATCATAAGTAACGTTTAACCCGTCTTTACATAAACCAACAAAACAACTTTCGACCTATGTATGTATGTATGTAGAGTCTCATAAGTATCGTTCATGCGTTCGTAAATAACATAGCTAGACATTGTTCAGCTGAGACAAAACAAGTGATAATGATAATCTGCTGAAAGGTAATTATGACTGGGACACGCTCTCATCATCATCGTCTTCCGACTGCGCCGCCAAGAGCCTAGCTAGGAAGGGCGAATCAAGGGGACCTAGCAAATGAATCAAACCATCATTAACAATGATGACGATGAATCACGACTTGAAAGAAGGGGCACGCACGACCGGTGTTAGCAGCATGCTTCCCTCTGTACGCAGATAACACTGGAGACGGGGATCCCACCGAAGAAGCGAAGGAGAACGCAGACGAAGCGAGGCTGGCGCCGGGATTCGGGTTGTTGCCACCAGGCGGGCTGAGCACGGGAGGGTGCGGGTGCGGGCTGCCTGCGACCTTGGGCGAGCCAACTTGGGGAGAAGGCGAAGCGAGGGATAAGTTAAACGAGTTGGTGTGTGTCGGCGTTCTGAACGATCTTTGCGGCATCGGTGACGCCTAATAAATTCAACGTAATCATAATTTAATTAGTATTTAACACTGGAAAACGGGGGAAACGGGGAAAACGCACTGAGGGCGACAGCGCTTGGGATAGCTTTATCTTTTGAGGTTGGGGCGAGGTTACGTTGGGATTTGGGGTCGGAGGATAGGTCTTCGTGGGTAAGGGCTTGCGAGGAAAACGCAACGCAAAAGCTGCCTGGCTGATATTGAAAACAACCACCAAGACCAGCAAGGATTCTACAAAAAAAATCCACGACGCGTCAAAACCACTACCACAAAACAAAACCTCAGAGAGAGCCAGAAAACTCACCTATTAAGCAGAAAATCTCGAAAATCGTGCCGTTCCGAGTGAGGGCTACAAAACCATCTGTGCGTAAGGCGCGCCATGAAACGCGTGTAGCGGTGAAGAGGGAAGGTACGGGGAGGAGGTAGGAGGAGACGCCTAGGAATGTCAAGGCTAGTGCGTTGGCGCGTATTCGGAGGATGGCTTCGGAGCGGTAGGGCTTCATGTTGAGGTTGTGGTGCGTGTGTTGCAGCTAAGCGCTCAGCCTCAACCCTCAATCTGTGTGACAGCTCCACGTGACTGATGACTCTCCTAGCCAAACAGGGGCGAATGGACAATTGAACTGAAACGCGACTACCATCGACTCAAGAAGACTGTACACTACTACAGACGCGTCCGTGAACTCATGCAGTCCCCAAAATACTCTCCGTATGCGTCCAAATCTTCTCCTGCACATCCTCACTGCTCTTCAGCTTTCCTTTGATTTCACGACCACTGGAGTCTATGAAATGTGCACCAGTCTTCATCGACTCCTGTGCAATTCCCTCGAAAAGGTGCTCTGCGCAGTCTTCCGGAGTAGTAGCCAAGAATTTACTTGCCAGGACGGCTGGGCCAGCGGCATACCAAGGGAGGTTACGGGCGAGAGAGGTGCTTACGAATCCGGGATGAGCATGCGTGAACGATATTGATGGATAAAGTCGACCGAATCGCTGGAATATACGATACGATACGATACGATGAATAGGCATTCGGTTAACAAGCCATAAGTTCACGCACCTGGACTGCAACGTCGTTCATAGTGATGCAATGATCCGCAGCAGCTGAGAGACTGTACGTTTTCTTCAGGTCCAGATCATCCCAGTTGAGCTTCTGTGGATCCCCTCGAACGCTATCCAACACCGACATGACCCTAGCCTCTTCCCCCGCATCAGAAGCCGCTTTGATGCTAGGTAGGAGTGCCTGGATGAAGAGCATGCGGCTGTAATAATGGAGCATCATCTTAACATCGTGCCCCTCGGTAGTTTCCGTGCGCCCACTCATTGATAGGATGCCTTGCGACATGATGAGGAGGTTGATTTTCGGGAGAGTCTGAGATAACGAGGCGGCGAGCGCACGCGACTTTGATAAGAGTGAAACGTCGCATCTGTTAACGTTGTGGGTATGCGATTAGACCTCATCTGGCTAGCTGTGCAGCTGGTACTAGCTACGGGAGTGTGATATGACGTACTCATGGAAATGATACTGGCCCTTGGAGTTGGCGGTCTGGAGCTCCGAGATAACCTTATCTGCGGCGGTTTTGCTACGGCCAACGATGTGGACGTTGGGGTTGACGGAGTACTGTGCTACCTTGACAGCGAGAGCGGCACCAATACCGGATGTCCCGCCTACAACAACCTACGACAGAAATTCGAGATGTGAGGTGACGAAGTTATAGTTATTAGCGAGAACCCCTACAGCTACGGGCGACTTGAGAGGCTTGGCGGCGTGGGCTGCACGGAGGGCGCTTAGGGGAGACATGAAAACGTTCAGAATGAGGTGGAGGATATAGAAAGAGGGGGTTGAGGTGAGATGGAATTCGCTGTTGTATAAGTAGCTAAAGGCGCGTCAGTTTAGCACTCGTTGCCGCAGGTACGCGCGTCTGCTGGCATCCGACAAACTCGGATAATATGTCTAAAGTCAATTCGGGCTGCGCCACCCGCCGCCATGACGTTTTCTGTCTTCGGACGGCTGACTCGCGTCGTGGTGTCGGGGTATGTGCAACAAGTTGAACTCAACACAGGCGCAGCTGAAAAGGGTGACTAAGCGGTGGTTACTCATTGGGCGCCTTTTCTTGGCTTCGACCACCATGCCGCTCTAGGCGGCGGGATGCACCATCCTGCTCCTGGCGAAGCAAATATCCTCAACCTGCCCCAAGGGGACTATGTTACTCGGTCAAAATAATTCTGAAATCAGCTTCATAGACATTTTGATGCTTACAGTGACCACCAGAACCCGATTTCTCCAATTTCGACGCACACTACCCGTTCCCTTGCACATGGATGGTCATAGATGGTCATGCAGGGTTGCCCCAGCCTCAGGCCTCAGGCCTCAGGTTTCCAGCTCACGCAAGCTGAAAAGCGTCATATGTTCAGCTGTCCTGACCGAACTCGAAGCAGGGCGGTTCCAGATGGAGAAGGACGACTGTCGAGCATGCCATCCCCAAGGGCTTTAGATTACGATTACTTTCACACTCGCGCCTCCGTTGTACAAAATGGAAGGGCGCACACGACCAGGCTCCCCGAGTCGCCATAGGTCGCTTGTATCGTAGTGTGTCTCCCGCCGTCGCCATCGTGGTCTTCACTGCTCTCGCCGGTTGCTTGCTACGCTGAAGGTCTGTATCAAGCCCGGGTCCGAATAATAATGCATATCTACTCTGCTCAGACGAGCCGACGACAGTATGTTTTCACCTCCATATGCTGCCCACCGATTCACATGCTCCGGGGTCCAAGTTCCTCATGCCAACCATCGCCCTCGGTCACGTAACGTCGCGTTTCCTGTCATCTTCACATGTCCTTTCTACCAAGGCAATGCGACGTTCCTCAGAGTTACCGAATATTGCGCTTTTGCGGCGTGATATGGCCAGCTTCCCACTCGTTCCACGATCACTTGTTACACCTGCGGTCCTTAGATTAGAGCCCCGCCCTTCAGATAGCCGTGCATCCCTGCTTGGTAACACTATGGGGAGGAAATCATGCCCAGATACTTCGACCTCGTGGTCCATACACTCCATGGAGCCATACAAAAGGACCCATGTCTGGGCGAAACATCTCCCAGGATCCTTTCCTCGTCCCCGGTATCTCTTGCAATGGCAACGACATACTATCAGGAAGATCGCAAGAGCGTTCACTCGAGCGCCGGTGAGAAGGACGCCGAGAAGGGGGATGCGGATGTGGCCACTGCCGAGGCCGTCGCCATCCCCGACTTCGACGATCCTAACATCGATCGGGATGAGGCCATCGCAGGCGTCCTCGGTGAGTTCTTACATGCTCATTTTCTCAGATCAATGGCTCACGTACCACGCAGAGGACGACTCGCCGTATCCTGAAGTCCGGTCTGCCGTCGCAAACACAGATGATCCCGAAATTCCCGTAGCCACTCTTCGGGCTTGGGTGATTGGTGTGTCCCACTCTCCTCCGCTTCACCGCTGGTGACCAATTCTTTATAGGCATGTGCTGGGCCATTCTTATCCCCGGGCTGAATCAATTCTTCTTCTTCCGTTATCCTTCCGTCACCGTTGGAGGTGTGAGTATTAACCGCAAGGTCGCGCGTGTTGCCCGTCGTGCTGATCGCTCCTCGATTTAGATTGTCGCTCAGCTCCTTTCTTTCCCCATTGGTCGTGCATGGGCCAAGTTCATGCCGAATGTCAAGGTTTTCGGCATCTCCGTCAATCCTGGTCCCTTCTCTATCAAGGAACATGTCTTGGTCACGATCATGGTATGTCAACGCTTCATTCGGCATTAAAGTTATGGGATGTTCACATCTACTTCACAGGCTACAGTCGGCGCTTACTCTGCCTACGCCACTGACATCGTCGCCGTCCAACGGGTCTACTACAACCAGAACTACAACTTTGGTTACCAATGGATGATCGTTATGTCCACCCAGCTCATCGGCTTCTCCATCGGTGGTATCGCCCGTCGTTTCCTCGTCCAACCACCCTCCATGATCTGGCCTGCCAACCTCGTCACCTGCGCCCTCTTCAACACCCTGCATTCGACCAACTATGCCGGTGTTGGTAACCGGGGAGGTATCTCCCGTGAGAGGTTCTTCTTCTACTGCTTCCTCGGATCCGCGGCATGGTATTTCGTCCCGGGGTACCTCTTCAGCGCCCTCAGTTACTTCAGCTGGGTGTGCTGGATCGCCCCGAACAACGTCGTCGTCAACGAGCTGTTTGGTACACGCCATGGTCTCGGTATGGGTCTCCTCACCTTCGACTGGGCGCAAATCGCGTATATCGGTTCGCCGCTGGCCACTCCCTGGTGGGCTGAAGCCAACATCGCCGTCGGGTTCATGTTCTTCTTCTGGTTCCTTACGCCCCTCCTCCACTTCAACAACGTCTGGCAGGGCAAGTATATGACCATTTCCTCCCGTGGATCCTTCACGAACACTGGTGCTCGATATGATGTGTCCAAGATTATCAACAAGGATGCGAGCTTCAACCAGGAGGCATACAGCGCGTACAGTCCTCTGTATTTGTCGACTACGTTCGCTATCTCTTATGGGCTGTCATTCGCGTCCATCACGGCCACACTTACGCACGCGTTCCTGTATTTCCGCAAGCAGATTTGGACACAATCGAGGAAGGCCATGTCCGAGCAGCCGGATATCCATGCGCGCTTGATGTCCAGATATCCTCAAGGTAACGTCCCTCCTCCCCTTGCTTAGTCGGTATCGATCTTATTGTTGATTTCTTTTATGAACGTGCAGTGCCGGATTGGTGGTACGCGATTGTTTTCGTTAGTCAATTCGCTCTTGGTCTTGTTGCTATCCTCTGCTGGCCCGTCGGTTTCCCCGTCCAATGGGTAAGTTTTGCCTCCTTATCTGTTCCGGGCCTGTCATGCTTATATTTTCGTCAGTTCATCCTTGCTTTGGTCATCGCATTCTTCTATGTTATCCCCGTCGGTATGATCCAAGCCATCACCAATCAACAAGTCGGTCTCAACGTCATCACCGAACTCATTATCGGTTACGGTCTCCCCGGTCGTCCCATCGCCATGATGTTGTTCAAGACCTGGGGCTACATCACCATGGCCCAAGCCCTCACCTTCACCGCCGACTTCAAGCTCGGGCACTACATGAAGATTCCTCCCCGTTCTATGTTCATGGCGCAGGTAGTTGCCACCGTGGTCGCCGGCACCGTCCAACTTGGTGTTCAAGCCTGGATGTTCACGAATATCCCCGGGATTTGCACACAGGATCAGAAGGATGGGTTTATTTGCCCCGGGACGGAGGTGTTCGCCACTGCTAGCGTCGTTTGGGGTGTTATCGGCCCTGCTAGGCAGTTCTCGTACGGGCAGATTTACTACGGTGTGTGGTTCAGGCGAAACTTTGAGTTCTGCACTCGAATACTGAGATATTTTGTATTAGGCCTTGTCTACTTCTTCCTCGTCGGCGCTATCTGCCCGCTTGTCATCTACTTCACTTCCAAGAAATGGCCCAACAGCTTCTTGCGCTACATCAAGTAAGTGGATGATCTCTCACACCTCCTTTGTCGTATGCTCGATATCTGAACGATGTGTCCTTGTTTGATTTTAGCTTCCCCGTCATCTTCTCCGGTACTGGCTCCATTCCCCCCGCCACGGCGATCAACTACGTACCTTGGGCCATCGTCGGGTTCATCTTCCAATATGTCATCCGTCGCCGCCACTTCTCCTGGTGGACCAAGTACAACTACGTTCTTTCCGCGGCTATGGACGCTGGCGTCGCTATTTCCGCCGTGCTCATTTTCTTCATGTATGTTCTTCCCTATCCTCTCCGTCCTTTTATTTCGTTTCTGAGCGACCATTGGCGACGTTGTATAGACTGCAATACCCTATGAATGGGGAGATTGGTTTGCATACTGTTCAGACTTGGTGGGGTAATACGGTCTTTGATAAGACTGTTGATGGGCGTGGAACCCCTCTCCTTAAAATCCCGAAGGGCGAGTTCTTCGGGTAGGTCTACCATCCTCAGTTCCTTTGAACCACGCTGACTGCCGGCCCGTCGTCGTCTTTTATAGTCCCAGAGCCTGGAAATAATCTAATCGCATGTATCCATCACATCACAATCGTCAATGATACCCTAACTCAGTCATCGTCATCACTCCTCTTGTCAACTGCTATTTGTATTATCTTTTTTTTCCTCTTGAGAAGTCCTGCTACTTGCTACTGATAATTATTAGTGTTGTGTGTGTAGATAAGTATCGGGCACTTCGTGTTTTAGTACGAGAATGCATTTATATATTGTGTAATTGCTCGACGCTTCCGTTGGTATGTGTGGTCTTGGCAGCGGGGACTCATAGCAACGCCGTGGTTGCTAGCCGATGACAGCGTTTTAGACGATGTCGATTTCCGACAAAGTTCCGAGAGGCAAGTCCGGAGAACGAGAGTTGTAGACGAGCTACTCAAAAGTGATATGCTAATAAGAATAACAAACGTGTTGTAGGTAATAATAGAGTGTGATCGAATGCCCGTATGGGGCTGTGGCCCGGGTAGATATGAACCTGGAACTTCTTCGGTGGATGATAACTTATCATCATCCATCCAGAATCTAATCGTAAACAAGCTATCGTAAATCATATACAAGCGTCCGGTCAAGAGAGTAAAGATATAGGATAAAGACACGAGAGAAGAGGATTTGTCTAAACTGGGATGGACGCGGCAGGAGTGCTGAGTGGCAGCTGCGTGGAGCCGGATGAAAAGTAGCTGTTCGCGGTGTTCGGCAGGCTCTGACAACAGCCCGTATTGATACCAGACATTTCATCCAGCATCTGAACGTCGTCTACGCTCAGGGCCTTCGGATCCGAACAAATCGGCCGACTGGGTGTTGATGTGGCGAAAGTAGCCGCCTAACAAATAGTTAACCGCATCAGCTTATCAACCCGCCTTTGAACAGCAGATTCGGGGCATGGGGGTACTTACAGCGTGGTTCTGCATTTTACTTTTCTGCGAATCGACGAATAGGAGATAGTGGTGGACGACATATTGCCTCCACTCGTCCAGAATCTTCCGGGTTTCCGGCGTATCGTCCGCGACCACCGGTGGCTTCAAGCCTTGGAATATGTGGTCATATTCACTAGAGCTCGGATCGATGGTATTCGCTGAATGTACCAACTTCCTTCTCTTGTGAGGTACAGCATTCCGGTGGTCTCGCGGCATTCTTGGTGGGAAGTTGCTGTGGTGGGAATGTGAGTTGGGTGTGGAGGCTCCGTGGCGATACTATGACTATGATTGTGACCGAGATATGCAATAAAGTGGTTTAGGGCGTGTTTTCGCGTGAATGTGCGCGCAGAGGGCGGGCGTGGTGGCGGGGCTTGTTGATGTTTGAGAAGAGCCCGAACGATTTACCTCCAAGAAAGGGCGCTTAGGCGATTAGATAATCATTCCAGCGCCTGTTAAAATTTTGTGATCGAAATAAGCGCCCGGGAAGGTTGACCTCAAGCGACGAGTCGAACGTTAATCTCCTTTGTTTCTCCCATAATTCAAGAACTTATGAGAGTTCAGTATGTATCTCGCTTGAGCTTTTTTTTTGAGTTAATGTCCACTCTCACACTCACATTACCCAAGCTGCATTTACCATTCATTGCAACTGTCCTCGTGGCCGGCGACTGCCTGATAGCCTGCCTGCTACCCCTTTGACGACGACTCAAGCCAGTCGGATTCTACGGACAAAACTACCCTGGAACCTTAGGATGATACTCAAACGAATTTCGCGTCAATTATGCGTACCCTTTACTTACTTACGTGCCCTTGCAATTGGGTTGAATTCTATGGGTAGCTTGTATGACCGAGGCCTCTAGGCCGCGTTCACTGCCTCTGAGGGTTCGCAACGTCGAGGCTCTGACAAACTCTGCGAGACTGTCGGCCCGTCTCTACTCCACGTCGTGCGAATGCGAAGCAGCACAACCCTTAGAATTCAGGGTGGCTCAGACGCGCTAAACAATCAGTTGACAGTTCAGACTTCTCGTCACCATGCTCCTGGCTGTGACTATCTACTCTTCGCCCACTCTGTTTTCTCTTCACGGACCATGGATATCCTGCGACTTGGACGACCTTCACTTCGAGGATGTAGGCAATTGTGGCGTTAGGCGGGGGCTCGGGCACGGTTAAATTTAGACTGTCTATTTCGCGTTGCTTAGCGTCGTCATGCGGTAAATTGCTTCCATGTATCAAAGAAGCACGGTCTGTTTTCCACTAGACTCCATTTGACCAAACAACGTGACAAACTCCATGTTTACCTCAAATACCGTCATCCTGCAGCCTCTCTCTCTTCAACCGCAACCACCACCACCACCCTCCACCTCCCTACTCGGCTCTCCCCCGTTCTCGCTGTTGTTGTAGTTGTGGTCTCACTTCAAGACTTCATTACCGTCACTCGTTACTTCTTTCACGTTCTCTAATAGTCATAATGAAGTTCTCTGTTTCTTTCGTTGCCGCCCTTGCCACCCTTGGCGGGCTCGCCCAAGCCGCCGTCATCAACACCGCTCGTGCCGCGCAAGATGTATTTGTGCCACACATCACCCAGCCCTCGGCGAATGACATCTGGAAGGTTGGCCAGACGGTCACTGCCACCTGGTACGCGTTCATTTCTTCCTTCATTCCGCCAGTCGATAAACGGAACGTCGTTTACTTGCAGGGATACCACCCATGCACCCGAGAAGATTACCAACCCGAACGGCTACATAATGCTCAGGAAAGGCGACCTGACTACTCCCCGTACGCCGATTTTGGCCTTTTTGCTTTTCTCTCTAACCCATCTCTCTTGTAGTTATCTTGGCTCGTGACTTCCATATCAGCGATGGCACAGTCGCGTTCGTTGTCCCAGACCTTGTCCCTGACAATGACTACCAGATCGTTCGTAAGTCATTCACATCGACCTGGATGCTTGAGCATGAGTTTCTAACACATCCTCCAGTGTTCGGTGATTCGGGCAACTTCAGCCCACTATTCTCCATCGAATCCGATGCCTTCACCCCGCAACCGGTCATTCAAGCTGCTTCCGCCTAAACGCCAATTCTTCTGGCCTTTTACGAACACTGCATGTGCACGAACGGACTTTATTTCTTATTGGACTCTTCATTTCTTCTCGTTATAATGCATTCGAAGCCTTTCGAAGCCGTCGATTTGCACTTTGGGTATATCCTTCGGGTTGTACCATGGACTGTCACTACATCCTTTTGTTACATAATAAGACGCTTTTGTGAATGGACACCTCATTGGAACCGGACATCATCTGAGAGGTGGAGCGAGACGCAAGTCGCATGCCATATGAATATCATTTTGCACCATATGGACGGTCGAGAGCAAATCAGGTCGCATGGTTCGGAGGATTGGAAGAACAGAAGCACCAACATCACTCGCATTACTACTAGTTACATCGCGGCTGTACCCTGAGCCACTGCACGTCCCTCTCTTTAGGCCAGTGCCTCCTTCAGAATATCGATGATCCGAGTAACTTCCTCTACAGTGTTATAATGGACAAGGGAAATTCTGACGACGCCATCATCCGTGTCAAGCTTGGGCTCTAGGTGGTCTACCAACGTGTAAGCGTAGAAATGACCCCAACGGATGCCGACCTGATCAACCAAATAGGCATAGTTCAATCAACATCATCATCAACAAAAGGGCATCGGAAGGTATTGCAAAACAAAACAGGAGATGAAGCACTCACGCCGCCTTTCGCATCAAATACCTTGACGATATCCTTGCTCTTTGTGGCCCGAGGACCGACGACGACAAAGCTCACTGTAGGTACGCGAGTGAGATTGACATCCTCGGTCCCTACGACGCGAACGCCTCGGTCAACTTGCTCCGGGGCGGTGAGGAAACCTAAAAGGGGCTTCAGGAGGTCTTGTTCGTGTGCAGCGATGGCGGAGAAGGCGGCTTCGAGGTGCGTTATGGTGTTATCTGTGTTATCCGTGTTATCTGTGGTACTGGAGGTTTGTTGGGGAGGGGAGACGAGGGAAAGGAGGTAGGGCAGGACGCCGGTTGTTCCGTAGACGATTTCGTAGCCTGGACCGCCGGGTTGGAGTTTGTAGGATGTAGAATCCACGGAGAGGAAGTGGTGTGCTATGGAGGCGATGGAGGATGTGAGTGCGGAGGAGCGCACGTACATGGCCGAACAGTGAGGACCGTACACCTACAATATTAAAATAAAATAAATAAAATGGGACGGGTGAGCTACGAGATCGGAAAGAAGAGGGCAGATGGAGATGAGCTTCACCTTATAAAACGAGAACACACAATAATCTACATCCCAATCTCTAACATCCATCCTCCTATGCGGCGCATACGCAACGCAATCCACAGAAATCTCAACTTTCTTAGCGCCTTTAGCCTCCGCTTCCTTGCGCACGGCGCGGACGATATCCTTCACCGGTGCTATAGAGCCAAGGATATTGGAGCATGCGGAAATCGCTACGATGCGCGTGCGTGGGGTGATTAAAGGGAGGAGGTCGTCGATGCGAGGGGCGACGGAATAGGGGTTGTTAGGGGTTGTTGGAACGGGGTGCCAGTATTTTAGCACCCCGCCTCGTCGCGCAGCGAGTTTCTTCCAAGGTCCGTTATTAGCTAAAAACATGTTGCATCACTTATATATCTCACGGTATGAAATTGTATGAAGATGGATTATGGACGAACCTTCGTGTTCGCCACTGATGATGAACTCATCGCCGGGTTGGATGTTAGGCTCGAGCCCTCGTGCGAGGTTCTCGAGATTCATGGTCGAGCTGGAGCCGAAGACCACCTCGGATGGCGAAGCGGCGTTGAAGAGCCTCGCAGCGATCTCCGGGCCGCTATTGACCCTGTTGGTACTGTCCACAGATACAGCGTAATCTGCGCCCAATTGCACATTTCTTCAATATGTACGTTGATCATCATCCAAGTATTGTTGACTCGAGGAATGAAATGTGGCGTATACGCACGTATTTAGCAGGTAATCAGATATGCGATCGACGACGCCGATGGTGGCTTGAGACCCCCCTGCGTTGTCGGCAAAGATGTACCCCGATTTGAGGGCGGGGAAGTTGCTTCGCGCTTGATCGATGTTGAGTGTAGCCATTAGCCTTAAGCGTAGTTGGTTGAAGGTGGATAGAGATGTCAGGAAGCAAGATAGACAAGCAGACACGCTACGATTCGGTTGGTTTGGGTTGGTAAGGATTTGAAGGGTCCTGAGAAAATGGAGAATGGAAAACGGAGATGACATGTCATGATCATGTGGAGATTGTCTCTATTAGGAGATTCAGAAGGACATGGTGCGAACTTCGAAAGTGGTACGAGAAGTGGCAAAGCCTAGATGACCAGTATGGATGGACCTCGTGAGTACACGTGAGACCCTAACACCCCGACTAAGTAGTACTGGGAACGAAAGACAGACTACCCTATTTCAAACCGGACGTATAAGTAAACGCAGGAAAAAAACAAGAAAACGAGGATGCTCACTCACTCCAGTGCGGAGCTTCTCTTTGCGTTTACTGATTATGAATCGAGTAGCACGCGCCCTTGTTGCTAGCATGGCAGCAATCGTAAAACTTGGGCCAGTTCTTGCTAAGGACATCGCGATTAGTCCTCCACCTCTTCCTGTCCGACTCGTAATACCAGTCCTGCTGCCCGCAGGCATACGTCGGACCGACGCCCTTGGAGTTGTCGCACTTGCCGTTACCGGTGCACCAGTAGTAAACGACGGCGTTGGCCTGGGAGGCGAGGAGGAGCGTGGTGAAGGCGGCTGCGAGGCTGAACTTCATGGTGACGGAGTATCTGCGAGAAGTAAAGTAATGAATGAAATGAGGAGGTAGAAGGGGATTCAGTAGGAAAGAAAGGACGTACTTAGGTCGAGGAGTAGAAGGAGTGATCCTGAAGGTACGTTCTACAGAACGAGCGTCTTATATAGGTCAAGTGAAGCTCGGATGCTCCGGTAAATCATGCATTTGTTGGAGGCGCGCTGCTATCCCCGAAGCGAAAACGAGTCAGAGGGAGAGATCGCAGCAAGTCCGCATGTGTGGAGATGAATACATCTGTGAGGGTCTGATGCCGATCAACCAAGCGCCCAAGCTTGTGATAGCGATGCAGATTCACACCGACGAAGTAGTCAAGTAATTCCACTCATTATACACGGAATATTGAGGAGGCAACCGGTGAGCGTGTTTAATAGACCTGATAGATGTTGGGGTCAGGCACCGCGACACAAGGAGTCGGGCGGCGGCACGGCATGGGATTCATGGTGAATTGAGCGGAGGAACAAGAGGTCACTTGGCGTGGAGCCGACCATGCGTGGGGTAGAGTCTGCACCAGTCGAGCATGTTGAGCAGCACAAAACGTGATTTCTTGGCGTTGGAGCAATAGCAGCCCATCAACTGGAGAAGCAAGGGATGGAAAACATTACGCTGGCGAGCGCCAGGAAGAGAGAAGCTGTGAAATGATTTGGGGGTCTAATAGAAAAGACCCTGCAACTCAGATGCTGCGGCGTGCTGTCCATAGGCGTTCTACTCGGTGCAAGAAAGGCGCTAAAAAAGCCGGGCCGCCAGTGAGCTGAGCGGTAGTCAGTTGTATGGCGATATCATAGGGGATCCAGCAACGTCGACACCAGATTGAGAGAATCCAGCGACAACCAGAGCTGCCTTAGAGGCGGCGACTTATTCGGAGGGCGAAGGCACTAGCTTGCACACTACTGCTAGCTGCTTGCCAGAAGCTTCGTTTAGTTGGGAGCTAGTCCCAGTCACGTATTCGCTGATCTGGCGGGCAGAGGTATATAACAGCACCTCGTATGCTAAGCTGAGTCACCAGTCGCCCAGACGCCCCAAAGGCCAGACGGTGGGCGTCCCTATCCAGGCCGTTCGCGTTGACGGCCAAGAACCTTGTTGTAGAGCGATTCTTCACTTCGCCGTGACTCCCAGACGTGCAGTTCCCTTGGGCATCTACACCGCACGGCCGCATGTCCGGCATGTCGATGTATCCAAAACCGGAGAAACATTGCTCGGAGGATGAGCAGGCCAAACGTCAACCTTCGGATGCGCACGCGTGGCAAGAGGAAAATGGCTCATCGCTCTCCTTGATCATGGGCCCAGTTCGCTTGTGGTTCATGTTTGCTGTCATCGTCGTGGTCGGAAGAGGAATTGGCAGATGGGAAATGCTGACTCAGCAATGCCCTGACATATCGCCTTGAGCTACTTTAGCTTGCTGTCGGACAGCGATGCGAGGCTGCCTGTCTGTGACGATGCTGACCCGTTGCCAATGCGATGACAGCCGCAAGGAATCGACTAGCATTAGCCACTACTTAAAATCGAGCTAGTCAATTCATGACTTTCCCATTTCCGTTCGTTTCTAACCTCTTTTCCTATGATTGTGCCCGTCCTCTCGTTTTCACTAACAGTCCTTTCGTTTCTCGCACCTTCCAATGCTGTCGTAATTGGGCCAGTAGGAACCCTCGATATCGTGAATAGAATCGTTCAACCTGATGGTTATCGTCGTCCGTGAGTACTTCTGGGGCTTGTCATGCATACGGTGGTTTGACTTGTTTTCAAGGGCCGTGGTCGCGAATGGCCAGTTTCCGGGTCCATTGATAAGAGGGAGCAAGGGCGATGAGTTCAGCCTTAACGTCGTCAACTCCTTGCAGGACACGAGGATGAAGACGAGCACTAGCATCGTAAGCCTTGTTCCTTGGCACGTTTTCACACTTGCCTGATCTACCTACCCCTTAGCATTGGCACGGCCTTTTCCAAGAAAAGTCTACTTGGGCAGATGGTGAGTTTCATGTTCTTTCGCTTTCAGCCTTTCCTCACGTGCACCCAGGCCCGGCTTTCGTCACACAATGCCCCATTGCGCCGCAGAACTCCTTTGAATACAACTTCAAGGTACCCGACCAAGCGGGTACTTTCTGGTATCATGCCCACTATAGCACCCAATATTGCGACGGCCTTCGAGGCCCCTTCGTTATCTACGACCCATGCGATCCCCATAAAGGTACGCTGAGCGCCTCATGTTCAGTCTAGCTCAGCATCTCACCTCGTCTTGGACAGACTTATACGATGTTGATGATGGTCAGTATCCTTTACTTGCATCTTTGTCGCAATTGGACTCACTCCGATCTATAGAATCTACTATACTTACTGTCGGAGACTGGTATCATGAGAGTGCAGAGACGCTAGGAGCGCAGGGTCGGCCTCCTACTCCAGACCTGACGGTCATCAACGGGATTGGGCGCGCTCAAAACGGAACCAATGTCCCCCTCTATGTCATGAATGTCGAGCAGGGTAAACGCTACCGTATCCGACTCATCAACATCGCCTGCGAACCTAACTACAACTTCACCATCGATGGGCACTACTTGAACATTATCGAAGCCGATGGAGAGAACGTCCATCCCCTTCCGGTTGACAGCCTCGACATCTTCGCTGGTAAGAAACCCTCTTCTCGTTCTCCTGATACTTCTTCCTGGGTTTGACTTCGTCTCAACCACTAGGTCAACGCTATTCATTCGTCTTACATGCCAACCAGCCTATCGGCAACTACTGGATCCGCGCCAACCCAAACACCGGCCCTCAAGGCTTCGAAAACGGCATCAACTCCGCAATCTTGCGTTACAAGGGCGCCCCGGCTGTTGAACCTTCTTCGCCTTACGTCCAGCCCACCAACCCCATGTACGAATGGGACCTTCACTCTCTGAGCAACCCCGCGGCTCCCGGCCTCCCTTACCCAGGCGGCGCCGACGTTCTTCTCAACTTTGCTTTCACTTTCGACCCTATGCAGGCTAGATTCGCTTCGAACGGTGTTACGTTCCAACCACCCACGGTACCCGTGCTACTTCAGATACTGAGTGGTGCCCAAACGGCACAGAGCTTGTTACCCAATGGCGGCGTTTACACCCTCCCGCCGAACAAGGTTATCGAGATTTCCATGCCAGGTGGGGTGATTGGTGGTCCGGTGAGTCGAGCTCTGAGCAATGTTTCTGTTGTTCTTTCCTCATCTTCTCTATGTTTAGCACCCATTCCATCTTCACGGCGTGAGTCTTTTTTGCGTTCTTTTCTTCTGCTTCAAGGGCGAGTCACGCTGACGACGCCGTATTGCCAGCACACCTTCTCTGTTGTTCGAAGCGCCGGAAGCACAGTATACAATTACGAGAACCCTGTTCGCCGCGATGTCGTTTCTATCGGCGGTAGAGGCGACAACGTCACCATTCGCTTTGTCACCGATAATAATGGTCCCTGGTTTCTTCATTGGTTCGTGACATCGTTTCCTTACCGACTCCGTTTCAATGCTTACCCTCCGTGCTCGACGTCAGCCATGTGGATTGGCACTTGGATCTCGGCCTTGCTGTCGTTCTTGCTGAGAACCCTCCTGACATGAGCTTTAATGACTATCCTCCCCCTCGTACGTCCTCTCTACCCACTCCCTATGATTTCCTCTTCATTCACCATGGACTGCAGCTGCGTGGTACGACCTTTGCCCAATCTACGACGACTACAACAAGACCCAGCCGAATTCGTAATTCGTAATTCTCCAAATTCCCAAGGCAGCAAAAGTATAACTCTCGGGTTTTCGTTAACTCGAGGCAGCTCGCTTCGTAATTCGTATTCTGTTTTTCGATGACCTGCCTTCCCCACCTCCTCCGAACAATTCATCTCTATTATATTACATCGTTGACATCCTCCTTATTCACCATCTCTGCGTTCGCCATTACGTTCTTATGTACATAAGATGGACTTGACTTTTCTTCTCTTGGATACCTCTCACGAAACCTCGATTCCTATTCTTACTATCCCATACCCCCCTTCACTCAAACGGACTATACATCCATCCATTCACCCACTCACTATCATTACCACTTGTATCAAACATATTGTTCTTTCTACGAGTACACCAGCCTTTGGACTTTTTTGACTATCTGATTTCGTATTTGTAGCCATACTGCGTACTTGTGTAATTATGGCCTTAGAATTCATACCGGTCGCGTATGTATGTAGTTGTCAGTTGTCACCCTGTATCATATTTTTTCCCCTTTTATCTGAGCTGTATTCACCCTTGCAATTCAATACATCGTTTTGACCCCTAATTCGCTGCGCGATCACATGATCCACGGGACGCGCCAATTTTCAATTTTGGCGCCTGCCACTTCAAGTTCATGCAACCATTTGCCGTGGTCGAATTCTGTGTGTGGCCATCGCCACTGATCATCTTGGGTGAACAATGTACAGACCATGCTGTGGCATCCTTCTGAACCTATTTAAGTCCTAGACGCCAGACGAGGGTCCCCTTTCCAGCAACCCGTTAGCACCACGCCCTAAAGCCGGCGGGACGAACGGAGATGGACGCCATGGCCCATGAAACATCTAGAAATTGGATTGGTCCATGTCCTTTGCAGACTTTTCTAAACGACCTCTTGCCACTTAACAAGGAAGACCAAGCATTATCGCCACCTGAGGTCGAGCCGTCTTTATTCGCGACCAAGGAAGTACAGAATGAACAGGATATGTACAAGAGTCTGGTAGGTTAACTACACAGATATTGATTTCATATTCACTCACCCTGTTCTCACGTCGACTGAAGTTCTCTCCGCGCATCTGCCACCATGGTAATAACCCGATCCCACGGATTGGTTTCATCGGGGGTTTCGTGAAAAAATGTTAAAGCTATACTAACCATTATAACCCAAAACACTAGCACATGGTATATAATTCTGATAGATCGTATGGTAGGGGTAGATAAAGGGCAGTAGATAATGTGCAGCCATCGCTGCCTTGAGCTTGTGGTCATCCTCACAAGAATGTCAACTCGTGCAAGCCGACAAATTCCGGTATTACCGCTCAACGGAGACAGATTGTCTTCTCTGGAGTGGTGCATGGAAACAAGACAACCCTTGCACAGAGGTGAATCGCTGTGGATTGTGATGAGATCACCCAACGAGTGTCACCTTAGATCTGAGCTGAGGCACTTGCTATGTATGAAAAGAGGAACGCTGAAATAGATACCTTGGATGATATATCAATCTAATACACCATGGAAGGATCACAAGTAATCAGTCCATGGTCATTTCAGAGAGCCTGCTAACAACTGATACTTGACGAAAGGACTGGTGAAATGGTCGGTTTACGGCAAGGCCTAGCAAAATGTTATCACTTGGCAATATCAAAGTATGGAGAAGTGTTGCAACGTTGCCAAGCAAGGCGCGGGGTGACTATACATGGCAAACTGCCACGAGCGCGGAGGAGGTGCGAGACGGCGGCATTTGTTCAGACGATGGCTGGCCGACACTAACAGCAAGGCGTAGCAACCAGAGACGTCTCGCCTGAAATATCAGTTGGCCGCGAGTGCGGAGGAGGTGCGAGACGGCGACATTTTTTCAGACGATGGCTGGCCGACACCAACAGCAAGGCGTAGCAGCCAGAGATACCTCGTCTGAAATATCAGATTGCCACGAGTGCGGAGGAGGTGCGAGACGGCGACATTTGTTCAGACGATGGCTGGCCGACACTAACAGCAAGGCGTAGCAACCAGAGACGTCTCGCCTGAAATATCAGTTGGCCGCGAGTGCGGAGGAGGTGCGAGACGGCGGCATTTGTTCAGACGATGGCTGGCCGACACTAACAGCAAGGCGTAGCAACCAGAGACGTCTCGCCTGAAATATCAGTTGGCCGCGAGTGCGGAGGAGGTGCGAGACGGCGACATTTTTTCAGACGATGGCTGGCCGACACCAACAGCAAGGCGTAGCAGCCAGAGATACCTCGTCTGAAATATCAGATTGCCACGAGTGCGGAGGAGGTGCGAGACTGAAACAAAGGTATCAGATTATGCAGAGTCGGAGATTTAGGAATTTACGTCCTCATTGCAGTTAAGGCAGCATCATTAGCAGAGATTATCAGCTGTAGCCTGAGCAGTTAGCCGTGATCATCACCAGCAGGGTGCATTTCATGGTCATTGATTAAAAGATGAACCATCCATGGGCATCACCACCACTCAGTTGATTAGTGCAGCATAATCATGATTGTTATTTTCCATATACGCGAACACATGAATGAGCAGTTATCTATTGGAATCGGCACCTAATGCAGCCTTGAGAGCCTGACGCCTAGCCCGGATTTTTGCCAGGGCACTGTCCTTTGAAGGAAGCCTCTCCGATTTGGTGTACATGGGGAAAATTTGTCTACAAGGATTTGAGTGAAATGCTTCGACAAGCAAGCAAAAATCAAATACCTATCCCACCATTGGAGAAGATTCGACACTTCTTCTACTTCATCGGGGTCATCCATTAATTCAAGTATCGAAGTGTAAAAACGTTCCGAATCAGTAACCGTGTCGGTCCTCGAGAACACTGATGATGAACACAGGGCGAAACGAACCTAGGTCTGAGTTAGGAGGCTGTGCGCGGATTGCCATGGATTAGCTTACTTGTGTGGCTACATAAGCAATGGAACCTGGCGTTACTTTGGTCATGCCGTGAATTCGTGCATTACCTGATCTTGTAGCCTTGGGTTCCTTATCAACAGAGCTGGGTGATGTGAAGATGTATTTGTAAGCCTGCGCAGATGGACAGATGGAATCAGCAATACGCGAGCGACTGAAAGAGAATTACTGTGACGAGAAGCGATCCCCGAAGCAAGCCCTTCCACGGGTCTTCAGGATTGAAGACACAGTTGTGATACAAGAAGATAGGCCATTGATCACCAGCGACTATTAACTGGGAGTTGCGTAGCTTTGAGCGAATTCTACAATGATGGAAGATCGTCAAAATATCACAGCTCATTAGCAGAGCATACTCAGTGTTGGTCCAATCCAATCCAGCTGGACATAGGAGTTGACCTGTTCGATCATGGATGAAGCCCCGTCCTTGCTTCATATTGCGCGGGATAGGGGGATCCAACGGCCGATC
Organism: Pleurotus giganteus; assembly: GCA_032158425.1. Taxonomy (NCBI): domain Eukaryota; kingdom Fungi; phylum Basidiomycota; class Agaricomycetes; order Agaricales; family Pleurotaceae; genus Pleurotus; species Pleurotus giganteus. The sequence goes on from JAPEHR010000005.1 coordinate 2,963,148, forward strand.
TGTCGGGGTAATCCAATCAATAATAGCGGACTTGAGACCCTTCGTGTCATCGGATCTCGCGCCTGAGGAACCCTTCTGGATCTTAAAGAGGTCACAGAACAATGGCCACGGCGAAGCTATGAGCAACACTCACAGCGTCGGCGAAAGTTCGCAGCTGATCCTTTTCAGCGGCGAAGACTTCATCTGAAAAATTGGGAATCATGTTGATAAGAGTGTCGAAAACAAGATGTTCACGACGTTCACTAAAGGTCGTGTCAGCGCAAAGAGAGTGGTTCTTCAGAGAAAATAACTCGCGCGGCACAAAGGTCCTCGAGTGTGTTCCTGCTATCATGCATGTCGCTCAATCGCAGGATTCCGTTGGAAAGAAGACTGTGGACGTTGCAAAGTGCATGCACAGTTCGGCCGAAGTGTCGTCCATAAGAGACCAACGGATCTGTAGTACAGCTAGGTGATAGTGAGTAAACGCCTGAAAGAAGCTAGGTTATACGTACGGTTTCTTCCTAGGTCCCAATTCCAAGGCGCTCGGCCGCTTACGACCAGCGACGGGCTGTGGGGTGTTCTCTTCAGACATGATTGTGCGAGGAAAGTGAAACCGAAATGAGTCGAATATAAGGGCTCCGTGGACAATACAATCCGGATCGTCGATGAAAGATGCTGCTATGAATGTGGATATGTCAACAGGGACCGTGGGTGGCAGGTGAAGGGACGCAGCGGAGATGTGCCAGGACCACGGACCAGGATCAAAGGCTGACCCTACACGGCAAATTGTTACCCTGGCCTTACCCTGCAACGGAAACCTGTCATCAGCGCATATCAGATGGTGCCACGTGAACTACACCTCATGACTGGGCGGTGTCTCACCGAGCAGGACTAAGGAAGGAGTGGCGTTAGAACCGAGCATGAGGGGCGAGGGTTGAAGCTTGAAGTTTTGAAGTTCAAAATGATCGGGCCCGAAATCGAGGTATCGACGGAAATAACGAGGAACCAACGGAGGCCGCTAATCTGAAGGGCTGGATATGCCTTTCCAAGATCTACTGTTTTCCCTACCGACCGTTTGGAACGAAAGAGGGTGTGTTTGACCTTCTAGGCGCCTGGTTTCGTAAAATTGCGAGCTATTTGCTACTATTTGGCTGTGTATACAGCACCGCACACCACCGTATTCAGTCACTGGCTTAGACACTGGATTGTTGGATCGGATCGAGTCACTCAGGCGAATATATACGCGAAATCGAACGATGTTAGTGCCGATGGCAGATGAATCGATGAATTGATAGAGTGCGCGAGCTTTGAGAGTGCACTGGAGTCGGTAACGGCATAGAGTTAACGGTACCTCGAACGGAGAAGGCAGCGGTGATTCAACGTCAACGTTGAGCGCGCACCGGTACGGTCGACGCCCCGGAGGACGCCCGAGGAGTGGCCAGGACATCCTGCTCTGACGCTCACCCATCATCAAAGGAAGTTGCCGCGTGTGCATAATAAATGTAACGAGTAGAGACATATAGCTTGAAGGTGATCAGCACGATGCTCGTCCTGTATGACAGCCTGACACCGACCGAACTGGAGGACATCATGGGAAAGATGGTCCTGGGGCACACGGGCCTCAATGACGAAGGCTAGGATGTATCCAGCCTCCAATGGCCGTTGTCTCTTCCTTGCCAGGTCGAGTTGGTAGGGGGATGAAACAGGACCTCAATCATCAATCTTCCTGCGCAGGGCGTCATGATGAACCTGTCGTCCGATTCCGCTATCAGGCGCATCACTCACAGAGCGACTTCCAGCCCATCCCTGGTCAACGGTCAACCTTCAACGTTCAACGTGCAAACGCTACCGTCACAGCCCGACGAAGCCTCGTACTGCAGAAACACCATTCGAAGAGTTAGCTCACGAAGGCCAATAAGAGATACGGAATTCCTCACCGTACTGTATCTGACATTAGTATAATAATCGAATAGTTTGAGAATGAATCATAACACGAATTCATCACAATGGATGGTCGGAAGCGCCGCCTCAACCACTCGGAATCTTAGCCAAAGCTTCGGCCAACACTTCGAATTCCTGGACCAGAGGTAGAGAGAGGCGGCGGAAACGGCGTTCGCCATGGTCCCAAAGCCAGGGACAAATCTCGTCGTGACTGGTAATACCACCGTACAACCAGGAACGGAACATGCGTGACGGTGACAAAGGACATTTATCGGAGGGTGTTGGTGTTGGCTATTATGACCACATCTCCGCTACCCGAAACTTCTACAATCCATCCCCGGTGACCGTATTCGAAATACTCGCTGCCAACCTCATCCTGCACCTCAGATCAAGTGATCTCACCAACGTGAAGCCTCTGAAGGCCTATGCATATGATGCTCCTTAGTAATGTTTAATCGCTGTTGAGCTAAGTGGGAGCGGCCAGCATGCGAGGTGTCACTGGCACATCAACGGGATAGAGGATGCAACCGTGAACATCCATGGGTGAAGGAGAAAATGGTGTGGTTCATAGTTAGTCCCTTCGCCGCGAGAAGTCATCTATCTTCAGGAACGAGTAGAGAGGGAGGAAAGGGAGGGCTGGGATGCTGATAATGACTTTTATCCACTCATATCCCATTGCGACGAAGAATGATGTCTGTGGCCTGAATCCCGGGCCCGCTCAATGAAGTAGCCCAAGAAGAGCGTGCAGAAGCAACAGCATCACAGACGTGGAATTGATCCAGCGACGGCGTTGGGAAATCAAAACCTTCTACTCAATACAGAGCGACAGGGCGCCTCCCTGAATGGCATCTTGCAGCGGAGCATTCGAGGAGCAGCTTTGTCAGATAACGATCTTTAGCAAGATGCGGCAGTAAATTCTTCATATGGAGCGCCTCAGAACCATTTCCACGTAGCAATGGTTTAACTGGTGAGAAATGAGGCATTGCCCGTGTTATGCTGCTTAGTGCCCGTACCGAGGGAGACGAAGCTCAAAGGCTCGGGGTCAATGTTGAATTGGGCGCCGGGGGTGTCGAGGACGGTTCGTGGAGTGGGGCTATCGCTTGAAAGCGCCCAAAATATCCAAATCTATAAATTTCCAATCCAAGTCGGCGACTGGCAGCTCTCGGACTGCTGGGAGACACTCGAAGCACGCCGCGACATCAGGTATCATCCCATTATAGATGGCTACTGAAGTCCCTTTGGCGGCCATATTTCTCAATTCCCTGGGCGAGTAGACGACGAAGGCAACGCGCTATGCACAACAGCAATTGTGCCCTCATCGGGGAGGCGAGCATAGCCTGAGCCCTTGACGAATGGGTTTTTGGACCCAGAGCTATCAGAAGTCCCATGACGGAGGGAGACAAAGGGAGTCGAGGTGGCGGTGCATGTTATAAAAACGTTGAAGTGGTGGACAGTGAACGTACGTAGGGAAACCCGAAAGGTTTATAGCACCTGTGTGGTTATCCCATCGTTTACTAAACGCCTTCCTATCGTCAGATCTTCGGCGCACGACGGGTTTGATCATCCACAGTGTCACCGTTTGGGATGCGAGGGGGACATGCGTTGGAGACGTCTAGAATACATTTCGACCTGGTTAGACCCGAGGGTAAATGAATTTGATAGGGCGTACATGGGCGGGGGAAACTGGGCAGAGAGAGATTTGTTCGAGGCCGAGAAAGAAAGAGGAGTGAGAGAGAGAGAGCTGGGATTATAAGGCAAGAGATTGAATCGATTATTCAAGACGTAGCATTGCAATCAGGAATAATAAAGTTGGAGTGGGCAAGGGTTGAGCCTCGGTCAGCGATTCGGTGCCGAGGCGAGATAGGTCGAACGCTCGGAAAGATGATGGCCTATGCGGCTTGATCAGATCGAGGTCGCTCTGAAGACGATTGGACTCGCCAAACGGCTTGAAACATGCCAGCTTGTCGCTGCCATCCCTCATCTTAGCAAACTCCAATTTACCATGCGACGAGGATGTTGGCGTCGTCCGTAATACCGATATCCTCAAGGTCGTAGCCGCCTTCTAGGTCTTCCTGCCTCCGAACTCGAATCTGCCTTCTTCATTCAAGGTTCTGGGGACCAGGGAGATCGATAGGGCCACTACAGGTAGGAGGTCGTCACGGCAGAAGGGTTCGTTGATGCGTTCGTTGAGCTGGGTGAAAATGATGGAGTAAAGGGTCTTAGACAGGTCGTCACGATTATGAGAAGATCCGCTTGGATCAAGGAAGACAGCGCAGAGCCCTTTCTTGACGAAGGAGATGTTGTCGTTCTTCTGGAGATACATCAGCGACGAGGTAGTAGAACCTCTGAAAGTTGCGCTCGCCAAATGGAGCCTCTGCCACTCGATTTCTCTCCAAGTAGTAGTCCAACTTCTTGATGCGCTAAGTCGACCGCGTTCTGAAAACTTGAGTTCGGTGTCCTTGCCAAACCGAGAAGCGTTGGGATTGAATAGGCTTCTAGCATGCCTAAAGTCTCGAGGACGAAGATGCTGGGACTTAGGTGGCAAGTTTCTTCCCTGGGTTGCAGACGCTGAGTTCGAGGAAAGTCATGATGGCCAGCCGTCTGTTTTCCCATTTTCCCCTACCAGTTTCACCGCTGAAAAGGTGAGTGAATATGGCCACATCAACCATCAAGTGACCCCACCTAAAGAGTATGCACTCATCCCGAGTCGTCTTCCGCATGTGGTAGTACGCATTGGTGGCAATTTGGAATATATTCTGCGGCAGCTTCTTCCTATGCTCAGACGTGTCTCGATATTCTGCGGCGTGCTTCTGAAGAACTGAATCCGAGCTGCTGGGAATATGTTTGTAGGAGGTTAACGGCGACCAGTCCAGATGTGTCAATGCTAGTGTAAATATGGTCCGACATAAACCGCTCCTGAATGCTAGAGACTGAGACGGGTATAAGAGCCCTAGGTAGAGTGGAAGACCGGGATAATCGACTCCGATAGGTTCGTTATTGCCTCTGGCCATTGGTGTGCGCTCATTGACGTTGATTGATGACATATCGTGAAACATTCAGTGGCTTGGGCTCTAAACTACTCCAAGCCAAGGGCGGCGGATTACCGGCTTCAGAAATCCTCAGACTTTCAATGCAAGTCTCAACTCGCCTAGAACCATTGTCCTACAAAAGCGGGATAAAGGCGAAAAGCCCAGTGAACTCGCCAGCCTTGGAAATGGGTGCAACGGGATGAAAAGGCTGCGCGCTAGCAGACCCGCGAGGAAGGCGTGGATGGCGGTTTCGACGAATAGTAGTCGTCGGTTGAAGATTTGCCCCATAAACCGTTGCCCCGAGTGCAGGGAGCTGCAGCGTCGTCTAAACTGGGGCAGCGTTGAAACGTTCGTAGCGGCCCCGGTTTTGGTGTAGTCTCGCTTCATTGGAACTCTCCAACAACTTGATGCCAGCCAAGTGCGTCCTAATGACTTGGCCCGCCGTCGGTAGACCAGGATATTGAGAATAGAATGACTTACGGGCATGATCACCTCATCGGCGAAAAACTCAAACGGAACACAAACGGAGGGGACAAGGACAACAATCAACTCTGTGCTTTAGGCTTCGTGCTGCTGTTGATTGCGCAATGCGCATCCGAGCCCGTCCATTCCTTTAGGGCAGTGAGTGAATGGTGAATCGCAATGGTATGCCGAGGCCAACTGTCTGAGTCGAGGCCGCCCGGCCGCCTAGTGTGTAAACAAGTGCAACGGTTACATAATTGGAAAATCGCAATTTTGAAGTCGAGCCCCTCCTGTCTCCTCTCCTAACGTCGTAGTTGATTGAGCCCTCAATATCAATGCCTCGGACGGACCTCTCTTGGGCCCTCACATCACAGAAGATCTTTCTTAATGACCAATATACGACCTTTTCTGATGGTGCCGGAGATAGGAAGCGCAGACACGAGTATTTCACGGAGCTGCGTACGGAGTGGCAGCAGCAATTTGGTTCCTTGAGTGACAGAAAGTGGAAGGTATGCATGCACTACAGTGCTAGCCTCGATCAATGTTCAATTATGTATATTCGCCAGCAAATTCAAGTTTGGCACTATAATAAGCATGCGCGAGAGTCAAAGAAAGGGTCGTCGAGCACATCTATTACAGTCAGTGAAGACGAAACCCCCGCAGATCCACCACCGAATACTGTAGCGTTGGAGCGGAAAGCATTGAAACCCTCTCTCGCAATCAATCAGGGCAAAAATTCCACAAATCCAAAAGCAAGGGCTTCCGACTGCGAATCTAGACGTCCTCTACCTCCGTTTTTCAACGACCCTTCGAATGGGATCCAACAGGCAGAAGCAGCTACTCGTCCAGTTCCCATATCAGTACCCTCCACTCCTCCCTACATCAGTGCACAAACGGCATCAGCAGGCGTAACTTATGCCGCCCAGACTATGTTGACAGACTTCTTTGCTCCCGGGCACAACGCTGGGACGCACATCACATCTGTACCCACGCATCCCACTCTAAGAGACGGTCTAATTTCATTTCCCGACGGTGGACAGTCCACATCATCGGCCGGCCCTGTTTACGCAGGTGGTACTAGTACTAGTACTTCGGCAGACCGTGTGCCCAACACACTATCAAGGTAAGCCCACAATCCACGGCTCTGTAACTACGATCTCAATGAACATAGCATGCCAATGCAAAGGGATTATCACTTTACAGTCCCCTCATGTTGTCCGCATGACATCGCGTTTAGACTATCGAATGGCGTCATTACAGTTTTTGGGCGACGGGATATCTACGGTAATCGAGATGAATTCAACTACAACTTGCCAGTAGGCACACAGGTAAGCAGATTCCATCCCTGTAGATTAGCTATTGAGACAATTCAAGGCATCGGTCATCGACATCAATCTGGATGGGGGCCAACTGGCTTTTACGCACTTCCGCTCTAGAATGGCATGAGACGGTGGGATTGTGCTGGGGGCATTCACTCGGCGAACACGGCGGCACTGAAGATGACGAGGCACTAGCCCTTCCCTTATTTCGAATCCAGCTCAATTTCCAACTGCATCCTTTGTCAAATGAAATCCCCACATGCTTGAATCACTCGGACATGTAGCATGACAGCGTATACTAGTACCGTACTGCAATGGACAAAGCTAATATTTTGATCAAGCCGAGAAAACAGCAGGGTCTGATTGTCGCAAGGCACCCTGATGGACAGGCAAATTTATCTGACGCGGTGAAGTGACTCAATGCCGTTGTTGGCAAGGTTCGGTGTTAGCCCTGGAGAGATCCAGCTTGCAAGGACTAGTTACTAGTACGTATACAAGATGGGCGGAAAAGGGGTAGACCCACACGAAGAAAAAACGATAGCTAAATTAGTGTAATAACAAGCTGAGTCGCATCCCATGGCCACGAAAAATCATTAGGCCCATCATGGCTCTGAAAACCATCCGATTCTGGAAGCTCCGACTCCACTGCTTGAAGGAATGTCACCCTTCGGCTCTTCATTTTCGGATGGCCACATATGACTTTGACCACTTGCTTAAGATACGGCGTGTAGATATCGTCGAATAAGTCCAATGTCTCGTTGTGTGAGGCTTTGATTGTGATACGGTGAGCGACAAGCCTGACAGCTTCATGCGCAAATCGTGATGCACAATCGGCATCAGGGCTGGACTCTTTCAACAGAAACGGAAGCAACCGGCAGAGGGTGCATACCATCGAAAATTGACGCAATCCCTCGATCTCGGTAAGTGTCGGTAATTGAGATGCAAGGCCTAATAAAGGCGGTCAATAATCATGAAAGGAGCAGGGCATAAATTCGTACTCGGATAGTCGGAAGGGGAACATGGCAGATGCTTATAAATGTGGACCAACCGCTTAAAGAAGCCGATGGAGGCTTCAGGATGTTCTGTATTCGTCGTCGAATCGTCGATAAGCACAGAGTAAATGACCATAATCGACCGCTCAAGCCATGCTTGAAGGTAAAAATGGCGGCCATGGAAGACACAAGGCTCTAAAGATACAACTGAATGCAAGAATCCAGGAGGCATGATACTAGGAATAGGTTATCCAGGCTGATACGTGCGGGGCTTTGAAACTCACAGCATATTACCCGGGCGGAGTAGGACTGGTTCACAAACGGTGCCTTCAGCATGTATTTTGTCGAGAATGCTGGGGTCGAGTAGTTGGTACAACCCACGCGGTACCTTCATAAGAATCCACAGCTTTGATCCAGAAAGCGAAAAGAGAGCTGTAGCTAGGCCATCAGCATCAAGGTGAGGGGGATGAGACGCCCCTGCCGTAGCGACCAGGGACCATTCCATGGCGTGTGATGGAAATGGTGTCTTGACTAGCGAAGGGTCCCATGCTGATCGCCAGACATCATGGTCCATGGAGTTGAACGTAAAAAAGGATGGCTTGTCCTTGATGGGTCCAGGAAAATCCAAGCCATTCAGTGACTTGCCTTGTGGGTGGCTAGCCGCATCTACGACTTCACGCAACGTAGTCAACCGATTGAAGTCTCCACGGAGAGAATGGTCTAGAAAGATTGGTGAGCGCGTCTAGTCAGAAAACGAAAATGACATGTTACCGTGGAATTCGAAGGGTCGGTTCATTGGTCGACCAAGAGAGATGATTGCCTCCTCAAACGAGCGAGCAGAGAGAGGAATATTGGTAACTAAGAGGCACTTGTCTAGCGCATTAGCAGCTTTGAGTGTAGCCTCAAGCGCATTATTAGATATCGCTAACTCGAACTGTGGGAATGGCATTGGATGGATGAGGGAGGATTGGCTTGACAAGTATCGGGGCCGTGAATTGAGATAGTGTCGTCGGCACGCATCTAACGAAGAGTTCATCAATTCTCGGCCACGAGCTAATCCCTAAAGGCACTCAATGTGAGGAAGTGACAACCCTTCAATGGATTCCAACGTACCTGCACGTCGTGAAAACTGGGTGTAAATGTGACCAATTCGCCATCATCAGTATGGAGCTGAATGTCGCAAACTGATTTCTATCGCAATGAAGTAATGATGAGTCAGCCAATAAATGTATTCGAGTGGACCGCACAGGTTTGTCTACGAAGGTGAGACCCAATGGATTCGGTACACCATTACTCCACATTGCCTATAGGGGATCACCAGCAAAATCAGGGAGCGACGAGCCAGTAGCATACCTCTGTCTGATCGTATTTAATATCTCGGGGTTTGATAGGCCGAGTATCAGCTGGCGCGGTATGTATGATGCGAGTTTTACGTGAAGGCTGCACGGCGCGTGCTGGCGCTGAACCCACCCTTCGCTTCTTCAAAGGGTGCTACCAGTGGATGGTGAGCATGCATTGTTGGAAAAAGCTAAGTAGAAAGTACCTTTGATAATGGGTTTGTCCTCTAAGAGGTATTAGCACCAGTAGAGAGGACAAACAAGTAGCAAGACATACTGGTTTTGGCGAAGGGGGATCTTCGGTCGTAGAGAGCGAGTCCGAACGAGGACGCTGATTCGAAGGATTACCACCGAAAGGTCAAATATGGAAGAGAATTTTACCTTAGATCTATTAGCCAACTGGGCGGGTGGTTGTTCGTGTTCTGAGGTCTGCATCGAGGCATCTCCTTCAGGCTGAGCTGAAGGGTAAACATGAAAACTAAGGTACAATACAGGTTCTCACCGATTGTTCAGAAGAGGATGAAGAATCTGTCAAGTCGGACATCTCGGAAGGGGCCCGAGGACAACGGGTAAGAGCTGAGTTGAAGCAGACACATCAACATGCGATGGATTATGAGAAGATTCGGACAGATATCATACCGTCATGGTGCGGAAGCAGACTTGAGGATAGCGTATCACTTCGTGGAGATGAGGTACTAAGTTGATTTTGCTCAGGAGCATGCGATCCACGACGTGGGGACGGAGCCTCGGGTGGAACATCGCTCGGAGTAGAAGTTTCGCTATGGTCGTCGATAGGTGGGGTAGATGTTCTAGTATCTTCTGGAGTAACAGGTTGACCAGCGAAAGCCTTGAACCTGAGCTCTGCAGCGATGCATTCTAGTTCATTGGCGATCGTAGGGTTCTTGCCTTCCGCACGGAGCGATCTCATCCGAGCTTCGATTGCGTCTGGTCCAGCTTTAACCACAGGGCATCGACGACGGATATGGAATGGGGCCTCGGAACACACTGGGCACTTAAACATGTGAATATTAACGTCGAACGGGGGATCAGGACCTGCACGTAGGTCAGTATCACTGGGGTTGACGCGAGCCTGCCGCCTCATAGGAGTTAAAGCCGTCTGGTTGATGGCAGTTTTCACTGATTCAGGGGGGGGGACAATAAGAACTTCCGGGGGATGAGCTGGGGAACTAGTAACGGATGCAGCCAAGTCAACTGCATCATATTATCAGTACATCATCGAGTAATAGTACAAGTCAAGCACCTGCGGGGAGTGCGGTGGCGGCTCCTTCGGCCTCGTCACCTGCATTGGGATCGCGAGGGGCACGCGGGGGTAGGGGGCCCAACGTCCACAAGCCAGGCAGGGATGCATGGGGTAGTGGAGGAGTGGTAGTCTGGCCTCCGGTGACTAAACTGGTGAGGTAGGACGCACTTGAAGAAGCTGGGGAAAGGGAGGCGAAATGCAGGTCAATATCATTCATTGAGCTGTCGAGAGAAGTGGTAGGATGACTGATGGGGACACCAGGAAAGGAGGCAGCGTCAAGGGCTCCATTCGGCAAAACAATGGGGAAGGTACGTTTGAACCACGATAATTCATCACTCGGATCTGGAGACACGAGTACCTTGTGCATTTCGCGTAAATGGGAGAAGCCATCGCGCAAGATGGTCACAGGATCAGAGCCAGAGGCAATTCGCAGTACCATGGTCCAACAAGCATTTTCAAGGACACGGAGTCTCATTGGCAAGTCGTTCCCCTTCTTGATCCATGCCTGTAAGTGTAACGGTTACTTTCCTGACCCCTCACTCACGCACTAAGTACGCTTGACCAACCCGTGTATTGGTGCGTATCGTAAGTGCTAAGTAGCGAGGTGTAGGTAAAGTGTACCGGATCCGAACCCGATCCGGCACGAATATCGATGATTTGAGTACAAATATATCAAAATAGAGATAGGGGGATCATGTGTCCCCATATCCTTTACAATGCCTGATACGGATGTAAGCACAGCGCAAGGATCACAAGGAAACACAAACAGCTATCATGGGAACTCTGGAAGCCGCTCTGTGATGGTAATATCTGGGCACCAAGAGGATGAACGGGGAGACGGTGAGGGCAAGATGGAGAGTAACAAAGAAATTCTTGGGAATGAGCTTAGAGTCAGAATCGGCTGAAGGATCTGTCGGGCTGCGGCACAATCAGCACAAAGCAGCCAGAGAGTGGTCGACAGCCAACATACGACATCTTCTTCTCTAACCGGTCTTGGAGGGTACGCCAATTCTTCGGAATATCCGTAAAGCCCTAAACAAGAATCAAACCGTCCAGCTTCGCCGTAAGACGGAAGACCGTACCGCCATATAGTACCGCAGGCATAATGCAGCGGTTATAAAGTTGGCGGCGATTTTATGCCGCTTCTGCCGGATGGTGGTACGTAATAGTTGACGAAGTAATGAGACCTGAGAGTCCTCATCTTGCAAGTCCTGCTGCGACGAGGCGACGCTGCCCTGTTTGTCCTCAACTACCTGCTTATCCTCCAGTAATCCTGGCTACTTTTATTAACAACAAGACAGCAACTGCTGTGGTACAGTGTTGACAATATCCAGCAAGTAGCTGTGTTAACAACACCTCAGCAAGGCCGAGGAGGTTGTTAACAAGGTGTCAGCAAAACCTTGTTAACACTGAGACAACAGGAGGCTATTTTGTTAACAATAAACCAGGTACATATAGAATCTTGTTAACAATGACCCAGCTGTCTATAGAGGGCTGTTAACAGGAAACCAGGTAGATCTAGAATATTGTTAACAACAAACCAGCTACTTGTAGGATGTTGTTAACAATATACCAACTATTTATTGGATGCTGTTAACAATGAACCAACTATTTATTGGACATAGTTAACAATGTGACAGCTACTTAGTGGAGGTTGTTAACAACATTGCAGCAACATATCAGTGATGAATTATGAGAATTGGGTCAGTAATGGGATTGACCGTGGGATTTTTTTACTGACCGTGGGAAAATAAATATAATGATCATGCGGTCATTAGAAAGCCTGGAATTAGTGATCCAGGATCAATAAATTTTACTGACCGTGAGAATTTTTATTATTGACCGTGGGAAAATTTTGATAAATGAAAAATTGTCATTAGAAAGCCAGCTATGGGTTTCATCACTAAATTTCAATCTCAGCCAATTCTAGTGGCTGGTTTATTAGGGAGAGGGGTCGACATTTTCTGTGATTGACCGTGAGAAAATAGTTACTGACTGTGAGAAAAACATTTAATGATGTGCGCTCATTAGAAAAGCTGATCAAACGATCAGGAATAATACTGACCGTGGGAAAACACTCTATTGACCGTGGGAAAGTATGTTTTTGACTGTTCAATAGCCAGCTATTGGTTTCATCACTAAATTTTAATATGGGCAAATTCTAATGATTGGTTCATGAGAAAATCACCATTTAATGATCCGGGTATTGATGATCAGTAATTTTATTGACCGTGGGAAAATTTTGAAAAGCGATTATGCGTCCGTTAGATAGCCAGGTATTGACATTGATCCAACTGATCTCAGTAGTGACCCTTATTGACCTAGTTTGGGAGATATAACCACTTTTGTCATTACAATTACTGACTGTGAGAGAAACTTATTGACCGTGAGAAAATCCTAAAAAGGAAAACTCGAATTCTACTCTACTCATAGTTCTAATCAGGGTAGTTTTCATGAGAAGTGTGTAGCTTCAGTGGTTGAGGTGCTATGAGCAATTCTTTGAAGTGGGTGGTGACTGTCTGGTCAATATTGATATAACTAACAGACATGGGTGGTCAGAGTATGGTCAGCTATACCACCCATGCAGGATGTGTCTGAGCATGTCCTAGTATGTCTCTGGATGATATCTGGTGTAGAGATACCTCAGTGGAGTCTCAAGCTCATGCTCAGATAGTAGTGATGACTCTGAGTGCACTCAAGTCTTGAGACACTTATACCTGTGAGTATGATTCCAGTCAGCCATACCACTGATGGTAGACATGAATTAGTATATCTCTGAAGATGGTTCCAGATGCAGTGACAAGCCTGATGAAGTACCTACCTCATCTGACTGGTCAATCTTATGAATGATAAATGAGATGACTGAAGTGACCATAATATCAAGTCCACCTCAGAATGACTTGGAGAATGCAGCATGATACCTCTATACCAGAAATCATCACCACAGTCATACTAGAGCATGGTCAGACACATGCTGCATGGATGGCATAGCAGGACCGACCCAGACTGACAGATGCGCACCCAGGTGATATGTCAATTATGATCAGACTTTCACTCCACCCTCCAAAGAATTGGTCATAGCACCACAACCACTGCAGCTACCCACTTCCCATTAACACCATGCTGATGAGAACTATGAGTAGAGTAGAATTCGTGTTTTCCTTTTTAGGATTTTCTCACGGTCAATAATTATTTCTCACAGTCAGTAACTGGGATCACAAAAGTGCTTATATCTCCCAAACTAGGTCAATAAGGATCACTAATGACATCAGTTGGATCACAATGTCAGTACCTGGCTATCTAACCGACGCATAATCGCTTTTCAGAATTTTTCCACGGTCAATAATATTAGTGATCATCAGTACCCGGATCAGTAATTGATGATTTTCTCATGAACCAATCACTAGAATTTGCCCATATTAAAATTTAGTGATGAAACCAATAGCTGGCTATTGAACGGTAAAAAAATGTCGTTTCCCACGGTCAATACAAAGTTTTCCCACGGTCAGTAATATTGATCAGTAATTGATCAGGTTTTCTAATGAGCGCACATCATTAAATGTTTTTCTCACGGTCAGTAACTATTTTCTCACGATCAATAATAGAAAATGTCGACCCCTCTCACTAGTAAACTAGTCACTAGAATTTTCTGAGATTGAAATTTAGTGATGAAACCCCTAGCTGGCTTTCTAATGACAATTTTTCATTTTTCAAAATTTTTCCACGGTCAGTAATAAAAATTCTCACGGTCAGTAAAATTTGTTGATGCTCGATCACTAATATCAGGCTTTCTAATGACCGCATGATCATTATATTTATTTTCCCACGGTAAGTAAAAATTTCCCACGGTCAATACCATTATTGCTCATTTTCTGGTGATTCATCACTAATATGTTGCTGAAATGTTGTTAACAACCTCCAATAAGTAGCTGGCACATTGTTAACTATGTCCAATAAATAGCTGGTTCATTGTTAACAATGCCCAATAAATAGTTGGTATATTGTTAACAACAAGTGTCCTTGCTGTCTGTTGTTAACAACATTTTGCTGAATTATTGTTAACTCAAAAGGATTCTTGCTGGGTGTTGTTAACCCAGGAGCTTGCTGGATATTGTCAACACTGTACCACAGCAGTTGCTGTCTTGTTGTTAATAAAAGTAGCCAGGATTACTGTATCCTCAACTAGTGCATATTTTGACATGTGGTTGCATGCGTCATTAAGTAGGTCAACCAGGTTGTGCAGGTGGACCATGGGCTGGAGGAGGGTAAGCGGAGGAACGCGGGCAAAGTTGGCTATGAACTGGCTTCAACGGTTCTCCGTAGACAGGGAACACAGTTGGCGATACACAATGAGGGATCCGAGTCACCGAGAAGCCAACTTCATAAGCTGCAACTAGGTCAAGAGCCAAAAGAGAGCAGAAGGTGAGACAAATGTCGTCAGCGGAGTGATGGTGGTGTGAGGTAGGCGAGATGACGATGTCCTCAAGTGTAACGGTACTTCGCGGGTTCAGCTCGCGGCAAGGAAAAGAAAAATCCGCCTCATGAAGATGGGCTTCGAAGGTCTGCCAGTTCGATGATGCCGTCCCCGAGGTCTGGAGTAATGGCCACGTTACAGGGGGGGGATCCAGATGTGGGTGAAAGAAAACATACGTTGGAGAATTTCAGACCAAGGTGAACCCATGGAAGTGCCAGAAAGTGCGAGTTTTGAAGAGGAGAGGAGTGCATTGGCAAAGTAAGGGCCAGAGAAGAAGGTCCTCGACCCCAGTGGCCTCAACTGAAAAGCGCCAATTAGCGCCGACTCCTGTGGGGTCCTTATATAGCAGTAATGGTTGCGTAACGTGAAGCCATCAAACAATAATAGTATATTAAACACGTCGATGCATAGGAGTGGCATGAGAGAATGAAAGAAGAGCCTTCATGATATGGCTACCACTTGGCTACAAGGGAAGTGAGGGCAGAGCGAGTAAGATGCTGGCAAACTATGGGATGTATCTGTAAGCCTGGACTGGAGCGAGACGATTGGTGACCCAAAGGCGGGGCTCAATTGCTGAGGCTGGTATGCGCCACTTGGGAGGTAGGAAGGGGGAATAATGTGAACTTGAAGGGCCAATATACAGGGTAAAACAGATATACATGACCAGGTATGTTGTGCGTACTCTGAAAAGTCCTTATGGCCCAGGGATCTCAGTGACAGTGGACGGACCACAAATGGGAAAGGAGAAGGATGGAGCTACCGCATCACCCTCGGCACTAAAGGCATTTGGTCCAAAGGGATCGCCAGTACCGAGGCAAATGCAAGCCTCAGCATCTTCAATGCCGTTGGGTTTCTGCTCCTCAATGTCATTTGAGCGAACACGGTTCTCGAGTCTGCGGAACGCGGTTTGCGAAAGGAAGACCTAACATAGCGTAAGTGGCAATTGTCCTTTGAATTGCAAAACGGACGCACATTTTGCTGACCAAGAACCATGTCCCTATCGCTGATTCAGAGCGCCGTCTTCGCCTGTCCACCCATTCCTGCGGACTTCCCTCCGACACCAGCAACAACAACGACCAAATCCTCATTGTACCTCTCACAAGACTCCCTCGAAAGCTGACTTCGAAAATATTCATGCACTCTCTTGAGATCTCCGACAATCCTACACTCCGCACCTGTGCTTCGAGGCTCAGTCCCTCCAGGTGAACAACTGAGAGTTGGTCGGGTTAACACAGAAGACATATTAAGAATGCGTCTCGCTGAGGGTTTCGTAAAGGGCATTCAGGGAGAATGCCGCCGGATGCAGGAGCAGAAGCATTGTGGTCATCACGCTCTTCAATACCTTCCTTGGCAATGCTGCGGCTATGATAAGGAGGACAGACGGGCCGTCATTACATGTGGTCGAAGGCCAACCATTCGGGCCCTCTCAACTCAAGATGGATTGGGTCGATCGGCTTGCGGGCGGTGCTGGGCATGCATCGGGTGGTACCGTTTTCCTCGTCGATGGGGCTCACATGGCTGTTGCGCAGCAGCAATTGTGCCCTCATCGGGGAGGCGAGCATAGCCTGAGCCCTTGACGAATGGGTTTTTGGACCCAGAGCTATCAGAAGTCCCATGACGGAGGGAGACAAAGGGAGTCGAGGTGGCGGTGCATGTTATAAAAACGTTGAAGTGGTGGACAGTGAACGTACGTAGGGACACCCGAAAGGCTTATAGCACCTGTGTGGTTATCCCATCGTTTACTAAACGCCTTCCTATCGTCAGATCTTCGGCGCACGACGGGTTTGATCATCCACAGTGTCACCGTTTGGGATGCGAGGGGGACATGCGTTGGAGACGTCTAGAATACATTTCGACCTGGTTAGACCCGAGGGTAAATGAATTTGATAGGGCGTACATGGGCGGGGGAAACTGGGCAGAGAGAGATTTGTTCGAGGCCGAGAAAGAAAGAGGAGCGAGAGAGAGAGAGCTGGGATTATAAGGCAAGAGATTGAATCGATTATTCAAGACGTAGCATTGCAATCAGGAATAATAAAGTTGGAGTGGGCAAGGGTTGAGTTGGAAGTTGCAGCAAGGACGAGCGATTTGGGATGCGAGGGGGACATGCGTTGGAGACGTCTAGAATACATTTCGACCTAGGAGAGTCGAGGGTTGGGGCGGGAAGTAAGGTTCTGGGGACCAGGGAGATCGAAAGGGCCAATACAGGTAGGAGGTCGTCACGGCAGAAGGGTTCGTTGATGCATTCGTTGAGCTGGGTGAAAATGATGGAGTAAAGGGTCTTAGGCAGGTGGTCACGATTATGAGAAGATCCGCTTGGATCAAGGAAGACAGCGCAGAGCCCTTTCTTGACGAGCTTCGTCTTGAATGAAGAAGGCAGATTCGAGTTCGGAGGCAGGAAGACCTAGAATGCGGCTACGACCTTGAGGATATCGGTATTACGGACGACGCCAACATCCTCGTCGCATGGTAAATTGGAGTTTGCTAAGATGAGGGATGGCAGCGACAATCTGGCATGTTTCAAGCCGTTTGGCGAGTCCAATCGTCTTCGGAGCGACCTCGATCTGATCAAGCCGCATAGGCCATCATCTTTCCGAGCATTCGACCTATCTCGCTTGCGAATGGATGCAGACTGCCAACTCATGGGGTGGCAATGTTCAGCCCTTTCGTCGGTCACTTTGCCTTTGGGCCAGCGCATCACTGTGCAGCCACTCCTACCCCAGTTCATGCCGGTGCACAACGATGTCGTTATGGCCTACGAAAGTCAACCACCACACATGGGGATGGCACACTGAAGGATGTGGTGAGCACAGCATCAGGCTTCGTCTGTCGGATTGGCCCTACTTGAAGGGGATCTTTGAGATTCTGAGCTACGAGCTACTGCAAGATACGCTGCGATAGAATTTGTGGTGCGCGCTTCTACCAAAACTTTCTGTCGATGTTTGCCTGTGCATAGCTTAATGAGCTGCATAGAGAATGGCGTACCAAGCTCACCGCCGCAAGCTCACTCGGCATGCCGCTGTCCAGACAATCGTAGATTGTGCTAATATGAACAGCATGTTCACAGCAAAGCCGAGACGAAGTTCGTATGCAACGTATCTGAAAGGGCATCAGTGGGGTATAAAGGGAACGCACGGAGGCGGTGCATACCTCGGGTGGTACTCACAGATATTCGTTTGAGTCCCTCAACCTGGGGAAATTCAGAATGGGCGCTTTCGCATGGGATGGACTGGTGGCGTCGCATTGAAGTGCTTTCTGAGTGCAGATGCGAACATCACGTGGCTCAGGAGGCCGATGTTCTGGCCCGAGTCGGTTGTGCAGCCGCCACATTCTTTCACTGACTCCCCGCCCTTTGACACAGAATGTCATCTCAGATGCAATCATCCTTTACCCAACTAGAGCAAGCAATCGTCCAATGGCACTCACTTTTGGGTACCATTTGCAGCCATACACGCCTGCAACAAATGATTCACTCCGAAAGCCCTATTCAGCTTCAACGAATCCTTGACGCCCTCAGCTATTTCAAATTGGGCCGTCAACTTATCGGTGATGTTTTCAACATGATGGTCCGCTGTGTTGCTCAGCCAGACCTCGCGAATCCTTTTCTCGCTCAACTTGTCGAGTTTCATCAAGCCATAGAGAAAACCCTTGACACACTGGGTGAAGCACGATCGATTTCAACTTTCTCCTCCTGGCTAGATCAGCCTTCCGCGTCGCTGTCGAAAACCCTGACGAAGGTACGCGCACCTCTGTGTGGGGTTGAGCATATCACTTGATCATTCACAGACGATCGACTGTTGGATAGAATCCAATGCGCCTAAAGGTCTCGACAGCGCCCTTCTGGAACGCATGAGGCCTGGTTCTCGCCTGACTGACCATGTTATCGACACCCTTATTTCGGTCCGACATCTCGACAATGCTTCCGCGTGTTATATTCCCCTTTACTTCTGGCGCCATCACTTTCAGCCGATTTTGGTTCTGCGGCGCACTTCGACTTTTACTGCTAGTGACGAGAATCTGCTTTGGGAGAGTCTACTCACTTCCTCCATCATCAAACCAACAGGCAGAGCTAAGGTGAGTCATTGCCATCAGGTGTCAACGGTCATACGCTCACCAGCATGACCAGCGATTCGACCTCGACAGTTTGGGCTGCGTATCACGTTTCATTATTCCCGCCTTTGTTGGGGGCAATCACTTCGCCCTCCTGCACGTAAACATTGACCAAGGGACAATCGAAATATGCGACAGCCTTCACGCTCGCACAAGAGATGTTTTGGCTTCATTTGAAGACCATTTACTTGTAGGATCTCGACACATTGCTATTTTAATCTCTTAGCGCGAATTCTCGATAGGTGGTGAAAGACTTTCTTTCAAAGCTAGCAAAGATCTACCCGATCCTCGGTTGGCCTTCTTCTCCTGCTGCCTATTCGACACCATTATTTAAGGTATATTCACATTGCCTAGTGCTTCATTTGTGCATGATCGTCATTGGTTGTTCCTAGGTTCCTCAACAGCGCAATGGCATTGACTGTGGCGTGTATGTGCTGGTCTTCGCCAAACATCTCATGCAGTCTTCAACGCTGGCCAACCTTCGGGTTTCCGATACCTGGGAAAATGTCGATCATTGGCGCCTTCAACTCCTGCTTGACTATGCCAACATGGTCATTTAAGGGAGTCATTCCTCAATTCCCCACTCGAACCGACAAATGCTCCTTGAATCTGACTTGTGCTTCTCAAATAGTGGACATTCGCCGTATGTCGCAGTTCAGTCAATATGCGCAATGTCACGGTGTACCCAAGGATTGAAATGAACTGTAGAGCTGTCCTGTGTGCATTGCCTGCGTGACATCACCGTATGGCATATGATGGTTACACTTCGTCAACCCCTCAACCATCAACGTTGTCAACGCCCGAACGCCGGGAGACGGTGGGAGGTTGACAGCGCGTCGTGAGTAAGGATGCTTTCGTCTGACTAACAGCGGGGCTTGCTTAGTGCATTGACTAATTTCTGCCTCCGTTTGACGTCCTTCTACCTACCTCCTGAGTTTGCCCGCAGCAGACGAAGGTCATGATGTTCAACATACTAGGTGGATCTCAGTCGCCCGTGAACCAAACCGGCCCCGTGCGACGAAGATGAATCAGGGGTCGGTATGGATGCAGCATATCTTGGTGGCCGCTTCGAGGGTCGCTTAGGATATACGGTTGTTTCAAACGATTTACAAGACCCATACACCCCCGTCGTGGTGAAACTCGTACCAGATATCATGCAGAAACGATTTCGAGTGCAGTACTTAATGGCCGAACGACTCATCGGTGGAAGCGGGACAGTCGCGAACTGTGTCTACGCTTTGCCGAGCTCGATGAACTTGATCCTGCTCGATTTGATTCGAAAATGCTTCATTTGCGCCCATTTTGCTGGCATGATATATTATCATTAGCTAGCTGGTGTACAAAATACTTACGATCATTTTAAATATCCCGTTGGAGGCTGTCAATCGTCACGCATATATGCGATGATCAGGTGGCATATTCAATAGGGGCGTCGCACTAGCTTGCGGTGGTCCCCACAATCCACAAGCGGCAACATCTACTACGTTATTCTGGACGGTAGGTAGCAAGTACGTAGAAAATGTAAGTTGGACAATGGAAAGAAAGAGATGATGTGTGTAAATTATTCGACGTGACACGAGGCACATGGAGGGTAAGACGTGGGAAAAGGAAGGAAGACCATGTTTCACTTTTGACATGGTTTTACCGAACAACTGTAACAAACGACAAACCTGGCTTCGCACTGCGTGTTCTAGTTTGTTGGCTGAGTCTCGTTACCCGTCCCAAGGCTGTCTTTCAAGTTGCGGAGAGTTTTCAGCCCCCTACGGATGATCCCGTGAGTGCTTCCTGTCGACCGAATTCATCCGCTTACCTGTTGAATCCACGTAGCGTTGTGTCGAGAATCTCCTTTAATACTATTTTGCGGACAGTTTGCATGTCCTTCGATTCAACGGTCTCCGTCCTCCAGACTTCCTGTTCCAGCATGCGAGTATACTTCACATCCCCCACGTCGTGTACCACCCACCCCACCCGCGTCTTACAAGTTTTCATCGCCCACAACTCATATGTGGCACGTCTGATCTACTCGGAGACTCAGTTTGAGTCACTTTTCACCAACTGATCACTCACGGCGAACCAGATAATTACAAAGAGGCCCTGGCCCTGCTCGAGTTCGCTCGGACCGCCTTCGAGCTCCAGCTTGTACCAGATCTCTGGATTCGCCCAATTGTCGGTCGTATTGGCCAAGAAGATCTCAATGAATTTGCCCTCGACGTACGGCGCGATTTCGAGCGCTTCAATGAGCTTCACGCCGACCTTGTAAGGCACACAGTCTCTCGCGCCCTGGATGATGGACGTCAGTTGGACCACCTCGTAAACCATTGTCACTTACGGTTCGATCGATGCGGTTTACCTCCTTCATACCCATGAGACTTTGCACCGCTAGTTCTTCCGCGGCGTGGGCCAGGTTGGTGCCGATGGGAGGTATCTCGCTCTGCGTTTCACTTGAGATGAATCCGGGCAGGCAGGCACATACATTTAATACCTGCAGACTCCTCAGTATGCTCCAAAACTAAGAGTGGCTTTCATTACTTACCACAATTCGTAGGGTCTGTTCAAGAGCCTCGGTGCTCCGTGGGCCTATATGCCGTACGTGTCAGGAAATTTGCCTGTTTCACTGAACTTGCATACCCATTTTTTGTGTGAAGGCCCTTAGCATTGCGGTCTCATTCCACTCTCGTTCCCTCGAACTGTCCCATTTTTCATCAATCAAAGCCGCTCCCCAGCGCCCACCCTCCACTATATGCTGCCAACATGCCGCCCAGAAGTGCCGCTCCCATTGCTCCCATGCCGCCTTTGGCCAGACGATCCACCCTACTAACAAGCAGCTTGCAGTGTAGCTGCCCGCCACACATAGTATGAGGCCGTCCAACAACTTCGACAACCATCGACTCGATCGCAATAGTTTACAGAAAAGGAGTACTTTATCATAGTCGGCCACCAGCCAGCTTCCCGACCAGGCTGGCCGGATGCCTGTGACGGGCTTCAGCAGGTACAACGGGTCCGCCTGTACTTTCTCGCGGGAGATCGGGAGAATCCCGGTGTTGCCCCTAGGGATGTCCAGTCGTTGCGGCCGCGGTATCCCCCTGGCCTGGCTGAGGATATCCTCAGTTACCTCAGGGAAGGTAGACGGACCCATGTCTCCCGGGCCAGGAGCGTTCCAGAGTTTGTCGAGGGGGGCGGGAGCGCTCAAGCTCCCTTGACCCGCAGAAGTCAGATCCTGGAGGCTGTACTCGGAGGCAGCCTGCGAGCTGGCCTGGCCAGCGGAAGGGTTGGCCATAGCTTGCTGGTGGCTGTACGAGGCCTGCGAGCTGACCTGGCCAGCGGAAGGGTTGGCCATAGATTGCTGGAGACTGTATGAGGGGGCGGGAGCCTGCGAGCTGGCCTGGCCAGCGGAAGGGTTGGCCATAGCTTGCTGGAGACTGTATGAGGGGGCGGGAGCCTGCGAGCTGGCCTGGCTCGCGGAAGGGTTGGCCATAGCTTGCTGGAGACTGTATGAGGGGGCGGGAGCCTGCGAGCTGGCCTGGCTCGCGGAAGGGTTGGCCATAGCTTGCTGGAGACTGTACGAGGGGGCGGGAGCGTTCGAGGCTCCGTGTCGATGCCTGTGCTGTGTTAGGTCGGGGTATTGATTATGTCTAACCTGACGTTCAGACATTGTGAGTCTGTTGTTCTCTTCGTTCGTCCTCAACCTCAATTTATATGTCTGTCTACCATGCGGCCGCTGGTGGTGCTTTACCATGTAACTAAATCTTCTCTGCACCTGCACCATATCCTTCTCTCCAGCACTCTGCGATGTCGTACATCATGGTTTGCTCACATTTGTTGCCCTATCGCACACTACCACGTACAATCTCAAGTGAAGTCGCCGTTGTGCACCCAAAATCCGTTCATATCCGTTCATCTTCGCCGCAGTCAGGAACCCATCTGAGATTTGTTTCCTTCCTCTTCATCTACTAGTATCCCGTCACCCCTGCACTTAGCTCAGGGTAATGCTCGCACCAGGCATCCGTTGTTTAAGGCAACTACTGTTTTCCAGACTCTTTCTCTCCCGCGTTGCTGATTGGCTGGACCTGAGGACTGAGTGTCGGACCGATCAGAAATGCAGCATGCAGCCCCGTGCTGTCACTTCCTTTCGTATGATATAAATATCGACTTTCGCTCCATCGCCGCGGTCACTGACAATCCATGTTCATGAGTCCTTCAACAACACGAACGTGCGTCTCAATTCTCCCCTGCATCCCCTTGACCAACAATACCTAGGCTGTCGGTTCAATGTACTTCCCCATCTTCTGGCAGGTGGGTTCGGACTTCTGTTTCTTCTCTTCACTCACTCATGAACCAACAGGAATCCGACACTTGGTACGCCATCTCTTCCTGAACCTTTCCTCTCTTCTCATGTATCGTAGCTGCCTCTCTGTTCCGTTCCGAGGATGATACATCATCGAGGTGATCTATTGACCATGCGATCAGGCTCTTCTGACCGACTCCCGTCAGCCCCTTGCGTATTTCTCCCCCGAAGCACTGTCCACGTAAGTCTCCGCTTTGTTCGTCACCCTGATAAACTGTTGATGCGGGCCTTATGCAGCGCTTGTAATAGTTCCGTCCCCAAAGCCTCTTGACCTCGTGTCTGAAGGCCGGTTGCTGCGCCGTCTACAAATCGATCACTATGGGTGCTGTGGTATTAGCAGGGATGAGCTAATCAAACTACTGGTGCTGTGCACCGGTTGTGATATGTTCATGACACATTTCACAGCTGCCGCCCATCATTGTCCCCTGGACGCTGGGAAGCTGTGCTCGCTTAGTAAGCTATATGATACTCAAGAGTACGTTTCATCTGATGGCCTTCTAGCGATTCCGTCGGAGGCGTATCCAGAATTTACTCGGGAGGGCATGCTGCTGTTCCGCCTGCACACCATTCTTATCGGGAGAAGTGGAATTAGCAGAGCAGAACTGGTTGAGCTCCTGGTGCTATGCTGTGGGTGTGAAATGTTCATGACAAGAAAAAGTTCAGGTTTCCATAGTTGCCTTAGCATCACACTGTCTTAATTTCAACTTCGTCGTCCTGCCAATTGAAAAAATCGTGTGACTTCCGCCAAACACTCGCAATCAAAGCCCGTATATAGTCCGCTAGCGATCGCTTTGGGAACGGGGTCTTCTTTACACGTCAAGTATGCCAGCGCTAGCTCTTCCCACCGTATACTTCCGGCCACGTAAGATAGTTTCATCTTACGGCTACTTTGGTTTGCTAATTCGGTTCCTGATCCAGCTGCTCTCAGCTCGGGCTCGTTGGCCAAACTTCGGGCTCGTAAGGACACCCAGGACCTGATGCGTGGGTTTCCCCCCGGCGTTGCTTCCGTCTCATGCCTCATTTTTCTCCACAGAAGCCTACGATGCCTTATCTTCCGTACCCCGCTTGAATCCTCAGCAGGCCAAGAAGCTGGTTGAGCAAATTGCGGCGTTTCATCGAGCTGCCGTTGCGGAGTCAGAGGCCGCTCGCATCAATTTTTATGTCAAGCAAGAGCAAATCCGGTTTGTGCAGTATATGCATTCGTGGGTGGAGTATGAAGCTGCCCGTAATGATCCCATCGAGAGTGACGAAGATTCATCCTAAATTATTATCTTCATCCGGAATCCTTGTTGTAAACTACTTTATGTACAACAATTGTATTTGCTATCCGGTGGTCCGCCATTCTTGAATGAGCGCTAGACTCCATCCACTTCTTCCCCAGCGGCGGACGGAAAAGTGGGTTGTGATGGCGTCTTTTCTCCAATACCTACAAGAACGGCTGGAATCGAGCCTAACTGAGTGCTTTATCGAGTGTTTCTGGCAGTTTCCTTCGTGTTGTAATTGTGAACGGTGGCGCCTTGTCTTTTAGGACCTTTTGCTGTTGATCATGTTGCGACGGACTCATGCCCTCAGCTCTCCCTCTTCCGTACCAGGGAGACTCCCCCTCATCCACCCGTTCAGCGTCCTAGGACATCCAGGGATCGGACGGATTGGAGATCATTTAGCTCGGACTCATGGTCATCCTTTGCGGAGGATCGGAGATGTATGATACACTGCCAGTCAGTGATTCTGCATGAGACCGTTACCCACAGGATCATCTAGATAAGTGGCCATTATGTAGCTACTTTCTCTTTCGACGCTCATGGAGCCCGCAATCTCCTAAACCTGCTGTAAGTCTACGCTTCTTACAGCTCCGAGTCGCCTGAGTCCTCTCAAACTCCTCTGGAATGGGGTCGGTGTATCCCCTCTCAACACACCCTCCCAACTCGGATTCTTCAACCACCCTGTTGGGCTTGACTTTAGTGAGCATTTCCGGATCTATCTCCATCACTGCGCGTATACTTCAGTAATCACCATGCTATAGATGCTATTTTGCTCACCAAAAATTGCTTTTGGCCTGCGTCGCGCACCTGCTACGTGTGATTTACCATCACATGATGCGGATTCCCGTGTGTCTGGTTCATCAAGTGGGGTTCCCGACCCTCCACTCTGGGGACCTACAGCGCATACATTGGAACTTATCGGCACTGCAGTACATGGCGAGTTGACTTACCACTGGATTTGGCGCGCATCTCACGGCGCGCGGCGGCGTCCTTGCATGGCGACTCGGAGCGAACCCTCCGTCTCTTCCTCTTCTCCTTGTATGAAGTGCAAGGACTAGGAGGGGAGGAAAACACAATGTGCATGGTGGTTGAGCGATTGCAGGCGAATTTAGCGTTTGGTCTTTGAAATATCGCGAGTCTATATATGCAGCCCAGCCTGAGAGACCCATTGTGAGCTTATTTATCTTTGCTTGCAATGTTCCATGTTTTATCTTTTAGATGCTCAATGGCTTATCCCTGAAGATCGTGTATTTCATCCTTCTCGCCCTTCTAGGACAACATCGCCGCTA
Source organism: Pleurotus giganteus (assembly GCA_032158425.1). Lineage (NCBI taxonomy): Eukaryota > Fungi > Basidiomycota > Agaricomycetes > Agaricales > Pleurotaceae > Pleurotus > Pleurotus giganteus. The sequence continues at coordinate 2,988,945 of JAPEHR010000005.1, forward strand.
TCGTCGTACGCATATGCGGCTTACGCCACGGATTATCCCTAGTCATTCCTCCAGTGCTCCGTTTGGGGCGTATATACCATACGCATGCCTTGCCTTATCCCTGAATATATGGATCTATGCAAAGCGGCCTTTCGTCTCTGAGCCATGGATTATCCCTGTTGATCGATGATCCCTCCAGTTCTCCGTCTGCGCCACATATGGCAGACTCTTGCCCTGCTGCATCCCTGGCCCTCCCCAGCATTATCCCCGGCCTCTCGATCATTGTCGTATGCAGGGCAGCCTTTCGTCTTTTTTGCCGTGGATTATCCCCGATGATCGATGATCATCAATCCTCCAGTTCTCCGTTTGCGCCACATATATGGCGGCCTCTTTGCCCTGTCACATCCCTGGCCCTATTGCCCTGCATTGTCCCCGGCCTCTCGATATGTCGTATGCAGGGCAGCCTTTCGTCTTTTTTGCCGTGGATTATCCCCGATGATCGATGATCATCAATCCTCCAGTTCTCCGTTTGCGCCACATATATGGCGGCCTCTTTGCCCTGTCACATCCCTGGCCCTATTGCCCTGCATTGTCCCGATCATTGTCGTATGCAGGGCAGCCTTTCGTCTTTTTTGCCGTGGATTATCCCCGATGATCGATGATCATCAATCCTCCAGTTCTCCGTTTGCGCCGCATATGGCGGACTCTTGCCCTGCCCGCATCTCTGGCCCGAATCATCATCCCGGCCTCTTGTCGTATGCAGGGCGGCGGTTGATCCCATGGTCAAGTCTCCAGTGTTCCGTTTTCGGCATCTTTGCACTGTACCTCACTCCCCGTCATATAGTTGACACTTTTAGCCCTGAATTCTCCGCTCCTTTTTCCTTACGAACATCAATCTCCTGCCCAACTTTTGTGTCGGACGAGGACCCATCGATTCCTCCGGAGCCGATCAGGGCCAACTCATTGTGTCCGCCAATCGTGATGACTATCTCCACTGCATGCACGGTTGTCTACTGGCCACACATCGTCCCTAACAATTTCTTTAATCCAACCGAAGGATTTGAGTCCGTCTATAGGGAGCGGTGGGGAGGGTCGGCGTCCTCCGCGGTGAGCAAGAAGACGAGCTTGATATCACCCGGACATTGTACGATTCATTGGATTCCATACTCGAAATGGCCGCAGTCCACGTTGCGCTGAATCAAATCACTCTGATCGGTTCCAACAGCCTTGCCGATGTGTAGCTGCCATCCTCCTTGACTCAATGTCAACCAATCAGCGACCGTAATCGATCCAGGTGCGGAGGACGACGACGGTGCCCAAGCGAGCGCGTCAGGGTCAACTACTTCCTGAGGTCCTTAAACCCACCGACTCAGAGCGTAACCTCCCCCCGATCCCCTGCATTTCTGTCTCGCCATCTATGAGAACACCGCCTGAATATCCTACGTTTTGGCTCGCGCGGCGAGGGGAAACTGATGTTCGCACCAGGCACATCTATTCCCCATGGCTCGCAAATTTGCGCGATATTGATGACGGAACCGTCACCATCGCGCTGGATGACTTAACTACATTCCGTGTTGCTCTCATCCACCATGGCCTTGTGAGTCTTTGCCCTACCCGTGCTGTTCCCGCGAACTGAATCTCTGGCCTTAGCTTTACTGCAGCGTCGAAGACGCCCTTCGCGTCCAACTCCGCGTTTATGTAGATGCGGACGATATCAAATATAATCATACCGTCTTGCACGCGAAATATCCGTCGACTATTAAAGTCTCTACGTCCTCCGGGCGCTCTCAGAAGTGGCGCATTCGTGAGTGCAACCTATTTGCTTTATCAGCCGCATCTCCAAGGCACCTCACTCTCTACAGTCTCTGCGGATAGCCCAGTCCAGCTCATTGTGCGCAACGGAGCCCTTCACATTGAAGTGTGTGGTTCTACGTCAGCGGTTGAGGTACTGAGACCTACCGAGGTCAGTCAGCACCTCGTCTACTATGATGTTCCAATGACTCATATCATCTCACAGCCCCTCCCCCCCTCCCTTGTCGCCGCGCTTGATTACATGACTGACCCTACTGCGTCGCAAGCCTCGAAGACCCGAGCCCGTTACTTCCTTGAGAGCCAACTTGAGCAGCTTGTTTCCCGAGCAGCTGATGGAATTACGCCGGTGTAATTACAATAAAGATATATTATATCCTACCGACGAAATGACATCAATTGCCTTGAGGTGAAACCCACGTGAACTTACCAAGAACTTATTGAATGAGCCACTGCCGATATGACCATGATAACACCACAAACTGGGGCATTGAAACTTAAAGTGATCATCCGCACGTGCGCTGCGGGATTTTTTCCTCCTCTCCATCGCTACATCTTCCCAGCTTCTTCATGCCACAAGTGTGCTCCTCGTGTAACCGATCCTTTGATACGACCTGGGCATTTACAAACCATTGGCGCAGTTGTGCCTCCCTCGCCCAAGACCTTTCAGGCGCTAAGAGGAAAGCGGCGGATTTGTTCAAAAAGCAGAAAAAGCAGAAACGTCTTCCTATTGAACGGCCTGTGAGTCCTGAGGGCAATTAACATTCCTGTTGCCACTTGACCTCTATCTAGGCTGTTATCGACCAGCAGCCGTTGCCTGCTAACCCCTCGGGGTCGGCCACTCCAAACGACAACGATGTTCCAGCCGCTCTCCAGCCAGCTCTCCCAGAGGAACCCGACGTGCGCTACCAATATCTCGTCTTGCTATTCGGCTATTCGCTGATTCCTTTATAAAGCACGATGACCAATTCACTTCTTTGGCTCAACGCCGTCAACGTAGGACAATTCGCCCACCAGGCAGATATCGGGATGAACCCCCACAGAGCACCGTTCCCTTTCCTCCGGCTGCCGAACCCCCTCCAGAAACGCTTGTCCCATCACATGCTATCAGTGTTCAACCGGCCAATCCAATTGATACCAATCGAAACGTATTCGGACTCTTTCGTCGATACCATTCTCGCTTGTTTCCATCCCATGACCCCGAAGACAACGTTTCCCTACGGGATCTCTCCGACCTACCCTCAACTTTCTCCGTGCCATCGAGTGAAAACCCATTCTACCCATTCCCGAACCAGAGCGCGTATGAGCTTGGCCGATGGTTTTGGGGACTAGGGCCAACCAAATCTGTCCGTGACTTCAAGCAATTGATACAGATCCTTGGGGACAAGGAGCGATTTCACCAAGACGACATTTTGAACGTCCCTTGGGACCGCATCAATGAACGTCTTGCGCTGGGAGATGTCTCCTCTCAGCCTGGTGATAATACTGAAGGGTCGGGATGGGTAACCACACCTGTTGAAATTTTGGTTCCATTTAGTCAACGAGCGACGAATCCTGGCCCCAAGCTGTACCGTGTAGGAGAGTTTCACCATCGCACTCTGATGTCAATCATCCGGGACAAGATTGGTAACCACGCTGATGCGTGGCATTTTCACCTTGAGCCATATGAACTTCTGTGGCGGCCCAACGATGCGGCCCAACCGATCCATATTTATGGCGAGCTATATAATTCCCCCGCATTTATGAAGACCCATCAGGAGCTGCAAGCATCGCCGCCTGAACCAGGCTGCAGTTTACCTCGCGTTGTACTGGCGCATATTTTCGGCTCTGACTCCACCCATCTCACCTCATTTGGTGATGCGAAGCTATGGCCTCTGTATCATTTATTCGGAAATGATGGGAAGTATCGCCGTGGCAAGCCCTCGCTGGGCTTGTGTGATTTGGTTGGTTACTTTATCAAGGTAAGCACACTGAGTACCTGCCTTTCGCTCCTGTAAACCTCACTATTCATCTTCTAGCTTTCCGATGAATTTAAGGACTTTGCTCGCAAGCATCTCGGTAAGAATCCCAATCAGCCTCTGATGACCCACTGCAATCGGGAGCTATTTCACGCACTATGGAATATTCTACTTGATGATGAATTCATGGAAGCGTACCACCATGGCATAGCTCTCGAATGTTATGACGGTCTGAAGCGCCGCTTCTATCCGAGAATTTTTATATATATAGCGGACTATCCAGAAAAGTGCGATTAAATTCGGTTTACCCCTTAACGCCCTCACAGTGTATACAGGGTTCTTGTTGCGACGATACGGAATCTTGGTAGTTGCCCGTGTCCCCGATGTTTGATTCCTCTGGACCGTGTCCAAAACATCGGGATGGCAATGGATCGAAAACAGCGTGTCACTTTGGCAAGGACTGACAATGCTAGCCGTCAGGGCAAGGTTGGATCGGCACGGAGACTAATACTCAATCAGAATGTCATCGTAAACTCCACATGGATTGAGGATATTTTGAAAGAAGAGTCTCTAGTCCCCACCGAGGTGCGTAAATGAATCATGATCATCATCGAGTCATGGTTCACTGTTACTCCTACAGAACGCATTTACAACGCGACTATCTAAACTCGGCTTCAATGTCTTTGACATGCTCCTCCCTGACATCATGCATGAATGCGAACACGGCTTCTGGCGTAGTTTGTTCATCCATCTTCTTCGTATGCTTGAATCCATAGACAGCAGTCTTCTCGGTATGCTGGATGAGCGGTGTGCATCTTATGTCATCTTTTCAAGGCTCCAATTGAGTAACTGAATGGGATAGCTACCGGTTGACGCCAACGTTCGGTCCAGGTACAATCCGAAAATTCAGTCGAAATACCACGGAGCTTAAGCAGATGGCTGCCCGTGACTTTGAGGACATCCTCCAGGTAAGCCCAATGATACGTCACAGACCCATCTGACATCCACTAATTCTCAGTGTGCAATTCCCGCCTTCGAGGGGCTACTCCCCGAACCCCACAATACAACTGTACTTGAACTCTTATTTACTGTTTCCCACTGGCATGGTCTCGCCAAACTTAGGATGCATACTGATGAGACTTTGACGATCTTAGATCAAATGACCTCAGACCTTGGACAGAACATGCGGCAGTTCGTCGAAGACACTTGCGCCAAGTTTGCGACCCATGAACTTAAACGAGAATCGGAGGCTCGCCAACGGCGTGAACTCCGCGCTGCGGCTGCCCACTCACATTCCAAGAGTGGCAATAGCGCCCTTCCGCCCAAACCAACTCGCCGTCCGAAAACGTTCAACCTCAACACATACAAGCTGCACTCTTTGGGGGACTACGTCAGTACCATCCGGCAATACGGAACAACGGATTCATATTCGACGCAGATAGTAAGTAATTTGCAAGCTATTCCTTTCGACTGTACGTTTGAACCCATACCACCCAGGTCGAAGCTGCCCATCGTGAATCGAAGTCCAATTTCTCACGCACTAGTCGCAAGGGCTACGAGAAGCAGCTAGCCAATATAATGCAACGGCGCGTTCATTTACGTGCCATCCACCAGCGCCTTACTGAAGACATGTGCGATCCCTTGGACTTGCATGAACAATTTCATATCGGTCGATCGGAAAACCTATCCGAAGACGTTTCTAACTTTTTGGAACAACGGCTAGGTGATCCTGCGATACAAGTATATTTCGAATTGATCTCTACCTATTCGTGTCACTTACCCGCCTTGCCCAGAATTTTTTGCCCAAGCTCAAAATGCACCTACTACTCCGTCTTCGTCTTCTCATCCAGAAGGATCAGACCTCCCCATCCCACGATCCACTCTCAACCGGAAGTGCTCCATACGTTCCATCTGACGATGAGGTTGATTTTCTCGTTTTTAAGGGCAATCGCATGTACCAGCATATGCTCGCCCGATTCAATTACACCACGTATGATGTTCACCGTGATCAAGACTGTTGCCATCCCAACACCGAACACTGCAATATCTTATTGCTATCACAGGCCTTTATGGATGCGCCGTCTTCGCATGAGCACCCCTACCTGTATGCTCGCGTATTGGGTATCTACCATGTCAACGCTATGTTTCTTGGTAAGTTTGGCAACCGCCACTCAACAAGGATGGACTTCTTGTGGGTACGATGGTATGAAGCTGGTCAGAAAGGCACCTGGGGCCCTGGGGGGAAGTTGGATCGTATTTCCTTCCGACCCATCCATCATGCAGATGCCTTTGGCTTCGTTGATCCCAGCGATGTTCTTCGATGCTGCCATATCATACCAGCATTTGCTCTGGGTAGGAAGCACCCCGACGGCACTGGACTGTCATTTTCTGCGCAGGATAAACATGATTGGAATGCTTACTATGTTTCTCGGTCTGTCGCGCATTATCCTGTATGTGTCTGTCCTCATCATTTTGTCCTAGTTTTGTCGACCGTGACATGCTTATGCGCTACCATTGGGCTCTGGGCGTGGGCCATGTGTATGCGCACCCCAGCAAAGCTACTATGAACGCAGTCGACAACAACATTGGTCTGCCATTTAACCTTCTCATCCGATTTGTTTATTCTGAATATTTGCTTGTATCACATAGAAGAGCATATGGATATAGGTAGGCTCCAATCCGTTGATTTCTTCATGTGTCTTGATTTATTGTGCAAAAGGTGACAATCACCAGACCCAGGCTAACCCGGGAGCTGCGCACGGTACCGCATTCGCTACTCAAGAAGGCAGTATGTTGGATGCAGAATTGGAAACTGATAACCCTGGCGGTGACGAGGATGACATAGACATGGAGGCAGAAACAGATGAAGAAGAGTGGGATGATCCTGATGAAGGCCGAGAAGATCATGAGGATGAGGATGAGGATTGTGAGACCCTTGGCATGTACGGACTAGAGGAATAGGAATAAGGGCCAGGGGTTTTATCACCCATATGTGATGCCCTACGTCGTCCATTTTCAACGCCGACGCTTTTCAGAGTGACCGACCCACAGATTCACTTCTGGAACTTCATGCCATGCCCAGGTGCGTTGTCATTCTTCATCTCCTGTTGCATCCTATGTCTTCTTCAGCAAACCCCCGAAACTGAAACTATCTAATGCAGCAATATACGACTAGAAACTAATTTCTTGTCGTTGTCTCCGCGTAGGGTATTCCACGGGTAGATCCACGGATCGACCTGTATCCATACCCACGGATCAGCAACCTCTCATAGGCATGACCTGGATCTGTCGGGTCACGGATCAGACGGATAGCGACCCATACGGATCGAGTACCTGTGACCCACGGATACAAACCCACAGGTGTAGGTACCCATAACCTGCAGGTATACCTGTGATCAGAGGATCAGGATACCCATGACCTGCAGGTATTAGATAGTAACCCATGTAATAAAAGTCTTACAATAGGATATGATATTCAGCCAAAGTCAACTTAATTGACCAAAGACAAGAGAATTTGATTTGACACAGCATAAGTACATGTATGATGTTCTAACAAAGTCAGGGGTCCCCCTAATCCAGCTCCTCATTGGCTTCAGTACTAGACAATTGTCAATGAGGTTGAGTGCTGCTGAGATTAATATCCATATAGTCAGAATTTAGTTCACACAGTCAAGTTATAGATCAATTTACAGTTGGGTTGGGGGTTTCACTGCTATTCTTATGCTTGTGCAAGTTTATTATGTACTATTTACTCAATACCCGCGGGTCAGACAGGTATTTCATTTTGTGACCTGGATCTGTGCTGACCTGTCTATGCAGGTTACCTGTACCCACGGGTACAGGTTTCATGGGTTTTCCCACAGGTCGACCAACTTGATACCTGCGGGTGACCTCCACCCCTGGAATACCCTATCTCCGCGTTATCGCGTTCTCAGCGAGCCATGCGGTCCGCTGCGCAATTGGCTTCTACTTCCGGTTTAAGTATTCAGGGCAGGCAAATCCAGATCGACCTGTCTCTCACCGTCGTCTTCTCCTCCCCGCTACGCCAATGCCGACTCCTCAAAATGTGACGATACGAAGATTGGCCACGGACATAAGTATCACATTAAGGGTATAATCTTCTACTTGCCAAGTAAGCATCGGGGATGTTCTATGCGAGGGCCTTGTTAATGATGCTACCAAGGTGTCAAGATGGTCAGGTTTGACTACAAAGGCAAGACCAGTGTCCCGGACGCGGTCACGTTCTACATGAGGAATTCCCTCGAATCCCTTTAGATTTCCGGGGACCATGTTATTTTAGACCTACCCCACTTCGAGCGTCACGTATAGATCAACTCCTCTCTTGTCAGAAACGCCGTACTGTGGACCGATTTAGCCATCCACGAAACTAGCGTGAAGGCCATCAACCAGTATCTTCGGATAATCCGACGCCGTACGTGCTACACCGCCGAGTAAACTGTCAATCATCGGATTATCTAGGCCGGTTAACTTGCGCGTCTTCGTCTACAATTGGGAGCTATACAGAAAGTGCAATAGCTGGATTATCCGGCGTGGGCGCGCGACAAAGACGAGACCAAGCCGTTTGTATCCATGGCGCACCAACTTGATCGGGGGTAAGTGAATTCGACCCGTATCATCATTTTATGTCTGTATGGTAATGCAAATCCAGTACGACTACCAACTCTGAATAGAGACGCTCCGTACGATACAGTCCAACTCATAGGCGGCGGCGTTTCGAGAACAAGTGTAAGTTTGATTCTTACACATCATGGCTTTCTAGCTGAGTTCCTCGCCCACGATGACGCTCTTTTACCTGGTCAATCCCGACGCCGTAGCCATCAATCCCTTGATTGTACCAGGACTGCTGTGTAACATAGATTTCGCAGTGTCTTCGCATCGTCGAGGATCAAACTTCTATCACTCGGGAAGAGTTGACTCAGTCCGTCTGGAATACATTTCGATCTGCGAGGGTCGAGACGGATGAACAAAGACTTATGGATCGCTTACAGCGTCGAAGCCGAGGATCGAGATAAGGAAGACAAAGTGAAGCAGTCCAATTCTGCTACTCTCGTTAATTGTGTCCCTAACGTCTTTTCCCTAGCCTTCCCTTGCATACCAGCTATCCTAAACGAATATCGTACCTCGGAACTCAACGTCCGAACCGGCTGTTTGAAAGCCTCCGCATCAGTTGACTTGTAAGTACTCGAGTAAACTTCGATATGTTTTCTATTTCATAGGCTACCTACTCCGAATTGTTAGACTACGTCTCACGAACATCGGAAGTGTACAAGTAACGGCCTGCGATTTACATCCTCCGACGGCCGATTTCAGTGCCGGGAGTCGATCCCATTGAGTTCTCTGACCCTTTGATCATGCTCCATGAACCACTAATGCCACTTACCCCCTCTTCAGTGATGTCTACGATGATGCAAGTACTATCCCGTAATTTGGGCGACGGCGAATGTGAACAATACCTCGGAAGACTCACGTCGGACACATCCCTTGAAGCACTCAACTTCATCAACCCCGCCGATGACACTCGAGTATCCACATCTCCGTATCTACCATATCCAGTATGTCAGCGCCATCTCAGTTTCGTTAATCCTCTGGCCCAAGAGCCAGCGACAAGGTACATTCTATTCTTAGGTGAGCTTGGGGCCGGGGACCTCGACGGGGAACTTCTGCCCACTGTATGAAGGTGCGCACTAACTAGGAATGCAAGCCAATGCAAGGATTACGAATGCAAGACAATGCAAGGATCGTGCGGACTGAACATCTCCTTTACGCTGCCACCATTCCCAGGCAAATTCTCTCAATGGTCGTTCCGTCGGATTGGCGATCGCCGCATCCACTTCTAGCCACCATTCACGGTCCTTCCATACCGACCTATTTGGGCATAAAAAATAACGCCGATTTCAACATCCGTCGAAATCGCATCTACTCCGCCGTAAGAGGTAGATTTTCCAATTCAGCTGTTACTAAGCTTTCACAGTTCTAGAATCTGAACACCGAGCGTTGCCTCTACACCACCGCCGAACTAAAACAATTCCCAGATGAATTTTCTCAACGATCGTCTCGTTGGACTGGTGATCGCCGTGCCCACTTCCAGCCACCGTTCACGGTCCCTCCAGACTGCCCTATGTGGACATAATGAATACAGCCAACTTCAACATCTCTCGAAATCCCATCTACTCCGCCATAAGTGGGGTAATTTTTCTCACCGTAGACTAATGCTGCATAATTAGAAAATGCGAGATAATGCAAGGATCGTGCTGTTACGTACCAAGCGTCACCTCACCGCCATACTAAAACCATTCCAGGTTGATTTTCTCAACTGTCATCTGTTTGTTTGCAGATCGCCGGTCTCTATCTCCAGCCACTGCTGACAGTCCCTCCATACCGACCCATGCAGACATACCAGCTCATGCTGTAGGATTAATGCATTATCGACTGGGCAGTGGCCACAAGCATATTGCATTGTTTGCTGGCAAGGCCAAATCTGCCTAGTTAGCAATAATGCATTATAGCGCAGCATTCTTCCAGATATACCTAAAATGGTAATTAGCATCAAAAGAGATATTAAATATATATGCTACAGAGCGTGAGAAAAAGCGAAAAAGCGGTCATTAATTGGGATTAGCAGGGCTGCTGGGCCATTACAATGTACTGATTGTGAGAATGTATGCTATTGACTGTGGGAAATGACTATTACTGACCGTGGGAAAAAGTCATTATTGACCGTGGGAAGATTTTCGAAAAAGAGAATGCATTGACCGTGCGAAAAAATCTTACTGACCGTGGGAATTTCAGCATTGATTCAATTTTGAAATGTGACCACTAGCCAGCCATGCCATCAATCAATGCAGGATTGACCGTGGGAATCTTTTACTGACCGTGGGAAAACCTTTCAAAACACACTTGTGCTCATTTGAAAGCCAGCTATAGGTTCCATCACTAAATTTTTGTATCAGCAAATTCTAGTGATTGGTTCACTAGTGAGAGGGGTCGACATTTTTCACCTATTGACCGTGAGAAAGTTGTTATTGACCGTGGAAAAATGCGTTTTCCGGAATTGAATAGCCCGCTATTGGTTTCATCACTAAATTTTGATTTCACTAAATTCTAGTGATTGGTTCATTAGAAAATCATCAAATACTGAGCGGGGTTTGATGGATTATTGACCGTGAGAATCTTGTTACTGACCGTGAGAAAATCTTCTAAAAGAGCGATCAGCACTAATAATGATCAGCTACTGACCATCACTAATAATACTGACCGTGAGAAAATTTTGAAATGCAAAATGCGCCCAT